>JAUIMM010000139.1:2400000-3000000 GCA_031769625.1 Taudactylus pleione | reverse complement strand
TATCCATATTCTACGGCTTTATTAACTTAGAATGCTTGGAAGATTAGTATTTAAAAGGCTGAAAAGGACGACAGGAGGAATAACCCAAACCAGAGGCTGATGTGACCTGAAAGTTATAAAAATAAAAAATCTATACAAAACTTTACAGATTTACTAACAACTTGTATTATAGCCGCAGGACTGCACCTCCCGACACTCACTGTCACAGTACTGCTGTCAGGGCATGCTGGGATGTGTAGTGCCATAGTAGCTTGAGTGCTACTGGTTGTCTACCCCTAGCGTAGAGGATCAGTCGGAGTGATTTCCCTTATACCAGGCTCCAGTACACAGAGTTGGATGATGATATAGCTCTAGAATGTAAACTAAAACAAGCTCACACTGTAATCCCCATTGTCTGCAGGAGCCAGGACAGCTGCATACACGGCCACAATTATATGTAATGCACTGTCACGGGCTTTTCTATTACAAAGTAAATGACTGGTTGACAGAACTGTAAAATAGGAGTATGCGAGGCGTAACTTATCGCCATGGCACACAGAGAGTAGTGTATTTAATCTGGTTCCCTTCTGTGTCATCAGCTGATGCAGTGGCGTGCCAAATGCGCAAATCAAGATGAACTTCGCTAAAATGTCATTACTTGGAATTAGATTGAAAAATAGCATGACGTGTGCGACACTTCCTCAGGAACAAGGTTTTCTGTGGGTGACGGAATAGTCTGTAAGCAAATGACATGAAAGCCATTTCAGACACGCTGGTTATGGTTAGACATAAGCCCCAGCAAGGACGTAATCATGACACATACTGTTCAATTTACCAACAAGTTTATTTCACTACATCAAACTACAAATAATAATAATCATTTTATTTATATAGCACTTTTCTCCAGCAGGACTCCAGTCACTTCATCTGCGGCACAAAATTATTTCTAAAATAAAAAGATATTGCATTGCACCTATTTTTAGTATTATTCTGTTTTAAGTCCTATTTTCCATGACGTGTTGCATTTCTGTGCTCGCTTGCTCTGTATGCATTCAATAAACAGACCAAACCCACATTATCATCATTAACTGATTTTAGTTATAAGGCACCATTAAAAGTGCGCAGTGCAATTCAGGATAACATCTCGCACTGACACTTTCATGGCAGCACCAGTTTTAACATATAGTTAAGATCTACTGCGTGAGGGCAATATTCAGCTACAAGACTATGGGCCTGATTCAGACCCGTTCGCTAGCAAGCGATCGCACGGAGTGAGCAAGGTTTTTCAATGTGCGCATGCGTACGCTTCGTATTCCGCGTGCGCAAACTAGTACGAGCGATGGGGAAACTTTCGCTCGCCCAACGTAGACTGCCCAGCAGAGTGAGTGACAGGAGAGTCAGTTTGTGGGTGGTAACAGGGACAGGCCACTGGAAACGGGGGAGTGGAGGTGCGAACGCAGGCGTGCAGAGAATTTCAACGCTGTTTCAGAGGCGTGCATACTTAGCCAGCGTCATAGGACGCGTCACTTGCTAGAAATATACACTGAAGTGATCGCAGTGCTTGCGGCAGGGTATAGACAACCTCAAGTGCTGCGATCGCATCCGATGGTGCTCGATGTACCAATGGTTTCATGCACTTCCTGGAGATGACGTGCGCTAGTGGGCGTCTTAAGACAGGCTGGTGGGCGTCGAAATACACAAAGTGATCGCATGCCAAGACATAGTTGGCGTGCTTATGACTTGCCCTGCGAGCGGCTGCCTTGACTTCACTTAGCCGAATTACCATACGCTGGGAGCGAACGATCGCATCTAGCGAACGGGGCTGAATCAGGCCCTATGTTCTTGTGCATGAAGCAGCCATTATGGGAATGAAAACTCTGCATTTTTGGCGTTACCTATGAGGTGTGAGCAAAATATGTGCGAAAATCCTTAACCAAAACCGAAGCATAACCCGCTGCCTATTACTGAGCCGGCAGAAAGAAACTGGTGCTACTGGACACCAAGTAACCTTCTGTATTACAGTCACTGCGAGGAGCACAGCTCAAGACTAGAATGGAGAATAAGGGGACAGTTAGTGGAGAGAAAGTTTATATGCAATTCAGAAAAATCCTCTTAAATTCCTTGTAGGGAATAATCTCCGTCTTATACTAAACATTTCTTATTGTTAACGTAGATATTACATGCATGAATAAGGCATGTCTGTTTTCACATCAAACTTTTAGGGGCATATTCAATTGTGCGCTCCTAATTTTGGAATGCCGCAGGTATGCGCGCTCCCGATACCCACGGTATCCAATAAATTAAAAAATGGTTGAGGGGGCTGCTGGTAGGGGCAAGTGCTGCTGGGAGATGTAGTTCTCCCAGCGCCCATTCCTGGGGGGGGGGGGGGCACACACACACACACACACAATACTCTGCTAAATTAGTCCTATGGGGGAATGCCGCCGGGGTCCCAGAGCAAAGCCCAGTGATTTTCCCCAAAAATACAGATTTGGAGAAAAATCACACTTGCTCTGGGAGGTGTGTGAAAAAACCTCCCGGGGCACAAAAATCCCCCACCTGCAGGTAAAACCTCACACGTGCAGGATTTTTGCTATTCACGTACCCAATTGAACATGCCCCATAGTCTCTTCAGATGAATATGCTGGGATGCAGGTCAGGCAATGTGTGGGTGGGAGCAGCCACATCACAGCCCAATGTAAGTTGTCTTTAACTTCTCTACTTGTGAATGAAAATTCCAGCAGGCAGATTACTAATTCCGTAAGAAAATCCCCATTCACGATATCAGATTTGGCAAAATGGGCAGATCACGTGTTTATTTTCCCATTATTAAGGCCAGGTTGGCGGCCTATGGAAACCAGGTAATAACCTTAGGGTCTCCGCAACACTGAGGGTTAAGATCATAATGAAGAGACGCAGTGGGGTAGTATATTGTGCACGGTTTCCACTACTTAAAATCTGCGTTATTAGCTCCAAACAGGAATAATCAAAGCAAAAACACACAAACCCTGCCAAGCTCGCTACCTTCACATTCACCCAAAGAGATTAGTTACTGTTTATTGGCACAAGAGAAGAAGAAGTCCATTCCTATTCCCCTCAATCCACAGATGTCAGGCTGGGGTTGAGGTCTCATAAAGGGTTTCCCACTGTTGGAATTTAGCAGGTGGAATGAAAAACTCCTCCAACTCTGAGCCCCTGTGAGACCAGGCTGTTATACTCCGCCACTGCCTTCTCCGTCCGGAGGACCAGTACATCGATGGAGTGGGACTTGACGTACTCCAAGGTGGAAGCTGGGACCTACATGTGGGGGATTGCTCACCTTTAAAACCGTGAAATAAAAAATGCACAAATACAATGAGGACAAATTAAACTATGACTCCTCCATCCAGCAGTGTGTAGGCGCCCAAGCCCTTCCAGAGAGACTCATGCCCATGAGAGAAGCACCAACAGTCAGGTTCTAATACAGAGGGGGAGGCACCGCCAATGTTGGACATAGTGGAGCAGTTATTTGCTAATGCGCATGCGTCTAAGTCACACCATGCAATGCGTCCAGATTGTGTCCGTACAGAGCACAGTACCAGTTGCGGTTTCAGGTGCATGCACAGAGAAATGCAGCAAGTGTTCCTGGGCGGTGATAAGAAGGTGGCTTATTGCTCGCACGGAGATGGTCTGTCTTATGGGCTTGGTGCATGCGTGTCGGTGAAAGTGGTTCCCTACACAGGCGCTAAACAGCTCATATAGAAGGCCATACTTGAACAGAGAAACTGCGCCTGCCGTAGGGCTGGAGCAAGTTCCGATGGTTCGTCTAAAGATGCACCAATCAGTAATTCAGCATCTATGGGAGCTGACAGTGGGCGTTGCAGTCCTCGCACATTTGCATAAAGTCGCAGATGGCCGACCAACAGCCGCTACCTATCCGCTTCTGCATCCACCTGCCCTCAATGTTCTAGTCACCTGAAGACCTAAAGCAATAGAAATGTGGTGAAACGCGTTGTGATTGACTACACGGCTCACTAGCCCCTAGAGTTCATGCGAGCCTGTTAGCTCATAGGCTGAGACCATAGAACAAATCTCACCTGTAGTGCCTCAGACATACCACAGCCAATCACAAGAGTCTTCACATCCTTCTTCACAATCTCCTCGAGGTCGGCTGGCTGGACACCAGGATGGTGCTGGTAAATAGAGACAAAAGGTAGATGGGAGAACTTGCTGTGCAATGAAGAGAGGTCATTTTAACCAAGGGAATATAAAGAAGCTACACCCAGCCAATTATATATTCATGACCAAGGACCAATAAGAACCAACCCAATCTGGGTGCAGTTACATAAGGTAAACAGCAAAAGGAAGGGAAAGGAGAACACATGACAGTGAGAGATAAAGCAACAAAGGGAGCATAACAGGATGAATGGACCAGGAAAAGGGTAAGGGCATGGGAAGCTTAATGCAGTAAGACTTGTTCAAGGCAATATGGGACCGTGAAAAATCTTGGGGGTGTATAAGAGGACTGATAATCAGGTTTAAATGTGTGAAACTTTATTTAGAAGAAGGCAGGGGGCAGAGGAAGATCCATCAGCAGACAAGGGCCGAAGGTGGGTCCTGTATACAGAAGGCGCTTTATATCTCAACCAGTCATACGCAGTGGCAGTGAAGTTTGAGTTTGAGGATAGGTCTTCCATCGTAATATAGAAATCAACTCCCCTGAAGATATTGGGAGGGGACCTCCACAAACTAAATTAAGGCCCATGCAGCGTTCATATGGTGGCCAAGCAGTTTTTTTTTATTGAGATAGGGGTATGCCGTGTATTGTTTTTACGGCAGCCCTCTCATTTTAATCTCTATACGCTGTATAGGATAGCGTTGAACCCACCACACCACTATGCCGAGAAGTGCGGCGCAAATTCCTGGCCAGGCTGGTGTGTGCTGGCCTGGATAATTAACAGAAGTCCACAACGGTGGTAGTAACTGAGACAGTCCATGTGGGTTTCTCGGATGGCTTGGGGTGGGGGTAGAATTTGATAAGCCACAGCCCATTGTACATCATCTCAAGAGGGGCAGATCATGAGCTTAGCAGTCAACGCAGCGGACATGATGTTTAGGAGACCTGCAGTCATCAGACTGCCACAGTATGAAACCAGGATCTGGGCTGCTCATAGTGTAGCTGGTTGTTTAAACACCAGCATTGAGAGGTAAGCAAAAGAAAAATGCCATCCAGAGGTTCCCACGCGCGGTCCTCAAGGTACCCCAACAGTTCAGGTTTTAGAGATATCCATAGTTGAGCACAGGTGACTTAGGGCCTGATTCAGACCCACTCGCGAGCGGCTGTCCGCTCGCAAGTGGGTCGATGGTCTGCACTGAGCATGCGCACGACGGAGGGAGCTCCATCGTGCGCATGCACGAGACGCGACGAGCGAAGGACTTTCCTTCGCTCGTTGTGTCTGATCAAAGGGGGCGTGCTGTCGATGGTCACTGACAGCACGCCCCCTTTGGTTGGCGTGCCTGGGGGGTGGCTGCCAGACGGAGGCGTTCCCAAGGGAACACCTACCGTCTGAAGCCGGCCCCACTGACATCACTAGTGATGTCAGTGGGAGTGATTTTGGCTCTGATAGAACCAAAATCACTCCGGGCCTTGCGGTTGAGAAACTCAACTGCAGGCTCCGGCTCGCAGTGGCAATGGTCGCGATGGTCAAGACCATCGCGACCATCAACCTGCACGCTCGTATAGGCTGTGGGTGGTGACCCACAGCTATACGAGCGTCCAGGAGGACGCTCCATTTTTTTGGAGGACGGCCCTCATTCAGAGCGAGCGCTCTGGTCAGAGCGTCCGGCTCTGAATGAGGGCCTTAATTAGTACCTCAGTGAAACCACCTGTGCTTAACCATGGATTTCTATAAAAACCTGAACTGTTGGGGAGCCTTGAGGACCACTTCTGGGAACCTCTCCTCTAAGCAGTGTACAATTGTATTTTAACAATCAGAATTGAGAGGTAAGCAAAAGAGAAACGCATTCTTTCTAAGCAGTACATCATTATAATTTAACCACCAGCATTGAAATGATGCTATTGGTGTTCAGGGTAACTAACTGTGGATCCTAAAAGGTGGAAACCATTGCATAAGCCATTTGTAAATAGCATGGAATCCATAAGGCAACAGATCAATATATAATAAAGCAAAATGACACAGGAGTGTAGTGATGCCGGGGACAGACTGCCCAGTGACACAGGAGTGTAGTGATCCCGGGGAAAGACTGCCCAGTGACACAGGAGTGTAGTGATCCCGGGGACAGACTGCCCAGTGACACAGGAGTGTAGTGATCCCGGGGACAGACTGCCCAGTGACACAGGAGTGTAGTGATGCCGGGGACAGACTGCCCAGTGACACAGGAGTGTAGTGATGCCGGGGACAGACTGCCCAGTGACACAGGAGTGTAGTGATGCCGGGGACAGACTGCCCAGTGACACAGGAGTGTAGTGATGCCGGGGACAGACTGCCCAGTGACACAGGAGTGTAGTGATGCCGGGGACAGACTGCCCAGTGACACAAGAGTGTAGTGATGCCGGGGACAGACTGCCCAGTGACACAAGAGTGTAGTGATGCCGGGGACAGACTGCCCAGTGACACAGGAGTGTAGTGATGGAGGGACAGACTGCCCAGTGACACAGGAGTGTAGTGATCCCGGGGACAGACTGCCCAGTGACACAGGAGTGTAGTGATCCCGGGGACAGACTGCCCAGTGACACAGGAGTGTAGTGATGCCGGGGACAGACTGCCCAGTGACACAGGAGTGTAGTGATGCCGGGGACAGACTGCCCAGTGACACAGGAGTGTAGTGATCCCGGGGACAGACTGCCCAGTGATACAGGAGTGTAGTGATGCCGGGGACAGACTGCCCAGTGATACAGGAGTGTAGTGATCCCGGGGACAGACTGCCCAGTGATACAGGAGTGTAGTGATGGAGGGACAGACTGCCCAGTGACACAGGAGTGTAGTGATCCCGGGGACAGACTGCCCAGTGACACAGGAGTGTAGTGATCCCGGGGACAGACTGCCCAGTGACACAGGAGTGTAGTGATCCCGGGGACAGACTGCCCAGTGACACAGGAGTGTAGTGATCCCGGGGACAGACTGCCCAGTGACACAGGAGTGTAGTGATGGAGGGACAGACTGCCCAGTGACACAGGAGTGTAGTGATGGAGGGACAGACTGCCCAGTGATACAGGAGTGTAGTGATGGAGGGAATGTCAGGGGACAGACTGCCCAGTGATATATTCAGGGGTGCTTAACGTGCAGCTTTCCAGCTTTTGTGGAACTAAATATCCCAGCATGCCAGTTTTGCCGTTAGGATATGTGAAAACTGTGGCAGGGCATGCTGGGATGAGTAGTTCCACACAGGCAGTTAAACCGTCAGACATTCCAGCGACAGAATATGCAGGTAGATTGGATATATACACTAGACTATAGCCAGTAATGTGTCAGACAAGACTAATAGGAGTATTCGGGGGAACAAGCTAGTTGGTGCAGCAGAACCTTCCTCCGGGCCTGTAATTGTGGAACAGCCAGCAAGTGATTTATTTAGGGGCTGCTGCCAGTATTACACCAGTGTGACGTCTGGAAATGGGACAAGTTTCTTTGCAGGATGGAAGCAGAAAACTAACGACCACAATAATACAGCAGGGAGGATGTGATAAATAGGCCCCACGTCCAGCTCTGCAGACAGCACACAGCTTGTTAGAGGACCCCTTGGGGCGTATCTGCTCCCCCTCCCCTTCAGCCCTGGCAGAGAAAAGGGGCCTGCGGGCTTTAACAGCAGCAATAACGCTCCTGACCACAACATACAATGCAGGCAGCCAGCAAACCTGGCCATGTGCAGAATGGGATAAGGGACCAGACTCCAGCACCCTGACTAGGTCTCGGGGCAGGGTGGCAGCTGAAGCACAGATTTCAGCCATGGAGCCGGCGTAGACTGGAGAGACTCCTTTTACAAATGAGAAAATAAAATCAAACTGTAAACACAGACATAGCATCCCCTTTGTAATGTGGTTGTTCCACAATTAAGCAATAGTCTTTCACAGCTAGATGGCACATGCATCGTCCAGATCAGGGCAGGCAAAACACAGACCAAGACCATGGCATTCAGATTTGCTTGAGTATTCCGTTTGTAGAATATCTGGACATACAGGGATAAATAATAGCAGACAGGAGTACAGTCAGGTCACACAGGGATGAGGAGATGGCAGCGACTTCTACTATATTAGACAAGGCATTAATTCACTAGTCTGAGAATACTGAGCACAGAACAGCTCATTTCAGGAAAGCCTAGTGATGCTTCATATGGAATGGGGTTTAAATGCCAGCGGCTTCAAATCCCGACAGCGGATGCCCGACGGGATGAAGATCCCAACAGGGGCAGGCAAGTACCTAACCTCCCCCCGGTGGTGCCTAACCCTAATCTCCCCCCCAAACCTAACCCCGCTAAGGGTCCTAATCCAAACACCACCCCCCGCAAAGGGCGCCCCGGACTTACCTTGGTCTGGGCAGGCGTCCTCGGCGTTGGGATTAGCATAGGCGTCGGTATTTCGACACCTATGTTAACTCCCTTGCCGGGATTCTGCTGCAGGGATTGAGACCTGCGGTCTCATAATTACATCCTGCTTCATATACAGGGGGAGAATTACAATCTAATTCGGTGACTGAAGGACCAGGTCAGACTGCAGAAATATTTAGCAATGGTGAAATTGTGTAACAGCTCACTGTAAATGCAGACTGGCACAAGGTGCGAGTTTAAGGCCTGGCAGGATTTGCATGCCATGCTCCTCTGTGGTTTTCCAATCTGAGAATGAGTGCAGACCCAAGTGCATGCTGGGATTGGCAGGTGTATAGTCACTGCCTGCTCTCACAGTAATATCTTACATTGGTCCCAGTCTCTCTCCAGTCCCAGGCTCGGCTTCCTCCTGGCCAGACCTTGCAGTCTTTATAAACCCTTCCTCCGATGTTCATACTCCCCCAGGAGACGCTGGTGATCTCAGGCGAGGACATCCTGTGCACTCACTGCAGTAACAAACACAAGCGGTATACGGCGTTAGCACCCAAGTGACAGCCTGTGTGAACATACAGGGAAGAACACACAAACTCCACACACATAGGGACCTGGTTGATATGAAACCCACGACCCAGCACTGTGAGAAAGCAATGCCAACCACTGTGCCACCCTCAGCAGTATTGAGGTTCATCATTCCCCATCTTCTGGTATTGGCAGATACAAACAGGACTTTTCTTTTAGTCAGTAAGTTTACTGACAGTGCTGCCTGTGGTGTACAGACTAAGACAAAGCCCTCGCTTCCCAGTCGCTCAGTGATCAGACCTGTGTATGACTCATTTCCGTAGCTACAACCACTGAACGTCACTGGGCTAATGTAGATCAGTGACGAGAACAAGGAGCAGTCTCGGCTATGTGCCGTCTTTGCCGTTCCTATACCCAGCTGTACAGTGCCCGGCCTTGCCATTTCCACCGTGTACTGGGGCAGTTCCGATTAGATGATAATTAGGTTAAAGCACAGAATGACACCTTGTATTCACCACATACATGTAGGTTTATGCGTCAACATTTTAGCAGAGTTCCATCCAACAAGGTCTGTGAGCACAAGTATTGGGACAAATGAAAGTAACCCTTTCAGCACCAGAGGCCGATGTCTATGAGCTCACTCAGGACGACCGGCACCAGTCAGTGTGGCATCAGTTTAGACATGTATCACTATTTTAGAGATGGAAAGGGATCTCTTTAGTCATCACAGGGCCTGATTCAGTGTTGTACCCTCTGCCGATATTTTACACAATTGGCCGATGTTTTTAATTATGGCGCCGGCGTCCTGGTGCCTCTGCGAGGTCACTAATAGAGAAGATTTAGAAGCAGAGTGATGGACAGGTCGGGACTATTTGTGGGTGGTAACAGAGGGGTAAATTAAAGACATGGGCATGACGCAAAAGTTTTATAGCCGTATCCGATCCAGCGACTGCACCTTTGTAACAATTTAACTGCTGTGATAGTTTAGTCGACCATTTTGAATAACCATAGCGTTACTCAGAAGGCCGATAATCTACTGATGTGCGACCGATGCTGCATCATTGTGCGCAGATTCTGCAACTTTTTACGCAGCCGCCTGGATCTGCAAAGCTGCCGGTGGGCGTCTCAATGCATATTCCTGCGGCTGCGTAATCAACTCACAGGATCAGCTTTAACTAAACAACCCTCCCTATACTTTATTACAGATTGGAACTCCTTAAGGGAAGGGGGATTTCAAAGGTTCTCTCTGTCGGCTCTGCCGAATAGGCGCAAGACAGCAATTCGGTCGTTGCTCGGTTCGGGTGCAATAGCCGCCGGCACTTCTGCTTGCACCCTCCTGAGTTGGAGAGCAGAAGTGTGTGAAAAGTCTGTGGTTTGGGCGCCCTAACCAGGACTTTAGACTATTTGGGAGCAACATTTGCGATAAAGCATAGGTGCCCAAAAACAATTAAATATTACCCCCCGATCTCCCATTACTTTAGACGGGAGATAAAGCGAGAGTATTGAATCACCCCCTTAAGCTGGCCATACATACTACAATTATTGGGGCAATCAGCCAGATATCCGCCTCGATAATTGTAGCATGTGTGCGGGCGAACGAGGGTTAAATATTGCTCCGATGCAATATTTATGAGGTAAACTGTCGGCCACATCAGGCAGTGTATGCTCAGCCGCGGCCGACAGACATTTCCCGTGTTCCTTCCCATGGAAGGAACAGGGAAATGTCTCCTCCCCCGGAGGCGGAGCGCAGATGTCTGATAATACACTGAGAAATGTATGCCGCGGACATCTGCGGCTGGCAGGCAGCCAGATAAAATGTCCGTCGGTCCGAAAGGCATTTTATCTGACCGTGTATACCCATTCAGAGGCAGAATGGAGGTTGCAGAGGGTGTGCAATGTACAATACAGATGGGCTAACAGAAATACGGCCCTGATATAATGGGTGCATCACAGCTGGTGCATAAATATGAACCGATGAACATGAACCCATGACAATTTTTAGTGCGAGTTACCATTATTAGTGCGGGCGCTGCAATACGTCTTCATTATTACTATGATATTTGTAGACAGTTTGCAGCATGCTAGCCCATTCCCATTTAATCTTGAAGACAACGGCTTCATTTTTTTCCTACTTAAATTAGTACGTTTATTTTTTCTTGTGTCTGGCTTTAATTGCCTTTAAATGGTAAATACAATTTTATTAATAACACTGTCCAGATAGAGAAAGTCTATTTTGTGTAAGATTTCTGTACTGTAGCTTTAGAATGTACCCACTGTGCTGCCCAGTCTCCTGGTGTAAGCCAGGTGCATATACTACAGTTCTCTCAGGGAATAAGCTAGGAGCATTGTGGCCCACGAGACTAAAATGGCCTCCACAGCACTGAAGGGGTTAACCCTCGTGCTTCTGCGCCATTTTTAAATGGACCAATCAGCGCGGAGGTGCCAGTTGTAAATGTGATAGTCATTGGCAAGGAGTATATATACTGTATTAAAATATATATCTGTAAAGCACTGCAGCTAATCTGCAATGCATTGGTATATACAGCAGAGTATATTTAATAGTCTATGACATGTTTAGATGTATTTATATTTAAGATGAGTTTGAATGCAGTTTTTGTATATGACCAACGTCTATGACTGCAGGAAATTAGATGCCAATTGTCGTTTCCTAGCAGGAGGTCTGATGAATGGACAGATATGCTGTGGTTAGTGCACTACAGATGAGGCCGGTAGTTTTCTGTGGGAAGGTGTAAGAGTGTAAAATGGCCAAAACTTTGTTTACAGCGCTTCCTGTGACATGGCCCTGAGGTGGTCTCTTGTGTGTCTGCACGTTTGGGGGGGAAAAACGTTTTCCATGATTTCCTGCACATTGGAGGAAGACGAATGCTATTACTATTGCTTAACCTACCTAGATATTTTGGTGTAGTTTTACTAAAGCTCTTAAAAAGAGACAAGTGGTTGTGTTGCCCATAGCAACCAATCGGATTCTGTCTATCATTTTCTAGAATGCATTAAAGAAATGTTATCTAGAATCTGATTGGTTGCTATGGGCAACACCACCACATGTCTGTTTTTAGAAGCTTTAGAAAATCTACCCCCTTGACTCAGATAAATGGGGAGGGGGGGGGTACACAAATTTGTATGGCGTTGATAGTCTGTAACCCACTGGCAGCATCAAGTTCTCTCTTCTGGAGATGCATTGTCATTGTTCTGCTGGATCCCATTACACAGTAGCAGCCATTAAACCAGGAGCCCGTCCTGCTATGAACTAATAAGTAACCAGGCCGGGATCTAGGCCTGCATACCCAAGCCATGATACTATATGCAGTGTCCTACTCCACACATTCACCTGCCCGGGTTATATACCGGGTGGATGCCTCCATAACACTGCTTTGCTGCTGCCAAGAGTTTGCAGATTTCCTTAATAATTTGTTATTTATTGCTCCTGTGATCATTAGAGCAATAGGTTACCCAGCACCATGGCTGTTAATGGCAATTGGTTTTTCTTCAACAGAAGCGGTGATCCTCAGCAGGGGCGTATCTACCTATTGGCCAAGATGGCATTCGCCAGGGGCGCCGCCCGGCGATGCCATCCGCGGCCATGAGGTAGAAACGGATACTAGCTGTGTTGTACCTGGTGTCGGTGTGCGCCCCTGGGCAGTGCGTTGCCCGGAGACTCACACAACAGCAGGCATGAGCCACTGTTATCGGCGCCGGTGTCAGGCACTGTGCTACAGTGAAGCAATACAAAAGAAACTACAGCTCCCAGCAGCCCCTGCTGCCAGGAGCTCCCATTTCTTTTGAGTTTGATAGCTGTAGTGCGGTGACGGACACTGGGGCCAGAACTGCCAATGCCCGGCTTTCTGGATGGTGATGGCTGATGGTAATAATAATACTATGTAAATGTATTTTGCAAGAAAGGTATATTATATATTATACATACACACACACTATATATACACACACACATATATATATATATATATATATATATATATATATATATAATGTATAAGTGTGTATATATGTGTGATTGTGAATATATATATATATATATATATATATATATATATACATATATATACACATACACACACACACGGTATATATATATATATATATATATATATATATGTGTGTTATGTATATGTGTGTATATGTGTGTCATATATATGTGTGTATATGTGTGTCATATATATGTGTGTGTATATGTGTGTTCCATATATGTGTGTATGTGTGTGGCCATGCCCCTTCTTCATAAACCCACGTCTCTTTTGCCAGACGCACCTTCCCTATCTCAAATATGGGGGCGGGGCGCCAGTCGCTTACTTTGCCAGGGGCTCTCAGAACCCTAGATACACCTCTGATCCTCAGCTAAAATGGTCAGTGCCAATCAGGACACACAGCAGAGGCTTTTCTATTAAAAGGGGGATGAAGTCACTAGACCAAGGGGTCAATCCAATTGCATGCAATGTACTCCTGGGGGAGGGAAGCTTGAGTATGAGATGCCTGCGCCTGAATAGCCACTGGTAGAAATACAGATGCCATAAGCCCAGCCACTGAAGTTCCCGACTAGGGCAGGTAAATACAACCCTAACCCCCCCCCCCCCCCCTTAGAGGTGCCTGACCCCAAACTCCCCCCAGTGGTGTCTAACCCCCCCCTCCCAGTAGCCCAGTCCTAACCCTCCCCAGGGGTGGGGGGCCTAAACCTAACCATCCCTCCCGCGGCTAAAGTTAATACTTGTCTGGACATTCAGGATTTGGGATGCCGATATCCTGATGTCCTTCGGGATTCCGGCGTGGGCATTATGGCGTCCGGCAACCCGTCTGCAGGCAATTTGGCTACATTCCCCTCCAGGGTGCGAGTCATTGCGGCAATGGCCACACATTACGGCAGCCCGAACTAGCATAAAAGTGCTTGAAGCCCCATAGGGCTCCGAGCAAAAATATGCAAATTCAGGAAGGGTGCGAGATTCACTGCCGGCGTCTTAACGCCGTTGCAACGGCAACTTGCACCCTTCGCATGAAATTGGATCGACCCCCAAGAGCTCAGGTTTTTGGAGCACAGCTGCTCCAAATATATTATTACACGTAATCCGGATACATCTGGAAGGTGGATCGGAACAGACAGGATTGTTGCGCAGGAAGGAGAAAGTAGCGCAGCATGGCAGTTATTCCGCTCGCCCTGGCTACTACTCCAGGTATTACCTCCAGCAGACAGGTACATGGGACAGAGGAGAGAGCAGAAACACACGGCTGTCCTCAACATGGGCGTCTGCCAGTTTAGACCTGATTTATTCCAAGACAACACAGACTAAGGGCCTTATTCAATTAGAAGCGAAAAGCAGTTTTCCGCGGAAAAGTATCGCCGATCGCGGCTTTTCGCGTGGTCGGAACTTATCTACAAATTCAATTCTAGATGGTTTTCGCCTACGTGGAAAGTCCATGCAATGTAATAGGCGAAAAAGAATAGCAGGAGAAAAGAGCAACATTTTTTTTTTCGGGGTGTAAACCACTCAGAACCCGTCGGGCAGCCCCCCAAGGGACAACTTAACACCCCAAAAAAGTACTTTCATTTTGGGGGCAAAAAAGTACAAAGTGGGGGGGGGGGGGGACACAAGCATAAAAACTAGCGAAATAGACTTCTTGGGGTGCTGTAGGGAGGGGTCAGGTGTTTTTGGGATTGCAGGTGCATGTATGAGGGTGGTTTTTCATGATTTTTTTTAAACTTTACTTTAGAGACATAAAAATATGCTTGCACCCATTTTCAAGTACCCCAAATTTGACAGGACTACTTATTTTTCCAACTGCTTAATGCTATTCTTCACCACATGTACAAAGACACTAATAAGAAGCTATTGAAACAACTTCAGTACCCCAAACACTATTATTAGGGCTATTCGGGCACATCTACATTGAACCCCAATGTTAGTGCATCTTTTTTTTTGGGGGGGGGGGGGGGGTTTAAGGCTGATTTCCCCAATTCTGACGCCTGTTTTGAATTCACCGCTTGATGTTTTCGCGTGGCTTGGAATTGAATACGGTGAACAGCGGGGACGCGCATGATAAGTTTCCGCGTCCAAAAAGTGCAATGTAGGCGAAAAGTCAGGCAGGCAAAATTTTAGCGGGTGCGAAGCTAATTGAATACTGCCTTAAATCCACCTACATATTTATTTTCTATTTCTATTGGTAAAAAGGCAGCGCGGAGACTAAAGGTGCCCACACACACAGCGATATCTTACACGATCTGGCCGATTCCGACACATTGGAACGACAGATCATGTAAAATATGGCCAAATCCTGAGGAAATCATGAGTCCCCACTCGCGATCCCGATGCGATTCCCCGCTGGTGGCACATCGCATCGTCAGATCTGCCGTGCAGTTGGGCAGATCTTACAATCTAGGACACGATGTACTGTGATAGTCTGACTGCAGGAGACATCGTATGAAGATTGGACACCAAATCGTGTGCAGAGCTGCCGGGGAGGGTTTAAAGGAAAATCGTACACACACCGTACACATCGGCTGATCGTGTGCACATCGCCATGTGTGGGCACCATAACCTTACTTCTAGCGCTGCGCTGGAGTAAAAGATTAAACGAAAGAAAAGGATTTTGTTACATTGCCGTACAGTGTTATTTTCTACTGCTCATCTTACAAGGTGCCCATGAAAGCAAGCCATGGTGAGCATAGCTGTCCCTATAGGGAGAAAGGAGGAAACATCGGGGCCGTTCAGACTTACGCCATAGAAAACAAATTGATTGACATCAGCTTCCCTTATAAAGGGGTTCAAGTCGAGCCTTGTTACATTGTGCACGTTTAACTCAGAATTTCAAATTAACAAATTAACAGGGGCGAGAGTCATCTTCAGGAACTCCTTTATACGTCACGTCCAAAAATGTGGTGCAAGCAGCTCCTCCATAAAGCAATGGGCTAGGATGATGAACGCCTAGCCCGGAAGCACTCAGGAAGATTTTATGCTAAAGTCAATGTAAGAAATTGAGTTGGAACTTTGAGGATCCGCAAAATGTTTGACAACAGTTACATCCTGGAACCTGCACAGTGTTTGCAGACTACTTTTGTCGTATAATACATCACTGGTATCTCCAATAGCCCTAGTGGCACCTCAGAGACTACATGGAACACAAATACATGCATATATTAACAAGGTGAGATTCAAAATGATTTTCTAGCCCAACTGTATAGATGAAGAAAAACAAAAACACCACACCATTTTGCTGATGGGATGTAGTGTTAATCCTGGCTGTCAGGATGCCGGCACCGTAATCCTGACACATCAGGATCCCGGCACCCCAACGGTAAGTAGTGGGGTTAAGGTTAGGCACTAGGGGGAGGGTTAGTTTTAGGCTGCGAGGAGGGAGGGTTAAGATACTTACCGACAGGTGTCGGTATGCAGGCATCAAGATCCTGACTGCCGGGATCCCGTACCCAGGCCTTGTTGATTTGGTTAAACCACAACACTACAAACAGTGACAGAAATATAAGAGAAGGTTCCTGGCTTCTTAAGCTTGGTACACACAGACGATGTCGACACAATGTCGTTTCCGGCCGAATCGGATCATAACTGCCGCATCGCTCAGTATGTACAGCCAATATACGTGCTCCCGCTTGCGACAGTCCGGTCGGCAATGCTGCGCATCCAACCAGACGATAACGCAAGCAGCCCCGTTGCAGGTAATGAGGGACAGAACAAGTAATCATTCTGTCGTTCATTACCTCGTTCTGATGTGTACCCATGATCTGATATGTCGACCCGACAGAACGGCTGGGTACACATCACCAAGTGTGTACCCAGCTTTACTGGCTCATTATTACTAACTATTGGGGGGAATTAAATGGTTTTCCCCTGCGGCCATTAGTAATGGGCGCCAAACGGAGCAATTTAATAGTTGCTCGGAACAGGCGTGAGTCCCGCGGGCGCATAGATCTCTGCACACACCCTCCCAAGTTGACATTCAGAATTCTGCAAACGGTTCGGTGTTAATGCATCTAAACATAGTGCTTTTGGGTGTGACATGCGCAAAGAGGGATGGGCGCCCAAAACAATTGAATATCGCCCCCGATCTCTCATCACTTTAGACAAAAGATCAGGTGTCTAATAATTACCCTGTGGTAAAGTAGCCTATAAAGAAGTAGTTTCAATGGGGCCAAACAACTTTGTTTTATGTATACCACCCAGCCAATAACGTAAGCTGGGTACACACAAAGATTTTCTGTCCAACTAGTTGATTGGTTGGAATGAAAATCTGGCAACGTATGGGAGTAACTCATGATCAGCAATTTGCTCCCAAACGCCGGAAAATGGACTAAAACTGTTGTTTGAACAAATAATTTAAATCAAACATTTAACAAACTTGTCTGACGACCATCTTCATCTGTTTTCTGGTATTTAGGAGCAAATTGCTGATCATCAGTTACTCCCATACGTTACCAGATTATCATTCCAACCAATCAACTAGTTGGATGGTTGGACAGAAAATGTTTACGTGTGTACCCAGCTTAAGACAACAACAATGTAATACACAGGATCTGTGTGACAGATATAGATAAGGCAGACAAGCTTTTTCAAGACACGCTCAAAGTGATATAAAATATTTAATACTTTGTAAGGCAACAGCCATGTCTGATGCAATGGAGCAATGTTTGTCCTGTGTGTATGCACCTGAGTCGCACCCTGCATGGATCCCAATTGTTAACGCAGAGGCCGATACTGATTCGTACCATATGACGCAGAGAAGTGGCTATGCATTACCGTCCGACTACAATGCAGATGCAGCTGGAGAAGACTGTAGGAAATAAACACCTCCTGCGTGCAGCTACAACCCGAGTCGATGGTCGCAGCTCTTACTGGTCTGAACTGGTCAGCTGGGTCCAGGCAGCCTGCACCCAACGACGCAGACCCTAGTCTCTGCATTCACCCGTTTTGTAGAGCGGTCCCGGTCTCCACAACCAGCTCAGCCCCCCAAACGCTGTAGCATGTCGATCATGCTGTGACTAAGGGGAGACAGCGAGCGATCACGCAGGATCTGTTCTGCACACGCGCAGATCCCCAAATTTCGGATTTATACGTAACCCATTGGGTTTGTGTACAAATGTCATCAGGCCCAGAGTGCAGTACGACAGTAGCAGAATTGTTCTGGGAATGTATGTGGCGTTCCTAGGAGGTGTCAGAGGGGTGGCTAATCAGGCGCATGGAGAGGTGGTGCCTTATGGGAGCATCGCCGATAGCGGTTCTGTGCAGAGATGCAGATTTGTTTGCCATAGTCAGACAGATAATCTGCCCCTGCCAAGAGCTGGTGAAAGTTTCGATGGTGAACCTGAAGACACAACAAGCGGTAGACGCTGAAAGTGGGCATCTCGGTTCATGGATATTCGGACGCGCAAATGTACACCAGGGAAGAGCTTTGAAGTGGCATTAGCAGAGTCACAGGAAAAAGATACGACTGCATTGGAATCAGGCCTATAAAGGAGTTAGCCATCCAATTTAGGTATTGGGCTCTCCCTCTAAGAAGCCCGAGAAACTATACCCAGCAATCTTATCACCGGTGTGCTTTGGTCATATTACCCCAAGTCGCAGATTGGATGCCTATAGGTTTGTGAAGCGAATATTCTCCTAATAATTTCTCTTTTAGAGCCCTATTGATCCCAGGGCCCGATTCATAGATGGACGCAATGGCTATGTTTACGCAGATTGAGCGATTGTTTGCCAGTGAGCATGCATACAAGTCACAACACGTGCACCGCAATGCTTTGCAATTACGTTCACAGAGGATCTACTAGCCGCATAGAATTATAGCATGGAATTCCTGCAGCTGCTCTGCGGGTAGACGTCACCTGGAGGGTCTGGCCTGCATTACCGTGGCCATGCTACAGAAAGGGTTTATAGAAATTAGGAGCTCACGTGGAGACAGATTTGTAGCCTACAGTGCATTTGGAAAGTATTCACAGCGCTTCACTTTTTCCATATTGTTGTTACAGCCTTATTTCAAAATGGAATAAGTTCATTTTTGTACTCAAAATTCTACACACAATACCCCACAATGACAATGTGTAAAAAGTTGAGATTTTTGCAAATTTAATAGAAAAAAAAAAAAAAAAAAACACCAGGAAATCACATGTACATAAGTATTCACAACCTTTGCTCAATACTTTGTTGATGCACCTTTGGCAGCAATTACAGCCTCAAGTCTTTATGAATATGTTGCCACAAGCTTGGCACACCTATCTTTGGGCAGTTTGACCCATTCCTCTTCACAGCACCTCTCAAGCTCCATCAGGTTGGATGGGAAGCGTCGGTGCACAGCCATTTTCAGATCTCTCCAGAGATGCTCAATTGGATTCAAGTCTGGGCCACTCAAGGACATTCACAGAGTTGTCCTGAAGCCACTACTTTGATATCTTGGCTGTGTGCTTAGGGTCGTTGTTCTGCTGAAAGATGAACCGTCACCCCAGTCTGAGGTCAAAAGCGCTCTGGAGCAGGTTTTCATCCACGATGTCTCTGTACATTGCTGCATTCATCTTTCCCTCTATCTTGACTAGTCTCCCAGTTCCTGCCACTGAAAAACATCCCTACAGCATGATGCTGCCACCACCATGCTTCACTGTAGGGATGGTATTGGCCTAGTGATGAGCGGTGCCTGGTTTCCTCCAAAAATAACACCTAGCATTCACGCCAAAGAGTTCAATCTTTGTCTCTCACGGTCAGAGTCCTTCAGATGCATTTTGGCAAACACCTGGCGGGCTGCCATATGCTTTTTTTTTTTTTACTAAGGAGTGGCTTCCATCTGGCCACTCTACCATACAGGCCTGATTGGTGGATTGCTGTCTAGATGGTTGTCCTTCTGGAAGGTTCTCCTCTCTCCACAGAGGAATGCTGTAGCTCTGAGAGGGACCGTCGGGTTCTTGGTCACCTACCTGACTAGGGCCCTTCTTCCACGATCGCTCAGTTTAGACAGCCGGCCAACTCTAGGAAGAGTCCTGGTGGTTCCGAACTTCTTCCATTTATGGATGATGGAGGCCACTGTGCTCATTGGGACCTTCAAAGCAGCAGATATTTTTCTGGACCCTTCCCCAGATTTGTGCCTTAAGACAATCCTATCTCGGAGGTCTACAGACAATTCCTTGGACTTCAGGCTTGGATTGTGCTCTGATATGCACTGTCAAGTATGTGACCTAATATAGACAGGTGTATACCTTTCAAAATCATGTCCAACCAACTGCATTTACCATAGGCGGACTCCAATTAAGCTGGAGAAACATCTCAAGGATGACCAGCGGAAACAGGGGGGGGGGTGTGGGTGTGGGTGTGTGTGTTCTCCAAAAATCTCAAAAAAAATTAACAAAACTTAACACGTTGTCATGATGGGGTATTGTGTATAGAATTTTGAGGACACAACCTAAATTTATTCCATTTTGGAATAAGGCTGTAACATAAAATGTGGAAAACGTGAAGCGTTTTGAATACTTTCCGGATGCACTGTATACGTACATAATATACTTCTATACAAGCCATACATTTTTCTCACACACAGAACACTACACAGCACATCACTAGTTGCTGCTGCATATCTGTAACCTTTGACCAATGTGTATTTTACCAGGGAGATGTGTTTGGAGCAGGAGTGACATTTATTCACAGCAGTGTGGCTATCGCAGCGATGCTCAATGGGCAGGCAGCCACACCACCCCCCCCGCTCCTTCTGGCTTGTAGTCATACTGGTTTCTTATAGCATGTAATGCTTACTTAAAAGGCCTGCGCCTGCAGATAGCCTGTTACATATAGCACTGGGATTCATTGAATAAATGAGTTAACTTAAATTCCTATTAAAATTAAGCTTACAGAGCCACCCTTTTGAAAGTCAGAGGGCCACTCTATGCAGCTCCTGAAGTGTATCAGGTTGTCCTTTCACTGGGCTGTAGTATATTACATTACTCAGGGCTTATAAATAGAAGGTGCGATAAATGGAAACTGCCTTGTAGGAAGGGGGGAATTATTGCAGGCCATTATGGAACTACAAGTCCCAGCACATTTTAGTACAGCAGCAGGAGAGACCACAGGTGGCACACTAACTCCAAAACTTACTGAGCAGAACTGTTTGATCTTTGATCCTCTGCACCCATTGCCCGTGATTGGGGTAAATGCCAGCTCTGGACACATGGGGGTATATTTACTAGTGTGCGGGTTTTCAGAAGTGGAAGTGTTGCCCATAGCAACCAATCAGGCTCTACTTAACATTTATCTAGTACCCTCTAAAGCAGGGGGTCTTCAACCTTGGCCCTCCAGCTTCTGTTGAATTACACATCCCAGCATGCACTGCCATAGTTTTAGCATGCTGTTATATCAAAAAGGTGGCAGTGCACACTGGGATGTGTAGTTCCACAGCAGCTGGAGGGCCAAACTAGAATCTGATCGGTTGCTATGGGCAACATCTCCACGTCTAAAAAAACCGCACATTAGTATATATACCCTAAGACCTCAGGGAGAGACAGAAGAACTTCAACCACCCAACTCCTAAACCACCGTGCTATAGCCCATAGCTCCCCTGTGACACCCCTCTCCCCAGCCGCCCGGTAGGCTCACCTTCTTCTCCACCACCCACCGCTTATCTGCGTCATCGCAGCACGGACACTAGTATTTATATACACCATCCCCTGCCCTCCTATTGGCTAACAGGGTTATGGCCCCGCCCCACAGTGACGGCAGCTGGGAGGCGGGAGTGCAGCCCGCTTCAAAATATATCACTGACTGACTGAATATGACACGACCCGCAGCAGCACACACACTCGCGGAATAGCGCCGTGACTGGGGTCCCACGGAGATAGACGCGGAGCCGGCAGTTAGCCGGTGACAAAAAACGGATGATACATTGTATTTGTCACGCAGGAGAAACAATAAAGTTGATTGAGGGAAAAAAAAAAAGTAACGCGAGTCTCTTTGTTGTGTTCGGCGCTCTCCTCCTCGCAGTGATGTTATGGGGGGGCGTGGCTACGGAAAGGAAGGGGAGGTGGCACAAGCGGTCCCTCTGCGCCGGGTGCATTGTGGGATATGGGTTCTGCTACGGAGGAGGAGGAGGAGGAGGTGTAACTCACCTGCTGGGGGCCGCATCACTCTCTCCCCCCAGCGCGAGACCAGCAGCGACTCCGTGCGCGCGGCGGCCCCCCCCTCCCCCAGCGAGGCCGCCTGACGGAGTGACCCAGCGCGCGCCTGGAGAGGCCGGGTGGGCGCGCGCATCCTTCCCTCCCCACCCCCCTGCCCGTCACAGCTCCCGCCCTCCTCGAGCTCCAAGATGGCGGAGGATGGTGCGGAGGCTCCTGCGCCCTCGGTGGTCGCCCCGGCGGTGGCCCCCAGCCCGGTGGGAGAATGGCCGGACTTCGCCGTGGTGTGCTCCTTCCTGGAGCGGTACGGTGCCGCGCTGGATCTGCCCGAGCTGACGTTCCCGGAGCTGGAAGAGGCGCTGGAGGAGAGCGGAGCAGGTGAGGGGGAGGATGGAGGAGGAGCAGCGGGGCCGGGGCGGCTTGTTATGGGGAGGATGAGAGGGAAACATGCTGATGGGGGGGAGCGGCCCGGTGGACTGTGTGTGCTGGGGAGGGGACTAACCACTCACCCAGAGATCTGACCGCCATAGTGACATCCTACCCCCCACCTCTATCCCTGACCGTGCTCCCCCACTGACAGGCTGAGTTTCCCTATACCCCACATACCTAATCGTGCCCCCCACTGACCACCTCATCCTCCCTATATCACCCTGACCCTAATTATGCCCCCCCACTGACAACCTTATCTACCCTATACCCCACATCCCTAATCATGCCCCCCCCACTAACAACCTTATCTACCCTATACCACCCTGACCCTAATCATGCCCCCCACTGACAACCTTATCTTCCCTATACCACCCTACTCCTAATTATGCCCCCCACTGACAACCTTATCTACCCTATACCACCCTGACCCTAATCATGCCCCCCACTGACAACCTTATCTTCCCTATACCACCCTACTCCTAATTATGCCCCCCACTGACAACCTTATCTTCCCTAATCATGCCCCCCACTGACAACCTTATCTTCCCTATACCACCCCGACCCTAATCATGCTCCCCACTGACAACCTTCTCTTCCCTATACCACCTTGACCCTAATCATGCCCCCCACTGACAACCTATTCTTCCCTATACCCCACATCCCTAATCATGCCCCCCCACTGACAACCTTATCTACCCTATACCACCCTGACCCTAATCATGCCCCCCCACTGACAACCTTATATTCCCTATACCACCCTACACCTAATTATGCCCCCCACTGACAACCTTATCTTCCCTATACCACCCTGGCCCTAATCATGCCCCCCACTGACGGGCTCATCTTCCCTATACCCCCCTGTCCCTAATTGTGTCCCCCCACTGACGGGCTCATCTTCCCTATACCCGCTGTACCTAATCGTCCGTCCCCCCATTGATAGGCTCATCTTCCTTATACCCCCTGTCCCTAATCGTGGCCCCCACTGACAAGCCGCATCTTCCCAATACCCCCTGTCCCTAACCGTAACTATTTCTCACAACCTCATCTTCCCTATACCCCCGTCATTGCTGACATTCCTCCCTCTGGCAGCCTTATCTTCCCTATAACACCCTGTCCCTAACCGTAACTACCTTTGACACCCTCATCTTCCCTGTACCACCTGATCACTAACCGTTACTTCCTCTGACTCCCTCTGACAGTCTTATCTTACCTATTACTCCTCTGTCCCTAATTGTTACTTTCTACAATAGCCTCATCTTCACCTATACCTGCCTGTCCGTTAACCATGTACCCCCACTGACCACTTTATCTTCCCTATAGCCTGCCCTATCCTTAACTGTGCCCCCCATTGACAGCCTCATCTTCCCTATACCCCCTGATCACTAACCGTGACTCCCTCTGACAGCCTTATCTTCCCTATACCCCCCCCTTCCTAACCATGCCTCCCTCTGACAAACTTATCTTCCCTATACCTTTGTCATCCCTGACCATGCTTCTCTCTGACCACCTTCTCTTCCTGAGTTCCTCCTTTATCCCTGACCATGCTTCTCTCTGACCACCTTCTCTTCCTGAGTTCCTCCTTTATCCCTGACCATGCTTCTCTCTGACCACCTTCTCTTCCTGAGTTCCTCCTTTATCCCTGACCATGCTTCTCTCTGACCACCTTCTCTTCCTGGGTTCCTCCTTTATCCCTGACCATGCTTCTCTCTGACCATCTTCTCTTCCTGAGTTCCTCCTCATCCCTGACCATGCTTCTCTCTGACCATCTTCTCTTCCTGAGTTCCTCCTCATCCCTGACTTTACCACTCTCTGACCATCTTCTCTTCCTGAGTTCCTCCTCATCCCTCACTATACCGCTCTGACCATCTTCTCTTCCTGAGTTCCCCCTCATCACTCACTATACCACTCTCTGACCATCTTCTCTTCCTGAGTTCCCCCTCATCCCTCACTATACCGCTCTCTGACCATCTTCTCTTCCTCATCTTTCCCCCACTCATCTCTGACTGACAATCTTCTATTCGTGGTAACTCAATACCCCTCCATCGCTCCGACACCCTTCTCTTCTGAATAGACCTCAAATTTCTTACTGTGCATCCCTCTGTCAAATGTCTCTTCCCAATTCCCCCTTATCCCTGACTTTACCTCTCTGCAACAATCATCTCCTGATTTCCCTATCCCTGAATGTTTCTCTCCCACCCCCTCCCCAAAACATTATCATCTTTATACCCTCAGCTCTCCATCCATGACATCCTGATAAGCACGCCATCTGTAATGATTCCTCCCTCCAGCTCTCCATACCTCTTACAGCATTCTCCTCCTGATACCCTCAGCTCTCCATCCCTCCCTAGCACAACTGATGTTCCATCCATAACACAACCTTTCCTACAACAATCTTCTATTCATGTCCGTGCCATCCCTAGCCACCATCTTATCACTTCTTAGAGCCCTGAGCACTGCATGTCCTCTCTGCCATGACTGATGCCTTTCATCCTTTGATCATGTGCTCCTCAACCAATTATACCATCTTGTTGATTCATCTTCCTTATATTCCATCTGTTGCTGATCCATCCCGTTCCCCGAGCACCACACTCCGGCATTGCAGTGGACTTACCACCTCTTTGCTCCCTCCACATTGACTAACTCCCAGTCTGAGGTCTCCATCGGTAATGGAAATATGTACAGGTGGACTTGATGGTTATGCTAACCTGCCATGATCCCTAGATAAGTAAATGCTGAGTTGACCAGGTATGTTGTCTTGTAACCTGTGGCTGGGTTATTGCCAATCTGTGAGTGAGAGTCTGCTTGGTGGGTTTTATATTCTACAAATAACAGGAAGTGAAACAACTAATTTTTCAATATTACTACAACGTGATGTTTGGCAGTAGCAATTACAGCAAATTGTCCATTCGGTGTGGGGTAATCCAGACGGTGCGCCCTCCAACATCTTTGTGTTTATACCAACTTCAAGTTGAACATCAGTATTTCTAATTTCACTATTTATCAATAATGACCTTTCCATTTATAAAAGCTACGTTGATATACAGTCAGGTGAATAAATATTGGGACATTGACAGAATTTTCATATTTTGGCCTCTATTCACCACCACAATGGCTTTGAAATGAAACAAACAAGATGTGCTTTAACTGCAGACTTTCAGATTTAATTTGAGGGTAATTACATCCAAATCAGGTGAACGGTGTAGGAATTACAACGGTTTCTCTATGGGCCTCTCACTTTTTAAGGGGCCAAAAGTAATGGGACAAACTAAACAATCCTAAATCTAACTTTCACTTTTTAATACTTTGTTGCAAATCCTTTGCAGGCAATTACAGCCTGAAGTCTGGAACGCATAGACATCACCAGACGCTGGGTTTCATCCATGGTGATGCTGTGCCAGGCCTCTACTGCAAATGTCTTCAGTTCCTGCTTGTTCTTGGGGCATTTTCCCTTCAGTTTTGTCTTCATCAAGTGAAATGCATGCTCAATCGGATTCAGGTCAGGGGATTGACTTGGCCATTGCATGACATTCCACTTTTTAGCATTAAAAAACTCTTTGGTTGCTTTTGCAGTATGCTTCGGGTCATTGTCCATCTGCACTGTGAAGCGCCGTCCAATGAGTTCTTAAGCATTTGACTGAATATGAGCATATAATATTGCCCGAAACTCTTCAGAATTCATTCTGCTGCTTTTGTCAGCAGTCACATCATCAATAAATACAAGGGAACCAGTTCCATTGCCAGCCATACATGCCCACACCATGACACTACAACCACCATGCTTCACTTTGAGGTGGTATGTTTTGGATCATGAGCAGTTCCTTTCCTTCTCCATACTCTTCTCTTCCCATCACTCTGGTACAAGTTGATCTTTGTCTCATATGTCCATAGGATGTTGTTCCAGAACTGTAATGGCTTTTTTAGATGTTGTTTGGCAAACTCTAACCTGGTCTTCCTGTTTTTGAGGCTCACCAATGGTTTACATCTTGTGGTGAACCCTCTATATTCACTCTTGTGAAGTCTTCTCTTGATTGTTGACTTTGACACATATACACCTACCTCCTGGAGAGAGTTCTTGATTTGGCCAACTGTTGTGAAGGGGTTTTTCTTCACCAGGGAAATAATTCTTCTGTCATCCACCACAGTTGTTTTCCGTGGTCTTCCGGGTCTTTTGGTGTTGCTGAGCTCTCCGGTGCGTTCTTTCTTTTTAAGAATGTTCCAAACAGTTGATTTGGCCACACCTAATGTTTTTGCTATCTCTCTGATGGGTTTGTTTTGATTTTTCAGCCTAATGATGGCTTGCTTCACTGATAGTGACAGCTCTTTGGATCTCATATTGAGAGTCGACAGCAACTGATTCCAAATGCAAATGTCACACCTAGAATCAGCTCCAGACCTTTTTCCTGCTTAACTGATAATGAAATAATGAGGGAATAGCCCACACCTATCCATTAAATCGCTTTTGAGTTGATAGTCCCATTACTTTTGGCCCCTTAAAAAGTGGGAGGCACATATAGAAACCTTTGTAATTCCTACACCGTTCACCTGATTTGGATGTAATTACCCTCCAATTAAATCTGAAAGTCTGCAGTTAAAGCACATCTTGTTTGTTTCATTTCAAAGCCATTGTGGTGGTGAATAGAGGCCAAAATATGAAAATTCTGTCAATGCCCCAATATTTATGCACCTGACTGTAGCTGTATAATGAAGTTGCTGCTAAAACGGTAAGCACATGCTGAACCCATCTTTGGTTTTATGAGTTTAGTTTTGTCATAGGTAGAAAAAGCATAATTAAAGTTCATATCATTTGATTCCCATTTGTAGATAAATTATTTGATAATGCTAAAGGCTGATCTCAAAGAAATAAATATCCAACAATTAAATGTGTATTACTTTCCTGTAGCAGCGCTTTGTCCTAGATTTCGACACTAGTTTTCTCTTCCCCATCTTAATAATTTTGATTCTTTGGGGGCCATTCAATTCAGCGGAGTTGAATAGCGCCAGGAGGTAGCTTCCGTAGCTGTTCAATTGACCGCGTTGTCAGGGCGACTCAATGATTTCTTCTTGCATCCTACTCAGGATGCAAGGAGAAATCAGACTAAAGTGCCGGCCGCGAGGCTGTTTTCCGGATTAGCGCAGCATTAACAGCCTCGCGGTCAGAAATATAGTCGGAGAATTCCGGTTCTCGCGACTAAACACCCAGATTAAGTCGCCAGAACCGGCATTCTCCGTTTTAGAGGCCCGTATTCAATTAGAGGCGAAAAGTTTTGCCTGTCCGACTTTCCGCTTCCTTCGCCTGTTTTAGAGGCGAAAACTTATTGTGCGCGTCCCCGCTTTTCACCCTATTCAATCAGAAAACAGGCAAGAACGGAAAACGGCGAATCCGGAACAGGCGTAAAGTACTGTCAGAAGTGAGGAAATCAGTCTGTACCCCCCAAAAAGATGCACTAACATAGGAAATGAATGTAGATGTACTAATAGCCCTAATAATAGTGTTTGGGGTACTTAAGTAGTTTAAATTTCTTCTTATTAGCGTCTTTGTAAAAATGGTGAAGAATGGCATAAAGCTGTATTTTTGGGTGAAAATAAGTAGTCCTGGCAAATTTGGGGTACATGAAAATGGGTACTAGCATATTTTTATGTCTCTAAAGTGAACTTTAAAAAAAACGCGAAAAACCACCCTCATACATGCACCTGCAATCCTAAAAACTCTTGGCCCCTCCTTACAGCACCCCAAGAAGTCTTTCGCTATTTTTTGTAGTTGTCCCCCCACTTTTTCCTTTTTCACCCCATAAACGAAAGTATATTTTTGGGGTGTTCTGTGGTAATTTTTTTTTCTTTTTTAGTTGATTTGTCCCAAGGGTTCAAAGTCGTTTCCCCCCTCATTTGTACCCCAAAATAACGATTTTGCACTTTTTTTTTTCTCCTGCTGTTCATAGGAGATACTTTTCCGCCTATTACATTGCATTCAATTAGAGGTGAAAAGTGCCGATTGGCGAAAAGTTTCCGCGGATTCGGACTCTTCGCCTATTTTTAAAGTATCTCCATATTCAATTCCAGGACGATTTTGCCTAAGCGGAAACTCAATGCAATGTAATAGGCGGAAAAGTATCTCCTATGAACAGCAGGACAAAATCGTTATTTTGGGGTGCAAACGAGGGGAAACTACTCTGAACCCTTGGGATAGCCCCCCAAAGGACAAATCTACCTAAAAATTTTACCACAGATCACCCCAAAAAAGTACTTTCGTTTTGGGGGCGAAAGTAAAAAGTGTGGGGGGGGGGCAATTAAAAACTAGTGAAATAGACTTCTTGGGGTGCTGTACGGAGGGGCCAAGTGTTTTTGGGATTGCAGGTGCATGTATGAGGGTGGTTTTTCACGTTTTTTAAAAGTTCACTTTAGAGACATAAAAATATGCTAGCACCCATTTAAAGTACAAATACTGCTTTATGCCATTCTTTACCACTTGTGCAAAGATGCTAATAAGAAGCTATTTAAACTGCTTCATTACCCCAAACACTTTTATTAGGGCTATTAGTACATCTACATTGATTCCCTATGTTAGTGTATCTTTTTTGGAGGTACAGACTGATTTCCCCACTTCTGACAGTACTGTCCACCTGTTCCGCATTCGCCGCTTTCCATTTGCAGTCCAATCAAAGTCCTGACTAAGCAGGTTTGTCACCCAAATTTAGGACACTTCCGCCAGAATCAGGAGAGTTAGCTGAATGCTCTACTCTCTCCTACCTGTTCTTTGTTACCTCCGGCTCCTCTTGTCTTATGTCCAGTAGGTGATTGTCTGGGCCCTGTTTGGAAAAATTGGATAGGTACATGAAACAGTGAGTGCACATTCTTGTTCCCAAAAAGCCCCAAAGTTTATTCAATAGCACTGTAATTTAAAAATGAGGTCTCCCTACCTAGTGTCCCCGCTAGATTGCGGGCAGAACGCTAAGGCGGTGGGAAGGGAGTCTATTCACGCCCCCCAAAAAGAAGGGGGCCTAGGCAGCCAGGAGGGGGCGTGTCACAGTGACACGCCCCCATTCGTCACTCTTGGGGGCATGCCCAGCACTTACAGAGGTGCTGGGCTTCCCCCAAGCTCTCCCCTCACACCCTGCCCCAAAAAAATAAAATAAATGAAAATAAACTGTGACATTAAATAACTTGCTCATAAAGTTAACACAGAAACCTATATAATAAATGGGAATGCTAAGTATTTAAGTATGCTCCTCCTCCCCAAATGCACCCCGACATTAATTGCCTCCAAAGCATCCAGAAATAAATGAAGTCCCATCTTCCCCAAATTAGTATACCTCCCGGTCCCCTGACAGTAATTCCATGTGAGACCTCCCTCCCACACTTGCCTTCTTTCTTTGGTTCTCTGTGTTGGGAGAGGCAGACTCTGTCTGCCTCTTTTACCCTCAGGAGTCCTTGCAGCACTGTACGCAGGTACGGCGCGTGTAGGTCATGTGTTGTGTGTCGTCCTACAGATGAGGCAACTGGCCAATTGGAAGAAAGCAGGGCAGACGCACTCTGACTGAGTCTTGTATTTAATGGAGGAACAGATCACCTGTGGGTTCCGGCAACATTAGTGGCTGGCCCTGGGGGGAGGTGCCACTGGTGCCAGCCAAGGAAGTCCTTCCGAAACATGCTCACGTGCCACAGGTTGCCGAACTAGACTACACAAGAGCCTTACTCTTAATTGAAACTGCTACTAAAAATGTGTTGCGCCCTGGTTTAATGCTACATGCATTAGAAGTATGAGAGAAAATAAATACATGAAAACAAAATATTTAGGACAAGGAATAAATGTCTGCGCTTATAACCACTATAAAAAATACTCCTTAAAAGCTGTTTTGACAATTTATTAACAGCATATTAAAATAACATAAACAAAATAGAACTGCAGTTCCTAGGATATTTGATACAATGTTAAATTAACTGAAAAAATGTAACAATCAGTGCACTGAATGATTAATTGAAATGTCCAAAAAGATATTCCCAATAAAATATATATATATATCTGGAAAATTACTCGTATACAATAAAAGAATGTCCTGTTAATCAAAATGTATGAGTACATGATTATTTTCAGTAAAAAGATGTTGTTGGAGTAAACAATAGAACAGCGTGGTAAGTCTCCAGCATCTTGAAGACCGCTGATATTCCATGCGCTGTGACAGCAGAGTAAACACCAGCAGAGCGCGGTCAGCCCCTGTGAGAGGGGAGAAACGCGTCGAGGGAACATCTTAATTTCTGCAGTACTTCTGGGATCTATTAAGGCTACCTCACTGGACTATTCCATTGAGCCGTTGCATTGTATCTACAACCAGCCTATTCACCTTGGTTTTGATTGACCTGCTGCTGTCCGGGTCCTCCGTTGGTCATTGTGCTGAGCTGAAAGCGAGGCGATAGCAGCGTGGAGTCATTAGCGGGCCGCACTGCCGGAGGCTGACCGCGCTCTGCTGGCGTTCATTCTGCTGGCACAGCACATGGAATATCAGCGGGCTTCAAGCTGCTGGAGACTTACCACGCTGTTCTATTGTTTACTCCAACACCAGTAGGAGTTGTATTACACCGGATTACCAACCAAGGGTTAATTGCTAGCCAGGATTTCTGGAAATCTGTGCTATTCCACCTAAGGGAGTGATGAGTGACATTGCTGCTCAGTTCCATTTGCCGGATATTATACCCCTGGAGATGGGGAAAAGTTACTAATACACCACTACATACATGGTGTGCTTTTATACATATTTTTACTGAGTACTCATACATTTGGATTAACAGGACATTCTTTTATTGTATATGAGTCTTTCCACGTAATTTATTTTATTAGTTGGGACTATCTTTTTGGACACATTTCAATTCATCATTCAGTGCACTGATTGTTACATTTTTTCAGCTAATTTAACATTGTATCAAATATCCTAGGAACTGCAGTTCAAGTTTGTTATTTTAATATACTGTTAATAAATTGTCAAAACAGCTTTTAAGGAGTATTTCTTTATAGTGGTAAGTGCAGACATTTATTCCTTGTCCATTTGCTTTTCTTAAGGGGTTCTGGCAGTATCCCTTTGTCAGCTGCTATTAATCCACTCATGATCCCTGGTTAAAGGGTGCACCACTGTATTACTTTCTCCCAAAATATTTAGGGTTAATCAATATTAAATATGACAAATGGAAAGCACCCTCCTCGCTATAAACTCTTAAGCTGGGAACGCACAATAGAAGCAGCTCTGCTCCAGAAGTGCTACATACGAAATATATATCATTTATATTAATTATTTGCACATAATATATAACTCTACCTAATTTAAATCATTCTTTTTTTTTTTTTTAAGACTTTATCTAATAGCTTAACACCCACATGGAGTGTAATGTAACTGGCGTTCTCACGGAATCAAAGCTAAATGACGGTTTGTCAAAGTTGACGATCATAAGCAGCTTTGGCCAACTGCAGCAGGAATTGGCGCTAAACAAGCCTGGTCTAACATTGATTCCTTTTGCTGTTTTTAAAACTATCGTTTTTAAAATGGTGGATTTGACAAACCGCTCGTTGTCTTTCAGGACCTGTGAGATACAGTAACCAGGTTATTTTTGCATAAATCAGAATATTCATCATTAAGAGATCACATTAATAACACCAAGCACAGATGGGTGCAGTTATGTCAGTGGTACCTCTCTGATCTTTACCTGTATATCGAATGATTTGATCAACGCCTGTGAGCTGTAATCCATGAAATAGGACAGTTTGTACACTTCCCTGGGATTGGTTTAACCCAAAATAAACGGCTGTGATGAATCCACTGCCAGTGGTAGAGCTTCTAATACTTTTTAAAGGAGCCTTATTAGCCTAGGACAGAGGTTCCCAATCTTTTTTGAATCATGGCGCCCTAGAGTAACAGCATTGTTTCATGGCACCCCTATGTTAAACCTTTGTTATTGAGAAATTCAGAAAGAAATGTAGTGAAGTGAATTGTGATTACCTGTCATCCTTAAGGGGGGTATCCACTAGACGATAAAGTTGAACGATAATGATAAAATCGTTTGATAATCGTTCAAACATCGTTTGAATATCGTTTGCAAATCGTGCAGTAATTGTTTCTAACGATGTACGATGCGCGCTCCCGCTGGTCGTTTGATCGTCTCCTCCATCGACTGAACATGCAGGTCAATTTCACTTGATTGCTTACAAATCGTTTACGCATCGTTCACGCTGAACGATCAAACGATGAACCACTATCTGCCCACTATAGCTGAAAGCTCTCAATCACAGATTAAAACAACATAGTTTATTGTTAGATCTTTTGCAAATCTTTTGCAAATTGTTCAGAGTGGAAGATCATATTTCAAGGGAAACTTCAAGGGAAAATCGTTAAGAGGTTGGACAGGGATAAAATCATCTAGTGGATGCCCCCCATTAGGCTCAGTTATGTGGTGGTGGACAGATTTCAGCTTCTGTTTGTCCACATATTTACATTACATTGACTATAAATAATTTGATTTGGTGCTGGACCGCCAACCTGAGGCACCCTTGCAAGTGTCCCAAGGCACCCCAGGGTGCCACAGTGCACAGTTTGGGAACCACTGGCCTTGGAGACAGCCCAGCATGATTTAATAACTGATCTCTCTTCTTCGGTTTATTGAAATGTATAAAAGCCATTTAGCCTAGTTAGATCTTTCCAAAGCCATTAACTGTACCTAGGTGAGATAGGCTTTCACCAAGGCCTATCCATAAAAGTGTATCGGAGACGGGTTGGACATAAGTCTTAGCCAATCAAGCACTGCAACCTGAGGAATGTGATCCAAAGCTTCAAGTATGGAGGGGTTGGGTATTCCACATCAATGCAGCAAGTGGACACGGTGTCTGGTGTTTTGTTTTACAGCCCCCTGAGAAAGATATGCAGATAAATGAGGCTCTATGGTGAAATTCAGTTGGACACAATGTACCGTTCCGGAATGGCACATCGCACCCACCGGCATTGCAAGCTTTTCCCTTGTATCCCGTAGAGGTGCGGGGGAAAACTTGCAAGGTCGGCACTACAGTAACTGCCCAGTATATGCACAGCCAGGCACTGCCACGATGCTTGTTGGCACATTGCGTACAATTCAATTGCTCCTTAAAAAAAAATTAACTTGCGTGCATAGAACATAAGCGCGTGTAAGACTGCAGTAACAATAGAGGCAATTATAAATACATAGACGAGCTGACACAATTTTTTTTTTTCAATAGACTTCTAGCCATCAACTCTAGCTTATGTAAAAAAAAAAATAACTAATCTTTTTATATCGACTAAAGCTGGCCATACTCCAAACGGTAATCGCTCAGATCAGCTGATGAATGTACGATTACCATTGTGTACAGACGAGATAATCATTCACAGTCTGAAAACTGCTTAAAAAAAAAAAAACCTCGGTCTGGATCTTTTGGTTATCAAATATGTCCGTTCCTCCCAAATCATTTCAGCCAACTCCATGCTCCAGTGTGTGATTAATTATCGTTGTTTCGCTGGATCGTCTGCACTATCGTGTGGTCTATGACCAGTTTAAGTCAGTCTTTCTATGTAAGGCCTCACTAAAACTGGGTACACACCTTACCATGGTGCGATGCGGCAAGCGATGTATCGATACATCGCACACGCCGTACACACATTGCATGATCTAGCGTATGATGGCGCAATGTATCGTTACACGCTGCATGTAACAGCACCTTGTTGGCCGTGAAATCGTCCAATGTGATGTGCAGCACAGCAGATAGGGATGGATTGGGCATACACATTATACGATGTGTACGATATATCATCTGTTCCACGTCAGGACAATATATCGTATGGTGTGTACCCAGCTTAATAAATTAGTGAATGTTACTTAATATGTAACAAACTTAAGTTACATTTTATAGTTGGGGCTCGTGTACAACGTGCGGTTGTGCTCTATACAGAGAGGGATCATAACCAACAGCTTGCATTGGAATCACTTTTTATTATACTGGCCCAAAGCTCCCACTGGAGTACCAGGAGCGACACATGCTCGCTGTGCTTTATATGCAGTATGTGACCAGAGAATTAACGGCATTGTTCAAATTAGTGTATGCAGGTGGCATAAGCCAAGTGCACCACATGATATGTGACCAAGCCAATGACATGGCATAAAGATTCATTCATCTCCATGTCCAAAGGCCTCTAGGAGCAACCTATGCAGCTCAGAGAGGGCTACAATAAAGTCATCCACTTTCTAACCGCAACATCTGAGCTGCCTGTACCACTGCATCTCTTTGCCACGCTTGTGTGGATGAGTGCCATGCTCCCTGTGTTTCAGCATAAAGACTTCATGTAATCTCCCCGAACTGCTGAGAATCCAGAACTACTGCACAGAGACCATGTTCAGCTGGGCAGCACCAGGCGCTACATTCCTATCGCACCTCTGATTGGTCTTCATGCCTTTCTGATCAGGTCACTTATTTCTATTTCTCAATTGGATTCCTAGTAATGATCTACGGTATAAAGGCATTAGGCACCTAAGATAGAAATAACTTGCTCTGTTTTTGGCTTGTTTTTCCAATCACTTAGTTTTATTGCAATGGTGATTTTCTGTGTTATTTTGGTGCCTTTTTTGTGACTGAAACCTATAACTTCCAAAGGACCTTCCCATTCTAGTACACCCAGAGGTGTTCCCTTTCCAGATGGGAGAGGGGCGCCTGTAGTTAGTCAGATGGTTATGATCAGACCATGGAGGATCATTCTGCCAAATGTACTGATAGGCAAAAGAGACACTATTTGCAGAATCCTCTCTGGCTTCTTCCATGGCAACATGTCGCACTTCAGCTGCAGAACTACACATCCCAGCATGTACTGGCACAGTTTTGCTAACATGCTCAAACTGTGGCAGGACATGTTGGGGTGTGTGGTTGCACAGCAGCTGGAGTACCACCCTTTGCTCACCCCTACTACAGATATAGAAAATGTGATTGAGCCAAGTATCTTGGAAATATTAATCTTATCAATAATCTCATTGAGTCATGGTGAGGGTTATCTTGTACCAATAACCTGACCCTATGCATTCACTATCCTTGAATTACCAGTTAATGAAGCGAGGCTCAGCTGGCCTTTTGTTAAGAGACGTTCTGGGTATGGAGTGCAGCACAGTGTCCCCTGAACCTAGATTTCTGATGAATCCAACCAATGAGCAGCATTCAGGTAGTTTATGTCTGCGCTTATATATTGATATTACAGTAGAAGCAAGATTAGGGGCACAGACTTATAACTGACAACCCCTGGTGCCTTGGTGATATCTTCTGCAAAAGAGGCACCTATTGTATCAGTTATAAAATGGCCCGAGCAATATCTGTATCCTGTCAGTGTCCCCATCACTAGCTCTTAATGTGGGGGGTTTCTGTAGTTGTATCAGTACGACTTCTGTCAGCAGGTGGGCAGTTATACCCCAGCATGCCGACGTTGTGCTGAAACTTATGTCTGAGGTGTTACAGGCCATTAGTTCTCACGTACAGAGGAAGTGTTATAAAGTACTGTTTAGATTACACCAATTTATAAGTGAGTCAGATCTTTTCTCCAGTAATAATGCAAAATATGTTAAATTGTAGACATATATCTCTTTCTTTTTTTTGCTTTAAAAATGTACTAATTGTGGCAAAGGGTTTTACACTAAGTGCAGTGAAGTGCATAGACTTCTGGTGGGAACACGTGACAGAATAGGTGCATCATTGGCGTGTAATCCAGTACATGGTTCTGTCTGCTTGGTGTGTTGTACAGTTACTAGCAGCATGCGGCTGCTGGTGAGGTCCAATCAACTCTACCGCTATCATGTATTGAGGAGATGTTAACCAGTTGGTTTTCATTATATCCCTAGTCTCCTGTATCTTTAATAGTAATACAGATGTGTCCTTTGTCATCTAGCCTCAATACGCGATATACCTGGCGTGAGTGAGCCAAGTCTTGTGCAACGCTGCTAGCGACGGGCGTTTTTGTTTTTTTTTGCCGAAAATGCATCTACGTCACAATGGGATGCGACTAGGACGCACCAGGAGACTGTGCTGATTAATGTGATATGTGACACTTGTATATATCTGTGTGCAACTAAGACTGAAATCGGAACTTAGGGGGATACAAGCTGCGGCCGCTGCATCATAGCACTTTGCACGCTGATTGAGAGACTTATTCACACACAGATATACAAGTGTCACATATCCAATTAGTCAGCAGTGTCTCCTGACTCATCCTAGTCACATCACATTGCGACTTAAACGCATTTTCGGCAGGAAAAGACAGTAGGCACAAGCAGAGTCTCACAGGACAAGGCTGTCTGTGCGGTTTTAAAAAAATTAGCTGGATGCAGAGTGAAACGCGTAGACAAAAGGGACAACTAAACCACAGGCTGCTTTTGAGAATCCAAGCTGATTCTGAGCCGCAGCTGAGTGTCATCTATTGTGATGATTACTTAAACACCCGTGCATTTTGAGGGAAGCACCCGGTGCAAGCTGGTGTATTATACAGCTCTAGTGGCCACATTGAACGGATGCCGCGGTCTCCCCTAGTGTCGCAGGAAGGACATCAATTAACAGTGCAATGCCACCGTTAGAGTAATCTTGCCAGCTATCCTGCACGGGAGGACGGATGCTGTGTGCGCACACAGGTAGTGGCAACCACCTAGACAGATTCCGTCTACATTTATCATCTAATACCCATAGATTGGTAATGAGGAGAAAGAAATTCATACCATCCTGCCAGTGAGCACATCATTACCTCACATATCTCTCAGATGTTACAGGAACAATTGCTTTTTTACCAATACACATAAAGATTATCTTGGCTCCTATTGCATAATCCCAACGTATGGTATAAATCTAATATCGTAATTCCACTATGCGGCTGCGGTATTAGATTATATATTGTTCCTATTGATTGTTTTTTTTGCACGTTAAATGTTTTAATAGAAGCCTTATTGTGATTTTTGTATCAATCGAGTGCTACTTACGTACACACACGTTCCACCATTAGCGCAGTCCATTATTTGTATAGTTGGCTGTTTGCACGACTGCAGCAAAGATGAGTGAGGACACATCTGTACATCTTGCAAACACTTCACAGAATGGTTCGAGTTTCCCGTGTCAGGAGTCAGTCGTCCCAAGCTATCAGTGATGGCAGATTTACGTCAATTGGCAGCAATATTAGGAACTTCAAAAATGTAGCAGCCAATATTGGTATCCCTGTATGAGTTAGGGCAATCCAATATAGAGGAAGTCATATCTCTCCCTGCTCTCCTTGCAGTATCCAAGGCACTGGTTGAGCTCCACTTGAAGCTTATGAGGAAAATCGGGAAGTCCGTCACGTTTGACAGATGGGAAAAATACTTAATCAAGGTACAATGTTTGTGACATAATATTCTGCATAATGTGTCCAATGTAACCAATACTGACTGAAAGAAAGAAATTCTAGATATGTATCACCAAAATGGGTTTATATATATATATCTGCAAGGACTGTAGGGGGGGGGGGGGTCAATTCAATTGATGGGCGTCCCCTTGCAGCGCCATAGGGCTGTGTACAAAAAATTGAGATTGTGGCACAGGGGCGGCATTGGTGCCCGCATCGATCGCAAAACTTTTGCCATCGGAATAGACCATCGATGGTTGCAAACCATCGGTGGTCTATGGACGTCCTTAGTATACAGTGCATGAACTTGAATTTTACACACGTTTAAACTATTTAGGACAATTGGCTATCCGTAATTCAATGCCCAGTGCCATATTCTTGATCCATACGGGATCATTATAATCAAAATGATCCATGAAACTTGCTTTCATAGTAACACCAATAATAAACATAATATACAGTATATTCTATTCATTCCGATAATCAGGACAGACACTGCAGGATGGCGCTTTATGTTTAGATGTCCCCGGTGGCTGCACTTCTCTGCAGCCGCCAGGTATACACGGGGGAACAGCGCACTGCCTTAGTTAAATTTCACCAGCGGCTGTTCCTCTATGCCAGTGATTCCCAACCTCAGGGCACACTAATAACAGTCCTGGCTTTAGTGATATCCATGATTGTGCACAGATGGTTAAATCAAAATAACTGAGGTACTAATTAAGTCACTTGTGCTCAAGTATGGCTATCCCTAAAACCTGGACTGTTAGTGTGCCTTGAGGACTGTGGTAGGGAACCCCTGGTCTATTCAGCTGCTGGATATACAATGTGGGTGTTTCTGACTGGTTGCATCAGATGCGACCATGTCAGGGAAAGCCCAGCCTGGCGTGGTCACATCTGATTATAAACTTAACTGTGCACCATACAGTGCTTGCTGCAATGTGAAATAGGGGAGAATTGCTGTATGTATAGAACTTTACTTTACCATAGTATTGGATCATGTGGAACATTTAATATGGAGGCAGCACCTCAGATACTTGAATGTCCAGATGTACAGTATGTAATGGTGTGTGGCAGGAGAGCACAAGACTCTCTTTATCTTCTCTGCCTGTTTTACATGGCTGCCAGCTGATGGGTAAGGTTTGGGGCACAGTCAATTCTCTAATCTTGAACTTTATAGACTGGGGCTCTCAACCGATGGTACAGCCAGCATGTGTATGTGTATGTGTAGGTGGTACTTGAGCACAAGTACCACCAATGCAACCTCCAAGGTCATAACCCTGGACTAGTCCCTGTGGTGCTGACTGGCAGTGTTGCATTAATGACGTGGGGATCTTCGGAAAACTGGAGCTGGAGGAGCCGATTTCAAGTGCAGACACAGACAAGAGGGGAGTGACCATAAAGATTGACTACTGGTGTGGAGGCGGGTACAAATGAATGGGCATACAAATGAGGGAGGGGAGGGGGAGAGAGCACGTAGAGATGAGGGAGGGGAGGGGGAGAGAGCACTTAGAGATGAGGGAGGGGAGGGGGAGAGAGCACGTAGAGATGAGGGGAGGGGAGGGGAGGGGGAGAGAGCACGTAGAGATGAGGGGAGGGGGAGAGAGCAAGTAGAGAAGAGGGAGGGGGAGAGAGCAAGTAGAGAAGAGGGAGGGGGAGAGAGCAAGTAGAGAAGAGGGAGGGGGAGAGAGCAAGTAGAGAAGAGGGAGGGGGAGAGAGCAAGTAGAGAAGAGGGAGGGGGAGAGAGCAAGTAGAGAAGAGGGAGGGGGAGAGAGCAAGTAGAGAAGAGGGAGGGGGAGAGAGCAAGTAGAGAAGAGGGAGGGGGAGAGAGCAAGTAGAGAAGAGGGAGGGGGAGAGAGCAAGTAGAGAAGAGGGAGGGGGAGAGAGCAAGTAGAGAAGAGGGAGGGGGAGAGAGCAAGTAGAGAAGAGGGAGGGGGAGAGAGCAAGTAGAGAAGAGGGAGGGGGAGAGAGCAAGTAGAGAAGAGGGAGGGGGAGAGAGCAAGTAGAGAAGAGGGAGGGGGAGAGAGCAAGTAGAGAAGAGGGAGGAGGAGAGAGCAAGTAGAGAAGAGGGAGGAGGAGAGAGCAAGTAGAGAAGAGGGAGGGGGAGAGAGCAAGTAGAGAAGAGGGAGGGGGATGAGAGCAAGTAGAGAAGAGGGAGGGGGAGAGAGCAAGTAGAGAAGAGGGAGGGGGAGAGAGCAAGTAGAGAAGAGGGAGGGGGAGAGAGCAAGTAGAGAAGAGGGAGGGGGAGAGAGCAAGTAGAGATGAGGGAGGGGGAGAGAGCAAGTAGAGATGAGGGAGGGGGAGAGAGCAAGTAGAGATGAGGGAGGGGGAGAGAGCAAGTAGAGATGAGGGAGGGGGAGAGAGCAAGTAGAGATGAGGGAGGGGAGGGGGAGAGAGCAAGTAGAGATGAGGGAGGGGTAGGGGGAGAGAGCAAGTAGAGATGAGGGAGAGGAGGGGGAGATAGCACATGCAGATGAGGGAGAGGAGGGGGAGATAGCACATACAGATGAGGGAGGGGAGGGAGCACATACAGAGAGGGAGGGGAGAGAGCACATACAGAGGAGGGGAGGGGGAGAAGGGTCGGGGGGAGAGAACACATGCAGGGGAGGGGTAGGGGGAGAGCACATACAAATGAGGTGTCGGTGGGGGGAGCGAGCATATACATATGAGGGAGGGGGAATGGGTATGAAATTCCGCCGGCCGCATGGCTGGCGGTTCGATTCCCATCAGCTGCAGCCCGACAAAAGCAGAGTTAGAAGCAGCGGAAGGCCGACAGCGCTGGAAACCCGATCGTGGATAGGTGAGTATATACTACCCTAACCCTCCTTAGGGGTGCCTAACCCTAACTTCCCCCCCCAAGTGCCTAACCCTAATCCCCCCTCTAAGTGCCTAACCACCCCCTTTCCCGCTGCCTAAACCTAAGTCCCCCGGTATTTAGGCAGTCGGCTTCCCGATTGCTTCCCGAGGGATGGGTGGGGGTAGAGCACATATATAGGAGGGGGAGAGCACATACAGAGGAGGGAGGGTTGAGGGAGTGAGCACATACAGAGGAGGGAGGGGTGGGGGTAGAGCACATATATAGGAGGGGGAGAGCACATACAGATGAGGGAGGGGTCGGGGGCAGAGGGCACATGTAGGGAAGAGAGCACATACAGAGGAGGGAGGGGTGGGGGGGAGAGCACATACAGAGGAGGAAGGGGTGGAGGGAGAGAGCACATACAGAGGAGGAAGGGGTGGAGGGAGAGCACATACAGAGGAGGAAGGGGTGGAGGGAGAGAGCACATACAGAGGAGGAAGGGGTGGAAGGAGAGAGCACATACAGAGGAGGGAGGGGTGGAGGAAGAGCGCACATACAGAGGTGGGAGGGGTGGAGGGAGAGAGCACATACAGAGGTGGGAGGGGTGGAGGGAGAGAGCACATACAGAGGTGGGAGGGGTGGAGGGAGAGAGCACATACAGAGGTGGGAGGGGTGGAGGGAGAGAGCACATACAGAGGAGGAAGGGGTGGAGGGAGTGAGCACATACAGAGGAGGGAGGGGTGGGGGTAGAGCACATATATAGGAGGGGGAGAGCACATACAGATGAGGGAGGGGTCGGGGGCAGAGGGCACATGTAGGGAAGAGAGCACATACAGAGGAGGGAGGGGTGGGGGGGAGAGCACATACAGAGGAGGGAAGGGTAGGGAAGAGAGCACATACAGAGGAGGGAGGGGTAGGGAAGAGAGCACATACAGAGGAGGGAGGGGTGGGGAAGAGAGCACATACAGAGGAGGGGAGGGGTGGAGGAAGAGAGAACATACAGAGGAGGGAGGGGTGGAGGGAGAGAGCACATACAGAGGAGGGAGAGAGCACATACAGAGGAGGAAGGGGTGGAGGGAGTGAGCACATACAGAGGAGGGAGGGGTGGGGGTAGAGCACATATATAGGAGGGGGAGAGCACATACAGATGAGGGAGGGGTCGGGGGCAGAGGGCACATGTAGGGAAGAGAGCACATACAGAGGAGGGAGGGGTGGGGGGGAGAGCACATACAGAGGAGGGGTGGGGGGGAGAGCACATACAGAGGAGGGAGGGGTAGGGAAGAGAGCACATACAGAGGAGGGAGGGGTGGAGGGAGAGAGCACATACAGAGGTGGGAGGGGTGGAGGGAGAGAGCACATACAGAGGTGGGAGGGGTGGAGGGAGAGAGCACATACAGAGGTGGGAGAGGTGGAGGGAGAGAGCACATACAGAGGTGGGAGGGGTGGAGGGAGAGAGCACATACAGAGGTGGGAGGGGTGGAGGGAGAGAGCACATACAGAGGTGGGAGGGGTGGAGGGAGAGAGCACATACAGAGGTGGGAGGGGTGGAGGGAGAGAGCACATACAGAGGTGGGAGGGGTGGAGGGAGAGAGCACATACAGAGGTGGGAGGGGTGGAGGGAGAGAGCACATACAGAGGTGGGAGGGGTGGAGGGAGAGAGCACATACAGAGGTGGGAGGGGTGGAGGGAGAGAGCACATACAGAGGTGGGAGGGGTGGAGGGAGAGAGCACATACAGAGGTGGGAGGGGTGGAGGGAGAGAGCACATACAGAGGTGGGAGGGGTGGAGGGAGAGAGCACATACAGAGGTGGGAGGGGTGGAGGGAGAGAGCACATACAGAGGTGGGAGGGGTGGAGGGAGAGAGCACATACAGAGGTGGGAGGGGTGGAGGGAGAGAGCACATACAGAGGTGGGAGGGGTGGAGGGAGAGAGCACATACAGAGGTGGGAGGGGTGGAGGGAGAGAGCACATACAGAGGTGGGAGGGGTGGAGGGAGAGAGCACATACAGAGGTGGGAGGGGTGGAGGGAGAGAGCACATACAGAGGTGGGAGGGGTGGAGGGAGAGAGCACATACAGAGGTGGGAGGGGTGGAGGGAGAGAGCACATACAGAGGTGGGAGGGGTGGAGGGAGAGAGCACATACAGAGGTGGGAGGGGTGGAGGGAGAGAGCCCATACAGAGGAGTGAAGGAGTGAGAACATGAATTGACATACAGATGAGAGGGGAGGAAGCCACAATACTGGACATAAATAAGGGGGTGGGGAAAACTATACAGAACAGGATGTTACATTTAGAGAGACGTTTACATGTTCATACATTCATACCTTCTGCAAAGTGTAATCACAAATTGTTATTTGGTACTTGGTATAGGCTATGGGGATGGAGAAAATGTGGGATTTACCTTTTCAGTGTCTCATCCCCCCATACACACACACTGTTTTTGCTGCCTGTCAATGTTGGTTATTGTGCCAGCCACGTAATGTATACTGGGAGTTGATCTACAAAGTACTTTATCTGATACAATAGAAAATATACAATATCCAATAACTCTGCATAAATAAAGCTGTATATGAAGCTGTAATGTTTCTCTGCATTAAGTAACGTCAGCCAGACTGGGACTAACTGTTGGTGTCTTTATATAGATTTGTCAGGATTACAACAGCACGTGGGCCTGGGAGATGGAGAAGAAGGGCTACTTAGAGATGAGCGTGGAGTGTAAAGTGGGAATACTGAAGGTAACGTATTTGTGCTGTACACACGGCTCCTGACATCAGCGCTGCGACTATAACACCACGGGAGCGTCTCTAGAAGTGTATTGGGATGTAACTCCCAGTTACCATGGCTGGAGCTGGGGAGAAGCCCATAGTGACCTTGGATAGTACATCCAATAGCCTCCTACTCGCCACAGTTTATCCTCTACATAAATATAGATGCTATAGAGAATGCTGCTCTAAAAAGGCGCTATACCTCTATTCTCGACCTATAATACTCTAAAAAGCTTTGGGAGCGTTATATATAAATGATAGTTAAATGTCATATTATTCTTGTAACCGTTTAATCCCTAATAAACATTACGCTTGTCTGATGATGACGGTGGCACAATAACTAGACAGTAGAAATACTTTGTAACAACCTCATGCACCAGACATGTCATCTATAAGGCTGCTGCAAACGTTTTATACCTGTAGCCAAAGCAGCTCTAGTACAAGCAGAGTATACATGTGGTTTAATAGCTAGTACTATAGACTGTAGGAGTAATGTGCCCACATTAATTTATTTCCTGCCTTATGAGCGCAATGGATTACCATCTCCTATGACCAGCCTAATGGTGCATACACACGGTCAGATAACGATTTAAAAAATCGGTCAATCGTTCAAATCTGAAGGAAAATCTGGCATGTCTGAACGATGAGCGATGCGCGTTCCCGATGGTCAGAGAACGATATCTGACATCTGATGTGTTTGCAGTCAGATCTGGACGATTCCATTCATTTTAATGCAGTCAAAAATCGTTCTTAGTTCAAATTGTTCAATCGTTAATCTGACGCATCTGACCGTGTGTATTACACTTAATGGTTTTTAGATTTGTTTGTTATTATGGTTGGTGGCTTTAGTTACTGTTACTACTTTTGTCTATGTGATTCGCATTGAGGGAGTTATAGCCGTGTACCCATTACTCTGCCCTGCAGCATATCCTGATGCTTTCTGGTTTTCTGTAGACAAAGATAAACTGTAAACGAACCATTTCCAGATCTAAGAGGGGACAGTGAGGTTACAGGGCAAGTGAAGACCTTTCCTTATCTTACAGATGAACATTATTTATCAATCGAAATAACTTGCCCACAAAAGACTACAAGTCACTGTTTATGGAAGCATGCTAGTGTCACACTCACAGCGGAATCGGGCTAAGCGCTATTCATGAGTCTGCAGCCTATCAGGTCACTCGTATCTCAATATGAAATGAAGGCCATACATCCAATGTATTCTCTATTTTGGTGTTAATTTAGACAGACTGGAGAAAACGATTGCAGCCTTTGTGATTTTATCCAGTTAAAGCTAGTGTCTACGTTATCCTTTTTCTGACGTTTGAGCTGGTTTGATTCCTGTTTTGTGATGGAATATTCTGTGCGTTTGGTGCAGAGCCTGGAACGCTTGCTCGCTGTGCCTCCTTGGGAAGGCTTGAGGCACCATACTTAAATCTATTCTTCTTGCAGCACTTGTGTGAGTGTCAGTTTGATGACAATCTGAAGTTTAAAAATGCCATCAATGAAGAGGATGCTGACGCCATGCGTTTACAGCCGATAGGGCGGGATAAGGACGGCCTAATGTACTGGTATCAACTGGATCAGGATCACAATATACGCATGTACATTGAGGAGCAGGATGACCAAGACGGGTCTACATGGAAGTGCATAGTCAGGTCAGTGCCTAGAAAGATGCTGATGAGAATAATGGAAGTCTATGGTGGTTATCGGAGATGAGGTGCAGGCCAGCATTTGCACTAAGTGGGTGTGAGGGGCTGTTGTTAAGGGGGAAGTCATTTTAATAGGATTCTAGAGGATATGAGGAGTTAGTCTAGATATTACCAGTGTTGGAGCAGTGAGCGCAGTCATCAGTCTTGGCATTTACATTGAATTAAAGCAGAGAGAGATTTGTAAGGGGAACGCCAGAGGGGTGAATATGTGGAGATGAGAGAATGGATCAGCGTTTTGGTTGCATCCTATGTAAGATTAGGGGTCTCTTCTGCCAATATGTAGAGGTGAGGGGACTGGGGAAGAGACTGGATGTGACACCAAGGCAGCGGGCTTGGGAGGACATTGTCATTCTATGGACAGTAAGGGAGATTTGAGAGGGATGTGATGGTGATTCTGAGAGCTCTATTTTGGACATGTTGAGCTTTAGGTAGCGCTGGGCCGTCCATGTCGAGAATAGCAGAGGAGACAGTTTGTCGTAAGATGGTTGAAAAGGGGGGAAGCAGATTTTGGTGTAGTTAGAGAAGAGGTGGTACTGGGGGCAGCCCTGTTCAGTGAGTAATACAGAGGGTCTAGAACCGAGCCATACTGGTTGTACTTTGTAAGTCACTACGGAACCATTTGTACGCCATATAAGTAAAGGATAATAATATATCTACTTGAAAATAAACAATCTAAAATTCATAGTTGTCAGTTAAAGAATAATTTGTTTATTAAGGTGATAAAACCGTTGTGTTCTGTTTACCTAGCAGATGACAAATGTTTAAACCAGTCTGGTTATAAACTGAAGCAGTTACAGGAATGGGTTAGTCAACTAATTTCCAAGTCGCCTCTGCCAATGACTGTTCCTATCTGTGCTTCTGCGTTACAGTCTCCATTTATTAAACTTTGTCCTAGGTTACTGTTGATGCTTTAATTACATCTATAAATCTACTTATTGTCCTGTGATTTTCATTAGGCTTAATTACCTGTTTACACGGCTTTACCCTTTCTAGGAGCAGGAACGAGCTGGCAGAAACCCTAGAACTTCTGAAAGCACAAATAGACCCGGCGTTACTGAAGAAATCTGAGCCACCGGATAGTTCATCTCGTGAAAGTCCCAATCCGGAGGACGAAGACATCAAAAAAGAAGAAAATGGGGGTAGGTGTTATCTGTCCTTTTTTGGGTTTTTTGTTTTTTTTACCACTGACCCGCAATATAATATACATTTTAGCAAAAGCCTCATTTGCAATTCTATCTCTCCTCTCTGCTGTGGTACACACAGGAGTCCTTGTATTTAGATGGAGTGTAGGCACTTTAAATTTCTACAGAGACTTAAAACTCTCCTTCGATATACAGTGTTGTCCCCAGGATCAATTCCACATCAATACCCGCTGCTTATTACATGATCACCCGGCACTATCCTGCTCCTGGGAGTCTAACGGCCAACATCAGGGGTGCGCTTTGCTTACTTTACTGTAACAGGCACAGTAACAGAGATCCCTCCCGTCTTTAAGAGGCAGGATGTTGGTTGGCCGGCGGGAACATTGCAGAGAGGGTAGACGGAGGGTGCAGACGTGCACTGTCTCTCAGCGTGCATTGCTGGACACAATTATCTGTGTCCAGCCGGCAAGTAGGCAATATCTGCAAGAGTCTTTAAAAATTATTTGTGTGTGTGTGTGTATAAATATATATATATATATATATATATATATATATATATATATATATTTGTGTGTTTTACGCTTTTGATGTGTGATAATTATTGTGTGGTGTCTATTTTGTTTTTTTATTGTCATATTGTATTATCATTGGAGAACATTTTCAATAAAAAATACTCAATTTAAATTTTAAAAAATTCTATCTATATCTAGTATGAATACACTGCCCTTACCTAGCTACTACTTAATGCCACTCGGCTGGCAAAAATTTCTGAGGAGCACACAGATACCCCTTCCCTGATATCTAGCTGTTTTTAAATGCCGTCAAGAGTGAGTGAAGTGTTTTCACATGGCTGCCTGTGGTATTCATTTTAATTTTGAGAATACTTTACTTTTGAACCATTTAATTGTTGTTGCAGTTTATTGGGGGCCTGTGGCATTGCAATGCAGCAAGGGTGAGGCTTCCTTCTAGATTGGGTTCTGCAGCTGTCTGTGTCTGCCCCCTTTTCTGTCCGATCAGATAATAGGATCATTTCAGAGCTAAGGAAGGACGACCTCCGTTAAATCACAGGTTCTCAAACTCTGTCCTCAGGACCCCGAACAGTGCATGTTTTCAAGGTCTCTTCACAGAATCACAAGTGAAATAATTAGTTTCACCTGTGGATCTTTTAAAACGTGTCTGTGAGAAATGACTACACCCGTGCAGCTGCTGGGTGACCTGGGAAACTGTGGGATCCTGGGGACTGAGTTTGAGAACCACTATGTTAATTTTTAGATACTCTTGTGCAAATTCCTTATGGTGACCCTATCGATCACGGGGTCAGCTGTCAGAACTAGACTGGGCTAGGTCTTTGATCCAGTCCATAGCTGAGATCTTTTGGTTCAAGCAAGGTTCAGATTCAGAAACACAGGTCCTTGGTTTCACTCAAGTTACAGGATCTCTATTCTTTCCACAGTTTGAATATGATTAAATGGGAGACTTCTTTCGAGGTAGATGTCTCCGTTGTACGGTTATCCAAGACCACCACCGTGACAACATTGTAGAGGTGGTTGAAACGGCTCTCTGAGAGCTTGCTGTCTCACTGACCAAGGTCTAAATTGCTGACTTTGGTAGTGCTCGTTTGTGAGGCATCAAAGTGTCTCAGGGACACAACTGTCCATCCCATGCTGAATGTTTAGGGATTTCAGTTTCTCACTGAGTTGAAAGGGTCCTAAAAGTTACTGTACCGCTTTGGATACTAGTCTCATTCGGATGAGAATTTCAGCTTAAGTCTTTCAGCATAACAGAGGCTGGGAAGCAGGAGAGGAGACTAAGTGGACTCTGAAGTCTCTGCCTTTTTCATTTATACGCTTAGTCCTAGGAGCTCCAGGTTTCATTCCTTTCAGGCTGGTAATTGAGGAGGCAAACTTGCAGTGGACAGTCTTGTCACTGGGTGGACCCCAGAGTGGAAAACAGGTTTGGTCAGCTAAGTACCCAACTACCAAGCCTTCAGACAAACAGGCGGCATGAAAGGCAATCTATCCACCCAGGTTCTCTTCTGGGACCTGTTTCATTTCAACCTCGGATGGCTGAGTGAAGAAGGTTCATGGATTGTCTGTACATCCTGTATCTCCAAAACTTCCCCGTCAGATTCCAGTAACTAGAAGGACCCTCTGAGCTCATTCAGGACCTGAAATTCCTAAACCTCCTGCATGGTTTGGACAGGTGAGTCATCAACAGCATGGCATAGGGTGTCCATGGACGTCAAGGATGGATAATTGCATGTTCTAATGTGGGAGAGACACCAGTACCTTCTCAGATTTGCAGATCAGTCTTCTCTTCATTTTTGGGCTATGTCTTTTTGTTCTGGCTACAACACTTGAGAGTTTTCACCAAGATCATGACAGTGATGGCTTCCCTTCTGAGATTAATGGGGGATGACAGCCAGTTGCAAAATCGGTCTCGCTATCATCTGACCAGCCAGTATATCAGACAGTCTCCATGATGGCATAAGCAAAGAAAATGGAGAAATAAAAAAAATTCTCCTATGTGGTGCACGCAAAAAATAAAACCTACTCTCATTATAACTATCAACCTGTCAAAAACCAGCAGAATAAAATGAATGGGTAAGAGAGAGTGTAAATAAAGTGTGAATAGTGATTATAAAATGCTATGCCTACTATATCCACGCCTGTATTCTCCTCTTGTAACAAAGATGGCAAAAGCTGCTCCTCTGGTAGCTCAATGTACAGTAGCTGCCTCTTCACCATTTGGCATTGGACTATTGTGCTGAAAAACCGTCAGCCTTCGGGGCTGGGACTTTATTTGGCTTCACAAGAGTTCCAAAGCGCTGTACACAATGTATTTTTAGTTTTACCTCATTCCTTTCATACACTGTTCCCTTATGCCTATTGAAATTTCTGTGATTGCTTTTAAAGCTTTTTATGTCTTATTCTGTAAAATGGAATTTCTATCCCTTTTATTCCCTGTAATAGCCTCGCTAGACTGAGTGGAGGTTTGTTTTCCTCTGTTTGTGGCGGAGCCTTCTATTTGTTGTGTGTTTTACATCGTATGCAATGCTGACTGCTAATACAATATTGATTTATTCTTAATCATGAATTGGAAATCCTTCATTTATACATTAGTAGTAGTAAATTGATAATTTTTTTTTTTTTTTTTTATAAAGCCCCAGCCTCTTAGTTTTGCTATAGAAAGCGAAGCATAACCTCCTTGCGGTCAGGAGTGGTCACCCCTGCTGTTCAGTGTATCATTGTGACTTGTATTACTTTGACGTCGTTTTCTCTCTGTTTGTAGAAAAGCCTGCAGATGATGCTGACTGTCTCCATATAAAAGAGAAGGCGGACGTGTTGGAACAGCCCAAAAGTGAAAATGGCAACAGCTTTAAAACCGATGGCGAGAAACCTTTGAAAACGTGCAGTGAAATAAAAACGGAACCTGCCTCAGATGTGAAGGAAGAGACACAAACCGCCAAAGAAGAAAACGACTCCTTCAAGGAGAACGTAAAGCCAGTAATAGTGGAGAAAAAAGATGAAAAAGCAGAGCCAAAAGACTTAAAGGAATCAAAAGGGAACTCTGACAAGACTGCACCACCACAGGAACCAGAACGGTCTGAGATCTCGGTCATTGTTAAACGCACTGAAGAACCTGTTGAAAAATCTGTAGAGGACACGGGGAAAATGAAGAATGACCAGCAGGCTAAGATCCCGCTGAAAAAACGGGAGCTCAAGCTGACTGACGATTTTGACAGCCAAGTTAAAGCGTCGCTGTGCAAGTCCAAGACCCCCACTAAAGAGCTGCTACAGAAAGAGGATGGAAAACCAGAAGACGATGGTACAAAGTCTACTGTAGGACCGTGTACTGCTGCCGACGGGAAGCAGCTGGTGAATGGTGATTTGAACAGCGACAAAACACACAAAATACAGGATCACGCAGAGAAGAGTTCCACCCCAGCAAGAGAGTCTGTCATTGGCTCAACGAAGGACGAGAGCCGTAAAACAAACGAGAGAAATCCCAGCGTCATCAAAAGTTTACAAGAAGTTAAAGAGAACGGCAAAAAAAGTGCGACTGAAGTAAGCACTGACCCGATCACCCCCTCGCTGGAAGAGTCTTCTCAGAAGGCTTCCGTCAAGCTAGTTCCGTGTGAAGCTGACTTGGGGAAAAGCAGTGCAGAAGCCAAAGGAGGTGAAAGGAAAAAAGCAGAATCTGTTTCGGACTGTGACAAAGAAAAGCAGATTGAGGTCAAGGGAGACACGAGTAGTTCAGAGTCTGTAGAAAAGCCCAATGATCTGGATAAACCGGTCAAGGTATCGCCCACAGATAGCAGCAATGTGAAGGAAGTATCTGGAAAAGCAGAGGAATTGGTCTCGGAGACGCACTGTAACGATGAAGAGCCAGGTTCAGATGGGAGGAAAGCGGAGTCTGAATCAAAGACAAAAGACAGAAAAACTAAAAGAAATGCAACTGCAAGAAGGAGATTACCAACATCGAAAAGGACTTCCACGAAGAATTCAACGCTAAAGCCTGAGCAACCCAGTGAAAATACAGAAAAAAAAGACAATGAATTAAGAGAGGAACCTGAGGTACCTAATGATACAGTTGAGGAAAATGAGAAAAATGCAAACGATGCTGCTGCATTAGTAAATAAATCATTTACGCTGAGGAGCAAACTTAAGGAAAAGTCCTCTCTGAAGGTAGGCGACACCACTGAGCCATCGGACTCTAAAGAGGCAGAGAATGACCAAGTCGATGGGACTACAACAGCAGAACAGGAGAAAACCTCAGAAAAGCCATCTTTGGTTTCAAAAAATAAACACAAGTTAAAATCTGCCCAAGAAGACGAGAACAGTGGACCGGAGAGCAAGGAGATGACCTCGGAGAGACAGAAAGATGGCATTAAGCTGACCATCAGGATCTCCAGCAAGAGGAGGAGGGCAGAATTGCCAGTGGAGAACACCGCTGTGGAGGATGTGGAGAGTGATGAAAACATTGGACGGAGACTAAGGCGATCTCCTCGAATCTCCCGACCTTCTGTAAAAGTATCGGAAGTCAAAGAGCAGAAGCCTGAAAAATTGGAGAGCGATGAAGAGGCGAAGCCTGAGCCACCGAAACTGGAAAAGGAGAGTAAAACTGAAAGGGAACCAAGCCAGAAAATAAAGAAGGTACGTAATCCAGAAACTTTTACCAACAGAAGTCAAGTTTAAGAAAAGTGTTGGTTTGTTTTTCTAGTTAGAATGTTTAGGTCATGTATTAGTTCTGTTGGGGCAATGTCTGATTGACTTATTGTATTCAATCTTCATCTATTTCCTATTAGTCAATAAGGCCTTGAGAATGGTCACAGCAGCAAGAGATAAGGTGCTAGTCCTGTGGGAGGCAATGGCCTGGCCTCTAGTGTGATTCTATGACTGGGGATGGTCCTGTGTTATGATAAGTGGAGAAAGCAGAAAGCTGCAGAGTATATCAGACGATGAGTGATGTCATTGAGGAGGGGAATGGAGGCAGCAGGAAGCCACAGACTGAAAGTTGTATAATGGGAGGAGCAGGGCCTACAGCAGCACAGAGTATATCAGTAGATGAGTGATGTGTTAGTGAGGACAGGGCTGCATGTGACAGGGGCAGTGACTTGATGTGAGGAGGGGAATGGAGGCAGCAGAAAAGCACAGCACATTGCAGTTATTTATAGCTCCCAGCACATTGATGCAGGAAGATTGTAATATTGCACATTCCTCCAGGTGAAAACATCTATCTTGTTTACTAATTTGGCTTTAAATGACAGCTGGACTGTTTTGTCGGACACTTGCGATGAAAGGAAAGTCTGTGCACTGCAGGCTCACCCTATTACCGTTACACTCTGCAAGTCTGCAATACAGGCTTAGCTGTAGTATTATTTTTTTCTATTCAATAGTACTTTTTAGTTTTGAGAAGTATCACAAAACCTAGGCGCAGTAACGTTGGCTGTACATTGTTGCACCAGTGATTACACAGCTATTAAAACATTATTTAAGAGGCATGACCATATATAAAGTGCTGCTTTGTGACCTTTGCTTTTGCTATTGTGAAAAACATGTTCAGAAACCCAGACAGAGGCGGAGGGCACGCTGGACCAATTTCCGATCGCGACGCAGGCGCAAATCCTCTAGTGAGGAGGAAACGGAAGAGTCGGATAGTGAGGATGCTTCAGAGGAGGGTTCGGGAACTGAAGAAAAGGAGGACGGTGCCCCGGGGGAGGAGGATGATCCGTGCAAGAAATGTGGCCTTCCCAACCACCCCGAGCTGGTCAGTACTTCTGTCAATCAGCACACAGCCCTGTAGCAGGTTTCCTCCTCCTCTAATTTACGAACACTTGCTATTTGCAAAGAAGCAGCAAGCAATGTTTGCAATACAGTATAGATTGTTTTTTAGGCTGGTACTCTGCCTGCAATATAATTCTATTCTGTTGATCAATTAAACTTTTTACCTTTTATTCAAATCATATGTCTTTCTAAGCATATCAGAAGTCACTGAGGTGTTCTGTGACCAGGAAAGAACAAAACATCCTATACAGGTTCTGAAACTCCAGATGGCAGCAGGAGAGTTCTAGTGGAAGGAGCTGGGTCCCCCAGCAGCACAGAGTATATTAGGATAGAACTAGAACAGTTTCCCAAACTCCACCATTACAGTCCAGATGTTAAGTATATCCATGCTTGAGCACAGGAGACTTAATTAGTACCTCAGTGATTTTGACCTAACCAAGAATGGATATCCTTAAAACCTGGACTGTAATGGAGGAGTTTGGGGAAACTCTGAACTAGACAGTTCTTGAAGAGGGAGACTTTGGACCTGATTCAAATTTGGGAATAGAGTAAGATGGAGCAAGTAACTGAAGCTGAACAAACCATGTTGCAATGCAACAAATACATATATTGTTTTTACATGTGGGGTAAATACTGGCTGCTTTTGCATGTAGCCCACAAATGCTGGACAGCTTTATTATAACTCTACAATTTAGATGTCAGTTTGGACACCTCCCTCCCTAATAGAAATCTCTCAGCACATATTACATCTACCCCCCCTGCATTGCACCCTGGTGTTGCCAAGACACACAGTGACTTGCTCTATCTTACTCTACTCCCAAATCTGAATTAGGCCCTTTGATCGCCAGAAGCAACCACGGCAGATATTAGGTTGTCATTTGTAACCTGTCTACACTACAAAATATATTTATTAGTGAAAATGGCCCCTTTAAGCATTTTTTTTTTTCTTTCTTCAATTCTGTATTTCTAATGACAGATTTTGCTCTGTGACTCGTGTGATAGCGGATATCATACAGCCTGTCTCCGACCGCCCCTGATGTTGATTCCTGATGGAGAATGGTTTTGTCCTCCTTGCCAACATGTATGAATCAGGTTATATTTACTGTTGTCTGTGTAATGTAATAGAAAATTGCAAAGTTGTGGCTGCGAGCTTTGTTAGAACAGGCTTTGATCAATCGGACGGGGAGAGTCAATGAGCCTTTACGTTTACCAATTGGCTTTTGGGGGGGGATACTCTATGAAGTGGCCGTGAAGTTGGGAGTGATCACCCAGAGACCAGTTCTGCGACCATTATGAACATGGTTGTTAAGTCTGTTGTGTTTTCACGATTTGAACATTGGCCAAGTACATTCACCAGTCTGGCAGTGGTCACACCTGATTGTATCAGACAATCTATAAATTAATTGGTGCAGAACTGCAGTGTATGGGACGCTATCTGCTACCAGCGACGGCCAAGAAATATTGCGCTGATCTGTTCGATTTTTCTTTTGTCAAACAGAAATTACTGTGCGAGAAGCTTGAGGAGCAGTTACAGAACCTAGACGTCGTCTTGAAGAAGAGAGAGCGGGCAGAGAGAAGGTAACGCTCCCAGAAATTACCCCCGCGTAACTGACACCTTTATCACTATGGGTTATATCACTTTGTCTCCATGCAAACGACAGGGCCTGTATGTTTATTGACCACTCTGTCAGTTTATCAGCAGTTCGCTACTAGTCATTATGGACCTAATAGGGTTCTGCGCAGTTTGCGTCTTTCCAAACTTGATAATCAACAATTTTTGCGGAAAAGGATCGTTTGCTACCTCGTCTTATCTTCATGGTCAAAACCGCACTGTTTAATCATTCAGAAATGAAGGTACCATATTTCTGTGAATGGTTATCCCACTCCATAGTTGCTGACTCGCTATTAAATAAACCCTATTAGTTGCAATATATGATTAAAGTTTCTCCCCATCTACCAGTAGCACTGAGGGCAAAGGAGGATACACATAGTTACATTATAGGTGGAGGGGGCCTTTGGGAAATTGTCTCTTTACAATAATCCATAGTCTCCCGCAGGTTAAAGTGTTGATGTATTTTGTGCTAACCTGGAATTTGGGAAGGCACAGACCTGTCCACCAGTCAGATGGCCTAATTGTGCTTTTTCTCTCTCCTCAGGAAAGAACGGTTGGTTTACGTTGGAATCAGTATTGAGAACATTATTCCTACTCAAGTACGTTATTCCCGATTTTACGTTTTTTTTTGCCACAAGCCAAATTTGACGTTGAATTATTTGTAACAGACTATTATTTGTTGCAGGAAGCCGAGGAAGTGCCAGAAGTACAAGAAAAGGTGGAGAAGAAGAAGAAAAAGCCGAAGCCATTGGAAAGGCGGTCGACGAGAACCAGAAAATTCATCAGTTACAGGTGAGATTTAATCGTGTTAGTAGTGGACAAAGCTGTAAGTAGCATTCACAGATACTGAGACAACTTCCAAGGACCTGAGCTAGTCCTTTTCTATTCTGTACATCACTTTCTCTATAAGGGTGCCTGTTCTCTGCGTACGGTTACTGACAGGTACTTGCAGTCTTCTAGATAAGCAGGAACACCGGATGCTTTGTGAGACGGTTAAAAGTATGAATGTCTTTTGCTTTGGTTCAGATTTATTTCTCAGCCCTCCGAATCGGGCACATCAACAACTTGAGGTATAGAGTACAGGGTAGGATCTTGGGCGCTCCCTTAAAACAACTGACTGTATCACTGGTGAGAGCACGCCTGCTCCTATGAGGAAGGACTGTAAAGGTCAAATTGGACAGTGCCACGGGGATGACCTACCTAAATAATTTGTCAGGCACCGAAAGTGGCATCTTTATTTTAAAACTTTCACTTAGCGTCTGAAGTACCCTAACACATTTTATTAATAACAAATGAAGTATCAACATTCATACTTACAGTACTGTGCATACTAATGTCACACTTTCCTTTTTCTGTTCATATTCTAGCCCCTCTACATATTTTGTATGAACACATATCCTAATAAGAGAGTCTCTGTAATACACTGGTGCCAAGGCTCCCCATGTCTCCTGCATAACTTGGGTACATCGCCAGGTTTACTTCGAGATGGGTCAGCCTGTTCCCGAAACTGGCAGCATGTTTTGCCCCAGATCACTCAGAGCCTACTAGTCGGTGTGGCATAGGGGCCTCGACCGAACATTTTTCTGGCAGCCACCTGGCAAACTGTACCAATTCAACGTTCTCTCTTTTGTTCAGTGCTCCCACTAACCAGTGGGGGGGTAGCTTAAGTTTTTGGATGGAGCATTAAGAATCCAAGCTCTTACACCCCAGTTGTTCTAGTGTTCCCCATTGGAAAGAATTTAACAGAAGATTTGAAAATCCCATTTTCAAATTGACCTCCATAAAAGGAAAAAAAGTGTTAGGGTAGTTTGAGACTTAACAATGTCAGTGTTGGTATAGGAAAGTAGGACAGCAGGGTCATGAAAACGGGTGTCCCGATTACCATCAATAAAATAACTCCGTCCAATTGTTAGGTGCTGCAAGTCTGCCGAATTTAACATATTGGTGCACTGAGGGGGAAGCTGCAGAGCTAGTTACAGCCCAGGGTTTTGGGGTTTATTCCTGGAAATATCGACATTTTGACCACTGTATCTTTTAGGTTTGATGAATTTGACGAGGCGATTGATGAAGCGATAGAAGATGACATCAGAGATGCAGACGGCGGCGGTGGTGGTGAGTGATTTCTAGCTCTGGTTACACTGCTGCTGATACACTTATACCAGGTTAGAGGATTTATTTCACAAGTAGCCAAATATATAATACAGATGTCATGCTAATATTGTCTTCTGTCCTGCATGCTGGTGCTGGCTTTGTGTCTGCAAGACGTATGTATATATTGGTCATCTACAAACCTGTCATTCTTTTAAAATAGAGCGTTGTCCTGTTACCACCGCGAAATGAAAATGTTTTTTGGAATCGCCGTGTTTTGGTTTCAAGTGTGTGTGTGGTTTTTACAAGAGCCATCAGACCTCACTTTGTGCAGACTCGGTCGCCTGAGCACAATCGATAGTACTAAGTAACAGTTTGCAGTATTGTAAAAAGTAACAGGACAATTGGAAAAGAAGCAAGAAATGTAAAAAGAAAAACGAAGGAAAAATAAAATTCCAGTTCCAACAATTGAGCAGAGAAATTAAGATGCTAAATATAGATTTAATAAACCTTTAACACATTAATTTCCACGGAAAGCTTACTACATCTTTAGCTATGAGCTATTTGCTTTTAATGTCTATCTAAACATAAATTTATATAGTACATTTTTTTTTGCTAGATTTCTCTCTCTCTATATATCTATCTATCTATATATATATATATATATATATATATATATATATATATATATATATTTATTTATATATTGGGGGTGAGCGGGTTCGGATTTACTCGGTTCTTATCGCCACTTTACCGCAAGTTCGGATTTATTTTTTTGGCTATCCAAAACACGTGATAGCCGATAGCCAATAACATGCCATGCTGAGAACAGAGTAAAACCAAGTAAATCCGAACCCGCTCATCCCTAATAATATATATATATATATATATATATATATATATATATATATAATGTGTGTGTGTCAACAGAATTTTGGATATTACAAACATTTGTTTAAGAATTTCTTCTCCTCGGTTTGTAGGTGGCGGCCGGGGAAAAGATATGGCCAATATCACCGGTCACCGCGGCAAAGACATATCCACCATCTTGGAAGCAGAAAAAACAGAAGGAAAACGGCCTCAAAGGGCTGTCACGAGGCGCAAAAAACGCAGGCGATTAAACGACCTGGACAGCGACAGCAATGTGGATGAGGAAGAGAGTGAAGACGAGTTTCAGATTAGTGAAGGGTCAGTGATTACCCACCTTTTTGTTCTGCGTTCTTATTATGGTACATTTGACATCTTTGATCCTTAACCCTCCGTTATAACATTTACACTTCACAGCTCTCAGGATGAATTTGTCGTATCTGAAGAAAATCCAGATGAAAGCGATGACCAGCAATCTAACGACAGTGACTTTGGCACTCGCCGGCCACGGCGGCACTACAGGCGGCCTATGAGACAAAGTAGGCGACTGAAGCGGCGGTCGGTGAGGAGGAGGTACTCTGACGACGACGATGATGATGACGATGAAACCGAAGAGGATGCACAAGCTACTGGTGAGATTATACAGTTCATTCTAAACTTCTGAGTATGTTTCTTATCTGATGTCCCAGCTAATTGCACAGCAGCAAAATAACTTATTTCCTGTTTTCTGAAACTATGGCCTCCCTCATGCACCTCTATAATGCTACACACTCATTGGCCAAAGAGAGTAGAGGAATCAATGGGAAAAACATAGGCTGAAGCAACAGGCAGAAATAAACAATCCCAGACTGAACAGGAGCATAACTATACTGATGCATGACAATCTTCAGCTTCTAACATCTAGGGGGCGATTCAAATGTTTTGCACGCCCCCTGCTGTGTCTACTTACGAATAGGCGCCCAATGGAGCAATTCAATTGTTTATTCCTTTCGGGCACCCATTAGTAGTTAATGCAGCTAAAAGCACTGGGTTTATCTGCGCAAAGTGGCAATCATGAGCATTCATAACGCAATCCCCCCTCCTTTCTCCTCCATTATGTACATGGAGTGAGGTATCCAACTCAGGTGATCCTAGAGAACGAGTTTAAGCGCTGAATACTAATGCATTACAGCCCGAGACCCTGCAGCCACATAAGAATTTGGGTAGGGATATTAGGACAGTCTAGAAGAAGGACTCGCATTAGAAAGGTACAAAACTTGCAGTAAAGTCTGAGATTGCAGCTTTAACAACTGGCATTTCTATGTCACTGCAGAGACTGAAGAGAGTAGTGATTACAGCGATGACTACCTGGACACCAGGAGGAGGAGATCACGGAGAAATCAGAAGCGGCAAGTCAACTACAAGGAGGATTCCGAAAGTGACGGCTCGCAGAAAGGAGCTCGCTGCGGACGCGGGAAAGAGATGAGACGAGTACTTAAACGTAGATTCTCCAGCTCCGAAAGCAATGGTGCGTCCCAGCCTTAGTTATTCCAAGCGAGGACATGTACCTAGGCACATTATCATCCCCATCTACTAGTTCCATTAGGCATGTATTGCTGTCGTCTATTCTGCAGCACATGTAGCTCTATATACTAAAGCAGTAATGGAGGGACGTGAGATCCCTCACAGGTTCGCATTTCCTTGGACAGTCCTGTCCCCCACTAGACCCAATCACAGGTTCACCTCTTCTTAACCCATCATTTTTCAGGCATTGAAAGTAGATATCGGCCATAATTTCAGGCACTACAAGGATACAAAAGAGTTTTCATCTAACCTTACTGACTGCACATTCTCCTACCTAAGCCCTCTTTGTACTGCAGAACTTAGCTTTATTAACATAAGCCTGACCAGCATTATTAACCAACTGCCACTCACTTGCTGTTTTCATTATGTCACCTGCGGGTACACAAGATTAAGCATACACGCTATGCGATCTGCATCGGAACGACGACGTGCAGTGGATCGTAGTGTACCCAACTTAACTCCCATTACCCATTCTTTGTGTTGTCTATCTATCATCTAAATCACTTCAACCTGCCAACACTGCATGTGTAGTGAGCTTGACTGTACACGGACAATAGGAAATACAAGCATCTAGACGACTTGTATATTTCTGTAACAATGTCAAAGGTCTGCTTTGTTTCTTGCGTCTATGCATTATTGTGTTTATTTTTTCACCAGCTGCACATAGGTATCTTTGCACTTCCCTGATAGGGGACATTTTAGGCCAACAAACCCATTTTTTTCCTCCTTTACATGCAGGGAGATATAAGGGTGACTTTTATGTCACCTCTGGGAGGCTGGACCACTTGTTTATAAACCATTACTCAGCTGCTGCCACTCAGTTTCTCTCCTTAATGCCCCGTAGGAGTGTCGGGGTGCTCAACGCAGAACCCCCTCATCCTCCGTCTTTCATGCTCTGGTCCATGCTACAAGTCATATGAGCGTTACCAGCCCTGGGTGAGGGGTTCTTTATTGCTGTAAGGAGGGAGGGTTACATGGCCCACCTAGTCATTCAGTATTCCAGACTCCACAGTGAATTTCATTTTGCCTAGGAGTAGTGTGATTCAGCTGATCTATTTAGCTCAGGAAGAGGGATACCTAGGCTAGGTAATGAGTCTTGTACATGCCAGCCACTCAGAAGGGTTCATTCCTCCACGGGCTATGTGTCCGTGCAGACAAAAAGCTAGGGAGGGCAGGAGAGGAGCAGTCCGGCCTCAGTACAGCTTACGTTCTACCTTCAGAAGCCTAGCATTGACCGGGGTACACAGTGATGGCTGACCAACACTGTGTCCTGAATTAAGGTGCTCCAGTGAGACTGAGAACTACTTCTATTATTCTTCTCTATATGCTCTATCCTAGCGATGGACAACAGGTGGGCCCTAAGGACACATGCAGCTCCTCCAAGCATTCACTTGCAGCCCCCAGCCTCCTTCCTGCTTTGTCGTCATTTTTATAGCTTGTAACACCGTTTTAAGAAGCCTGCTAATATTTTATTTATTGATGGTTGTCTTTTATTAAACATATTGACTTAACTTATTACTTAGATTAAGGGAAATGTGCGGCCCATATGTATGTTAGGGGCCTTCTCAATGCAGCCCCTGAATTGTATCCGGATGCCTCTCACCCCTCTATACTGATAGCTTAGCTATCAGTATAGTTAATCCTGGATGAACTAGTTTTCTAGTTTAAAAATGTAGAGGTGCAGGGTATCTGCTTTTAGGAGTCTGCACCTAAGAACTGGTGTAAACCTTTCACCCTACTGGCTCAAAATGCCAAAAAATCAGCCATTTGACATCTAAGAACCTCTGTTACTTTCCTTATGGCCAATAATAGACCCGCAAATCGCCATTTATAATTGAATCTTGCAGGTGCTGGCATTGCTCGAGCAACAGCAGACATCGTTAATGATCCACAGGAGCGCACATCGTTAACGGTATCGTGCATACACACTGGACAATATGAACGATTATCGTTATCGTCCATATCGCTCACTTTATCGTCTAGTGTGTATGAGCCATTAGGCTCCTGGGCAATATCTGACAGATCTGTAGTGGAGCCTTCCTTGAACAAGGTTGAATCCAGGTTTTCTACAATGATGTAGCCCGACACCATTTGTATTGTGATAAGTTATCAACCATCATTGACCAAGGAACCGTTGCCGAAAATTACTCTGACCCATGGAATCCTCCACCCTCTCCTGTAGACCATCTATTTAATAATTTTGATATCAGCGGAATGGGCAGAACCCTATAAAGGCTATACATTGTATATTGTCTTCATGTAACTATACAGAAGGTATTTGAAAAGTAACCATGTTATAAAGTGGGATTTTTGTACATGCGTTAGACCCTTTTCTCTTGATCTGTTGGAGCACACAGACTGTGGGTTTGGGGGATATAAATACTCAGATGGCATTTAGGAATTTCAAAAAATATGTATCAAACCTAAAAAGCTGAGAAGTTTCAACCAATCGGCTTGTACCTGTCATCCTATAGAATTTACTAGATAAATGCTAGCTCCTGTCATGGGCAACTTTACTTTTGATACATCTCCCCCTTAGATCAAAATCTGCGCACCGATATAAGCTCTGCCCCTTATATAATCTTCCTCTGCAAGAAGCTCAGCTATTCTCTTAACCGGAGTGGAGCAAAACATCAAGCAAAGAGAAAAACAATCTTCTCTGAAAACTGGAGTTTAAAGGTTTTGCATATATACATTATTAGGGAAGATGGTCTGGACCTTTAATCATTTAACGTGTGCAGTTCCACTTGAAGGCTTTCCCTAATAACTGCATATCGAAATGGAAATCTCTCCGTCGCCTGGCCAGTCATTTCATCGCACTGTCTCCAAGGACATGCCAATTGCTTCTCTGAACGTTGGCCACCTCAACAAAGGTCACCCCTTTGCAATTTGGGTCTGGACATTTGTGGCTTTTGGGCTGGCGGAATGTCTCTCCTTATTCTTGTTTATAAGACTTCGAAGGAATAAAGGATGCTGATAAATGTGCTAGGACCAACAGTTCTGAGAAGCAATATAGACCTTAATAATGGCTTCTTATGAGTCTATCATGGCTTCCAACAAGAAATACCTTTAGCTGTCATGTATCAAACAGCAGTCCTAGGAAATCCATGGTCTGAGAAGGTACTAAATCAGGGGTTCCCAACCAGGGTCCTCAAGGCATACTAACAGTCCAGTTTTCAAGGATAGCCATACTTGATCACAGGTGTCTTAATTAGTACCTCAGTTATTTTGATTTAACCATCTGTACTCAAGCATGGATATCACTAAAACCTGAACTGTTGGTGTGCCTTGAGGACCGAGGTTGGGAAACACTGTACTAGACTCTATCTTTGTAACACCAGTCTTAGGAAATCCATGATCTGAGAAGGTACTAAATTATATATTTGTAACAGCAACCCCAGGAAATCCATGCCTCTGCCAAATGTCTAACCCTAAACCACATACTTTAAGCCTATAAAATCTTGAAAAACCATGTGTCAATCTTTTGACCCAGTCAACATATTGTTTGTCAACAATTTGGTGTCAACCTATTGACTGTCTATCTAGACACTGTAGATCTTCCATCCACATACCGCCAGACTATATGATTGAGCCAGAAACTGGAAATGATGTGCCTGAACTGCCAATCTGAGAAGCCTTTTGGTGAGCTTTCCCGTATGAGCATTCTTGGTGTTTAACTCGATAATGAACTTGTTCAGATACAACGACCAACCTCAGAAACTCCTATCTTGAATTCATCCAAAGTTGGAGGTTTAAGGATTTCACATTTAAATTGGGTCAAACAGATCGGTCTGGCTTTCAAACCAATACCTTCTGCTTTTTTTTTTCCGGTATTGGAATGACCATCCCAGAGGTGACTAATGATAGTCTTGCTTCAGAGAGCTTAGGTATCTTATTTGGTCTCAAGGAAGGCCTTTGTTGAATCAGTCAGTATGAGGTCCTCAAGAGATCCGACATATCCCTGATGTGATTCATCTCACCCAAGCATCTAACGTGGTATTGAACTACTAACCAGAGAAGGATAAGTAGGTACTCCTGTGTGGGCAGACTGTCCGCTCCCTAGACCATGACCACAGTAGCTGAAATCTCTGCTCCAGAAAGCTTAGCATTTAAAGTTGCACCCCAGATATTCGGACACCTCGTGAATTTGCTCAACCAAGGTAAGCAATTCAGCCCTAGGTTTACCTGACTGAAACCTTCAGCAGCTGCCCAAATCACTTTATTACATTGTTAACCTAACTCAAGGCTAGAATGGGTCTACGATAGGCCCTGTTGCATTATATATAAACTTAAGGATGACCTTGTATTCTGTCTGTCTGGCATCCCTAATAGCTGCTGCATTTAGGATCAGACTAGTCGTCTGGCACAAGCACACTATAAGGGGTGCCCATCTTGGGAGGGAATTCCCATGTTTTCGTATCCTCGCTTGGGAGGGAGGATAAACGGTATGAAGTGGTATGGTCCACACTTCACAGCAGAGGAGATGAAAAGTAAATGGATTGTAATTTATTCTAAAACAGAAAACGGTCTGTAGCCTTCGCCTGCTTGCTGTTCTGTAGGTTAAGATATTGTTGCATAATCCATACTGAGGGGGCAATATGGCAAACTTTCTAGTGGGTGGAGAAGTTGCCCATAACAACTGATCAGCTTCTATCATTGTGTAGAATGTACTTGATAAACTATACTTAGTAGATGTCCACTTCTCCACTCTTTAGAGCTTTCGATAAATTTCCGCCTATTGGTGGTGGTCTTTCTGCAAGGGGAAGGCCGTTAAGGAGGAAGTGCTTCCTGTCATGGGATTAGCCGCTCCACTCGGCACAATCATGGCCTCCGTCCCTGAAAATGGTCACTGTTCCCGGTGGAACGGAATAAGGTTCTTGGATACAGAAGGTTAATTAAGCCACACAAACCAGTATCTTGAAAAAAAGATATAATTTATTACAACAAATAACAATATATCAAAGAATAATAGTTACTTAGCTTCGGAATATAAATGTTTACACGATCCAGGAGCCTCGTCTCTCAGAATGGAGAGCTGGAATGAACAATATCCTGGCCACCAACTACTGCAGTCTTGGTCCAGGCTTAGGGCAGGGCACTGGAATCTTCTTTGTCTCCTGTTTATATAGTATCCTACTTGTCATACCCACCTAACTCTTACTAATATGGGCATAAACCTACTTCAAAGTACTTTATTGGTTAACTACTGATAAGGACTTTCTAAAACTTAACGCAAGTATACATCGCAGTAGACAACGCCTTGTGGATTTATGGCCTGTCTGCTTCCCACTTTCCTCTACCACTTCATGCCTGATACACCACCTCATGCCTGATACACACATAAGAACCATGAATAGAAATGGCTGTCAGTAGCCATTTTGCTATCACAATACAGTCGCATGAAATGTTAGTCCACTGGGAGTTGTCAGAGCTGCAACCCTTACCTGATCCGCTTCTTTTACGGCTACACCCTTCCCTAGTATTTAGGTTCTGGGACCTGATCAAGACCTTCACCGTTCTCACTACCAGTGGGATTATAGGATTTTCTTACCAACCTTTGTGCAGTCCGGTAATATGATTTGTGAAATATGCCTGTAATTTAATGTCGTCATGTTTACAATATCTATTAATGGTCCATGTTCCTTCCTGGTCTTTCTTTCAGTCTTTCTCTGTGGGACCATGTATTGTGATCTTTCACTGTCCATTGTTTTGCTATTATATTATATTGGAGTAATTGACAAAGTCTGTCCATAGAGATTGGTCTCTACATGGGCTTTCATTTGCCCTTCCTCTCACCTGTCAAGAACTGAAATACATAATGAGCATAGGCACACAGATATTGTTGTGATTGTGCTGTGTATTTATTTCCAGTGTGAGTTAACTGTAATTACCATTTTACCTTTTCAGCGAGTGATTCTTCCCGGGCCTCTGATGAAAAGCCTCGCAACGCAAGGAAGAACTTGCTGAGAAAACGCATCAGAAGTTCAGACGACGACCTCTCGGAGGAGGAGGAGGAGAAACCTGTCCGGAAGCGACTGAATCGCATTGAGACGGATGAAGAGGAGGAAGGAGACGCCAAGGTTTGCAGCGACAAAAAGCCTCCCACAGAGGATAAGCCCCCCGCGTCCAGCACCATCCCGGAGAGCACTAAAAAGCCCTGTTATCGGATAGAGAGCGACGACGATGACTTTGAAACTGTTACAAAAGACGGAAGCCCCTTGGACTACAGCTTGGTGGATTTGCCTTCCACGAACGGACAAAGCCCAGAAAAAACTATTGAAACTTTAATTGGGAAACCAAGCGAAAAGAGTCAGACTTCTAAGGACACTTCAGCCACAGTCAGCCAGGCTTCCAATGGGACAGGTAGCAGTCAGGAAGCTGTAGTGCCGGAGGAAGATGAGGATGAACTCTTGCGAGTAACTGACCTTGTGGATTACGTCTGTAACAGTGAACAGTTATAAGACCCAACCTCTTCCATATTTGTGCTAATTTATTCCACAGTAGCTCATACCAGCGGGCCAGTTTTATTCCTTCTCGTCACTACAGATTTTACCTTTTTATAGAAGCGGACCTTTGACCAGTCATGCAGTCTTTCTGTGAAGTGACCAGTTTTTGAACTTTCAAAAGATAATTTCTGTACATTTATTATTATTAATTTTTTTTTTTTTTTAAATCATTTTCTCTCATTGCATTTGTGGTCATGGGTAATTTCACTGACTGAAACCACCTTTTAGAATGAAAGAAAAGCAACAACAGAAGCTTGTGGTTCCTTGGGAAATGTGTGAATAAGGGCGGGGAGGGCAGAGCGCATTCCAAATTCCCCCAATAAATAAACAATTATTTTTCTTTAGGGCGCAGAATCCAAACAGGAAAAAAAATGGGGGGGGGGTAAAATGGGGGAGCAAGCACTTGGTGCTTTTAGCTTTTTTTTTCATACGAGATATATATTCTATTTAATTACTCAGTACTTAGGTTAAACAGTCAGTTATAAATAAAAATTACCAACTACTTTACTGTTGCTTTGTGAGTCTTAGATATATGGTTGGTCGCCCCATTTTTTTTTTGTATACGTAGTCTAGATTTCACAGTGACCACAAGATGTATATTTAACCACTTCTGTGTCAGAAGGCCCCTATAACATGTTATGTTGCAACTTGCTGCTGTCATTTCTAAAGTTGATCCAGAAAAAAAAAAAAAAAAATTGCCGTTTTTGTTTTCTTTTGTTCTTGTTTTTCTTTGCCTGCGTAAAGACCGGGATGACAAGTGTGTTTTGTTACACGGAGTCTTTTTTTTTTTTATATTGGTGAGACACACATGGTAAGGTGGTTGTTTAACCTGCCTTCTGTTGTGATAGTTGTAAGGCTTCTACTGGCACCAATCTGAATTCTGGAGAGTGAACTCACTGACTGTTCACTATTGTTTAGTACTGGCCATTAGTGAGTGTCGTCGTTTATAGTGGCAGAAAAGGAACACATTGTGGGCTTCCTCAAGGGTGATAAAATTTGGTATAATCGGTTGCAATGGTGACACCCAGGATTCATATACTTATTTGGTAGAAAATCTTTAAAAACATCAACACTTGGGCCTCAGACTAAAAAGTTTTCAGTGATGAACATAGGTTGGAATAAGGATCAGTGATGGCTATTCTAAGGGCATGCTAGAAAGTGCATAGTTTCCTCCACTTTCTATGAAGCCCATGTGCTCTGTCCGGTTATGCATAGTGATAAATGATCCTTCCTACACGTCCCGTTTTGTAGCTGTTATATATCAAGGATCCAGGAAGTAAAGGGGCAGAAATTAAGTGTTTGCTTCAAATTGAAGTTCGTAGAAACATGACCTGATATCTATTCTTTAGTAATCGACATAGATTTTGAGGAATAGGTTAGTGGCTGATTAAAGCCTTCAAATGTGCATTTTTAGCAGAGCTGAACGGTTCGGTTTTGGCTCTGATCTTTCCGCCAAGTTCGGATCCATCCTTTCACGGACATCTCTGCACAGATGTCCGTGAATGATGATTTACCTTGTTCTGAGGGCTGTACTTGGCTGGAATATGTGAGTCAATATCGAACCGCTCATCTCTACTTTTTAGTATCCACGTGTCTTTCTGCAACGTTTAGAAAAGGAAAAGGGAGTGTACAGGAAGAACAGTGTGAGATTTTTTTATTCTTCTAACCATGGACAGCTGATTATTTTCTTTTTTTAAAATAAATCTAGCGCCACTCTCCACTTTTGTGGCCACATACACTGGAATGGTGATTGGTGTTTGTTATCCTCAATCAGAAGCTTCTATTTGTTTCAAGCAGCTTAACCATAAATGTAGGCTCTAGTTTAGGCCAGGTGGGAGTTGGGACCGAAGGAAGGTGGATCTCAAATTAGAGACCTGTGTGCAGTTTTCCCTGCAAAGGCTCAGGCTGTTACTGTATCATCTGTGACCTACGTCAAATAAGTCCCGTAGTGTCACTCAGCACCCACTGGGTTAGAAACTGGAAGGTGGGCAAACTGGCAGCGCTGGCACTCACATTCGATTGTTGACAGTATTTTGTGTACAGTGACTCTCTAAGGGCAAGAATACGATTTCCATTTTAACTCTTCTGTGTAGAAGGTTACGAATCAAGGAAGCACTTTACACCGACCCAGAATCCTTTGTGTGTGTGTATCCTTGTACCAAATAACTGTTCCTGTACTTTGCAGTAAACTAAACATTGAAGTTTTTTTTTTTTTTTTAATGACTCCTGTTCATGAGAACACCCAAATCTCTCAATACAACCTGCAACGCAACCAGGCAAACTCTTGACTGTGTGAAGTGTGCGTCATTGTATATGGACAGCAAAAGACACATCAACCAAGTACAATGCAAAGAGACTGCACTTAGTACAATATGCCCTATAGCGGAAGCACTGCTCTTGATCTTGTTGAACAGGACTCTGTTCAAATGACGACAGACCGAATGCCCTATGTTGTACCAGATCCAGAATGTAGACTTTGCTGCCTCGCAGTTTGCCTTGGGTTGCCTGTGCCACACAAAGACACAGCTCAGAGGGGGTGCAATGGAAAAAATAATGTATTCTAAAATCCGCCACCAGCAACTATCTTGTCCTAAAGATGGGTGTGTTGTGTATAACATCACAAATTTGAAATGTTCTCTCTTTCCCCCCTTCCCCATTAGTGATAATGAATTGAATGTTAATGGTTTTGCTGCAGTCTGTCCCAGTTCCCATGTACTGATTCTCTTTTACAACTAAACTGAGTGTAAAACTGAACAATTTATTTCACCTCTAACGTTCTGCTGCAGCACTGGTAAAGTAGTGCATTGTCTGCTTGCTAATACATTTCATGACACTAGTAATAGTGAGAAGACCCTTGTTTTAGCATTGCCGGTTTTCTTTTCTGAAGAATATAGATGCAATAGTTGCAGCAAGCTCGCTACATTTATACCACCAGCGGGGGTATCTGGGTCCCTCTTCTCATCAACTCCTGGACGATTAAGGGCGAACACTTATTTGGCTCCATAATGTGATCCTTTAACAGTATTTATTTGAATTCTTCAGCCTGAGTTCATTGTATTTCCTACAAGTGCCACAAGACTTGGGTAATTTTAATGAGTACTCGTGTTTTGTGAAACCGTTAATTCCTCTTGTGATTTCAGTGTATATTGTATCATGACACTTTTTTTTGTTTTTTTTTGTTGTTTTTTTTTGTACATTCAGGCAAAAAACGTTTATCTGTCCAGTTATTCTGCAATCTCCCATCTAATTATCATGATTATTTCTATGCATTGCAGCAACCCAAAGCACCCCTTCTACTAATAAAATGTAAAGAATGACCAGAACGGATACTATAAAAAAAATCAATGAAGTGTAATTTCTTGTAATAGATGTTCTTAAAATCTTTCTTAAGGAATATTTTATGGCAATGGTTAATGTTTGGGGAGGGTAATTAATAAACAGGATAGAATTGGTATTGTGCATCGGCCAAAAGGTGATCATATTATGGAACGGTATTTTGTCCCACTTCGAAAATATGAAATTCCCCAATTTGTATACAGCATTATATAGTCTTCCTTATGTCTGGCATTTTATGGTATTTATTGGAACGAAGACCGGACTGCAGTTGGCACCTGCATGATAATAAAATTTGCTACATTAAACATGTTGAAATGTAAGTTAATCTTGCCAAAACATAACTGATAATTGATTATACGGATGTGCCCTCATACACTATTGGCGCAGTCGCACCAAACTCCCCTTCTCGGCCCGCCAGGTCTAGTGCGTCTTTTTTTGTTCGAATGTGCGTCTTGGTCGCAAAGGGATGTGACCAAATCGCTTCATGAGACTGCACAAATTAATTTGCTCTCTGACACTTGTATACTTGGGTGCGACTGAGTCTGAATCTGTATTCAAAGTGCTGCAGCTTTTATTCACGCCCAGTTCCGTAGTGCTGATTGACACTCAGGCGACACTTGTATATCTGTGTTCGACTATCAAATTAAGCCGCACATTCAAATTAAAAAGATGTTGCAGCACTCAACGCAGCTCGCTTGCACCACATGGCGTATTTAGGCTAGGTGTATCAGGGCACATTTGTAATTCTCTCTCTCTGCAAATTGCCAATGCTGGAATAGAAGATACGATGTCTGAGGGTCAATTCTGTGGTATCCAAGCCCAGATATGATATTAAGTAGCACCAAAGCTTGCCCTGACCACTCCCTGACTGTCATTTATAGAAGGGATGGACCAAGGGTGCTCACCTTCTACTGTCCGTGAGAGCCACTGCTGGGCCAGTTTTCATGGCAATGTGGCCGTGGAGAATATATACTAAATAAAATTTGGAAGGACAGGAAATGTCTCACGTCCTAGTAGGTCTATGGACTGTTCCTTCCCCTAATGCCGCCTGTAAATTATCACAATGTATTCTGAAACCCAAACCTCACTGAGGCTACACTTAATTTCCATCAACCAGTGCTGCCTGTGTGCTATTCCCACGATGCAGCCCGGCACATGTGGACTAATAGCCGGGTAAAATAAACAAAAGCATTACAACCAGACACTGAATGTCTTCTCCTGGGCGTGACGTGACCAGGTTGCTGTAGCGAAGGAGGGGAAGCAGCTCAGCGTAAAAGGGGCCCTAAAAAATAACCCAGGTCAAGTGACCTGGCAATCCAACCCAGGTAGCTACCAGGGTCGGACCCGGGTAATGGTGCAGTGTAAACGGCGTGACCCGGGTTATCCGACCTGGGTCATGCCTAAAAAAAGCTCATTGGTGGCTGTGGAGCAGTCACCTCCCACTTTTTATGACCTCACAGATTTAGCAGGGCAGACCCAGGTTGAGTGTGAAGAGGGTTGACCTGGGAGTAACCCAGATCGATGGTGCAGTATAAATGGGGTCTGACCTGGGAAAAGAGGTATTAGACTGCATATACATTGGCGCTGGTAATGGTTGCTAGCAATCCTTAGTAGTCTGAGTGATCCTTGACCCCTTTGACAACTGTTCTCAGCTGTGCGCTTTCCCTTTTAAGCAGTGTGTAATAAAACTAGCTGCTATTTACTGCATTTGCCCATTATTTCTTTGAATGGTCTTATTATTATTATTATTATTTTACTATAAATAAATGTCTAGATAACAATCATCTCATCTGCTTGGAAACCAACACAAAATATTGTCATTGGGAGTAACGAGCCCTTAATGTACAGCTTCATGGGGTGTTTGGGACACGTTGGCCTTTTAACACTTCCCAGGCTACAATAAGCAAAACGGTTTATTATAGGAAACGGTGACCCCTAATAAAACGGCATTTTGAGCGCACTTTTTAGGAGAGCTGGTCACCGGTCTTCACGAAGACCCTACTCCACATAAAAAGCAAGAGAGTCACTTTGGTCGTTATTCTAGCTTGCACTACACCAAAGCCAAACTAAATGTGGAGGCTCTACGTCACAGCCCCCAGTAAGCAGCAGCAAAATACCACAATCATTAAACTGACTGATAATGAAATTATAGGTCTATCAAGGGTGATCAGGGAAAGGGCCGTTGATTATCCCTTTATTAAATGTACAGGGAAAAGCCACCGCCACCATTTGCTATATTGGGAGGGGAAGCAGTTAGGAAGCCGATGGATGGAAACCCGAGAGTCGGCTTCCCGACTGTCTAATCCCGGCATTGGCTAAATGACAGGCGTTGAAATCCCTGTGCTTTATCAAAAAATATTTTTTTTCTGGAGAAACCGAATAATACATATTAATCTCTACATGATCTAAATCCATCATTGTGATATATCTTTAATGGTTTAGGCAGCGTAAGCCTAGAAAGTGCTCGGACATCCGTTTTTTTTTTCATTGACTTTCTTCACTAAAATCGTCACTGCTCGGCTCCCTTTTGTCATACGTTAATGTTTTCCAACACCTAAACTTTCCTCCACAAAGGTTCTATAGAATAGTGACGACTGCATCAAAATCCGTCCAGTATTTTAAGACAATTCCTTGATAAAATAAACATTTGGGTAGATTTACTAAGAAGCAGATCGTCAAAGCCTCCGAGTTGACCGATAGTTTTAGAATGGCAATAAAAATAAATGCTAGACCAGGCTTGTTTGGCAAATATTTCTGATGCCGTTTCAAAACTGACAACCCGCTGGGGGTAAACGAGGGAGAATTACAATGAGGGAGCACTGTATTACCTTTATATTATTATTATTATTATTATTAACGGTTTCTTATATAGCGCAGCAAATTCCATTGCGCTTTACAATTTGAATTAACATTTTACTGGGTTATAAAAGACATACATACATACAAGACGTAAAATACATATGTAAGGGTATATCTGTCTTATAGAACAAGCAAAAGTAGGATTGTGATTTACAGTTATTGATGGGTTGGGCATAAGAGTTTGACAATGAGAACGGGAACGTCCACTTATTGTCTCCATTCTCATTGTCTACATTTTAATTGTGGCGGGATTGGCTTCCCTATTATTAATGCTAAATCAGGCTTGTTTAGAATTATTATTTCCATTTGAAAAACATTGGCTAAATCTGCCGATCATCGGCGGCTTTGAAAATCCAAAGTTTAGTAAATCTGTTCCTAAGACTCGGCTTAGACTGTATGTACTCAAACACTGTATCCCCTACCTAGTTAAACAAGAAAAGAGTGTACCTCAGCCGTTACTGCCGCCAAGCAATGCTGTCCTAGATCTGGGTGTCCTGAAGTGTGCGGGGTAAAGAAAAAACTGAATGAGCCGTTGGTGGTAGATTCATGCTGGAGCAGGATAAAAATCTAAATCAGTAATACAAATATATAATTGGAATAGCTAATAAATTAAATAACAATATAGTCAACAAAAAAATATACACATAAAGATAAAAATGGCAAATAAATTTAAGTTTTGTAGCACAAAAGGGGGAGAGGCGTGACAAAAAAAATTAGAGGAGATGAAATCAGTGAGAGATTTTATATATATATATATATATATATATATATATATATCACAGGTCCATAAATATTGGGACATTGACAGAATTTTCAGATTTTGGCCTCTATTCACCACCACAATGGCTTTGAAATGAAACAAACAAGATGTGATTTAACTGCAGACTTTCAGATTTAATTTGAGGGTAATTACATCCAAATCAGGTGAACGGTGTAGAAATTACAACGGTTTCTATATGTGCCTCCCACTTTTGAAGGGGCCAAAATTAATGGGACAAACTAAACAATCCTAAATCTAACTTCACTTTTTAATACTTTGTTGCAAATCCTTTGCAGGCAATTACAGCCTGAATTCTGGAACGCATAGACATCACCAGACGCTGGGTTTCATCCCTGGTGATGCTCTGCCAGGCCTCTACTGCAAATGTCTTCAGTTCCTGCTTGTTCTTGGGGCATTTTCCCTTCAGTTTTGTCTTCATCAAGTGAAATGCTTGCTCAATCGGATTCAGGTCAGGGGATTGACTTGGCCATTGCATAACATTACACTTTTTAGCCTTAAAAAACTCTTTGGTTGCTTTTGCAGTATGCTTCGGGTCATTGTCCATCTGCACTGTGAAGCGCCGTCCAATGAGTTTTGAAGCATTTGACTGAATATGAGCATATAATATTGCCCGAAACACTTCAGAATTCATTCTGCTGCTTTTGTCAGCAGTCACATCATCAATAAATACAAGGGAACCAGTTCCATTGGCGGCCATACATGCCCACGCCATGACACTACCACCACCATGCTTTACTGATGAGGTGGTATGTTTTGGATCATGAGCAGTTCCTTTCCTTCTCTTCTCATCACTCCAGTACAAGTTGATCTTTGTCTCATCTGTCAATAGGATGTTGTTCCAGAACTGTAATGGCTTTTTTAGATGTTGTTTGGCAAACTCTAATCTGGTCTTCCTGTTTTTGTGGCTCACCAATGGTTTGCATCTTGTGGTGAACCCTCTATATTCACTCTTGTGAAGTCTTCTCTTGATTGTTGACTTTGACACATGTACATCTACCTCCTGGAGAGTGTTCTTGATTTGGCCAACTGTTGTGAAGGGGTTTTTCTTCACCAGGGAAATAATTCTTTTGTCATCCACCACAGTTGTTTTCCGTGGTCTTCTGGGTCTTTTGATGTTGCTGAGCTCTCCGGTGCGTTCTTTCTTTTTAAGAATGTTCCAAACAGTTGATTTGGCCACACCTAATGTTCTTGCTATCTCTCTGATGGGTTTGTTTTGATTTTTCAGCCTAATGATGGCTTGCTTCACTGATAGTGACAGCTCTTTGGATCTCATATTGAGAGTTGACAGCAACTGATTCCAAATGCAAATGTCACACCTAGAATCAACTCCAGACCTTTTACCTGCTTAATTGATAATGAAATAACGAGGGAATAGCCCACACCTGTCCATGAAATAGCTTTTGAGTTGATAGTCCCATTACTTTTGGCTCCTTAAAAAGTGAGAGGCACATATTGAAACTGTTGTAATTCCTACACCGTTCACCCGATTTGGATGTAATTACCCTCAAATTAAATCTGAAAGTCTGCAGTTAAAGCCCATCTTGTTTGTTTTTTTTCAAAACCATTGTGGCGGTGAATAGAGGCCAAAATCTGAAAATTCAGTCAATGTCCCAATATTTATGGACCTGACTGTATATAATGCATTTAAATAGATCTGGTGAGATAAACGTTTGGTAACGAGCTGCGTGTCTTATCGAATAGCTAATGGTATTTTCACACCGGGTTTAATTAATAAAAGTGTATAAGGGTAAATTGTAAAAAAATGAAGAACAAGAGGTAAAAGCAATAAAAAAAAAAATGAAAATTAGCGAAATGTTTCATGTTCAATAAAATAGGTATACCACTATGTAATAATGAATACGACTGAAATATACTGAGAGAGGAGTTGTGAGGTATGAATGAATAAAAGTAGGAAATAATGATATATGGTATGCTAACAGACTGTAACTACAATATAATGTTTCAACAAAGAAAACTGCATGTACTGCTAAATAATAGTGTAAAAAAAATGTGCTGCTTATTATTGCAGAGGTAGTTCGCTATGAAAATGGCCCCATACATCTGCCTACTTGCACCCCATTCGGACCGGAATTCTCCACTGTGATATTTCTGATTACTCTAATTCCCCATTCCCCCTCTCTGACCATCACCTTCTGTCTTTTAACTTAACCCTCTGTCCTTTCCCTCCTCTACCTCTTAACGCTACCATTACTAAGCGTAACATTGAGGCTATCGACGCGGCTGGACTCGCTTCTTTCCCCTATACTTTCTCTGTCCTGCCCCCAACAAGCCACTTCCCGGTACAATGCCATGGCCGACACAGATCTGTGTGTAAAAAAATAATGAGAAATGGTAAGAACTTACCCTTGTTATCTCTATTTCTACGAAGTCCATAGGGTTCCACAGGATACCTTGGGGTATAGGCGATGGCGGAGACATCAGGCACCACAGAGTTAAAGTTTTCAGCCTCACAGGATGCACTGGGGTCCCTCTCCTATACCCCGCCCCAAGGCAAATCAGTTACGTAACAAGCCAAAGGCCGGAGGAGAAGAAAGAGAGAAAAGAAAGATTTGGAACACACAAGAATCACAGTCTCACCAGAAGTAGATGGAAAAACCAGTGACCAGAGCAAAGCCCATCTGCAGTACAGGTGTGACAGGGCGGGAGTCCTGTGGAACCCTATGGACTTTGTAGAAATAGAGATAACAAAGATAAGTTCTTACCATATCTCATATTTTCTACTTCAGGGTCCATAGGGTATCCACAGGATACCTTGGGGATGTCCCAAAGCAGCATCCTTTAAGGGTGGGGACGCTCCTGTGCTGAAAGGAGAATCCACCGCCCAAAGGAAGCATCCTGAGAGGCGAAGGTGTCAAATGCATAATACCTCACGAAAGTATGGACAGAAGACCACGTGGCAGCCTTGCACAGCTGAACAGCAGAGGCACCACGTCGAGCTGCCCACGAAGGACCCACAGACCTACTGGAATGAGCCCTAACAGAGGATGGAACAGGAAGGCCTTCATGAATATAAACCTCAGAAATTGCCATGCGAATCCATCCTGCCAAAGAATGCTTAGTGGCAGGCCAACCTTTCTTTCAGAAGCCATAGACTACAAACAAGGAGTCCGACTTCCTACAAGAATTGGTACGGTCAACATAAATCCTTAGAGCCTGTACCACATCCAAGGTGGCCTCACCAACCTAAAAGGTCTGGAGAATTATTTCCTCCTTAATGTGGAAACTAGATACCACCTTCGGGAGGAAACTAGGGCTAGTGCAAAGCACCGCCCTGTCCCTATGAAACATGAGAAAGGGAGGCCGACATGAGAGAGCCCCCAATTCGGAAACTCTTCTGGCCGAAGCAATGGCCAGATGAAATACAGTCTCAGTTGTAAGCCATTTCAAATCCACTGAGCCCAGCGGTTCAAATGGCGGTCCTTGGAGAGCCCTCAGGACCACAGCCAGATCCCAAGGAGCCACTGGTGGAACAACGGGATGCTGAATACAAAGTACACCTTGCAGAAAGGTGCAGACATCAGGAAGAGTAGCAATCCTCTGCTGAAACCACACTGACAGGGCAGAAACCTGCACCTTCAGAGAAGCAAGGCGAAGACCGTGATCTAAGCCCGCCTGTAGAAAAGCCAACACCCTGGATATCCGGAACACCTGAGGATCATAGCCTCTAGGGCGACACCATTCAAAGAAAGTATGCCATACTCAAAGGAAGCCTGTGTCTGCAAGAATTTACCGAGCTCTGAGCATGGTGTTAACCACAGAGCTGGAAAAAACCCTGGACCTTAAGAGGGCTGTCTCAACAGCCACGCCGTCAAAGACAGACAACTCAGGTCCGGGTAATGGTAATGGCAAGGACCCTGTGACAAACAGGTCCAGAAGTAGAGGCAACAGCATCGGAGTGTCTATGGAGAGACTCCGAAGATCTGAGATCCAGTGATATCTGGGCCACGCCGGAGCTATCAACAGGAGTGTGCCGTCTTCTTGCTTGAATTTTCGAACCACTCGAGGAAGATGGGAGAACGGAGGGAAGAGGTACGCAAACTGGAAGGTCCACCGGACCGACAGAGCATCTACCAGAAGAGCCTCCGTGTCTTTTGTTCTTGTCCCGTACACAGGCAGCTTGTTGTTGTTTCCGGAGACCCCACTTGTCCACCAGGAGTTGAAACACCTCCTGGTAAAGAGACCATTCTTCTGGATGCACGTCCTGATGGCTGAGAAAGTCTGCTTCCCAGTTGAGGACTCCCGGGATGAACACCGCCGATATGGCAGGGAGATTGTCCTCCGCAAAAGTCAGGATGCGGGACACTTCTGTCAGCGCTGCCTGACTTCGGGTTCCTCCTTGGCAGTTTATGTAAGCCACTATGGTGGCATTGTCCGATTGTACCTGCACAGGTTTTCCGTGGAGAACATGTTTTGCTTGCTGGAGATCATTGAATACCGTGCAAAGTTCCAAGACATTTATTGGAAGCGCAGATTCTGCCGGGGTCCACCTGCCCTGGAACAAGTGTGGACCCATCACTACTCCCCAGCCTCAGAGACTGGCGTCTGTCATCAGAAGGACCCAGTTTGCCACCCAAAAGGGACGTCCCCTGTTCAGGTGAGTCGTCCGCAACCACCAGGCCAGAGACAGACGTCCCTCTGGAGAAAGCACCATGGTCTGTGACTTTATCTGATGGGGCAACCCATTCCATCTGAAGAGGATCAACTGCTGCAGAGGTCTGGGGTGAAACTGGGCATATTCCACCATGTCGAACAGTGACACCATGGAGCCCAGTAACCTCATCGCTGAGTGAATAGACACTCGGCGGCTCTGAAGGCGACTGCATACCCTTGCCTGTAATGCAGAGATCTTTCCTCCGTCACAAAGATCCTCTGTTGTTGAGAGTCCAACATGGCCCCGAGATGGAGCATCCTCTGCGAGGGAACCAGTTTGGATTTCTTCCAGTTTCTTAAGCAGCCGTGACTCTGCAACAAAGATATTGTCAGTTGCAGATGGAGATGGAGGACCTCTGGAGACCCTGCTAACAACAGAAGGTCATCCAGATAAGGCAACAAGCGGACCCCCTGTATCTGCAGGTGGGCTGCCATTAACGCCATGACTTTGGTAAAGACTTGAGGCGCTGTTGCCAGACCAAAGGGCAGTGCCTGAAACTGAAAATGTTGGTCGAGCACTGCAAACCTGAGGAATTGCTGGTGTTTTAAGATAATGGGGACATGCAGGTAGGCGTCCTGAATGTCCGACACCATGAAATCCCCAGGCTCCATCACCAGTATAATGGAATGCAGGGTCTCCATTCTGAACCGAGGAACCGTCAAGGACTTGTTGAGGGATTTGAGGTTGAGGATGGGTTGGTAACACCCATTGGGTTTCTGCACCAGAAAAAGTTTGGAATAGAAACCCATGCCCCTCTGGGAGAATGGAACAGGCACTATAACTCCAGCCTGCAGCATAGAGTGCAACACTTTCTGTAGTTCCAGGGCTTTGTACTGATCTGACAGAAGGCCTGTGGTGAAAAGCCTGCTGGGGGTCCTGTGCCGGAAGGAGAGGGCATACCCCCGAGAGACCACATCGAGTACCCAAGTGTCCTTGGTAGTCAGGTACCAGCACTGGGAGAACCGAAGCAGGCAGCCTCCCACTGTGGAATCCCCCAAAGGGAGGCCTGTCCCGTCAGGAAGAAGGCTTATCGTCCGACTTGGGAGCGGTGCGGCCTGTACTCCAAGCCTGTTTCTTTGGCTTGGCAAACCTCTTGGCCCCGGACTGTCTCAGAAAGGACTGCACTTTGGACTTACCCTGGGCCCTATAGGGCCGAAAGGACGAAGTACTAGACCCTGATGGGACTGTAGCCAATGGCAGACACGCAGCCTTAGCTGCTGCCAGATTGGCCACAATTTTGTCCAGATCAGGGCCAACCAGGACCTGTCCATAACAGGGCAAGCTTTCCAATCCACTTTTGGAATCTGCGTCCGCTTTCCAAGAGCGCAACTATAGGGTGCGGCGAGCAGCCACTGCTGCCGAGGAGATTCTGGAAGTGAGGAGACCTATATCCAAGGCTGCCTCATTAATGTACGTGGCTGAGTCTCTGAGATTGCCCACTAAGGGCCTGATTCAGACCCACTCGCGAGCGGCTCGATGGTGTGCACTGAGCATGCGCACGACGGAGGGAGCTCCGTCGTGCGCATGCGCGAGACGCGACGAGCGAAGGACTTTCCTTTGCTCGTTGTGTCTGATCAAAGGGGGCGTGCTGTCGATGTTGATTGACAGCACGCCCTCTTTGGTGGGCGTGCCGGGGGCGTGCCTCCCAGACGGGGGCGTTCCCAAGGGAACGCCTACCGTCAGATGCCGGCCCACTGACATCACTTGTGATGTCAGTGGGAGTGATTTTGGCTCTGATAGAGCCAAAATCACTCCAGGCCTTGCGGTTGAGAAACTCAACCGTAGGTTCCGGCTCGCAGTGGCGATGGTCGCGATGGTCAAGACCATCGCAACCATCAACCTGCACGCTCGTATAGGCTGTGGGTCGTAACCCACAGCTATACGAGCGTCCAGGAGGATGCTCCATAATTATGGAGGTGGGCCCTGATTCAGAGCGAGCGCTCTGGTCAGAGCGTCCGGCTCTGAATCAGGGCCTAAGTCCGCCTGCTCAGCAGCCTCCAAGCTATCAGCCCAGGGCTCCATGGCCCTGGCCACCCGTCCAGCAAGGGAATAAATGGATTTCAGGCATATTTCGACCTTGCGATGGGCAATGTAGCACTCCTCACTAGGCGTGTGACATGAGAATCCACCTGAGGGAATTCCCACTTAGAAAAGTAATTATCCGCAAAAGGGTATGCAAAGGCCAAGCGTTTTTGAGGCTGGAACCGCTTACCCGGATTTTTCCACGCCTCCTCTAAATGATCCACTAACTTACCAGATAGAGGAAATACAGTGGCATCACCTTTAATATCCTTAAAGAAGGCGTATTTGGATTTAGCCATGGGGGGATCGTCATCCTCAATAACCAAGGCCGCATGGACTGCCCGTATAAGGCCAGGTATATAGACTTTAGAGACACCAAAAGACAAAAGGAGACTCTTTTTAGGGGGCACTGCTTAAGTGTAAGACATGATCTAATTAAAAATTAACTTTTAATAAGTAACCCTTAAAAATTCAAGAACTAGACACACAAACATAAACGGTACAAAACATACATATATATCCCTAATTCCGTAGGGAGAATTAATTTATGCAGGATAAATATATCCTATACTAGGTCCGATAACCTTGATATATAGATAGTTATTGATCAAACCATGCAAATATTTGAAAATCAGGAATAGTGTATTTTAATCTATAATTCAATTTATCTCTAATAATATCACATAAAGGGTGTCCAGTCATGTGATTGTCTGCCTGAACATATACATTCGTACTAATTCTTGTTGTTAACAGATAATTACAGTTTCCATGGACGCTGCGATACAGAGATAGAATGACTTTTTTATATAAACAGACAATCTGCAATACCAAGGGAGAATTTCTTCTTTTCATATAAACACACTTTTTTTAGAAAAAATATATCCAGCATCCATAGATTATGTTAGTATTATTCAGATTTACAAAGACACAGCAAATGTCAATATTATTCAGATTTGTAACAACCTCGAATCAACGTATCTCATATGTATGAGTAGTATAATAAGTACAATAATAAACAGAGTTACCTTGTATAGTAACAAAAAGACAGGCTATCCGTCTATCCAAAAGGGTGAGATACAGATCACAAATTAACTTTATATTGGTTATATTGTATCCACTATAACATACCAATTATTATTAACTGAACTTTATAAAGTATATAGGTATCGGAGGCCAGTGAGGGATTCCACCACAGTGAGGGATACCACTTCACGTTGTAATCAGACTACTCCGTTGTGAACAGGATATTTTCAGGCATATATATAAAAATCACAGACATAAAGGGATGCGGCGTTCGCAACAGGAATATCCCCCTGCATTGCACAATAGGAAAAATACCTTGCCGCTATCAGTCCTTTATCAACTATAAGGACAGACCAGTACACACGGCGGAGACAGCGGGAATAAGACTCCACGCTGTACTACAGGAGGGTACCTGGCCGCTTACGAGTCTCCCTTCAGTTGGTGGTCGGGTATAGGATCGGGGAACACGGCAGATGCAGCGGGAATAACCCTCCATGCTGCATTACAGGAAGGTACCTGGCCGCTCACAAAGATCCGTCCCGTTAAAGGTCAGGTGACATACGTTTCGCCAAGGCTTCTATACCCCGCCCCCGGGCCAAGGCACCTCAGTTAGTTACCAAGCCATAGGCCGGAGGAGGAGAAGGAAGAGAGAGAACAAAGATCTGGACACATACAAGAATCACATTCTCACCAGAGGGAGACGGAAAACCGGTGACCAGAGCAAAGCCCATCTGCAGCACAGGTGCGACAGGGCGGGAGTCCTGTGGAACCCTATTGACTTCGTAGAAATAGAGATAACAAGGGTAAGTTCTTACCATATCTCATATTTTCTACTTCAGGGTCCATAGGGTATCCACAAGATACCTTGGGGATGTCCCAAAGCAGTATCCTTTAAGGGTGGGGACGCTCCTGTGCAGAAAGGAGAATCCGCCGCCCGAAGGAAGCATCCTGAGAGGCGAAGGTGTCAAACCTGTAATACCTCACGAAGGTATGGACAGAAGACCACGTAGCAGCCTTGCAGATCTGAACTGCCGAGGCACCACGTCGAGCTGCCCACGAAGGACCCACAGACCTAGTGGAATGAGCCTTCAGAGAAGGAGGGACCGGTAGGCCTTCATGAAGATAAGCTTCAGAAATAGCCATACGGATCCAGGCTGCCAAAGTTTGCTTTGAAGCAGGCCAACCCTTTTTACGGAAGCCATAGAGGACAAACAAAGCGTCCGACTTCCTAAACGAAGAAGTGCGGTCAACATAAGTCCTTAAGGCCCGCACAACATCCAAAGAGGCCTCACCCACGGAAAGGCCCGGTGAGTTAAAGGCCGGAACAACTATTTCCTCGTTAACATGAAACTGGGAAACAACTTTGGGAAGAAACTCGGGCCGAGTGCGGAGCACTGCCCTGTTCCCGTGAAAAACCAAGAAAGGGGGTCTACAAGAAAGAGCCCCTAACTCAGAAACACGTCTGGCCGAAGCAATGGCCAGAAGGAAAACAGTCTTAGCTGTTAGCCATTTAATATCCACTGAGCCCAGTGGTTCAAACGGCGGTCCTTGGAGAGCCCTCAGGACCACAGCCAAATCCCAAGGCGCCACAGGTGGAACAAAGGGCGGCTGAATACGGAGAACACCTTGCATAAAGGTGCGCACATCCGGGATTGTAGCAATCCTACGGTGAAACCAGACAGATAGGGCCGAAACCTGTACCTTCAAAGAAGCAAGGCGAAGCCCATGATCTAGTCCCGCTTGAATCCGAGACAGACGAAACTCCCGCGGTGCATAACCTCTCGGTCGACACCACTGGAAGAACGTATGCCACACGCGATGGTATATCCTCGCGGAAGACGGTTTCCGAGCTCGTAACATGGTACGCACCACAGAGCTGGAAAACCCCCGGGACCTCAGCATGGCCGTCTCAACAGCCACGCCGTCAAAGACAGCCGAGTCAGGTCCGGGTGAAGGCAAGGACCCTGAGACAGAAGGTCCGGTCGTAGCGGCAACCGCAGAAGACTGTCCACGGACAGACCCTGAAGGTCTGAGAACCAGTGCCGTCTGGGCCACGCGGGAGCTATCAACAGGAGCGTCCCTCCTTCCTGTTTGAATTTCCGGATTACCCGTGGAAGAAGGGAGACCGGAGGGAACAGGTATGCGAACCGGAACGTCCACCGGACGGACAGAGCATCCAGCATCCACCAGAGACGCCCCTTCGTCTCTTGTGCGAGACCCGTACACCGGCAACTTGTTGTTGTGCCGGGACGCCATGAGGTCGATTTCTGGAAGACCCCACCTGTCCACCAGTAGTTGAAAAACGTCCGGGTGCAGGGACCATTCCCCCGGATGAACGTCCTGGCGACTTAGAAAGTCCGCCTCCCAATTTAGCACTCCCGGGATGAAGACCGCTGATATGGCCGGAAGATTGCGCTCCGCCCAAACCAGGATCCGAGAGACCTCTATGAGAGCCGCACGACTGCAAGTTCCTCCTTGCCTGTTTATGTAGGCCACGGTGGTAGCGTTGTCCGACTGGACCTGCACCGGGTGACCCTGGAGAAACCGCTGTGCCTGCTGGAGAGCATTGAAGACCGCACGGAGTTCCAAGATATTTATTGGAAGCTCCGCTTCTGCCGGCGTCCACCTGCCCTGGAACAAGTGTGGACCCGAAACTGCTCCCCAGCCCCGAAGACTGGCGTCCGTTGTCAACAGGACCCAATTTGGAACCCAGAACGGACGTCCCTTGTTGAGGTGGGTCATCTTTAACCACCACGCAAGGGACAGGCGAACCTCCGGGGTGAGCACAATCGTCTGGGACTTCAGAGACTGAGGCAGCCCGTTCCATTTGGACAGGAGCAGGTGCTGCAGACGTCTGGAGTGAAACTGAGCGTTTTCCACCATGTCGAACACCGACACCATGGAGCCCAGTAACCTCATCGCCGAGTGTAAGGACACCCGGCGGCTGTGCAGACAACTGCGCACCCTTGACTGTAAAGCAGAGATCTTGTCCTCCGTCACGAAGATCCTTTGCTGTCCCGAGTCCAATAAGGCTCCAAGATGCAGAATCCTCCGAGACGGGATTAGAGTGGACTTCTGCCAGTTGATTAGCCAGCCGTGCCGTTGCAGCAGCGCAATGGTCAGGTCCAAGTGGTGTAACAGGAGCTCTGGAGATCCTGCCACCAATAACAGGTCGTCCAAGTACGGCAACATGCGGACTCCCTGCAGCCGCAGAGAAGCCGCCATGACCGCCATCACCTTAGTGAAAACACGTGGTGCTGTCGCCAGGCCAAAAGGTAACGCCCGAAACTGGAAGTGGTCGCTGCGGATTGCAAACCGGAGGAACTGTTGATGGCGCAAAAGAACAGGGACATGCAGGTAAGCGTCCTGTATGTCCAATGACACCATGTAGTCCCCAGGTTCCAGAGTGATGGACCGTAGGGTCTCCATCCGAAACTTCGGGACCCGCAAAGACTTGTTGAGTGCTTTGAGGTTGAGAATCGGACGATATGACCCATTGGGTTTCTGTACCAAAAATAGATTTGAATAGAAACCCTGGCCCCTCTGATGGTAGACCCGTGGTGAAGAATCGAGCCGGGGGTCTGTGCCGGAAGGAGAGGGCGTATCCGTGGGAAACCACCTCCAGAACCCAAGTGTCTGTCGTAGTGGTCGACCAACACTGGGCGAACTGTAGCAGGCGGCCTCCCACCCTGGGATCCCCCAAAAGGAGGCCCGGACCGTCAGGCCGCAGGCTTGTCATCTGGCTTGGGGGCCGGACGTCTGGTACTCCATGCCTGCTTCCGGGGCTTGACTGATTTCTTAGGGCCAGCCTGTCGAGGAAACGACTGTGGTTTGGGCCTGCCCTGGGCCCTAGATGACCGAAAGGACGATGGTCCAGAACCAGAAGGAGCAGCGGCCGACGGGAGACAAGCAGATTTGGCTGCCGCCAGCGTGGCCACAATCTTATCCAGATCCGGACCGAAGAGAACTTCTCCGGTAAACGGCAACGCTTCCAGACCTTTCTTGGAATCTGCGTCCGCCTTCCAGGATCGCAGCCACAAGGTGCGACGAGAAGCTACCGCTGCTGAAGAAATTCTAGACACCAGAGTACTAATGTCTAGAGCCGCCTCGTTGATGTAGGTGGCCGAATCACGGAGATTGCCAATCAACTCCGCCTGTTCGGCCGGACAGTCGGATTCAAAAGAAGCCTCTAATGAATCCGCCCAGCGCTCCATCGCTCTGGCAACCCAGCAAATGGCCATAGCCGGCCGTGCTGCCCCCCCTGCAAGGGAATAAGCGGACTTCAGGCAGATTTCTACCTTGCGGTCCGTAGCATCCTTAAGGGAGGACATGGATGGCATCGGCAATGTGGCACTAGGGACAAGACGGGTCACGTGAGAATCCACCTGTGGAGGGGATTCCCACTTAGCAAAATAATTATCCACGAACGGATAAGCCACCGCCAGGCGTCTCTGCGGCTGGTATCTTTTGCCAGGTTGTTTCCACGCCTCCTCTAAATGGTCCACCAACTGACCCGAAAGAGGAAAGACTGTGGCATCGCCCTTCACATCTTTGAAAAAGGCATACTTAGATTTAGCCGCTGGGGGAACTTCGTCCTCAATCACCAAGGCTGTGCGGACCGCCCGAATAAGTCCAGGAATATATACTTTGGACTTAGCATCAGCGTCCTTAGTATGGAGAGGTTCCTGATCGTAAGGATCCAGAATCTCCCCATCATCAGACGTCCCTTCGTCATCCTCATAAGGAGCGGACAGAGACGCCACCGGCCTTTTATGAGGCCGCATCACAGACTCCCCTTGCAACACATCCGACAAGTGCTGTACAGAACTCGTCAGGGAGTTAACCCACGCTGGCTCCTGAGAACCCGGGAGCGGGGAAATAGGGAGACTGTGGGGTACCACCAATTGTCGTGGGAACCCCTGCATGGGTGACGACACCACAGACTGCTGGGACAAACCCATCGGAGTAAACGCGGGCTGCGGAGCTAACTGGCCCACTAAAGCTGTTAACGCCTGAGCGAAACAAGCCCAGGGCGGCTCCTGTACCGGTGCTGTAACCATAATAGGCCGCGCCATGGACAAACACTGCCGGCAAAGGCCCTCCGCTAACGGTACTTTGCACGTGGTACACTGTAGCCGGAGGGGAAAATCACTTTCAGACATGATGGCACCACATATGTGACCTCTCTCAGCAATTAAGTATTAAATAGGCGAGAGACCACCCTGCAGCACCGCACTGCAAGGGCTTTAGCAGAAAGAACAGGGACAGTAATAAAGCTGACAGTTTTGAGAAGATAAAGTTACAGGCAGCAGCGCTAGCACAGTCACATACAATGCAGAGAAATAACAATTACTGCACTAACAGCGCTGATCACTCAACTACACAGACACAGGGCCTGGTAGGACACAGCGCTGCATACACAGACCTGAGCCACAGCGGAGGAGAGGTATGCGGGGGGACCCAGACCACGATGCTTCCTTCCAGGCTTCCAGCAGCGTTCACCATGCGTTGCAGAGAAGATGGCCGCCGAGGAGCAGAGAGAAGCTGGCCTGGGGGAGGAGCGCTGACACAGGACCAGTCAGCACAGTGCAGAGAGGGCTGTGTGCAGCGGGGGAGGCGCCGGCTGTGAGACAGGGAAGGCGCGCTCCCCTGGCATGCATTTAACCCCTGGGACGCCGCAGCGCTACCGCTCTGCTGCGGTCCGCTGTCCCAGGGGGTAGTGGAAGCGCAGGTTGGTCGCCTGGCTCCACGCTGCCCCCTGCCTGGGGACTTAGGACCATGTGATCAGCGGGGACCCACCGCGGGACCCCGCTGCTTACCTCTGTCCCCCTTGAATCCGGCCATGGTCCGGAGCATCTGGGGTCACCGCTAGCTGTGACCCCAGACGCCCACCAGCATCCCCGGATCAGTACCGGCGTTCTGGTACCGGCGGGGTGTAGGGAAGACAGCATGGACGTCAGGACTGACTGTCCATGCTGTTCATCCAGATGTGCAGCCACAGCTGCATGAAGAAAAAGCTTCAGGGGCTCTTCTAGCCCCCACTCCAACAGGTGCACCCGACTCCGGCCGGGCACCAAACTAAACTGAGGTGCCTTGGCCCGGGGGCGGGGTATAGGAGGGGGACCTAGTGCATCCTGGGAGGCTGAAAGCTTAACTCTTTGGTGCCCTGCGACTGACGTCACACCTATACCCCAAGGTATCCTGTGGATACCCTATGGACCCTGAAGTAGAAATGTATGTTTTGTACCGTTTATGTTTGTGTGTCTAGTTCTTGAATTTTTAAGGGTTACTTATTAAAAGTTAATTTTTAATTAGATCATGTCTTACACTTAAGCAGTGCCCCCTAAAAAGAGTCTCCTTTTGTCTTTTGGTGTATTTTGAGTATTTCCTTGACTCTGGGAAGCACCACCAACAAACATAGATATAATCCACCGTGTGGTAATGAGCATTCGAAGTTGGTATTGATCAAATTTTTAAACAGGTAGATATTATATCTGTTTAATCGGGTTTTCTTGTGGATCCGATATCATTATACTGGTCCTGTGCGATTCTCACTTCTTTGTTTTCATATAGACTTTAGACTTAGACTCCGCCTTCTTAGGAGGGGCTCCTGGTCTGAAACGTCAAAAATCTCATTGTCATCAGACGACAAATCTCCCTCATCATACAGAGCCGTCTGAAACACTAAAGGCCGCTTAGGAGGCCGCAATGATAAATCCCCTTGTAAAACGTCCGACAGGTGTTGCATCGTATTGGACAATGAACTCACCCACGCAGGCTCCTGCGAGACCTGGGGGGGTGAAAGCGGGAGACACTGGGGTACCATCAACTGCCTGGGGAACCCCTGCATGGGTGACGACACTACCGACTGCTGTGATAACCCCATCTGGGGGAACGCAGGAGGCATAGCCAGCTGGCCCACAAGGGTTGTAAGTGCCTTAGCAAAACAAGCCCAGGGCGGTTCCTGCACAGGCGCAGTGACAGAAATCGGGCGTGATATAAAATAACACGCCCTACATAACCCCTCAGTGTTTCCATTACTCTCCACTAATGGTACATTACATGTGGTACACTTTAGCTGGAGGAAAATCACGTTCACTCTCAGACATGATGAGTGTAATGGAGTGTATGTGACTCCCCTCACAGATAAATGCTTTTACAGTGAGGCAATGACCATCCTGCAACACCGCACTGCAAGGGCTTTAGCAGAGGAAGAACAGGGATAGTAAAATGGCTGACAGTCAGAAGTGAAAGTACAGGCAGCAGCGCTAGCAGTAAGTCACATACAATGCAGAAATAACTCCCTGCACTACCAGCACGGTGATCAACTACACAGATCAGAGCCTGGTAGGAAACAGTGCTGCATACTCTGACCTTAATCGAAGAGGTATGCAGGGGGACCAGGACCGCGATGCCACCAGTATTCAGCATCCAGCAGCGTTTGCCAGTTCCTAGAAAATGGCCGCCGAGGAGCAGAGAGGAGGCGGGCCCGGGGAGGAGCTCTGACACAGCCCGCCAGACCGCTATGGAGAGGCTATGTGCAGCAGGGGAGGCGTCGGCTGTTAGACAGGGAAGGCAGGCTCCCCTGGCATGCTATTAACCCCTGGGTAGCCGCGCTGTACCGCACATGCTGCGGTCCGCTGTCCCTGGTGGTCTAGTGGAAGCGCAGGTTAATACCTGGCTCCACGTGCAGCCAGTCCCCAGGGAACCTCCTGCCTGGGGACTTAGGACTGTGTATCGGCGGGTACCCTCCGCGGGACCCCGACGCTTACCTGCCCCTTTGAATCAGCCACAGTCCGGGTAATCCGGGGTCACCGCTAGCTGTGACCCCAGACACCCACCAGCATCAGTACCGGCGTTCTGGTCCGGCAGGGTGGAGGAGCGACAGCATAGACGTCAGTACTGACTGTCTATGCTGTGCAGCTCATCTTGTGCAGCCACAGCTGCCTTGAAGAACTTCAGAGGCCAGTACAGCCCCCCTCTGAAAATGGTGATCTGACTCCGAGCCGGGCACCTACGAAACTGTTTGCCATGGCTCGGGGGCGGGGTATAGGAGAGGGACCCCAGTGCATCCTGGGAGGCTGAAAACTTTAACTCTGTAGTGCCCAATCTCTCCGCCATCGCCTATACCCCAAGGTATCCTGTGGACCCTGAAGTACAAAAAAAACACAGATGCACTAGACGGATCACTGAGATCTGTCTGTGCCCAGTAGGGATGGCCATCAATGTTTCCAAACTATCTATGGTTGCTGGCTGATGTCAACTACTTTTACCATCGATTGCAAGAGAACCAATGGTTCTCTGCCATCAATGGATGAGCGGGAGCCGTTGATTTTTTTTAGTGGCAGGACGGAACTTAGCCCTGCCCCTGGCGGACGCTATGCCCTGCCCCCATTTTTCATTGGCCCTCAGCAGATGTGACCATCGATTGTCACCCCCACCAATGGCCATCTCTAGAGCTGGTTGCGCTAAATAGAGTTTGTTGGTTGTCCTCTTTAGTTAGCACAACCAGTACTGGGTCTCAAAAGCCCGGGGCTGGTTGTGCTTTTTTTTTTGGGGGGGGGGGGCACACCGGTTTTTTTTTTGTCCTTTTACACAGGTTTTAACTTTTTTTTTAACACAGAAGCACAGATGGAACTCACTGATCCGTCCGTGCCTCTGTGTCTTTATTTTTTTTACACACAGATGCATGTATCATCCTGATCCGTGCATGCGTTTGTCTGCTATCGCACACAATCTAATGATTATGCAGATCATTAGATCATGTACTATAGATCTGGTGTACATCATGCAGCTTTTGCTGCACATCATGCACTGGAGCTGCCGGCGAGAGTTCACGGGAGATCGTTAACGAGATTGGATCGTTAACTACACCGTAGCGTGTGTACCCACCTTAAGGCAGACTTCCTCCATTTCAAATTCATACTCTCATCCTACACTGCTGCCCTGTCTCCCTCCAAACAATCATATTTCAAGAACCTCATCTCCTTCCAGTCCTCAAAACCCCCGGCATCTCTTTGCCACTCTCAACTACCTTCCTCGCTCTCTGCCCTTGACTTTGCAAACCACTTTACATCTAAAAGTGACTCCATACGTCAGGACATCATATCCCACCAGACCCTCAGCACTTCCCAAACCATCCTTCCCCACCCATCTTACCAACTCTGACATCCTTCTACCCTGTATCTGGAGAGGAAGTCATGGCTCTCATCCGGTCCTCCCTCCGTCCACCTCCCCCCTTGACCCTATCCCTTCCTGTCTCCTCCACTACCTCTCTCCTTCTGTCTGTTCCCATCTTGCCCACCTCCTCAATCTCTCCCTCTCATCTGGCACTGTCCCTTCTGCATTCAAGCATGCACTTGTCTCCCCCATTCTTAAAAAACCTACCCTTGATCCTAACACACTCTCCAACTATGGACTCATCTCTCTCCCCTTTTGCTTCCAAACTCCATGAGCGTATTATTTACAACCGCCTTACTGCCTTTCTTTCCTCCCACTCTCTCCTTTACTCATTTCAATCTGGCTATTATTCTCTCCACTCCACTGAAACTGGCCTCATAAAAGTCAGCAATGACCTCCTTGCTGCCAAATCCAAGGGCCACTCCTCTCTGCTCTTTCTATTTGAACTCTCTGCTGCTTTTGACACTGGACCACCCTTTCCTGCTGCAAATCCTTCACTCCCTTGGTCCGTGACACTGCCCTCTCCTGGCTGTCCACCTACCTCTCTGACCGATCCTTTTCTGTCTCCTCTCATGGCTCATCTCCCCCCCTACTTCCACTAACAGTAGGCATTCCCCAAGGTTCTGTTCTTGGGCCTCTCCTATTCTCCCTCTATGCGTCCTCTTTAGGGGAACTCATCAGCACTTTTGACCTCCAATATCATATCTATGCTTATTATAATAATCAAATCTACCTCTCCCCCCTCTCTCCTCACTCGGATCTCCGAATGTCTCTTTGCTATCTCTTCCTGGATGGCCCAGCGATTTCTTAAACTTAACATGTCTAAGACTAAGCTGATCATCTTCCCACTCTCCCACATAACCTCACTTCCCCCAATTTCATTATCAATTAACCGCACAACTATCTCCTCAAGCCCCAAAGTGCAATGTCTTTGGAGTTATCCTGGACTCCTCCCTCTCCCTCAAACCACACGTTCAGCACCTATCGCAGTCCTGCTGTTTCCATCTCAAAAATATTTTCAGGATTAGACCCTTTCTCACTTTGGATGCTACTAAAACCCTTATTCACTCACTGGTTATCTCCAGATTGGACTACTGAAACCTCCTCCTATATGGCTTCCGAGAATCCCACCTCTCTCTACTCCAATCTGTCCTCAATGCTGCTGCTCGGCTCATCTTCCTCTCCTTCAAGCCCTATACTGGCTCCCATTCCCCTTCAGAACCCAATTCAAGGTTCTTACACTCCCCTACAAAGCCCTCACCCAATCCTCTACCATTTACATCTCTGACCTCATCTCCCTTCACACTCCCGCCCGTCCACTTCTCACAACAAATGCATGCCGCCTGTCCTGCCAACTGAATACTTCCTCTCACTCCCACCTCCACGATTTTGCCCGTGCTGCTCCCTACCTTTGGAACTCTCTCCTTCTCCCTATCAGGCTCTACACCTCTCTACAAATCTTCAAACGGGCTCTCAAGACCCACTACTTCATCAAGGCCCATCTGCTCTCATCCTAACCTACTACATGCTTTCCTCCCTGTCTACCCCATCTGCGTCACGCCTGTTTTTCCGCCCCTCCCCTTTAGAATGTAAACTCTCACTAGCAGGGCCCTCTTCCCTCGTGCTTCTCTTTGTATTTTCTTCTACTCCTTACTCCCACTTGATTGCTGACTCCCTGCTGCTTATTCTGAGTGTTATAATCGCTAATGCAGTAATGTGTACAAACCATGTCCTTGTCCAGCATTGAATTGTACTGTAAGTCACTAGTTTCTTGTTCATGGATTTATGTACTTTATAAGGCGCTGTCGACACTTGTGGCGCCATATAAATAAAGTATAGTAATAATAATCTGGGTCCATCAATGATCACCGATCCGTCAGGGAATCAATGAAATTCTTCATGTTAAAAATCCCCGATCTCATTGATGACAATACTCGGCGCCTGGGGATCGGAGAATTGGCTCAATATATTGCAAATGTATAGGGGCCTTAACTTCTATCCCACCAATTAGTGACTTCTTCATTGGGTTGAAAAAACAGGGGGGTTTTTGGTACCGCACAGAACCATATATTATTACGGCATTAATTTACAACCAACAATATTTCATTTTGTATTTAGAGATTGTGACATAACATGTTGGTGGTGGTGCTCCCAAAGCCCAAAATATAACATGTACAAAAAACAAAGAGCCAAGAAAGGCTAGTTGTTGGGGCACTCTTAAATCAAGTGCCCCAACAACTAGCCCTTCTTGGCTCTTTGTACTTCTTCATTGGGTTGTCAGTTTTAAGTCATAGGAAAACAAGTGGCATCACTATTGTATAGGCTACAGGTGCACTATAGCATGATAATGGCAACCGTGACAGGTCAAAGCTTAAGCTCATTACAAAGTGAACAATGAAAGCTGCTCATTTCCTTTTGGGGGGGGGGGGGGGGTAGTCAAATTAGAATATATCCTTGTAGGTTCTGACAAGGAAAAATAAGTTCAAAACCATATAATTTCAAAGAGGAAACACTTGCAGCTTCAAGACTAGAGATGGTCACTAGTAAGGAGGTACTGAATGGTTACTGTGTCGCCGCCATTGTTACATGCCAAATGATAGCATGTAACCATCGTTTCTAAACCATTCAATAGTTTGACCCATTGAAGGTACAGTCAGACGCCTGCGCAGAAGAGAGAGTGGCTTAAGTTCAGAACATGGGGTACACTAATCTTTTACCATAGATACTGTATATTTTAAACCATTTAAAAGAGCGCTGCTGCTGAGTCAATGCTTTTCCCTGTGGTGTATTACATGACCACACATCGGAAAGAAGCAATCCTGGAATCAAATGCAAAAACAGTTGTCTACTTTTTTTTTTTAAAAAGCCCCCTCTGGCACTTACGGAAGGGGAAACCATGTCTGCAGTGCAGGGAGTTTGTGCGGCACTACAATGGCATAATTTTGGCTCCACTAAGGATGGTCATCGACCATCGATGGTTAACCACTGGTTTTGCTAGCAATCCAAGGATTCCCCGCCATTGATGGTACAGAGCTCCAGATGTTATCTTTTTCTATGTACTTGATGCCAGCACAGAGCCTAAATCTGCCCCACAATGTGACCCTCGAAGCCCTGTCTCCACCTCTGATTGGCCTGCTGCCCCACAGCAGGAACGACCATCAGTGGGTGAAACCATCGACAGTTCCCAGGGCCGCCATCTGGGGGGGACTGCCGGGGCCAGACACTCGCGGGGCCCGCCGGCAACTCCTACCGCCTGCCCACTACTTCCCCCCTGCCAAACTTACGGTCACTGACAGGCTCGGCCGGGGGTCCGCTCCTACCAGCGCGCAGTGGCTGCCTGCGCCCACTACTATATCCCCTCCCTATCCCTCCAACCGCCCGCCTGCTGCCCTGTTTATGGCCAGCTGTGGTAGGCAGGCAGAGAGGATGCTCCCGACCTGCTCTGTGCTGTTAGCCTATAACACAATCGAGCAGCCGGGAACATCCTCTTTGCCAGCCTGCCACAGCCAGCCATAAACAAGGCAGCAGCGGCAGGCCGTTGGATAGGGAGGGGATATAGTAGTTGGTGCGGGCGGCCGCTGCACGATGGTAGGAGCGGACCCCCGGCCAAGCCTGTCAGCGACTGTAAATTTGGCAGGAGGGAAGTAGTGGGCAGGCTCCTTGCTATGAAGGGCCGGGGGGGGGGGGCAGACGACTTGCTGTGAGATTACTGGGGGGGTTGCTGTGAGGTGTGCTTTGTATAAATGGGGGGTGGCATGCCTATTTGGTCCGTCCTGGGCCCCATAATTTCTGATGGCAGTCCTGACGGTTCCTCTGTTGACGGTTTCATACCTTTGAGGTTAACCACCAATGGTGCCATCGACGGTTGACCTAATGGCCATCTCTAGGCTCCACCAGCTCCTGTTCAAAGCCGCTAATTACTGCAATTTGCAGACAGTGGGCACGATGGCACAATTCAATACAAATTGCATCATCAGACTCCCAGGCCGCCTGGCAGGTGGGAGACTGACCAATCCTTTCAGGGGACCAGCAGAGAGCCCTTTGAGTCAAGGGTCTTGACATTTAAGAGAGTTGGTAAGCAATGCATCGGTTACCTATGGCAACCCCTATTTTCTGTATCTACGTATATTTCCGTCTCCGTAGGGAACTCAAATAGGTCCAGGGTCCAGCTTTACTCCTGACCCTGTGCCCTGACCTCATCTCTCGCCAGGTTACACGGATGTATCTCTTTGACAGACATTATCTAGTTACATTATATATCACATGATGTCTGTGATTTTATGGGTTTCAGCTGTGGTGGAACTACAGGTCCCAGCAAGCCACCTCACCTTCCCTCAGTCCTCCCTCTAGCTGTGAGAGCGGCTAGGCCTGCAGGAAAGGTGGTCGCCATGGTTCCCGCGGCTGGGCGGGAAAAGGCACCAGGCAGGCACTTGGACCGGCTTCCGCCCTCACTAGCGTCACTTCCGGAGGAGTGCGGGAGGGGGGATATCCGGCGGCTCGGGGTGTGGGTCACGTGGTGGCGGAGCACTGGCAGTTGCTGTCTCCTCCCCTTTCTCCACCCGTCGCTATCATGTCGGTCCGGCTGCTCTCCCCTATCTCCCCTCCCGGGCACGGGGTGCGGCGGCTGCAGCCCGGGACTGAGGCGGTGCTGAGCGGCCAGAAGCTGGGGACAGGAACCCTCTACATCAGCGACAGGTAATGGGGAGAGCGCAGCTAGTGTCAGGGTGTGAGCCTGGGCTGCCTAGTGACTAATACTGTATTGTACTGGGAGACCTGACCTATGGGGAGAGCGCAGCTAGTGTCAGGGGATGAGCCTGGGCTACCTAGTGACTACTACTGTATTGTACTGTGAGACCTGACCTATGGGGAGAGCGCAGCTAGTGTCAGGGGATGAGCCTGTATAGTGACTATTACTGTATTGTACTGGGAGACCTGACCTATGGGGAGAGCACAGCTAGTGTCAGGGGATGAGCCTGTATAGTGACTATTACTGTATTGTACTGCAAGACCTGATTTATGGAGAGAGCACAGGTAGTGTCAGGGGGTGAGCTTGGGCTGCCTAGTGACTATTACTATATTGTACTGGGAAACCTGACCTATGGGGAGGGCACAGCTAGTGTCAGGGGGTGAGCCTGGGCTACATAGTGACTATTACTATATTGTACTGGGAGACCTGACCTATGGGGAGAGCGCAGCTAGTGTCAGGGGGTGAGCCTGGGCTGCCTAGTGACTACTACTGTATTGTACTGGGATACCTGACCTATGGGGAGAGCACATCTAGTGTCGGGGTGAGCCTGGGCTGCCTAGTGACTATTACTGTATTGTACTGGGAGACCTGACCTATGGGGAGAGCACAGCTAGTGTCAGGGGATGAGCCTGTATAGTGACTATTACTGTATTGTACTGCAAGACCTGATTTATGGAGAGAGCACAGGTAGTGTCAGGGGGTGAGCTTGGGCTGCCTAGTGACTATTACTATATTGTACTGGGAAACCTGACCTATGGGGAGGGCACAGCTAGTGTCAGGGGGTGAGCCTGGGCTACATAGTGACTATTACTATATTGTACTGGGAGACCTGACCTATGGGGAGAGCACATCTAGTGTCAGGGGGTGAGCCTGGGCTGCCTAGTGACTATTACTATATTGTACTGGGAGACCTGACCTATGGGGAGGGTTGCTGCTATTTCCTAGTTGGAGAAAGGACCTCTGTGACGTATCCACCACGTGACAGCTGCAGGAGGCAGGACCGCTCCTTTGTTACCATCCACTAGGGCTTAGAGGGGGAATAAATATTTGTGGCGAGCCACCGTGCCCGAAGCGTGGCGAGCGGACACTTTTGGTCCCCCGTTAGCATCCCCGCCCCTCCCCCTTTCAGGCCGGGTCACGTGGGTGTGACGTCATACGTCCATCTGCGCTGTATAGTCTAGTCCTAACCCTATGGGGAGAGCGCAGCTAGTGTCAGGGGATGAGCCTGGGCTGCCTAGTGACTACAACTGTATTGTATTGGGAGACCTGACCTATGGAGAGAGCGCAGCTAGTGTCAGGGGATGAGCCTGGGCTGCCTAGTGACTACAAACAACTGTATTGTACTGGGAGACATGACCTATGGGGAGAGCACATCTAGTGTCAGGAGGAATGAGCCTGGCTTTAAAGTGTCCTTTACTGCATTCAACTGGGAGAGAGCATGTGGTATAAAGGGGGTGAGCCACTGACACTTCCTGCACCTGACTTACTATTATTATAACTACATTGTTATTGGAGACATATAGGGCTAGCACAGCTAGTGGCAAAGGTGTGAGCCTGGGCTGCCTAGTGACTGTCTTCCTCCACCTGTATTACTGTTCTTATTATTTCTACTACATTGTACTGGGAGACCTAACATATGGGGAGATCTCTGCTAGTGGCAGGTGTGTGAGCCTGGGCTGCCTACTGACCGGCTGATCCTGCACCTATTTATTATTATTGCTATACAGAACAGGAGGCAATGCTGCATTTGGAGAAAGTATAGTGTCATGGGTGTGAGCCTAGGTTGCGTACAGACTGTGTTCTTGCAGCTAACGGTTACCCTTATTATCACTGGTGTATAGTTGCTATCTTCCTGAACTGACTATTATGTGTTACTGCTCTGTTATGGTGGAATTGTAGTAGCAGACCTAGTTGAGAGCGCAGGAGCTGGCTGTCATGGGTATGAGCGCCAGGGAAGTGTATAGATCCCCTTCAATTCCTGTACCCTGACGTCATCAGCCAGTGTCCAACGTCATTCCCTACCATCCAAGTGGGCATAGAGGGGGAATATAACCATGTAGCGAGACACCGAGCCTGTGAGGGGACAACTTTATTTTTTTTGCTGGACAGTGTGGGCAGGAAACTGCACTTCCGCCCTCAGCCCACGTCGCTTCCAGGTACGGCTACTGAAGGGGAATATACCTTCCCGTGACCCCAGGCTGCCGTGAGGTCCTGCTACTGCCCAGACTGTGGTACTAATAACTATTACATTGTAGGAGGAGAATTGGATATAAATATATCAACTTTTAAAACTTAGAGCAGTTGTCCATAGCAGCCAATCATCTACCTATAACTTTATAGAATGTACTTGATAAATGTTAGCTAGAAGCTCACTTGTTGCTACTGGAAACCTCTCCACTTGCTGTCATCATTACTCTTTAGAAGGTTTGATACTTTTTGCCGTTTGTTAAGACCGCAATAAACAGGCCATTATGGATGTAAGCCTGGGCTGGGTGGGGATTGTGTAAAATTATTTTTGTTTTGTCCTTTATAGTCTATCATTCACTGTATATGGTGTTAGAATCACCGCCATGCTGATTCATTGCATTATGTATATGATACACGCTCCACATATATATTATTCACCTCCACACCTGCATTCCTTGTCTTGCAGCCAGCTGTCCTGGATTAATAGTTCTGGACTTGGCCTTTCCTTGGAATATCCCTCGATCAGTCTGCACGCCATTTCCAGGGACACTGCAGCCTATCCTGAGGAGCATCTCTATGTCATGGTGAACTCCAGGCTTGGAGGTATGACTGTGCGCTGTCCTAGTTAATAACACAGCCAATATAACGCATGTTAACGGTCCCCTAGGGGGCAGCAAACAAGAATCTGCGAGTTTGGGTCTACCCCAAGTGCAGCATATGCGCACATTTACTCGCGGGGAAGGCCGATTCGCTGAATCAATACCAATGGGTTGAGCATTAGCATTTGTGCTATTTTAACCTTGTTGTTATTTTATCTTATTTTCTTCTTCAGGGTCCACAGGAACTACCTTGGGGTATGTAGTTGGAGTAATCCATTGCACCAAACAGCTACAGCTTTGAAGCTCCCAGCATGCATAGGGCCTCCTCCCTATATACCCCGCCCCCAAGCCACAGGCATTCAGTTTTTTTTCTTTGGTGCTCGGCAAGTGTCCAGACGCACCTTTTATAACAGCGGGTCCCTGCTTAGGCAGTCCTAGGCTTTTTTATTTTGTTGATTTACCTTAGGTTTTTATTATATACTGGGTTGATGATACTAACCTCGCTTTTGGAGAAGCATCCAAGGGGACGCATGTACTACGACTCCTGCTAACTCCGCTGATGCCGAAACGCCAGCTCCTGAACAGGCTTTGGGGGTTTTCGTAGGGACTCAGCGAAGCTTAGTTAGCAATGACGTTGGGGCCCGGACTGCAATCGGATCCAAGGAGATGACGAGGTAAGGCGATTCCTTGCTTGCGGGGAATCGTGCGCTGCAGTCCTGGCTTCCGGTGTAGGAGACGCCTCGGAGGCTACTGTGGGTGAAGGGCTCATCAGAGTGCCTCACTAAGGCTGCCGGGACCTTATCATCTGACGCCGGGGATGGGTAGTAGATGCACTAGTAAGCGTCTATTTGCTATGAGGCCAGCATACCCGCTTGTCAAAATCGCAGGTATGGGGAGATGGGCTCTCCCCCAGCCGCTACTCCCCCAACCCAGACGCAACTTCCTGTGTAGGTTCCCGCATCTGGTTTGTTATTTATGGCCACCTCGTGTACTGAGACGCTTGTAGTTCACCTAGTGTGTGCTGCTGAAAGCTGTTGGTTCTCAGAGTTGTGGGTCAGTCTCCCTGTACGCCTCTCCCTTGGGTCAGGTATACAGTGCTCTATATCCTTCCAAGCCTCTGGGTGTTTGGTCAGCTGATTCAGAGCCCATTTGCATTGGCATATGTAATATATTTGCATTGTATGTGACTTTAACGCTAGCTGCTGTATTGATACCATCTCTTTATTTTCTGAACTGTCAGATATATCCATCACTGTTGCTCCTCATCCCTCTGTACAGGTGTGTTGGGTTTTTCCTAATCTTGCACATTTTACTTGTGAAGACGGTCACATTACATTTATACTTGTGATACACTTATGTGTAAAATCACAGGAAAGAAGGAGGTTGAGCCTCCTAAGCTGGTATCATGTAGATCCTGTTTGGCAGGCCTGTCAGAACAGGATTTTGTGCAAGATGGTTTATGTAGGGCCTGTTGTAAACGGCCTCTTCTACATTCTGGTGCACCTGCACAAGAACCACCTTGGGTGACCTTGTGGTCTCGGGTCTTGTCTTTTTAGTGCAGCAGCTTCACAGGCGCCTGCAACGGTGCTGCATCCCTCTATAGGGTACCCACAATGGTTACTGTACATCCATCTATGTATATGTCTCACATGAATCCTTTTTGGTTTGATACTTATGCTTGCTCTAGTCAGAGTATGCTACAGTCTATAGCCACTCAGCAGGTAATACAAGCGAATAGACCAGTGGTGGTAAAGCAAAAGAATAAGAGCGCATCCCTTCAGGCATTGCCTCAGTATCCTCACCTGGCATCATCATCAGACTCTGATACTCAGTTCCGGTTCTTACTCGATTGAGGGAGACCACCAATCCTCAGTAGATGTCCCCCCTCTGGTAAGAGCAGTTGGATCTGTCCCAAGAATAGAGGAAGCGGAGGTTCTGCCTAAATCAAAGAAGCCGGTTTTTAGGTGTCAGAACGTGGCAAAGGATTATTACCCTCAGTCTGAACAACTGACTGAGTTCATGCCTGAAGCATGGAATACTCCAGATAGGCGTTTCCATGCAACAAAGAATTTCATTTCTCGGTACCCATTTTTACCTGGTGAGTGTAGCAAATGGGGAAGTTCCTCCACCGGTAGACGCTCGTGACAAGATTAGTCCGGAGCTCTACATTACCTATCCCGGCTGCATCCTCTCTTAAGGAGGCTACAGATAAAAAAAACTGATTTAAAAAAAGTTTTCTCATCATCTGGAGCTATTACCAGGCCGGCTATGGCCGTAGCATGGGTGGCTAAGGCTATGGAGGAATGGACAACGTCTCTGGAAGATAGTATGCCAGATGCTACCAGAGAACAGCTGTCTTATATCTGCCAAATGCGAGAAGCAGCTGCATATGTTGGGGAAACAGTTATTGATGCAGATATTCTGGCTTCTAAAGTATCGGCAACCTCAGTGGCTGCTCGGAGGACCCTGTGGCTAAGGACCTGGAAGGTCGGTGCAGGGTCCAAGAGAGCCCTTGAGTCTTTACCTTTTGTCGGGAAAGTACTGTTTGGGCTGGAATTGGATAACCTAGTGACTGTGCTGGCAGCATCTAAAATCGCAGGGTTGCCCTCCAATGTTTACCCCTAAGTATAAGACTCCCTTTCGGTCCTTTCACCCGCAAGGAAGGGCAAAAGGACAGTCTTTTTCTAGACCGGATATTTCCCACAGGAAGACAGACCAGGAAATCTTGGTCAATCAAACGTCAAGCCTCCAAGCTGGATGTTAAGCCCGCTGCCTGATTGAGCGGGCCTCCCCCTGGGGATCTCAGGGTAGGAGGCAGACTTCTCCAGTTTTATTACCCCCTGGCATCAGACCACTATGGATGCTTGGGTTCGAGAAGTGGTCTCTCATAGATGCGCATTCACGTTCCTGAGGCATCCCCCTCAGAAGTTGTTTTGTTTATTTTTTTTGTACAACTCTGCCTCCAGACCCAGTCAAGGCCTTGGTCCTCCCTAGAGGCTATTTGTGCCCTCCTGAAGTCAGGGGTTATAATTCCCGTTCCTGTGACACAACAGGGAAGGAGTTATTATTCAAATTTGTTTCTGATATATGAAGAGCTAGTTTATTGGAGGCATTGGAGATGCAATCTATCGGAGCGTAGATTAACAGATTTGGCAGGGGTGGGAGTAGTCGCAAGGCTAATAAGTTGGGAGAGCAAAGTGCGACCCATGCACCAAAATGGGACAATTAGGGGGCAGGTCCACCAAGTGTGGAAAAATGTTCCTATTTGACCACAACAGCATAAATGAGAGGATTTATGATAAAACTGATGGAGATGTTCTGAAACCAAGTACCACCTGGTGTATAACTTATAGTAATCCTCTCGGATGGCCACACTAATAGAGCACTTTGAGACCGCTAAACGTATAGCATCCCAAACTTCCTCACCAAGGGGTAAGCCCAGATCTGATTCCCAGGCCTGTTCATGTGCCTCGAGTGGGGGAGACTTCAATGCCGGGATCGAGTGGTATATGAATGAGAAGGACCCCTTGTCACTAAATCTATTAATTCATCATCTTTCTAATGGGGTGGGATTGGGTGAGGAGGGAGCAGGGGAAGATGAAGTGACAAAATGGCGGATTTGTAGGTATTGGTAATGTAGTGTGTTGGGGATCCCATGTTTTTTCTCGAATATCCGCGAAGGACATGAGAGAATGCCCCGACAATATGGCGAAACCTTGTAATGCTGGCTGAAATCGAAGGACGAGCCATTACAGGAGATAGGCCCGGAGGGAATGCAGGATTATTCCAAATGGAAGTCAGAGGAGTAGGGTGTGACTAACGGTTTCGTTTTTTTTATTGAGCGAATCCCAGTTACTAAGTGTTAGCGCGACAGTAGGAAACAGGAAGGCGGATTAAATTTTGTTTCTGGTTTTGAAACCAAATGGGTCTCATCGCCCTATTCTAAATCTCTCAACAAATTCATCCATGTACCCAAATTCTGCTTGGAAACCCTACGATCAATTATGCTGGCAATGGAGCCTGGAAATTTCATGGTTTCCCTAGACATACAGGATGCATATCTGCATGTACCTATTGCTCGATCTCACCAAAACTTTGATTTTTGCGGTGGGTCAGCAACATTACCAGTTCCAGGCTCTGCCCTTCGGTCTGTCTACAGAACCTCGGGTATTTACCAAGATAATGGCAGTCATGGCGGCTCATCTCAGGCGACAAGCAGACGGATACTACCATACTTGGACAACCTCCTAATATTGGCACAATCTCCGGAAGTTTTACTGCACCATCTCCAAATGACCGTTGCCTGTCTGCAGGAACACGGCTGGATAAGCAATTTGGGAAAAAAAATCTTCTCTTTCTTCAACTCAGCAGATGGTACGTTTGGGGGGCGCTGCTGGATTCTCTGGGTCAAAGGATTCTTTTACCAGTAGACAAGATTGCTGCCCTACAAGTACGGGTACGCAAACTGCTCCGCAAGCAGAAGGTATTAGTTCACTTAGCAATGCAGGTACTGGGGTCCATGGTATTCACCTTCGACATGGTGGCTTATGCCCAGTTCCATTCCAGGACTCTGCAACGATGGATTCTGCTTCATTGGGATGGTCGGTACCATCTGATAGTCTTAAATGATCCGCATTTCGCCAGAAGTTCACCTCTCCCTGGCAAGGTGGCTACAGACGACTCATTTTAGACACGGGGTGCCCATCATGGATCCCAGATTGGGTGCTCCTCACCACAGATGCAAGTCTGCAAGGATGGGCCGTGGTGACAGGTCATGACACCTTACTGGGAAGATGGACAGCTCAGGAAGGTCACCTACCCATAAATATTTTGGAGCTTCGTGCAGTGCACAGGGTGCTCGTTCAGGCGCAGGACCTCCTTCACGGCAGGCCTGTCCAGATTCAGTCCGACAACTCAACCGCAGTGGCCTACCTCAATCATCAGGGAGTCACACGAAGTCCGGCAGCTATGAGGGAAGTGACAAACATTCTGGTTTGGGCAGAAGGTCATATTCCAGCAATCTCTGCCATATTCATCCCAGGAATCCTCAACTGGGAAGCGGATTTTTGAAGTCGTCAGGACATACACTCCGGAGAATGGGCTCTTAGTCCGGACGTCTTTCAGTGCCGGGTAGACAAGTGGGGACTACCACTTGTCTACCTTGTGGTTGCGTCACGTCGCAACCACAAGGTCCCCAGGTATGGGTCCAGAACAAGGGACCCCTCAGGCACCTTCGTGGATGTTTTGGCGCTGAGGTGGGACTTCAGGTTGGCATTCCTGTGTCCTCCGATCTCCCTCCTCCCAAGGGTTGTCAGAAAAGTCAAGCAAGAAGGCGGCGGGATGATATTAATGGCTCCTGCCTGGCCCAGGAGACATTGGTTCACCGATCTGACATATCTATCCTTAGACAATCCACTTCCTCTACGGCCAGATTTGCTAGTGCAGGGTACCTGCCTATATCCGGATCTACCTTGGCTGGCTTTGACAGCATGGCTCTTGAGTCTTCTGTCTTTTAAAGGCCAAAGGTTTTTCTACTTCTGTGATCCAGATGATGCTTAGGGCAAGGAAGCCTTGGCAAATATGACCCTAAAGTTTAGGGTCTCTCGAGTGCTTGCTTTTCTTCATGCTGGACTAGACTTAAATCGTTTGTCCCTCCGGAGGCATCGTGAGATTGATCCTTGGTTCTCAGGGCGCTGCAGGCCCCTCCTTTAACCCTTATACACAGTGGACATCAAATGGTTGACAGCGAATATGCTTTTTTTCCTGGTTATCTCAGCTCGCAGAGTTTCTGATTTGGCAGCACTTTCATGTCGCTCCTCCTTTTTTTTTTTTTTAACGTTTTTCACCAGAATAGAGCTGTCCTCCATACAAGGGCAGGCTACCTCCCAAAGGTGGTATCTCTTTTTTTCATATAAATGAGGGAATTGTAGTCCCAGCCTTTCAGTCTTCTGGCCTTTTTGTAGGTGATACGTCACTGGAGGTGGTTCGAGCTCTTTGTATCTACGTGGATCGTACCAGCTCTATCAGAAAATCGGATGTATTTTTCGTGTTATATGACTTTCATAAGCGAGGCTGGTCAGCTAACAAGCAGACTCTGGCTCGGTGGCTGCATATGACTATTTTTCATGTGTATACTACCGCTTCCGAACACGATGACAGCACATTCTACTCTGTCTGTGGTACCGTCGTGGGCATACCTTCAGAACAATTATGCAGTTAGGCGACTTGGTCTTCGGTCCACACTTTCATCAAATTCTATGCATTTGATACTGTTGCCTCCCAGGATGCTTCCTTTGGGTGGCGGATTCTCCTTTCTGCTCAGGAGCGTCCCCACCCTTAAGGAAACTGCTTTAGGACATTCCCAAGGTAGTTCATGTGGATCCTGAAGAAAATAAGAGTTATGGTATAACATACCTAAGTTAACTTTTTCTTCGATTGTCCACAGGGCACCCACCCTGACGCACAGTTGGGATCTGTTCTTTTCTTTAGTGACACTGATTCCCTCTGTTTTTGTTTCTTGTACTTTTCCACTTTCCGGTCTTGCCGTTAGGCTTGTTTACAATCTGAATGTCTGTGGCTGGGGGCAGGGTATATAGGGAGGGGGCTCTATGCATGCTGGGAGCTACAAAACTGTAGCTGTTTGGTACAATGGATTACTCCAACTACATACCCCAAGGTAGTTCCTGTGGACCCTATGGACCTCGAAGAAAGAGAGTTAACTAAGGTATGTTATACCATAACTCTTATTATTGTTGACCATATTATATTATGATCATTATGCACAGAGCCATGAGCAGAATTTAACATAGTCCCACCGGCCAGTTTAATGTCTATTTGGAAAATCTGCGCTTTGCAGTCTAAGGACTCAATGCAGTGCGATGCTGAATATCCCAGGAACGGAGCTCCTAGAGCTATTCAATTCGGCGTGCTGTTTGGTCCGACTAAAGGACTTCTTCTCGCACCTTCCTGAGGGTGCGAGGAGAAATCGGACTGAGGTGCAGGCCGCAAGCTGTTTTCCAGGTTAGTGCGGCGCTAACAGCCTCGCGGCCAGCACTTTGTCAGTGAATGCCGGTTCTTGCGACTAAACACCCAGGTTAAGTCGCGAGAACCGCCATTCTCAGTCTTAACTGGCAACTGCCGGACCAAACAGTGCGCTGAATTGAATCGAGCCCTACGTCCTTGTGTGTAAGAAATTCTGCAAGAAATTGTGGAACATTAATATAATTTTATCCTTTCCCTTTAAAAAAATGAAATTACTCTACACCTGATATTCAAACATTAAATCCATTATAGGCTCATAGTGTATATTTTTGGTTTAATGGTATTAAGGGACATCAATTGATTTACTGCCCACTTTGAAGTTGTTTACTATTCTGTAAAAGTTGGAAAACCGTTTATCTGTATGAAAATAAATCAAGGTATAGAAGTGGCTTTAAGTGTTCATAAAATCCTCTGTCACTTATGTGAGGTGTCTGTCTTATCACTTTTGCTTATAAGGCTGGAAGTGTCCATACTGGAATGTGTTAGAAGATCATGGGAGGGGGGCGATTTTATTTATTTTTCTTTTTAGAAGTGGTAATAGGCGCTCAATGGTGCCATTCAATTGTTTTTGGACGCCCATTAATTATCGCGCTTGTTGCGCCTAATTAGACAGGGTTTAGCCTCTTAAAACTGCTAAACCCATCTAGAGTCCTGGTTAATGCGCCCAAACACGGAATTATCGCGCATTTCTGCTCGCCACCTCAGGAGCTGGCAAGCAGAAGTGCCGACTACTATCGCACCCGAACACCGCAACAATTGAAGTGCTCCGTCGCAAACAATTGAATTCTCTCTAAGGCTGCTCTATCTAATGCTGTTTTTTTTTTTTGTTTTTTTTTTAAAGGACCCTTCCACTTTCAAACGCATAAATATTATCCCCAAACGTAGATCTTTCTCATACAACTTAATCCTCTCCACCATTATGGTAATGGGGGCTGCTGTGCTGCCTTTGCACCATCCGTTTGGTGAGGCCGATCTGTGGGGTAGCCATATACGATGCTGCTTGTTCAGGAAAACTATGCACTTATTTCTTTACAGCAAATGTTGTAGATAATGATGGAAAAGAAGCAAAGATGAAAGCCGAGGGGGAAGATGAGAGTAGCGATGATGATGATGACGACGAGGAGCCAATCACAGAAGTCCGTTTTGTTCCTGAAGATAAATCCGATTGTACGTGTAAATGGTACAGTAACCGGCTGGGATGTTTTCATTTGTGCCCTTTGCTCTAATACTGCATGAGAATCCATTTAATGTCCATTATATATTTGATATCAATGGGATGAAAAGATTGTGTAAGATGTTAGTCAGCAAGTATATTAAAGCAAACCGTTTATGTAAGATTTTAGCGAAGGACACATTTAAGAGGAATTGTATGCAGTAAACTTAAACAGCTGGACAATGGGAGTAGATAAAGAGCCAGCAGAGCTAGATCTAATGGGCCTGCGTTGGGTGGAGCTCGTAGATGTAGAAAGAAGCTGCTGACGGCGCATACGCCTTATCATATGCGCGTGGAGATTGCAAGTGCGGAATGGTTTCACTGTCCGGCGACAGAGCACGTTTTCATATGAGTGTAACTGAGATTTGTATTGTTACTTGTCCCACTGTAGTATTATACGGTCGTCTTGTTTTGCCCTCTGTACGGCGCTGCAGACCACTTGTCTGTGGTGCCATATAAATAAAGTTTAATAATAATTGAACGACAACCTAGCGGACGCACAGAACTGATCAGTCTTGTGGGCATTTGGGCCGACTTCAGCACTCAGTCATAGCGAGCAGACGGAGAAGGGACGAGTGGGTGTTTGTCCGCCTCTTGAGGATTGACCACAAGTTCTCAATGGGATTAAGGTCTGGAGTGTTTCCTGGCCATGGACCCAAAATTTTGATGTTTTGTTTCCCAGAGCCACTTAGTTATCACTTTTGTCTTATGGCAAGGTGCTCCATCATGCTGGAAAAGGCATTGTCCGTCACCAAACTGTTCTTGGATGGTTGGGAGAAGTTGCTTTTGGAGGATGTTTTGGTACCATTCTTAATAAATGGCTGTGTTCTCAGGCAAGTGATCCCACTCCCTTGGCTGAGAAGCAACCCCAACACATGAATGGTCTCGGGATGCTTTACTGTTGGCATGACACAGGACTGATGGTAGCGCTCACCTTCCTTCTTCGGACAAGTGTTTTTCCAGATGCCCCAAACAATCTGAAAGGGGATTCATTAGAGAGAATAACTCTACCCGAGTCCTCAGCAGTCCAATCCCTGTACCTTTTGCAAAACATCAGTCTGTCCCTGATGTTTTTTCCTGGGGAGAAGTGGCTTGTTTGCTGCTCTTCTTGACACCAGGCCGTCCTCCAAAAGTCTTCACCTCACTGTGTGTGAAGATGCAGTCACACCTGCCTGCTGCCATTCCTGAGCAAGCTCTGCACTGGTGATGCCCTGGTCCCGCAGCTGAATCCACTTTAGGAGACTGTCCTGGCGCTTGCTGGACGTTCTTGGGCGCCCTGAAGCTGCCTTCACAACTATTGAAGTTCTCGATGATCCGATAAATGGTTGATTTTGGTGCAATCTTACTAGCAGCAATATACTTGCCTGTGAAGCCCTTTTTGTGCACAGCAATAATGACTGCACATATTTCCTTGGAGGTAACCATGGTTAACTGAGGAAGAACAATGATTTCATGCTCCACCCTCCTTTTTAAAGCTTCCAGTCTGTTGTTCTAACTCAGCTGTACATGTAACTTCAAGTATACAAATTGGTAGACTGTTAGCATGGACGAGCATTTGTTGTTACCCGGGAAGCCGTTCTGTAACATCTAAGTAGCTCTCTTACATTCTTGCTTCTTGCTCTTACATTCTTGCTTTCTTATTCCATGTGACTGCCTACTTCTTCACTTCGGCAAGAACTAGATGGCAACGAAGTCTTCAGATACTTTAAATATATGAAGAACTCGGGACACTACAATCTTTAAGTTTAACCTCATTCAAGCACTTCATTTTTTGGGGAGGGGGAAGGGGGTCGGGAAACTTTGTTAATCACCCTTTTCTTTAACCTGGTTTTCAGTGCATAGAAATATTCGATTTATCGAATAACCTTTAAATTGACTGTAGATAGTTTGTGTTTAATCATACTTCATCTACCCTGAACATCTTTAATAGTTAGGGGGGGGGGGGGTTCTTCTGCTGACGTTTGTTTTGTGGCTGGACATACTGACGTGATAAAACAGGGTTATATGCTTGTAAATGTGCTTTTCATTTCAGTAGGAGAGATGTTCGCTGCAATGTGTGAGTGCCAAGCCCTGCACCCAGACATCGAGGACGAGGACTCTGATGATGACTTTGAAGGAGAGGAGTATGACGTGGAGGCACACGGTAAGTTGCGTTTCCTCCTCTCTGACTCTTTGCCCTACTTTCCTATCTTGTATGGATTTATGCCTGGCTTCATCCGTACATTAAGCTGCACAAAATGCGTCCAGATCGCTGAATGAGAAACGGAGCTGTCGTAAATAACGTACTACTTGCCCAAAAGCTGCTGTCGGCGGCCTTGTTTAGTTTTATCATGAGACTGTTGCTAAGTCCTCACTGTGATATGCATACTGGGGCCACTGGCATTAGGAAAACCTGGAAGAGAGCAAAGAACTAGAAGTAAATAACAAAATACCCATTTCTACTTCAGGGTCCATAGGGTATCCACAGGATACCTTGGGGTATAGGTGATGACGTCAGTCATCGGGCACCATAGAGTTAAGCTTTCAGCCTCCCAGGATGCACTAGGGTCCCCCTCCTATACCCCGCCCCCGAGCCAAGGCACCTCAGTTTAGTTTGGTGCCCGGCCGGAGTCTGGTGCACCTGTTGGAGTGGGGGCTAAGAAGAGCCCCTGAAGCTTTTCTGCATGCAGCTGTGGCTGCACATCTGGATGAACAGCATGGACAGTCAGTCCTGACGTCCATGCTGTCTTCCCTACACCCCCGCCGGTACCAGAACGCCGGTACCGATCCGGGGATGCTGGTGAGCATCTGGGGTCACAGCTAGCGCTGACCCCAGATGTTCCGGACCATGGCCGGATTCAAGGGGAACAGCAAGGTAAGCAGCGGGGTCCCGCGGTGGGTCTCCGCTGTTACATGGTCCAGAGTCCCCAGGCAGGGGGCTCCCTGGGGACTGGCTGCAGCGTGGAGCCAGGTAAGAACCTGCGCTTCCACTACCCCCCTGGGACAGCGGACTGCAGCAGAGCGTTAGCGCTGCGGCGTCCCGGGGGTTAAATGCATGCCAGGGGAGCGCGCGCCTTCCCTGTCTCACAGCTGGCGCCTCCCCCGCTGCACACAGCCCTCTCTGCACTCTGCCGACTGGTCCTGTGGCAGCGCTCCTCCCCCAGGCCAGCTTCTCTCTGCTCCTCGGCGGCCATCTTCCTGAACGCATGGTGAACGCTGCTGGAAGCCTGGAAGGAAGCATCTTGGTCTGGGTCCCCCCGCATACCTCTCCTCCGCTGTGGTCAGGTCTGTGTATGCAGCGCTGTGTCCTACCAGACCCTGTGTCTGCGTAATTGAGTGATCAGCGCTGGTTAGTGCAGGAATTGATTTTCTTTGCATTGTATGTGACTGTGCTAGCGCTGCTGCCTGTATCTTCTATTCTGACTGTCAGCTTTATTACTGTCCCTGTTCTTTCTGCTAAGCCCTTGCGGTGCAGTGCTGCAGGGTGGTCTCTCACCTCTTTAAAATACAATTGGTGAGAGGGGTCACATACTTAGTACCATCATGTCTGAAAGTGATTTTCCTCTCCGGCTACAGTGTACTACGTGTAAAGTACCTTTAGAGGAGGGGGAGGGTAGCGCGGAGGGCCTCTGCCGGCAGTGTTTGTCGATGGTGCGGCCTATTACGGTTACAGCACCGGTACAGGAGCCGCCCTGGGCTTGTTTCGCTCAGGCGCTTACAACCTTAGTGGGCCAGTTAGCTCCGCAGCCTGCGTTTACACAGATGGGTTTGTCCCAGCAGTCAGTGGTGTCGTCACCCATGCTGGGTTTCCCAAGACATTGGTGGTACCCCGCAGTCTCCCTATTCCCCTCTCCCGGTTTCTCAGGAGCCGGCGTGGGTTAACTCCCTGACGAGTTCTGTACAGCACTTGTCGGATGTGTTGCAGGGGGAGACTGTGATGCGGCTGCATAAACGGCCGGTGGCGTCTGTCTGCTCCTTATGAGGATGACGAAGGGACGTCTGATGATGGGGAGATTCTGGATCCTTACGATCAGGAACCTAACCTCTCCTTACTAAAGACGCTGACGCTAGGTCCAAGGTATATATTCCTGGACTTATTCGGGCAGTCCGCACAGCCTTGGTGCTTGAGGACGAAGTTCCCCCAGCTGCTAAATCCAAGTATGCCTTTTTTAAGGATGTGAAGGGTGGCGCCACAGTCTTTCCTCTTTCGGGTCAGTTAATGGACCATTTAGAGGAGGCGTGGAAACAGCCTGGCAAGCGATACAAGCCGCAGAGGTGCCTGGCGGTGGCTTATCCGTTCGCGGATAATTATTTTGCTAAGTGGGAATCCCCTCCACAGGTGGATTCTCATGTGACACGTCTTGTCCGTAGTGCCACATTACCGATGCCATCCATGTCCTCCTTTAAGGATGCTACGGACCGCAAGGTGGAGATCTGCCTGAAGTCCGCTTATTCCCTTGCGGGGGGGGGGGGGGTAGCGCGGCCGGCTATGGCCATTTGCTGGGTTGCCAGAGCGATGGAGCGCTGGTCGGATTCATTGGAGGCGTCCTTTGATTCCGACTGTCCGGCCGAACAAACGGAGTTGATTGGTAATCTCCGTGATTCGGCCACTTATATCAACGAGGTGGCCTTAGACATTAGCACACTGGTGTCTCGAATTTCTTCAGCAGCGATGGCTGCTCGTCGCACCTTGTGGTTGCGATCCTGGAAGGCGGACGCTGACTCCAAAAAGGGTTTGGAGGCGTTGCCCTTAACAGAGAAGTTCTCTTCGGTCCAGATCTGGACAAGATTGTGGCGACGCTGGCAGCAGCCAAATCGGCATGTCGGCCGCGGTTCCTTCTGGTTCAGGTCCATCGTCCTTACGGTCTTATAGGGCCCAGGGCAGGCCCAAACCACAGTCTTTTCCCCGACAGGCTGGTCCCAAAAAATCGTCCAAGCCCCGGAAGCTGGCATGGAGTACCAGACGTCCGGCCCCTAAGCCTGATGACAAGCCTGCGGCCTGACAGTCCAGGCCTCCCGTTGGGGGATCCCAAAGTGGGAGGCCGCCTGCTGCAGTTGGCCCGGTGTTGGTCGGTCACCACGACACACTTGGGTTCTCGAGGTGGTCTCCCATGGGTACGCCCTCTCTTTCCGGCACAGACCCCCGGCTCGATTCTTCACCACGGGTCTACAATCAGACCGGAGCAAGGCCACGGAGCTGCGGAAGGTCTTGCACACTATGCTCCAGGCTGGAGTTATAGTGCCTGTTCCATTCTCTCAGAGGGGCCAGGGTTTCTATTCAAATCTTTTTTTGGTGCAGAAACCTAATGGGTCGTATCGTCCGATTCTCAACAAGTCTTTGCGGGTGCCGAAGTTTCGGATGGAGACCCTACGGTCCATCATTCTGGCGCTGGAACCTGGGGACTACATGGTGTCATTGGACATACAGGACGCTTACCTGCATGTCCCTATTCTTTTGCGCTATCAACAGTTCCTCAGATTTGCAATCCGCAGCGACCACTTTCAGTTTCGGGCGTTACCTTTTGGCCTGGCGACAGCACCGCGTGTGTTCACCAAGGTGATGGCGGTCATGGCGGCTTCTCTGCGGCTGCAGGGAGTCCGCATGTTGCCGTACTTGGACGACCTGTTATTAGTGGCAGGATCTCCAGAGCTCCTACTACGCCACTTGGACCTGACCATTGCGCTGCTGCAACGGCGCGGCTGGTTAATCAACTGGCAGAAGTCCACCCTGATCCAGTCTCAGAGGATTCTGCACCTCGGAGCCTTATTGGACTCGGGACAGCAAAGGATCTTTGTGACGGAGGAAAAGATCTCTGCTTTACAGTCGAGGGTGCGCAGTTGTCTGCACAGCCGCCGGGTGTCTCTACACTCGGCGATGAGGTTACTGGGCTCCATGGTGTCGGTGTTCGACATGGTGGAATATGCCCAGTTTCACTCCAGACCTCTGCAGCACCTGATCCTGCCCAAGTGGAACGGGCTGCCTCAGTCTCTGAAGTCCCAGACGATAGTGCTCACCCCGGAGGTTCGCCTGTCCCTTGCCTGGTGGTTGCAGTCGACCCATCTCAGCAAGGGACATCCGTTCTGGGTACCAAATTGGGTCCTGTTGACAACGGACGCCAGTCTTCGGGGCTGGGGAGCAGTTTCGGGTCCACACTTGTTCCAGGGCAGGTGGACGCCGACAGAAGCGGAGCTTCCAATAAATATCTTGGAACTCCGTGCGGTCTTCAATGCTCTCCAGCAGGGGGTTTTCCAGCTCTGTGGTGCGTACCATGTTGCGAGCTCGGAAACCGTCGTCCGCGAAGATATACCATCGCGTGTGGCATACGTTCTTCCAATGGTGTCGACCGAGAGGTTATGCACCGCGGGAGTTTCGTCTGTCTAGGATACTTGCCTTCCTACAAGCGGGACTAGATCATGGGCTTCGCCTTGCTTCTTTGAAGGTACAGGTTTCGGCCCTGTCTGTCTGGTTTCACCGTAGGATTGCTACAATCCCGGATGTGCGCACCTTTATGCAAGGTGTTCTCCGCATTCAGCCGCCCTTTGTTCCACCTGTGGCGCCTTGGGATTTGGCTGTGGTCCTGAGGGCTCTCCAGGGACCGCCGTTTGAACCACTGGGCTCAGTGGATCTTAAATGGCTAACAGCTAAGACTCTTTTCCTTCTGGCCATAGCTTCGGCCAGACGTGTTTCTGATTTAGGGGCTCTCTCTTGTAGATCCCCTTTCTTGATTTTTCATGGGAACAGGGCAGTGCTCCGCACTCGGCCTGAATTTCTTCCCAAAGTAATTTCCCAGTTTCATGTTAATGAGGAAATAGTTGTTCCGGCCTTTAACTCACCTGGTCTTTCAGTGGGTGAGGCCACTTTGGATGTTGTGCGGGCCTTAAGGACTTATGTTGATCGCACTTCTTCGTTTAGGAAGTCTGACACCTTGTTTGTCCTCTATGGCTTCCGTAAAAAGGGTTGGCCTGCTTCAAAGCAAACTTTGGCAGCCTGGATCCGTATGGCTATTTCTGAAGCTTATCTTCATGAAGGTCTGCTGGCTCCTCCTTCTTTGAAGGCTCATTCCACTAGGTCTGTGGGTCCTTCATGGGCAGCTCGACGTGGTGCCTCTGCAGTCCAGATCTGCAAGGCTGCTACGTGGGCCTCTGTCCATACCTTCGTGAGGTATTACAGGTTTGACACCTTCGCCTCTCAGGATGCTTCCTTCGGGCGGCGGATTCTCCTTTCAGCATAGGAGCGTCCCCACCCTTAAAGGATAGTGCTTTGGGACATCCCCAAGGTATCCTGTGGATACCCTATGGACCCTGAAGTAGAAAATATGAGAGATGGTAAGAACTTACCTTTGTTATCTCTTTTTCTACGAAGTCCATAGGGTTCCACAGGACTCCCGCCCTGTCGCACCTGTGCTGCAGATGGGCTTTGGTCTGGTCACCGGTTTTCCCGTCTCCTTCTGGTGAGAGTGTGATTCTTGTGTGCATCCAGATCTTCTTTCTCTCTCTTCCTTCTCCTCCTCCAGCCTATGGCTTGGTAACTAACTGAGGTGCCTTGGCTTGGGGGCGGGGTATAGGAGGGGAACCCTAGTGCATCCTGGGAGGCTGAAAGCTTAACTCTATGGTGCCCGATGACTGACGTCACACCTATACCCCAAGGTATCCTGTGGAACCCTATGGACTTTACGAGATAACAAAGGTAAGTTCTTACCATATCTCATATTTTTATGCATCAAGTAAGTCAGTTTATTCTGCAAATTAAGGGGGTGATTCAATTAGCCGCGAGGTAGACGTGTTGCCATTGTAATGGCGTCTTTTTTTTTTATATTGCTCCCCTTGCGGCTAAATCTCTCCACGAACTGGCAGATCTCTGTACGCAATCCTATGAGGCTGGAGCTACCGTGAGCTGGGCATATGCATTGCATTGTTGCTTATCTGGGTGTTATGGTCGTGAATGTAGCAATGTTGTTTATGTACTTTGTAAGGCGCTGCGGAACACTTGTGGCGCCATCTAAATAAACGATGATAATAATAATATGGCCGCAGTAACTCACAGGCTAGACATCTCGGCCCTAATTGAATTATCCCCTTAGGTTCCTTGTGATGGCTTAAAGTACTTGCAGTGTATTTGACTTGCTTATTGTCTCTTACTATCTCTCAGGTAAAGGGTAGTAAAATACTTTCACTTGTCCTTTTAAAGCTCCCGTTTGTCCCCTCAGTACAAGTTACACAGTTTCTTAGTAAATTTTGCCCAAAGAAACAAAATTTGCAAAGCGGCGGGTTCTAAACCCCGGCGGTTTGGTGGCGGTTTTGCTATCCGCAGATTAACTGATTCCAAAACCGCCGTCAAAACGCATTTTAGAACAGAACAGGGCTGTCATTTAGAAACCGCTGCAAAACCGCCACCAGATCACACGGGGTTTAGAATCCGCCACTTAGTACATTTTCTATTTGGCTTTCTGTCACAAGAGAAACCATAAGCGGAGTATTTATCATGCTGAACTGTCACCAGCATTTTTACTCTATTACTTACGTTGAACGTGGAATTGTTACGTCACAAACCTTTATCCTTTTCTGTGTGTTTTTGTACTTTTAGTTTACATTGGGGGGTGATCGGTCAGTCATTGCTCCTAAATTTTTATTGTTACACAATTTTTACATATTGCCTTTATGTATTTGTTGTATGGATAGGTGTTTTTAGTGCCTTTTGGGTTTTCCATGTGTAATCCTTTGCTGACCAGGGTTCCCCTGCATGATGTGTAATGATTATGCTTTGTAATACTCTGTCCTGGCCCTGTCCGCAGTACACGTAACCTCCAGCTGTCATGCCACCTTATCTTGTTTACAGAATTGGCTTACTGACGCCATGGGATAATCCTATGGCCTCACAACTGCTGTCTGTCTGTAGGTTCATGTTCTGGTCTAGGCCAATATTAGGAAGGATACGTGTGACCAGCTCTGGTTAATCTTTGTACCTGCTCTGTATCTTGCACACTGAGGCTCAACCGCGACAGTTCTGCTGCCGCTAAGTGTTTTTGCATCTGTGAAAATGAGAATGTATATTTTAAATACGTTAATGCTCCCAAGGGGGCATCTGTCACATGTGGAGGTGTTTCTTAGTTGCATCGTCTGTTACGGAACGGACATAAGGGAATTAACGGATGTGTGGTGTTGTTGCCAGACACTGTAACTAATAGAGGCATTTACACCATTTCTTCCAGAACGGGGGCAAGGTGACCTCCCCACGTTTTACACGTACGAGGAGGGCTTGTCCCGGCTCACCTCCGAAGGCCAGGCGACGCTGGAGAGGTTAGAGGGCATGTTGGCCAACTCTATCGCTAATCAGCACACAATGGCCGGAGTGCGGACTGAAGACTCCAATCTGGAATATGAAGGTAATTTAATTATCCAAATATGATGTGACAACTTACATAGCGGGGTCATTATTGATTTTTATAGCGCTCACATATACCACAGCGCTGTACAGAGAATATTTGGCCATTCACATCAGTTCCTGCCCCAGGGCAGCTTACACTCTGTTCCCTATCACATGGACAGGTACATATAGGGTTCCTCTGTGTTGTTCCTATGGTATCTAAATGATTTCTATCTATGTGTAGCACATGTGTACCTCTAGGTAAATGACACCCAGGTCACAAATCCTCAAATGAGTTGGTCAATGTAAACAAAGCTCTTTAATGATATTACAAGTAGATTATGAGAACTGGCACTTGCAGATAAGGCTAGAGAGGCACATGAGTAACAGATTAACGTGGTTCATCACACGCTGAGATTCCAAATAAAACTGAGTATAAGCTATTAAATTGTCATTGTATTTAGTGCTTTTGTTTTGATCACAAATTCTCTTGCTGCCCCCTGCTGGCAATAAATGGTTATTCTGGTAATTAACATGATTAATCCAATGAGAACTCTGATCATCAAGACCCCTGCCGTAGCCGAGCAAGCGATTTAAAGTTGTCTGTAGAATGATTACCAATGTAGGAAAAACTCCCAGTTACAAAGAATATATTTTCTTTTTAAAGTGGTATCTACTGTATGACCACAGTCTGAACGGATGCAGCAGTTTCTGGGGTTTAATGTGCATTCATGACACGGCAGCCTATGGATGAACCTCTGAAAGTGGATGGATTGGAGGTTACAAAGTCCTGTTATGACCCATCACCTACAAACTTAAGCAAAATACTCACTAAACAATATATGTTACGATCTATCGTACCGATCGCGCAGTGTTTACGTCACCAGGGGCCGTTCATCGTTCTCTCATCTGTGATGCTGCACAGCAGATGGGGCAACGCAAAGAACGGCGCCATGCAGTGTGCGCGGCTGGCGCAATGTATCGATACAGCGTGTCGTTCCGTCACAGGGTACACATATAGTATAGTATGTGTATACAGCTTAAGAGTTGTACAGTAAGCTTGAACCATGTGTCTTCCAGATGGCATGGACGTGGAAGCTGCACCCGCTGTGTCCGGGCAGTTTGAGGATGCAGATGTTGATCACTGAAGCGGTAAGTAGGGCTGCTATCATGTTGCAGACAGCACTGCTGTTCCCATCAATTCGCAGCAGTTATGGGAGGTATAAGTCAATGTGTATTTTTTTCAAGGCTATATGTCCGTTATCATGCTCTTATATATTTCTACTTCAGGGTCCATAGGGTATCCACAGGATACCTTGGGGTATAGGTGATGACGTCAGTCTTCAGGCACCACAGAGTTAAAGTTTTCAGCCTCCCAGGATGCATCTGGGTCCCTCTCCTATACCCCGCCCCCGGGCCAAGGCATCTCAGTTTCGTCGGTGCCTGGCCGGAGTCGGAGGCACTGTGCAGAGGGGGGCTATGAAGAGCCCCTGAAGTTTCTTTTAAAGGCAGCGCTGGCTGCACATCTGGGAGTACAGCATGGACAGTCAGTACTGACGTCCATGCCGTCTCCCCTACACCCCGCCGGTACCAGAACGCCGGTACTGATCCGGGGATGCTGGTAGACATCTGGGGTCACGGCTAGCGGTGTCCCCAGATGTTTTGGACCATGGCCGGATCCAAGGGAATGCAGGTAAGCAGCGGGGTCCCGCGGTGGGTCCCTGCTAGTCACATGGTCCTGAGTCCCCAGGCAGGGGGCTCCCTGGGGACTGGCTGCAGCGTGGAGCCAGGCGACCAACCTGCGCTTCCACTACCCCCTGGGACAGCGGGCCGCTGCTGAGCGGCATGCGCTGCGGCGTCCCAGGGGTTAAATGCATGCCAGGGGAGCGCGCTTTCCCTGTCTCACAGCCGGCGCCTCCCCTGCTGCACACAGCCTCTCTGCTCTGCCTGATTGGCCACAGTGTGTCAGCTGTCCTCCCCAGGCCGGCCTCCTTCATCTTCTGCTCCTCGGTGGCCATCTTTAAAGCATGGTGAACACTGCTGGAAGCCTGTGAGCGGTGGCATTGCGGTCTGGGTCCCCCAGCATACCTCTCCTCTGTTTGTCACAGGTCAGTGTATGCAGCGCTGAGTCCTACCAGCCTGAGGGTCTGAGTAGTTGAGAATCAGCGCTAATAGTGCAGGGATTTGTTTCTTCTGCATTGTATGTGACTGAACTGCTAGCCTGCTGTCTGTACTTTCACTTTCTACTGTCAGCTTTATTACTGTCCCTGATCTTGCTCTGCTCAAAGCCCTTGCGGTGTGCAGGGTGTTATTCACACTATACCAATACGTATAGGTGTGAGTGTCACATACTTACCATCATGTCTGAGACTGATTTTCCTCTCCAGCTCATGTGTACTAAATGTAAGGTACCAATAGCGGAGGGAGAGGGTAACGCGGAGGGGTTATGCCCCCAGTGCCTGGCACTGTCACGGCCGATTATGGTCACGGTCCCGGTACAGGAACCTCCCTGGGCTTGTTTCGCTAAGGCGCTTACAACCCTTGTGGGCCAGCTAGCTCCGCCACCTGCGTTTACCCAGACGGGTTTGTCCCAGCAGTCAGTGGTGTCGTCACCCATGCGGGAGTTCCCGAGACAATTGATGGTACCCCACAGTCTCCCTGTCCCTTCCCAGGTTTCTCCGGAGCCTGCGTGGGTTAATACTCTTAACTACATCGGTTCAGCATTTGTCCGATGTTTTACAGGGGGAGTCTGTGTTGCGGCCTCATAACGGCCGGTGGCGTCTTTATCTGCTCCTTATGGGGATGACGATGAGACGTCAGATCATGGGGAGATTCTGGATCTATCTGACCAAGAACCTCTCCGTACCAAAGAGCCGGACGCTAAGTCCAAGGTGTATATCCCTGGTCTTATTCGAGCGGTCCGCTCGGCTTTAGTTATTGAGGATATTGATCCTTTGGTGGCCACATTCATATATGCCTTTTTAAGGATATTAAGGGTGAGGCTACGGTGTTCCCTCTTTCTGATCAATTAGTGGATCATTTAGAGGAGGCGTGGAAAAATCCAGGTAAACGGTTCAGCCCCAGAGACGCTTAGCCGTGGCTTATCCGTTTGCGGTCAATTATTTTTCTAAGCGGGAATCCCCTACGCAAGTGGATTCACATGTCACACGCCTAGTCAAAAGTGCCACATTGCCTATGCCTTCGATGTCATCCTTGAAGGATGTCACTGACCGCAAGGTGGAGATCTGCCTCAAAGCCGTTTATTCCCTTGCAGGGAAGCATCCAGACCGGCTCTGGCCGTGTGTTGGGTAGCCAGAGCTATGGAGCGCTGGGCGGATAATTTGGAGGCGTCTTTGGACTCTGACTGTTCGGCTGAACAGACCGAGTTGGTGGGCAATCTCCGAGACTCGGCCACTTACATTAATGAAGTGGCCTTAGATATTTGTATGCTCACCTCTAGGATCTCCTCTGCAGCCGTGGCTGCTCGTCGCACCTTATGGTTGCGTTCTTGGAAAGCGGACGCGGATTCCAAAAAGGGATTAGAAGGTCTGGACAGGTACTATTTGGTCCAGATCTGGACAAAATTGTAGTTACGTTGGCAGCAGCAAAATCTGCATGTCTTCTGTCTGCTACGATTCTTTCTAGTGCTGGTGGGTCGTCCTTTTGGCCTCACAGGGCCCAAGGTAGGCCTAAAGTACAGTCCTGTCCACGGCAGGCTGGGGCCAAGAAATTGTCCAAGCCCAAGAATCAGGTCTGGAGTACCAGATGTCCGGCTCCTAGGTCAGATAACAAACCTGCGGCCTGACGGTCCAGGCCTCCTTTTGGGGGACCCCAAAGTGGGGGGCGCCTGCTTCAGTTCGCCCGGTGCTGGTCGCAGTGCATGTTCCAATTTCCCAGAGGGGCCTGGGTTTCTATTCCATTCTATTTTTGGTGCAGAAACCCAATGGGTCTTACCGTTCAATACTAAACCTAAAGGCCCTCAGCAAGTCCTTGAGGGTGCCTCTGTTTCGGATGGAGACCCTGCGGTCCATTATTCTGGGGACTACATAATGTCATTGGACATCCAGGACGCTTACCTGCATGTCCCTATTTTTTTGCGCCATCAGCAGTTCCTCAGATTGGCAATCTGCAACGAACATTTCCAGTTCCGGGCACTGCCTTTTGGCCTGGTGACTGCTCCACGGGTATTCACCAAGGTCATGGCGGCTCTCCTGCGGACGCAGGGAGTCCGACTGTTGCCTTATCTGGACGACCTCCTGTTGATAGCGGGGTCTCCAGAGTTTCTTTTACACCATCTGGATCTGACGATTGCGGTACTGCAACGTCACGGCTGGTTGACAAACTGGCAGAGGTCCACTCTCACCCCGTCTCAGAGGATCCTGCACCTCGGGGCCTTATTGGACTCCAGGCAGCAGTGGATCTTTGTGACGGAGGAAAAGATCCTTGCTTTGTAGTTGAGGGTGCGCAGTTGTCTGCAGTGTCGTCGAGTGTCGACACACTTGGCAAAGAGATTATTGGGCTCAATGGTGTCGGTATTCGACATGGTGGAGTACGCCCAATTTCACTCCAAACCTCTGCTGCTATTGATCCGGTCCAGATGGAATGGATTGCCTCAGTGTCTCAAGTCCCAGACGTTGGGGCTCACTCCGGATGTTCGCCTGTCTCTAACCTGGTGTTTGCAGACGCCCGTTCTGGGTGGCGAACTGGGCCCTGTTAACAACGGACGCCAGTCTCCGGTGCTGGGGAGCTGTCACGGGTCCACACTTGTTTCAGGGCAGGTGGACTCGGGCGGTAGCGGAGCTTCCAATAAACATTCTGGAGCTCCATGCGGTGTCAAGAGCTCTCCAGCGGGCACAGCCGGTTCTCCAGGGTCACCCTGTGCAGGTCCCGTCGGACAACGCCACCACGGTGGCCTATTTAAACCAGCAAGGAGGAACCGGGAGAGTGGTCTTTATACCAGGACGTCTTTCGGAGTCTGGTGGACAAGTGGGGTCTTCCAGAGATAGACCTCATGGCGTCCCGGCACAACAACAAGTTGCCGGTGTACGGGTCTCGAACATGAGACGAAAAGGCGTCTCTGGTGTATGCCCTGTCCGTCTAGTAGATGTTCCAGTTTGCCTACCTTTTCCCTCCGTTTTCCCTTCTTCCGCGGGTATTACGGAAATTCAAATCAAGAAGGAGGTACGCTACTGTTGATAGCTTCCGAGTGGCCCAGACGGCACTGGTTCTCCGACCTCCAGAGTCTGTCAGTAGACGTTCCTCTGAGGTTACCATTACGACCGAATCTGCTGTCATAGGGTCCTTGTCTTCACCCGGACCTGACTCGGTGTGGCTGTTGAAACGGTCATGCTAAGGTCCAGAGGGTTTTTCTAGCTCCGTGGTGCAAACCATACTAAGAGCTTGTAAACCTTCCTCGGCAAGAATCTACCATCGTGTGTGGCATACTTTCTTCCGGTGATGTAGACCTAGAGGTTATTCCCTTAGGGAGTTCTTCCTGTCTAGGGTGTTGGCTTTCCTACAGGCTGGACTGGATCATGGGCTTCGCCTGGCTTCTCTGAAAGTGCAGGTGTCTGCCCTGTCAGTCTGGTTTCATCGTAGGAATACTGCGCTCTCTGATGTGCACACCTTTATGCAAGGTGTTCTTCGCATTCAGCCACCTTTTGTTCCACCGGTGGCGCCTTGGAATTGGGCTGTGGTCCTGAGAGTTCTCTAGGGACCGCCGTTTGAACCACTGGACTCAGTGGACTTTAAATGGCTTACAGCTGAAACCATATTCCTTCTGGCCATTGCCTCGGCCAGACGGATGTCGGATTTAGGGGTTCTCTCTTGTAGACCCCCTTTTCTGAATTTTCATAGGAATAGGGCGGTGCTTCGCACTCGTCCGGGATTCCTTCCCGAAGTGGTATCCAGTTTTCACATCAATGAAGAAATTGTTGTGCCGGCTTTCAATTCACCTGGACTTTCAGTGGGTGACGCCACTTGGGATGTTGTGCGGGCATTGAGAATTTATGTTGATCGCACTTCTTCTTTTAGGAAGTCGGACGCCTTGTTTGTCATCTATGGCTTCCGTAAAAAGGGTTGGCCTGCTTCAAAGTAGACTTTGGCAGGCTGGATTCGTATGGCAATTTCAGAAGCTTATCTTCATGAAGGTCTTCCAGTTCGCTCCTTGGTGAGGGCTCATTCCACTAGGTCTGTGGGTCCTTCGTTTGCAGCTAGACGTGGTGCCTCTGCAGTTCAGATCTGCAAGGCTGCTACGTAGTCTTCTGTCAATACCTTTGTGAGGTATTACGCTTTTGACATCTTTGCCTCTCAGGATGCTTCCTTCGGGCGGCGGATTCTCCTCTCAGCACAGGAGCGTCCCCACCCTTAAAGGATACTGCTTTGGGACATCCCCAAGGTATCCTGTGGATACCCTATGGACCCTGAAGTAGAAAATATGAGATATGGTAAGAACTTACCCTTGTTATCTCTATTTCTACGAAGTCCATAGGGTTCCACAGGACTCCCGCCCTGTCGCACCTGTACTGCAGATGGGCTTTATTCTGGTCACCGTTTTTTCCGTCTCCCTATGGTGAGAATGTGATTCTTGTGAGTGTCCAGATTTTTTTCTTCTCTCTTTCTTCTCCTCCTCCGGCCTATGGCTTGTGACGTAACTGAGATGCCTTGGCCCGGGGGCGGGGTATAGGAGAGGGACCCAGATGCATCCTGGGAGGCTGAAAACTTTAACTCTGTGGTGCCTGAAGACTGACGTCATCACCTATACCCCAAGGTATCCTGTGGAACCCTATGGACTTCGTAGAAATAGAGATAACAAGGGTAAGTTCTTACCATATCTCATATTATATATATATATATATATATTTTTATTTTATTTTTTTCGCGCTCTCTTTCGCGCTCTCTTTCGCGCTCTCTTTCGCGCTCTCTTTCGCGCTCTCTTTCGCGCTCTCTTTCGCGCTCTCTTTCGCGCTCTCTTTCGCGCTCTCTTTCGCGCTCTCTTTCGCGCTCTCTTTCGCGCTCTCTTTCGCGCTCTCTTTCGCGCTCTCTTTCGCGCTCTCTTTCGCGCTCTCTTTCGCGCTCTCTTTCGCGCTCTCTTTCGCGCTCTCTTTCGCGCTCTCTTTCGCGCTCTCTTTCGCGCTCTCTTTCGCGCTCTCTTTCGCGCTCTCTTTCGCGCTCTCTTTCGCGCTCTCTTTCGCGCTCTCTTTCGCGCTCTCTTTCGCGCTCTCTTTCGCGCTCTCTTTCGCGCTCTCTTTCTCTCTTTCGCGCTCTCTCTCTTTCTCTCTTTCGCGCTCTCTCTCTTTCTCTCTTTCGCGCTCTCTTTCTCTCTTTCGCGCTCTCTTTCTCTCTTTCGCGCTCTCTTTCGCGCTCTCTTTCGCGCTCTCTTTCGCGCTCTCTTTCTCTCTTTCGCGCTCTCTCTCTTTCTCTCTTTCGCGCTCTCTCTCTTTCGCGCTCTTTCGCGCTCTCTCTCTTTCGCTCTCTTTCGCGCTCTCTCTCTTTCGCGCTCTTTCGCGCTCTCTCTCTTTCGCGCTCTCTCGCGCTCTCTCTCTTTCGCGCTCTCTCGCGCTCTCTCTCTTTCGCGCTCTCTCGCGCTCTCTCTCTTTCGCGCTCTCTCGCGCTCTCTCTCTTTCGCGCTCTCTCGCGCTCTCTCTCTTTCGCGCTCTCTCGCGCTCTCTCTCTTTCGCGCTCTCTCGCGCTCTCTCTCTTTCGCGCTCTCTCGCGCTCTCTCTCTTTCGCGCTCTCTCGCGCTCTCTCTCTTTCGCGCTCTCTCGCGCTCTCTCTCTTTCGCGCTCTCTCGCGCTCTCTCGCGCTCTCTCTCTTTCGCGCTCTCTCGCGCTCTCTCTCTTTCGCGCTCTCTCGCGCTCTCTCTCTTTCGCGCTCTCTCGCGCTCTCTCTCTTTCGCGCTCTCTCGCGCTCTCTCTCTTTCGCGCTCTCTCGCGCTCTCTCTCTTTCGCGCTCTCTCGCGCTCTCTCTCTTTCGCGCTCTCTCGCTTTCTCTCTTTCGCGCTCTCTCGCTTTCTCTCTTTCGCGCTCTCTCGCTTTCTCTCTTTCGCGCTCTCTCGCTTTCTCTCTTTCGCGCTCTCTCTCTTTCTCTCTTTCGCGCTCTCGCGCTCGCTCTCGCTCTTTCGCTCTCGCGCTCTCGCTCTTTCGCTCTTTCGCGCTCTCTCTCTTTCGCTCTTTCGCGCTCTCTCTCTTTCGCTCTTTTGCGCTCTCTCTCTTTCGCTCTTTTGCGCTCTCTCTCTTTCGCTCTTTTGCGCTCTCTCTCTTTCGCTCTTTCGCGCTCTCTCTCTTTCGCTCTTTCGCGCTCTCTCTCTTTCGCTCTCAATGGCACTTAATAAAATTCATATTGCAATAAAAAAAAAAAAATATCTTGCATAATTTAGGATAGTGGGGTATCTGAGGCATTACTGCATAACCTATTTCAGAGGTTCCCAAACTTTACCACCATTACAGCCCATGTTTTCAGGATATCCATGCTTCAGCACAGTTGAATAAATGAGGGCCTTCGTGAATTAGACTTAACCATCTGGACTCGAGCATAGATATCATTAAAACCTGGATTGTAATAGCGGAGTTTGGGAACATCTGACCTATTAATCTTTTATATAGTGCCTACATACTACGCATTCCTTTAGAAAGAGAATATTTAGCCATTCACATCAGTAATATATAATTTACAATCTATATTTGCTGCCACCCGGCGCTGTGTTCTGTAACCTTTTATGCTCCAGTGTATCACATATTATATAGACCGACCAAGGTCTATCCCGGAACGCCAGCTCTAGGACATCGACAAGTGTGAAATGCTCTTTAAAGCGTTTCACGAGCGCCAGCAGTACGGGTTAGGTATGAAATGTCGACATGGTCCTAATATTGACATTGACCATGTCAACATAATGGATTGTGGACATATCGTCCTTGGTGCCGACATTCTCAATGTTCCGGGAACTAAACACTACTTGTCGACATTATGAATTATTTAATATCTATCTAGATTTTGGCTTCTAAGCAACAAGCCTGTTCCTGTATATTGTCACTAGTATATTGTATAACCACTACCTTCTCTCTGTCTCCTCAGGGGCAGGCGTTACCTGGTGACAAGTGTTAGTCCCAGCAGCTGTGGTTCTTCTGGTATCCCGCTTACATTAGACTTGTTTTACTTACTGAAACATTTCTGCCTACTCATTCCGGGGAGATCTGTGCGTTCTGGCTACGGCCTGAGAGTAACTTTTTTTTATTTTTTATAGCCCGGCTTAGAACTGTTCTAACGGCTGCCACCTTATAGGTGACCAATTACTGGTGTGGTATCAATTCTATGGCGATATACATCCCCCATCGTGACTCTCCTGGAGGAAGTCATCCGATTAGAAGTTCTAGATTTATACTAGAAAGTTCCGTTTACAGTAGCGTAGCTTCACATATTGCACTTGGTTATCTAGTTTTAGTCAAAAATCAAACTGTTTTTGTCTTGGTGGAGCTGTTAAAGTAAAAAATAAAATCTAAAATCGGTTTGTCTGTTTAATAGGAAATAATATAGATTGGGAAACCTCCAGCACTTCCTTGTAGAACTGGATAATATTTGTTTAAGCTCCTTTTTGTCTAATAAAATTTAGGTTTTTGTATCACTGTTGTGTGATTAAGTTCTTCATGACCGGGGGGATATTTTATATCACTTTACATTTAGGAGATGTAACGTCGGTTTTTGTGGGTTAGAAGCACCTGTCGGTGTTAGTGAACGTAGATTTGTGACTTGTGCTCAGGTCTGGCCCAGCAGGACATACAGTGCATCCAGAAAGTATTCACAACTCTTCACTTTTTGCACGTTATGTTGAAGCCTTATTCCAAAATGGAATAAATTCATTTTGCCCTCAAAATTCTACACACAATACCCCATAATGTATAGTGTATTGTTGTGTAAAGTTGTAAATACCCCATAGTGTAAAGTTGTGGTTTTTTTTGTTTGTTTTGTTTTTTATGATTTTTGCAAATTTAATAAAAAAAAAAACTAGTCTCCCAGTTCCTGCCGCTGAAAAACATCCCCACAACATGACGCTGCCACCACCATGCTTCACTGTAGGGATGGTATTGGCCTGCTGATGAGCGGTGCCTGGTTTCCACCAAACATAACGCCTGGCATTCACGCCAAAGAGTTCAATCTTTCTCTCTCACGGTCAGAGTCCTTCAGGTGCATTTTGGTAAACTCCAGGCGGGCTGCCATGTGGTTTTTACTAAGGAGTGGCTTCCATCTGGCCACTCTACCATACAGGCCTGATTGGTGGATTGCTGCAGAGATGGTTGTCCTGGAAGGTTCTCCACAGAGGAATGCTGTAGCTCTGACAGAGTGACCATCAGGTTCTTGGTCACCTCCCTGACTAGGGCCCTTCTCCCCCGATCACTCAGTTTAGACGGCCGGCAACTCTAGGAAGAGTCCTGGTGGTTCTGAACTTCCATTTATGGATGATGGAAGCCACTGTGCTCATTGGGACCTTCAAAGCAGCAGATATTTTTCTGTACCCTTCCCCAGATTTGTGCCTCGAGACAATCCTGTCTCGGAGGTCTACAGACAATTCCTTGGACTTCATGCACTGTCAAGTGTGGGACTTTTTATATAGTCAAAATCATGTCCAATCAACTGAATATACCACCGGTGGACTCCAATTAAGCCGTAGGAACATCTCAAGGATGATCACTGGAAACAGGATGCACCTGAGCTTAATATTGAGCTTCATGGCAAAGGCTGTGAATACTTTATGTACATGTGATTTCTTACTGGGTTGTTGTTTTTTTTTATTAAATTTGCAAAAATCTCAAACTTTTTACACATTGTCATTATGGGGTATTGTGTAGAATTTTGAGGACAAAAATGAATTTATTCCATTTTGGAACAAGGCTGTAACATAACAAAAAGTGAAGCAGTGTGAATACTTTCCGGATGCACTGTAGATCGGCTACTGGCAGCCGGGCTATGCGCTGGCTTCCTGTGTAACTACATATTACAGCGAGATTACCTTCCGGTTACAAAGAATCACTAAATAACTTTTTTTCTTTATGGTTCACACAACAATCTGAACACATGTAATTTATTACCAGCTCCACCGTTAAATATTGCCTCCCTGCCACATTAGGGAGGGGGGGTTAATTGTTTTTTTGGGGGCATCTTACCTAATGGGCTTCTATCAGACAAACACATTTCTCACAGCCTCCTTAGAGCTTCAGAACCTGGTGCGTCTGGGTGCGTTAGACACTAATGGGTGTCTATTGAAGGAACTATTGAATTGTTCTAATAGATGCCCATTAGCGAAGATGCCCCAAAAAACTATTACATTCTTCCCTAAATGTCTGAAGGTCATGTCTTCCGCCTGACCCCCCGTGACCCACCCACACACACACACACCACGTGATATAGGTCATTGAGGCTGAGTTGCTGGGACATTCTGTCTCTGTTATATTCTCAATTGCAGAACATCTTCCATAACCATATTATAAATACAACAAATCTGACTATCCTAGGTGGTACAATACATTTGATTTACCAGCCCAATAGACTTGGTACGTCTGCAATGTGCTGGACAAGCTAGGGGAAATTGTCAGTGAGATAAAGGATCACCATTGGCTGGATTTCTTTTTATAGTGTCACCAGCCCAGCGTGTCGTAGCCTGCTGCTTGTACCATGTGCTTTCTGCCCCCCCCCCCCCCCCTAGTGAAAATGGTTCCTCTGAATCGGGCCCCGAATGTTTTACCTCAGGCTCCACCCAGCTCACACAATTGCATGGCCTGAGTTGGAATGACATGAATGCAGCTGCACATTGGGGCATACACAAGTTGCAGTGGAGCAGGAGTCTGTCTGCTATACCAGTGCTTCTCAACCTCAACCCTAAAGTTTTCCCAGCAGGTCCTGTGTTGAGGATTTCTGCCTGAAAGCAGGTGGGAGAATTACTGACCCAGCAACAAAAAAAACTCTGCTGTGCATGATGTAAGAAATGCACATAACCTGACCTGTTGGTGGTGCTTGAGGACTGGAGTTGAGCTCCCAATGCACAAGTAATGACATGAACCTGAGGAGTAGAAAGTGCTTTGCTACATGCTGTTGGAAGGCCAGTCTCCAAGGCAGAAGCCCTATCCTGCAGACATAATGCCACAAAGGTCAGAACATTTAGTGGAACCTACATTAGCAAAAGATAGTAAGCAGTCTCTTGTGTCCTACTTGGAGTTAGCCCATACATGTCATACACAGCAGGATATATAATGTCTCTAATAAAGTAGCTCTGGTCCTGTTCACATAAATCCTGCAGCCAACCAATCCGAAGTCCAGAGAAAATAGTCCCAATAAACTGACGCAGCCAGCAGGTGTAACCAGGGCTGTACTAGGTGTGTGTGACATGCCATTGCACAGTACAGAGGACCCCGGGGTAGATGCCATCGCTGCCCCTGCCATCTGCGTGCCTGGAAAGGCACGTGTAGCTGCTGTGCCACATGCAGCGTCTTTCGTACGCTCCAGATAGGCATCCTGCTGTCTTTGCAGCCCCTCTGTGCGTCTCCAGGACTCTCCCGGCAGTGCTGCACTTCTCGGTGCTGGTGGCGCTGCCTCCCTCGGCACAATGTCCATCCTGTGCTCGGGGTGGGGCTGGCACAGGGTGCCCACTCATCTTGTTGCGATGCAGGGAGTAACAGATACAAGTAAGCAGTGGGATGGACCATGGGCTGCAAATTAAACTGAGCTCCAGATCTAACTGGGAATGCACCAATAGGAAGAGAAGGTGGTGATGGAGATACAGGGAGCAGCTTAGACTTCAGCCTCTATCAGGAGCCAGAGAACTTCCTGGATTGTCTGCGGCCATTGTCAATCAATCACCCAACAGGAATTGTTTTACCACAAAAAAGACTCAAATAAGGGCACTTGCCTGAAGAGAGAAAAAGCACTCTGCTACAACAACCTCCTTAGCTGGTGCAAAAATATGTGAATATTACTTTGGGTTTCTGCCTGTACAAGTAACACAGTGACAGAACCATGCTGAGCTTCACATATACTGTAATATTCATAATGCATCTGAGGATCTCTCCTAATTAAGTTTAGGCAGTAGTACAGTACATGCTCGAGGGTCTCCTCCTCTAACAAAACGTGCCAATGATTTTTTTTATTTTATTTTTTTTAACCTTTTGTCCCGAAAAGTTGAGTACTCCTGTTCCGTTATTTTATGTCTGAACAAACCCTATTTGCTGTGAATGCGCTCAATAATGTCTCTGCTGTTCTTTGATCCTGTTTATAGGATAAGACTGAGGGCCTCATGTAATAGCCTGGGAGACTGGTACGTTTTCAGCGAGGTAACCTGTGTTTTTAAAGCGGAAATAATTTAATCTTGGAGGCTGTGATATCAGGTCCTGGACCAGCTACTACGAGGACTGATTGTAAAGTAATGAGACTGCCTCTGTCTTTCTGTCCCATAGGTAGACGTGGCAACGCTATGCTGGTTATTGTGATGCTCATACATCGATGTGTCTGAACCTGCGGTTGGACTGCCGTAGTCTTTGGCCACAGCGATTGGAAGATCTTCATACTTTTCGTCATGGCGGATGTGGAAGAGGGGTCTGAGATTACGTCAAATGTGAAATTGAATTTTGTGTTAAACTTGGAAAAAGCGGAAATGAAACTCATGAAATGTTGCTGCAAGCATACGGTGGAGAAACAATTAGCTGCGCCGCAGTATTTCGGTGGTGGGAGCACTTCAAAGAGGGTACTACTGTAGGGGAGTGACTGACGCAGCGCGTTCTGGGAGACCATCCACCGCGGTTACAGTTGTCAGCACTGTCAAAGCTGCGGAGATGTTGGACAATGACAGAAGGTAACTTTACGTGAACTATCGGCCTCACTTGGCGTCTCATTCCAACGGGTTCAGTGTATTGTGACAAAGGAACTGAAATTACATCGCATGTGTGCCAGGTGGGTACCCAGAAATGTCACAGAAGATCAGATGCAACGACGAGTTGAATCGTGCAAGATCACCGTTCTAATGTCAGAGAGGATACCTGATTTCCTGACATCGATTGTGACGTATGATGAATCAGTCCAGTGTATGGAAACATTTCCGCTTTTTCCAAGTTTTAACACAAAATTCAATGACACATCTCTGACGTAATCTCACAGACACGTCTTCCTCATCCGCCATGACGAAACGTACGAAGATCTTCCACTCGCTGTGACCAAACAAAGACTACGGCAGTCCAACCGCAGGTTCAGACACATCAATGCGTGAACTTCATAATAACCAGCATAGCGTGGCCACGTCTACCTATGGGACAGAAACACAGAGACAGTCTCATTACTTTACAATCAGCCCTCGTATAAATAAACCATTTATCTGATGGGCGAAAACCACACAAATTTAGGGTTGTAGGATCATATACATGTCTCTGCGGGTTCCCGACACTAGTGAAAAAAAAATGATTTGCTAATGAAACAATAGAACAATTTACAGCTGGCTGCCAGTATAAAAACAAGCCACTGGTGAGGCAGAGAGAAATTCTTGGTACATTATCGCTGCGCTAGTTATGGAAATATATAGGGGCTGGTTCCAAGTTGGGAGCAAATCCCAAAACAGCAAGTAACATTGCCCCTGGTCAAATCATGTTGAAAAGCAATAAGTGCAAATACATTCATTATTTATGCCTGAAGGGTAAATACTGGCTGCTTTTGCATGTAGTCTTTGCCCGCAGCTTCGCTCACGTGGATGTCTGTTATTGCTCAGCAGAACTCATTTTACAAAGTCTGTAGTGGCATCTAATATTGTGATGTATCATTTATATTGTAGACAAAATGATCATATTATATTATGATTATATTGATCACAAAATGTCTTTGTAAACAATATATTAACAGTTTTTCCACCAGGGATTAACACAAAAAGGGAAGGATTAACTTCACGATATAACACTTCTGTGGCTGTCCGGAACATACCCATAATATACGTTTTTATGGGTGGAGTAAACCATACTTGCCAACTCTTCCTGATTGTCAGAGAGACTCCCTGAAATAGTAGCAATCTCCCTGTTTGCACCATTATGAAGCTGATATATAAAAAAAAACAGAGAAATATACATTCAAATGGGATTGTTAGGGGTAAATTTACTAAGATGGGAGTTCTATTAAGAAGGGATGTTGCCCATAGCAACCAATCAGATTCCAGGTATTATCTTCTAGAAGGTGCTAGATAAATGAGAAGTAGAATCTGATTGGTTGCTATGGGCAACATCACTTCTTAATAGAACTCCCATCTTAATAAATGTACCCCTTAGTATCATTTCTCTGCACTGGTTATTAGGCACAATGATCCCTATGGCTACAGGCATTTTCTGAAAAGTATCAGTGTGTTTTCATCAACATGTAGATCTTACTAACGGCTTTGGGGCTCATTTACATTTGGATGTAAGTCAGTGTTATGACACGCCCCTCATATGTAGCAGTACACGCCTATCACATGTATGACATGCCTCTCATATGTAGCAGTACATGCCTATCACATGTATGACACGCCTCTCATATGTAGCAGTACACGCCCACTTTACCGCCACGCTCATAGGTGTTGCTTTCACAATCTCCCTGAAATGCTTTTTCAAAAGTAGGTAAGTGTGAAATAAACAGGGCATATATGTGAGTACGTTACGCATTACCTATATTAAACTGCAACTCTATATATGGAGTACAGCTGGGATCATGTAGGCTCATGCTGAACTACCTATTTGTGACTAGAAAACCATCTTTATAGGAACGTACTACACATTTGCTCTTTCCTTTTTTTTTTTATATATCTTTAAAATCTCATGTGCGGATCCCCCAGAAAGAAGGGATATACTACATTTATATATGTACGAAGGTGCGCTTTCTCAGCCTGTCAATAATATATGGTTTTCAAACAAGCTGCTTCAATAAACAGGATCTGCAAATGCTGTTAAAACAACAACTACAAAACATGTAATTGAAGCGCTGATGTTTGAATACCATTCAATATTGGTATAAAAATGTATTAAGACAATAACAATTTCACATATAAAAATTCCAGTGCTTAGGACAACAGGCAAGGCTTCCTTAACTGAAGGTAAATAACATTGATTACCTATCAATAAATATTAACTTGCTGAACATCCCCTGTGATGACTTAACATAAATGTCTCAGGATTAGCTCACATAGATACAATGTGTAAAATTTCAGAGAAATATATGTATCATTTGGATGATCTAAAAGTGTTCGTTACTAGGATACATCAATTAAGGAGTCCAAAAAAAACCCAAAAAAGTGGGTATTTGTGCTGTATATTGCTTGCATCAGCAAATCTTTAGATTTATACTGGAATGCTCACCATTGAAATTTTTTGTATGGACACCTGCACCGCTCGTCAGCGGGAGTCTGGACCTCATTCAGAGTCGGTCGAAGCGGCCGCACGGTCGTACGCCACCGATGTTCGCTATACTGCGCATGCGTAAAGTTTGCAATGCGCGTGCGCAAACTAGCCGCTACGATCAGAAATTTCTCTCTCCTTGAACACAGCCAGGTCGGTAGTTTGAGTGACATATTGAGGCGTTTGTGGGTGGTAACAGGGGAAGGTGCTTGAAAACGGGGGAGTGGAGATCTGAACGCAGGCGTGCCTAATTATGCGAACGGCGTTTTATGAGAGTGTATACGGATTATGGGAATGCATAATTAACAAAGTAGCGTCATGGCACATGTGACATGGGAGGTTTTTACACTGACATGATCGTAGAGCTTAAGAGAGGGTATGGTCAACCTTAAGCTCTACGACCAGTGCCGATGGTCTCGATTAATCCTTATATGCCCGGAGATGACGTGCAATGCGTACGAGAAGGGGGCGTATTTTTTTGTCTTCCGACCGCTTCCTCCCCTTGGTCGGCCAACTACCGATCCGAACTTAGGGACGCAACTTGCGAGGGAATCATTTGAATATCCGGCCCCTTTTTCCGTACGACCGTGCGGCCGCTTCGACCGGCTCTGAATGAGGTCCTCTATCCTCTGGTCACCCCAATCTTCCCGGCTCCAGTGGGGGAGAAAACTCTGGTTCCTTATGGTTAGTATCCCCGTATGCGTGTGGGGCACTCAATAGCCGTGGAAGGCAAGCAAGTGTTTCAGCCTCCGTACAGTGCCCGTTTGTAATGCCGGCTATAGTTGATATAGTAGCCGGAAACAGTGGGGGAGAAACCTCTGGTTCCTTATGGTTAGTATCCCTGTATTCGTGTAGGGCACTAAATAGCCGTGGAAGGCAAGCAAGTGCTACATTTTACTCATTCTACACCCTAAAGGGAAAACACATCATGAACTTTTGAACATTGTGGAAAGCTGGATTTTTCAAGAGCGCAAGTGAGGACATTGTTTCTTTGTATCCTGTAAGCAATATTAAATAGTCTATACACAGATGGATGTCTGCGTATTTTTGGTGCGCAAAATTTTTTACATATGTCCCATTAAAAATGAGGCCCATTGTAACCAGTGGGTTAAATAATTAATTTCTACATAGGCATATAAGTTGTAACACACACAACCCTTGCTGGGCCCCATTGAGGTTTGAAAAGAGATTCTAGTTGCAGTCTATCCATAGGCTTGTCAAATAACCTTTTGGGGTCAAACAAGACATAGATTGAGGGGCCCTAACTTGTACCTGTCACTATCAGAGATGTATAATGAGCCATTCATAGCTTATATGGTGTTATCAGTAGACAGTGAGCCACATTCCAGTGGGGTGACCATTGTAAGATGTGTAGAGACGCTATGCATTATGGGTTACTCTACACAAAGGGGTTTTGAAACAGAGGCCCTGATTCAGAGGCGCTCGCTATTTGCGAGCGCTCGCTCTGAATCAGGGCTGGCCGGTTTTATTTTTACCGGCCTCCAGGCCGCTCGCTAAGCTGTGGGTGACCACCGACAGCTTTAGCGGACGGACTGGCGATGGTCGCGACCATCGGGCTTGCGACGAGACCCTTGTGGTAGGGTCTCGTCCACCGCAAGCCTCAGTGAACTTCCTGCTCTGATAGAGCAGGAAGTTCACTAATGGCATCACGTGTAATGTCAGTAAGGTCGCCCCCAAACGGCAGGCGTTCCTTTAGGAATGCCTCTGTTTGGCCAGCCACTCCCGCCGACCTGCCTACAAAATGGGGCGAGCTGTCGATCAACATCGACGGCCGCCCTGTTTTGCTGCGAGCCCCGAGCGAGTGAGGTTCTCACTCGCTCCGGGGTACGGACACGCGCGCACTGCACACCGCGTGGGTACACTGCCTGGCCATCGACCTGCTCGCGAGCGGGTCTGAATCAGGCCCAGAGTTTATCTCCAGACATACTAGGATACTTCATTACTGTATTTCTTTGTCTGAGTATATGTTAGTGCTTACAGAGCATGTGCAAGAGGTAAGAATGGTCAATGTTATGTTGTACCAATCAATGCTTGATACCCAGTTTGTAACTAAGATGGGCTTAATATCCGGAAAGCCACCACCCATATTAGGGTATATAAATCAAGAGCTAGATAAAGGCTTTTTGGCTCGTGTATGGACCTGAGACTGCAGTAGGGTGCCTGCAATGTAAATTGGATTACCTGGGCATTGTTGAAATGAGGGCTCCCCAGATGAAGATGAAGTACATTATGTTGAAGAGGATAAATTACCGGTGTCATCTGAAGTTGAGTATACTGTATACTTTGTATGTTAATTGTTTGTTAGTTACTTGTAAATAAAGTGTGTTCATTTGTACTCACTCAAATAGTCACGTGTGTGTAACTATTTAATTTCAATCAGAACGAAACCCATTGTGTGACGGTGACAGGTACAATATAAAACGCCCCCGAATGAAGCGAGATGAAAAATGTCTGAGTGAATTATCTTTATAGTTGTTGTTGTGCTCAGTGTTATTTTATTAAAGTCAATATTAGAAGGCAACAGACAGGATGGTATACAGTCAAATGGTCGACATCATTTTAATGCTAAATTTAGGGCTAGGCTAAAATAGTGAAAAATGAGGTGTCGACATTTTGACTGTCGATATAGACAATGTCGGCATTATTACCATGTTGACATTTCTGTATGCAAGCATTCTGACTGTTGACATATCATACCACACCCAGCAGGTTACAGAATACAGCAGTAAATAAGAAGTCAGACTTTATAGAAACTGAAAGGCCACAGCAAGAGACACTATGGATGTTTGCATCACAGAGTATTTAGGACATGATAATATTAATAACCGTTCCATGTGCTCACAGGCTTCACCTACATTTGGCACTTTCCCAGTTGCAACTTTTTCGCTGTGGGAAAAAAACAAAAACGCCTCTGTTTACAGATATTGTAGAACACATATAACCTGTTTTTTAAAGGGAGACTCCACCTTCACTTGGATTATCCTTCCAGGTAGATTTCTGTCTTTCCATTGTCATTGATATGAGAGCAGGTAAGTTCAGGTCAGCGCACTGGAAACCATGGCCATAAGAATGTAAGTAGGGATCACTGATCCCAGTGGAATGGAGGCTTTCTAGCTGTCAGCCGCGGGGTGGGGGTAGGTTTAGGCACCGCCAGGTGGACTTAGGACAAGCACCCCCCTGGGAGGGTTAAGAGTAGGCTAGGGGAAAGGGGTTTAGGGTTAGGCACCACTGGGGGGAGGTTAGGGTTAGGCACCACTGGGGGAAGGTTAGGGCTAGGCACAACCGGGGGAGGTTACGGTTAGGCACCACCGGGGGGGAGTTTAGGGTTAGGCACCACTAAGGGAGGGTTAGGAGGGGGACAGGGGAGGGTTAGGGTACTTGCCAGCCCCTGCCGGCATGTAGACCGTTCGTGCTTCCGGCGTTGGTATTTCATCCGGCCGCCAGCATTACATACCGATTCCATACACACATCCTTCTCAATCTTTTTAGGTAACAATTTGCAAATATTAATTATTCATTTCAAATATTTATAAGTCAACAGTTTAACAATAGTTTCTTATGAATACATACATTGTTAATAATAATGGTAATAATAAGGATAAAGATGAAGTTATACAACTGCTTGCAAATCACAGGCTTAGACAACCTGTGGCTCACCAGCTGTGGAACTAGTAGGGCATGCTGAGACTTGCAGTTCCACAGCATCTGAAGTCCTTCAATTTGTCTATCTCAGACTTATACTAAAGTATCAGTCTTCTGACCAGCTGCATTTACATAACTAGTGAGATTTAGGTGACAGTCATGGCTGGAGATCTGAGCAGAGCCCCTTCTATTACCTTGGCAGTATCGGGATTAATGTTACCATTTCATTAATTAAAACTCACCATTAATTGTGTGGTAGCGTCACCATGAAAATCAACAAGTATATAATGCACCTTGGAGCTGGTCTGCCGCCATCAAAACTACAGATGCCAGTTACTCTCCTGTATACTGTGAATAGCTGTCTCATGTCTGACAATAGGCCGTGTCCATTGACTCCTTACAAGGGAGTTAGCCGACAACACCTCCCGAGTGTTTGTTCTACGGATGCACTTCTGTCATATCATTGACTGTGTCCTAAGCAATATCATGGGCCTTAACACATGGTGGTTCTCTAACAAGACCTACAGCTGTGCATGGACCTGTTTAGAGCTGCGATACTCAGACACAGAGGGGTCAAATCAATTAGGAGCGAGTTTGTATCATGAAACTCGCATGTATCGCCTGAATGTGCACACCCAAGAAATGCAAGATTCAATTAGAAATACCAATTTGTGATAATCGGGGCAAGGTTGCCTGACTTCTCCACAAAATCTTAGTGACCTGGGACAAGTGTATGATAAAGTTGGGAAACCATCCTGGACCCAAAAACAGTGACAACTGAGATAGCAGAATCATATAGAAGGATGTAAATGACCATAAGGAAAGTACTGTAAGGTTCTTAAAAGGAAGATTTTGCACTTTTTATTAATGGTTGAAAAATTATAGCAAGCAGGTGTTTCTCAGCACATTACAGTCTTTACAGCATTTTGGGGTACAGAGAAATGTCTGTATAGTAATTTTTCATTTCCCCATCAATACAACAAACCCACATATCTATCCCACATCATTTACATTTCCACATACCTGTTCCACATAATTTACACCTCCACATACCCGTACTAAATCATTTATACCTCCACATACCTGTCCCACATCATTTACACCTCCACATACCTGTCCCACATCATTTACACCTCCACATACCTGTACTAAATCATTTATACCTCCACATAACTCTCCCACATCATTTACACCTCCATATACCTGTACCACATCATTTACATTTCCACATACCTGTCCTACATCATTTACACCTCCACATACCTGTCCCACATAATTTACACCTCCACATACCTGTTTCACATCATTTACACCTTCACATACCTGGCCCACATCATTTACACCTCCACATACCTGTCCCACATCATTTACACCTTCACATACCTGTCCCACATCATTTACACCTCCACATACCTGTCCCACATCATTTACACCTCCACATACCTGCGCTACATCATTTACACATCCACATACCTGTCCCACATCATTTACACCTCCACATACCTGCGCTACATCATTTACACATCCACATACCTGTCCCACATCATTTACACCTCCACATACCTGCGCTACATCATTTACACCTCCACATACTTGTCCCACATCATTTACATATCCACATACCTGTCCCACATCATTTACACCTCCACATACCTGTCCCACACTATTTACACCTCCACAGACCTGTCCTACATCATTTACACTTTCACATACCTCGACATACCTGTCCCACATCATTTACACTTCCACATACCTGTCCCACAACATTTACACCTCCACATACCTGTCTCACATCATTTACACTTCCACATACCTGCGCTACATCATTTACACCTCCACATACCTGCGCTACATCATTTACACCTCCACATACCTGCGCTACATCATTTACACCTCCACATACTTGTCCCACATCATTTACACCTCCACATACCTGTCCTACATCATTTACACCTTCACATAGCTGTCCTACATCATTTACACCTCCTCATACCTGTCCTACATCATTTACACCTCCACATACCTGTCCCACATCATTTAATAAGAGGTATGTGGGACAGGTATGTAGGACAGGTATGTGGGACAGGTATGTGGGACAGGTATGTGGGATTACCTGTCCCACATCATTTAGCTTATTGAATATATTAGACAAATTCTCCTGAATGCTGAAGCCTGTATTGGCAGCATTTTGCTATTGAAACCCCTCCGAGTGCTTTATTGGAAGGGGTGCACTAGAGGTTCTTCACCATTTCCAGACATTTTTACCTTGAAATAAAATATTTCCCTACCTCTTCACTTGCAGGTGCACACAAAAAAATTAGAATTTCCTCAGAAAGTTACAAATAAAATTTGAATACTTCTGATTTATGGGCGACTGTGTGGCCAGCTGGGTGGCTAGTAATCCTGCAGCCATGATGATGGACTTACTTTTATGTGGAGACCTGGAGCTTTAGTCCCATCCGGGATGCTGTCAACATGCCGGTGGAGGAGATGCCAGACGTTGGTATACCGCCGCTGAAATCCCGACACCCATCAGTAAGCTGACGCCACAAAGTCGAAGGGATCAACATACCAACATCAACATCCTGAACGCTAGCATGCCGAAGGTAAGTATACATGTGCTCGCCTGGGGATGGGGGGGTTAAGATTAGGGACCTCCCAGGGTTTGATAGGATTAGGAGAGGGTTAGGGCTAGGGCTAGGCTGAGCGATATCGTCTAGTTTGTCCCCGGCAGGGCGTGCTCAATGTCGTTCATGACATTGAGCACACCCGCTGAACGATATCATTAACGATATCGTTCAGGCCCGGGCTCTCTCCCCCATTCCCCAACATGCAGCAACCTGATGATGTTGTTAACCCGATGAACGATAATGACGAACGACCCGCGGGAATGCGCGTCGTCGTTATCGTTCACCGTTTTTGTGTTAAAAATGGACGATAAAGTGGACGACTGAACGATAACGATATAGTTATCGTTCAGTCGTCCACTTTAATCGCCCAGTGTGTACGCACCATAACCCTCCCTCCCTGGTGCATAAACCTAACCTCCCCTCCCTGCGCTCGAAAAAGCATCACACTCCCCCCTTATCTACACCACAGCACGAGTTACACACTCCCCTCTCCTCCCTTACCAACACCACAGCACCAGTTACACACTCCCCCCTCCCCCCTTACTAACACCAGCAGCATTTACAAACATCCCCCCTTAGAAGCATTATTTAAAAAAAAAAACTTCCTTACCTGATGCCGGTGACTGCTGCTCTTCCAGTCCAAACACAGCAATGCCCGGGGGCTGAGCCTGAGAAGCTCCGCCTCCTTGAGCTCTGCTGGGAGCCTCCTGGGCATGGCCGCTTTTTCTCCTGCTATATTGCCGGCTGCCAATAGCAGCAACTGCCCGGCAGCAATTACAATAAAGAAAAATTGCCTGAAACTGACAGGAGGGGAGGGTCACGGGAGGGGCGGGGCCTTCGATGTGGGGGCGGGGCCTTGGAATGTCGGGCAGGCTGCTGCAAACAAGAGTATGCAGCACTGAGCCAGAATGTCCAGGAGGGGAGGCGGAGCTGCGGGCGTGGAACTCCTTTCCAATCCTCCCCCTCGGTGATGAGGTTACAGTGTCGGCCGTCATGTGTATGCAGCATATGGTTGCAGTCAGCTGGCGGCCCCCCTGAGCTTAAATTGTACCGGCCCGGGGGGCAGATGGCACCCTGCCCCCCGGCCCAGTCCGCCACTGCCCCCCGGGAGGGTTAGGTTTAGGGTGCGTGAGGGGGGGTTAGGGATAGGCACCACCGGGGGAGGGTTAGGGGAAGGCACGGGGAGGGTTAGGCTACTTACCAGCCCCTGTCGGTATAATGAAGATCGGTATGCCACGGTCGGTATTCTGACCGCCGGCATCCCTTCCAGCGGTATTTCATACCTATTCCGTCCCATCCACCCCATTGTTCCCATAAGCGGAACAGAATAGTGATATATTTCCTGATCATGTTTCCTTCCGGCTCCTGTGATCTGTCCGGCCTGACACTCCATAGCCCCATGACTCTGTCTGTGTACTGCGTCTAGTTCCAGACTTCCTGCCTGTGTGACTCTGCAGCTGGATAATCACATCCAGCATCCTAATTCCTGCTCCTCTCACACCATCCGCCTCTCAGTTCTGAGTTTTTCTCCCAGTAGCATTCTCATCTCTCTGGTCTACATCGGCCATCCATACAGGATTATATTGACGAGGCTGAAGTTGGCTTCTTATTCATTTCTTATTCACTTCTTATTCAAGCTCCAGCTTCTTATTCATTTTCCAGCTTCTTATTCAGAAAATGTTACATTTAAATATTAAAATAAAGTTAGATCACTAAACTAATGCCATGTAAACAAAGAATTATGTCCCTTACACAGTCTACAATTATTATTTTCCTGGCACAATAAGGATTTGGGCATGAAAAGGGCAGTAAAGCGGGCACAGGCACCAGATTATCTCATTTTGAATAAGAAGCTGTAGTTGTGCAGGGGTTTACTAGCTTCAGTCATCAAATGTTACAGTTGAAACCCACAGAGGGTGGTCTGGTACATATGACCCACTTGTCACTTGTCTTGACCAACAAGGATTTTGGCATGAATAGGGCAGTAAACGGGCACAGGCTCCAGAATTTGTAATTTTGAATAAGAAGCTGTAGTTGTGCAGGGGTTAACTAGCTTCGGTCATCAAATGTTACACTTGAAACCCACAGAGGGTGGTCTGGTACATATCACCCACTTGTCATTTGCTTTGACCAAGAAGGTTTTGGGTATGAATAGGGCAGTAAAGCGGGCACAGGCTCCATAATTTGTCATTTTGAATAAGTATGTGTAGTTGTGCAGGGATTAACTATCCTTGGTCAATAAATTTGACTCTTGGAACCCACAGAGGGGGGTCAGGTACACATGACCCACTTGCCATTTCCCTTCACCAAGAAGGATTTTGGCATAATTAATTTGGGCAATGGACAAATGATCCGGATCTCGGTACCTGCAGATAAACACAAAACAACAGCCACCTACACGGCTTCACTATACTGACCTCTTTCTTTAGTGTTTACCACACACACTGGCATCACAAGGGGGGTGCGGGCAGGGCCGGTTCTAGACATTGTGGAGCTTAGGGCCAACTTTTAGTTGCCAACTTTTTTTTAGAAGACGTACCTCAGCTTGCACTGAAAGCGCATGCGCTTCCGGAAAGGGGGTGTGTCCTTGCGGATCACCCCCAATTCATCACACTGTAGGGCGTGCCCAGCACTTACGAAGGTGCTGGTCTTCCCCTCAAGCTCTCTCCTCGTGGCGATTAATTGCCATGTGCAGTAATGCCCTTTATAACACATAATTCCACACACAGTAATGCCCTTTATAAACACATTATGCCACATGCAGTAATGCCCTGTATAACACATTATGCCGCATGCAGTAATGGCTTTTATAACACATTATGCCACATGCAGTAATGCCCTGTTTAACACATTATGCCACACGCAGTAAGAATTTGTATAACACATTATGCCACACGCAGTAATGCCCTGTATAATACATTATGTCACACTCAGTAATGCCCTGTATAATACATTATGCCACACACAGTTATGCCCTCTATAATACAGTATCCCCAATTCAAATTACGCCACACATTAGTCCCTTATTCATGTTATGACACACAGTGGTGCCCCTTTTACACAATGCTCAAATTAGTGCCCCTTATACACAAGGTCCACAGTACTGAGTAGTAGTGCCCCTAATACAATGCCCACAGTAGTGGTGCCCCTTATAGAATGCTCACAGCAGTGGTGTCTCTTACACAATGGCCCCAGTATTGGTGCTCCCCATGCAGTGCCCTCAGTAGTACCCACAGTGTTAATGCCCCCATTGGTAAAGTACCCTATAGTAGTGCCTCCATTGGTAATGCCCCCAATAGTGGTGCCCCCTATAGTAGTGCCCACATTAGTAGTGCCCCCAGTAATAATGCCCCCTGTAGTAGTGCCCACAGTAGGAATGCCCCCTATAGTAGTGCCCACAGTAGGAATGCCCCCATTAGTGCCCCCTATAGTAGTGCCCCCAGTAGTAATGCCCCCTTATAGACATGCCCCCAGTAGTAATGTCCCCAGTAGTAATGCCCCTTTATAGACATGCCCCCAGTAGTAATGCCCCCTTATAGACATGCCCCCAGTAGTAATGCCCCCTTATAGACATGCCCCCAGTAGTAATGCCCCATGTCTCCCTTCTGAAAAATAAAACATACAAACATAATACTTACCTTAGGCCCCGCTCCTGTGTCCGCTGCCGTCTGGTCCGACCGCGGCTCCACCACAGATCTATGGGAGAGATGTCATGACGTCCCTCCCATGGTGCTCTCTGCTGGAGCTGGAGCTCAGGAGTGAGCTCCGGTTCCACGGTTTTATGGGAGAGACTTCATGACGTCCCTCCCATAGTGCTCTATGCGGGAGCCGGAGCTCTGGAGTGAGGTCCGGTTCCACGGCTCTATGGGAGAGACTTCATGACGTTAGGACGTCCCTCCCATAGTGCTCTATGCGGGAGCCGGAGCTCTGGAGTGAACTTCGACTGCCGCTGCAGAGAGGGAGCCGGGTGCCCGCTGATAACAAATATCAACGCGGGGTTGACTGGTGCTTGTTTTTTTTTTTTTTCTTATGGGATTTTTATTTTTGCCCTCCTGGGGAATCAGGGGAATCCCCTAGAACCGCCACTGGGGGCGGACCGCACTGGGTGACACCATCCGAAGGGTTTGACACCAAAATAGCAGAGCTGCTCTGCTATTTTGGTGTCACCCCGTCGGATGGTGTCACCGTGATGCCAGGACGCGGAGAGAGGCAGGGAGAGAATGTGTGCTGCCCCAACAGCTGCAGGAGCACTGGGGAAGCCCACTGTGTGACGAGAACGGGAGGCGGTAACGCACCCAAGATCGGTTCACATAAGGGGTGTCACTTCACGGGCGAGGTCACGCCCCTTCCTGCAAAGCCACGTTCCTTCCGGGAGCACACGCCTATGGCGCGCAGGAGGACTCAGAGCATCCGCACCAGGTGACACCAAGGTAGGTGACGCCTCTGACCACACACACCAACTTGACTACTCATGCATACAGCAGCATCCTGCCAACAGCAATACAGGGTGGATGTAGTGCACTCCATATCACCATGCTACACCTATGCCCCCCAACAATGCATCTACACCAATAATGCAATAATTGTTACAGGACAAGGGAATAATGCAGTTACAAAACATTACCATAATCACAAACAGGTACCTTACTACAGCCTACCTTTTAATGGAGGCCTGATTGTAGTAGCTGAGATGACGAGGTAACAAGGTTACAAACCTCAATACATTCTTATCAAATCAGAACAACAGTACTACAGGGCTTAATCATCTTCTGCTGCCTCAGGCCTAGTGCCTGCCTTCTAGGGGATCAATGACACCTAACAATGGGTTAATGATGTGGATCCCAAATTAACCCTATAGGGCCTAATGCCCCTTATACCTTGTGCGACTAGTGCCCTCTCTGGCTCAGGCTTATTGTCCGCCTAACAAAGGCTGTCCCTGCTGGTTAGGGCTTAACGCCCACAGTGGCCATGGGCCTAATGCCTGACAATTAAAATAGCAATTGAATGAAAATACAATGCAATTAGATTTACCAGTCCAGTAGTCTTTGGCTGAACTAAGCCTAGTTCATCCACAATTACTATGTGTTCTTTACCCGAGGTGGGTTGACTCTCACGATCTCAGTGCTTCCTGTAGTCTTCACCTTGAGCTGGCAAACTCCCACTGCCACAGCAGTCTTCACCCAGGTAGCAGTGACCAAGGTCCAGGGGAATAACTATGGTGTTTGGCACCCAGGGCAAGATGAGAAGTTGGCACCTCACTTATTTATGTGACCTGGGCCTATTGCCCAGGGTCAATTATAGCCTTAGGAGCACGGGCCTAATGCCCGCCTATTTGTGCCACAGGCTTAAGGCCTCATGACCCTTACGTGCCTACTGCCTAACAATATGATGGTCTAGGGAGGGGTTAATGATGGTCAGGCCTCAAAGAGGGTCTACCTGTCGGGTGGGAGAGGATGCAGTGAGGATCTTCATTCGCTCTTTTACTTCCCAACTACTGCAGTACTCTCCGGTCCTCAGCCGCATTTTTCTGTCGCTGGCCCATTCTGGCCAGTAGCGGCGCTGTCAGAGCTCTTCTCTATTGAGCCCAGTGTCTCCTAGCGTCTTCTGCAGCCGCTGGAGCTCTTCTCTTTTGAGCCCGGTGTCTTCTGGACTCTTCCACGGCCGCTGGAGCTCTTCACCCATTTCCGCCAAATTGATTCTTCCTCCCAGAGACATCTGACGCTAGACGCCACGGGCGTAGCCAGCCATGATGCGGCTTACAACGAATGGCTCACTGTGGCCGATTTCTATTGGCTGCCGGTGCACGCCGTGATTGGCTCAGATTGTCAAAATTGTCACCACTGTGATTGGCTCAAATTCAAATTGTCACCCCTCTTCAATGGCTGGCGGTCAATGAGCTGCACTCAGCTATTAGCTGGCGCCAAATGTCAGCCGCTGCTGGGCCTTGACCGGCACTGAAAACAGACATACTGGGCCTGATTCAGAGCCGGACACTCTGACCAGAGCGCTCGCTCTGAATCAGGGCCCTCCTACCTAACATTGGAGCGGCCTCCTGGACGCTCGAATAGCTGTGGGTTACCACCCACAGCTTATGCGAGCGTCCATGATGATGATCGCGATGGTCAAGACCATCGCGACCATCGGGCTTGCGACGAGACCCTGCGGTAGGGTCTCGCTGCCGCAAGCCCAGGAGTGATTTTGGCTCTATCAGAGCCAAAATCACTCCCTTTGACATCACTAGTGATGTCAGTGGGGCCGGACCCAGACGGTAGGCGTTCCCATGGGAACGCCTCCGTCTGGCAGCCACGCCCCCGGCACGCCCACTCACCATCGACAGCACGCCCCCTTTGGTGCGAGACCCCGAGCGACGGATTCCCCGACACTCGCCGGGTCTCGCGCATGCGCACGACGGAGCTCCCTCCGTCGTGCGCATGCGCCCTTAGGCACCATCGGACACTTATGTGTCCTGCTGGGGATACATCTCACCGGACTGCAGGACTAAGGCGCTGGGATCAAGCATTTGGTCACAGCACTGGCAGTGGCTTAACTAGGGTATATGGAGCCCAGGACAAGTTTAAAAATGGACCCCCCCTATGTGCGTGTGACAAAAAATGGGCGTGGACACTTAAAAATGGGGAGTGTCAACAGGACACACATCCCTATCTCGTAACTCTGAACATTTCTTTCCATTCCATATGCACCTTAATGCAGTGCCCCTTTTACAGTCCCCCCTCTGCAGTGCCCCCAGTAGTGGTCCCTCTTATGCAGTACCCCAAGTATACAATGTCCCCAGTAGTGCTCCCTCTTATGCAGGCCCTTAGTAGTGCCCCTTATACAGTACCCCTAGTAGTGGTCCCCCTTATGCAGTCACCCATTAGTTCCCATTATACGGTGCCCCCAGTAGTGATCCCCCCATATGCAGTGCCCCTTACACAGTTCCTCCTGTCATAGTCCTTCTTATGGAGCCCGCCATTAGTTCCCCTTATACGGTGCCCCCAGTAGTGGTCCCCCTTATGCAGATCACAGTAGTGGTCCCACTTATGCAGGCCCTCAGTAGTGATCCCCCTATCCAGTAATAGTCCCCAGTACAGCCCCCCCGATGCAGTGCCCCCAATAGTAGTTACCTCCATACGTTAGTAGTAGTCCCTAGTAGAGGTCACCTCCCCCCCTGATGCAGTACCCCCATTAGACAAACACACAAGTAAAAAAAATAAAAAAACTAACTTGAATCCCCGCTCCTGCTCACGCCAACGTCCGCACCACCGCAGTCCTCCCGGGCTGGCGCACTCTGCATTATGGGAGAGACGTCATGACATCTCTCCCATAACCCACTACAGGAGCTGGAAGGCGGAGCTCATGAGTGAGCTCCAGCCCAGCTCTTGCAGTGGGCGCAGCAGCAGACAATGAGAGTCTGTCTGACTCTCATTGGCTGCTGTAAATGCACTGGCGGCTCTATGGGCTATCCAGATCCCGCCTCCCACCCTTCACCTGGCGCTATTAGGTAAGCGCTCAGGGGGAGAGAAGGGGCGCGGCTGTGCAGCACAGGACAGTGCTGGGCGCAGGGAAGCCTAGCGCCGGTCCTGAGTAAATGCTGACCGTACTCAGGAGCTCACTCAGAGCCACTCGCGAGCGCACAGCGATCGCAAGCAGCTCGATGTTTGCGTATGCACTGCGTCCAGCAGGTGCATGTGCGAGACCAGCTGAGCGACTGAAGGTCAGTTGCTACGTGGCTCACAACAAGACGGGATGGCTGTCGATGTTGATTGACAGCTCGCCCTGTTTTGTGGGCAGACAAACGCATGTGTTCCCTTAGGAACGTCTGGCATTTTTTGGAGGGGTTACTGACATCACTAGTGATGTCAGTAGTGGACTTCCTGCTCTATTAGAGCAGGAAGTACACTCGGGCTTGTGGCATCTAGACCCTACCCCAGGGTCTCGTCACAAGCCCGACGGTCATGATAATTATGACTGTCTCCAGCCCGCTCGCACAAGCTGTGGATGGTCACCCACAGCTTTGCGAGCGGCCGGAGATAAAAAAAAAACACCTGCCCCCATGCAGAGCGAGTGGCCGCCAGCAGCGACCAACTCTGAATGAGCTCCTCACTGCGGTCGACACTACACTGTTTAACTAGGATGGGCCAGTACCGTGGCCGGTGGTGCGGGGGCGTCACCGGCCCAGCCCTAGTTACGCTACTGAGCACTGGACATCGCCCTGGACATCAGCTCCCCCCTCTGCCGGGCCTGTCAGATGGTGCCCAGGGCAAGGTGCCCCACACGCACCCCCTTATTATGCCACTGCCGGTGTACCAGCTTTCTGAGAGATTCCAGAAACATGCTGAATACTCTGGGGCTGGTTAATGTGATGGCAGGAGGATATCACGCTAAGTGTGTCTCCCTGCTATAGTGTTACCCCCTTCCTCCCTATAACCAACCTAGTGCTGGATAATGTGATGGCAGGAGGTCATCACGCTAAGTGTGTCTCCCTGCTATAGTGTTACCCCCTTCCTCCCTATAACCAGCCTAGTGCTGGATAATGTGATGGCAGGAGGACATCACGCTAAGTGTGTCTCCCTGCTATAGTGTTACCCCCTTCCTCCCTATAACCAACCTAGTGCTGGTTATCGGAAGAAAAGGTGAACCCCACACAGTTTATATTTCCTGTATTCCAATACCAGACCATGCTCAGAGGTTTAGGGAAAGACCCCAATTGTAAAATTTGTTGACCAACGCTATTTAACCCTTGAAAAACTACAGGTAATTATTCAAAATTAAGAAACCTGGTGCATGTGCCCACATTACTGCCCTATTTATGCCCAAATCCTTGCTGGTCAAGACAAATAGCAAGTGGGTTATATGTACTAGACCACCCTCTGTGGGTTTCAAGTGTAACATTTGATGACCGAAGCTAGTTAACCCCTGCACAACTACAGTTTCTTATTCAAAATGAGATAATCTGGTGCCTGTGCCCGCTTTACTGCCCTATTCATGCCAAAATCCTTGTTGGTCAAGACAAATGACAAGTGGGTCATATGTACCAGACCACCCTCTGTGGGTTTCAAGTGTAACATTTGATGACCGAAGCTAGTTAACCCCTGCACAACTACAGCTTCTTATTCAAAATGAGATAATCTGGTGCCTGTGCCCGTTTACTGCCCTATTCATGCCAAAATCCTTGTTGGTCAAGACAAATGACAAGTGGGTCATATGTACCAGACCACCCTCTGTGGGTTTCAAGTGTAACATTTGATGACCGAAGCTAGTTAACCCCTGCACAACTACAGCTTCTTATTCAAAATTACAAATTCTGGAGCCTGTGCCCGTTTACTGCCGTATTCATGCCAAAATCCTTATTGTGCCAGGAAAATAATAATTGTAGACTGTGTAAGGGACATAGGCCCTCATTCAGAGCCGCTCATTAGCGGCAGTACGCTCGTTCCGAGCGATGTTTGCACATCTGCGCATGCGTACGCTTTTTAGTACGCATGCGCGAACCAGTCAGTGCGGCCGAAAATCGTTTGTACGCTATATAGCAAGTGCCTGCTATTTTGAGTGACAGAATGAGGCGTATGTGGGTGGTAACAGGGGAAGGTGCTTGAAAATGGGGAGTGGAGATCCGAACGCAGGCGTGCTTAAAGGTCAAAACGGGCGTTTTATGGGTGTGTATATTTAAAACAGCAGCGTCAATGACCACGTCACTGGGTTATTTTAGAGCCAGAACTGCTCGCAAATTTGTGGTAGCAAACACCTACCACAAGAATAGCGAGCAGTTCATACGCTGGTCGATGTACTCGATTAATCTAATAAATAGCGGACATGACGTATGGTGCGAGCGGCCAGGGGGCGTTTTTAACAAATAAACGAGCGTATGTTTTGCTCGTTCGTTCAGACTTAGAGGTGTGAACAGACTGCAATGTGCGTACGGATCATTTGAATAGCCACCCCTTGTTTTTAAACGAACGACCGCAAATAGCGAACGGCTCTGAATGAGGGCCATAATTCTTTGTTTACATAGCATTAGTTTAGTGATCTAACTTTATTTTAATATTTAAATGTAACATTTTCTGAATAAGAAGCTGGAGCTTGAATAAGAAGTGAATAAGAAATTAATAAGAAATTAATAAGAAGTGAATAAGAAATGAATAAGAAGTGAATAAGAAGTGAATAAGAAATGAATAAGAAATGAATAAGAAATGAATAAGAAGTGAATAAGAAATGAATAAGAAGTGAATAAGAAATGAATAAGAAGTGAATAAGAAATGAATAAGAAATGAATAAGAAGTGAATAAGAAATGAATAAGAAATGAATAAGAAGTGAATAAGAAATGAATAAGAAGTGAATAAGAAGTGAATAAGAAATGAATAAGTGAATAAGTGAATAAGAAATGAATAAGAAGTGAATAAGAAATGAATAAGAAATGAATAAGAAGTGAATAAGAAATGAATAAGAAATGAATAAGAAGTGAATAAGAAGTGAATAAGAAATGAATAAGAAGTGAATAAGAAGTGAATAAGAAATGAATAAGAAATGAATAAGAAGTGAATAAGAAATGAATAAGAAGTGAATAAGAAATGAATAAGAAGTGAATAAGAAGTGAATAAGAAATGAATAAGAAATGAATAAGAAATGAATAAGAAGTGAATAAGAAATGAATAAGAAGTGAATAAGAAATGAATAAGAAGTGAATAAGAAGTGAATAAGAAATGAATAAGAAATGAATAAGTGAATAAGAAATGAATAAGAAGTGAATAAGAAATGAATAAGAAATGAATAAGAAGTGAATAAGAAATGAATAAGAAATGAATAAGAAGTGAATAAGAAATCAATAAGAAATGAATAAGAAGTGAATAAGAAATGAATAAGAAGTGAATAAGAAATGAATAAGAAATGAATAAGAAGTGAATAAGAAATGAATAAGAAATGAATAAGAAGTGAATAAGAAATGAATAAGAAGTGAATAAGAAATGAATAAGAAATGAATAAGAAGTGAATAAGAAATTAATAAGAAGTGAATAAGAAATGAATAAGAAGTGAATAAGAAATGAATAAGAAATGAATAAGAAGTGAATAAGAAGTGAATAAGAAATGAATAAGAAGTGAATAAGAAATGAATAAGAAATGAATAAGAAATGAATAAGAAGTGAATAAGAAATGAATAAGAAATCAATAAGAAATGAATAAGAAGTGAATAAGAAATGAATGAGAAGTGAATAAGAAATGAATAAGAAATGAATAAGAAGTGAATAAGAAATGAATAAGAAATGAATAAGAAGTGAATAAGAAATGAATAAGAAGTGAATAAGAAATGAATAAGAAATGAATAAGAAGTGAATAAGAAATTAATAAGAAGTGAATAAGAAATGAATAAGAAGTGAATAAGAAATGAATAAGAAGTGAATAAGAAGTGAATAAGAAATGAATAAGAAGTGAATAAGAAATGAATAAGAAATGAATAAGAAATGAATAAGAAGTGAATAAGAAATGAATAAGAAATCAATAAGAAATGAATAAGAAGTGAATAAGAAATGAATAAGAAGTGAATAAGAAATGAATAAGAAATGAATAAGAAGTGAATAAGAAATGAATAAGAAATGAATAAGAAGTGAATAAGAAATGAATAAGAAGTGAATAAGAAATGAATAAGAAATGAATAAGAAGTGAATAAGAAATTAATAAGAAGTGAATAAGAAATGAATAAGAAGTGAATAAGAAATGAATAAGAAATGAATAAGAAATGAATAAGAAGTGAATAAGAAATGAATAAGAAATGAATAAGAAGCCAACTTCAGCCTCGTATTATATTGCACGTTTCCATCTGCCTGCAGCGGAGTCCCTGACAGATGTCTCAGATCAGGCTATGAAGAGAGCTTCAGGGCTAATTCTTTACCTTTATCCTTTCATTGAACCCAACGCTGGCTATATTGGCTTTGTGAGAAAGGTGCTTTGCTTGTTAGACACACATAAAGAGACTCACTGTGAATCTTCAGTACGTTTAGCCTCTCACCGCCTCCGTTGATAGATCATCTTCCCTACAGCGGGTGCCCACAGTAAGCGCTAATGCCCACACTTGGCTGTGATTTCCAGGATACTATCTCCCAGATTGGCCTCTTTGATTGATGGGGTGTGAAGCACCCTGCTGAGAACGACTATACTTATGTTTCCAATGTCCTTGACTTACACACAATCCAAATGATTTATATCTGGTAGAAGGATAGTTGTTCCATGTGGTCCCTAAGACAGGAATGATCAGATTACCCTTAGCCTGTCATGGAGGGACCCTTACTTTATAATCGGCTCCAGACCATACAGACTACAGGATTGTCACCTTGCTAGTCCACGGTCCCTGTAATACATCTGGTAGCAGGTATTAGCAGTGTTTAAATCGGTGATACTAGGAAGAGCCTTGCAAAGTTCCTCTGGCCTCAAATGAAAGCGCTTTAGTTAAACCAACCTCCCATACGGGTGAACTTATAGCGAAGCCTTTCCCTCTAAATAGGTAAAATACCACAGCGCCCAATAGGAGACCCTTATCTGGACACTTGTACACTGGACTAAATTATGTGATCACTGTCTTTTAGGTTCCTTACTAATTATTGTATTATTACACGTGTGATATATGTTGAATCCAGCTGCTTTTTTTGACGGATTATTTCCATTCTTTTAATTTATACTTTTATATTAAAGAATTGAATTCTATATTTACTGATTATTACTTATTTATATTGTCATTTTAAGCGCTGTGGTATTTTACCTGTAGCTTTTTCTTTGTTGAGAATATTAGGAGATCTGACACTTCTCCTCACAGCTGCTATTTACGTAATGATTCTTTTAGCGCCTATTGAGAGTATTCTTTTTCTTTCCCTCTAAATAACTCACTTTGGAACTCTGGCCCTGATTCAGACCCACTCGCGAGCGGCTGTCCGCTCGCAAGTGGGTCGATGTTCTGCACTGAGCATGCGCACGACGGAGGGAGCTCCGTCGTGCGCATGCGCCAGACGCGACGAGCGAAGGAAAGTCCTTCGCTCGTTGTGTCTGATCAAAGGGGGCGTGCTGTCGATGTTGATTGACAGCACGCCCCCTTTGGTGGGCGTGCCGGGGGCGTGCCTCCCTGACGGGGGCGTTCCCAAGGGAACGCCTCCCGTCAGAAGCCGGCCCACTGACATCACCAGTGATGTCAGTGGGAGTGATTTTGGCTCTGATAGAGCCAAAATCACTCCGGGGCTTGCGGTTGAAAACCTCAACCGCAGGCTCCGGCTCGCAGTTTCGATGGTCGCGATGATCACGACCATCGCGGCCATTAAACTGCACGCTCGTATAGGCTGTGGGTGGTGACACACAGCTATACGAGCGTCCAGGAGGACGCTCCATTTTTATGGAGGGCGGCCCTCATTCAGAGCGTGCGCTCTGCTCAGAGCGTACGGCTCTGATTGAGGGCCACTATCACTTAAAGATCTACATTCACTCAATATGATTTAGGGTGGCACAGTGGTTAGCATTGCTGCCTCGCAGCGCAGGGTCCATGGGATCTATTTAGTGGAGGACACAATCTGTGTGGAGTTTGCATGCTCTCACTGTGTTTGCATAAGTTTCCTACAGGGTTCTCCTAATTCCTACCGCAGTCCAAACCTGGCAGGCTAATCCGCTTATGACAAAGCACAATAACCCTAGCGCGTGTGACTGTGTAGTAGACAGTCCGAACTGTAAGCTCCATAGACGCAGGGACTCATGCCTATGGGCCTGATTCATTACCGATCGCAACAGCGATGCAATTGGCCGATTGTTGCGTTCTGCGCAGGCATATGCATCACAGTGCACGAAGACTTCACTGCGAACGGACTACGCAGACCCATCACAGAGTGATTGACAGGAAGTGAGCGTTTGGGGGTGGTCGACGAAACGAAGGGGCGCCAGTACGTTTCAACGCCATTACAAGGGCGTGCATAAATTAGCCATTGCGATCCCATACGCAGCTTGGGCTTTCAATGCGTGCGATGAGGTTAGCAATTCCTGAGTAAGATCACGCCTTGTTCAAGTGTGCGTGAGGCTCCGATTGTACTCGATGTTACCGATGGCTTCGCAGACTTGCAAAGTGTTACGGATGTGTGTAAGGTAAAGAGGGCGTCCTTGTGTTTGGCTGCGATGGCATAGCGATTGCATTCATTAGCATATTTTTACAGTGAGACTGCGGGCGTAATCGCAGTTGAGATCGCAATAGCGATCCGTAATGAATCAGTCCCTGTGCTCAAAGCAATCTCTGTAAAATGCTGCGTAACATGTTGACGCTCTATAAATTTAAAATAATAAGAACGTAAATAGTTCAGTCCACACATTAATCTAGTCCACATGCATTCCTCTGAATTTGCCTTTATAGATAACCCCTTAATTTCCACGCTGTCTTATGCTTGGCGGGTGCTTATGAAATGACTTCACCTCACATTGTCCCACTCCCTTTTCTTATCAACTGTCTCTAATAATAAATTTCAAGATGGCGCTGCTTGCAGTACTGTGCGGTCTTGTCATTGCCAGGGGTTACACTATGGACCTCATTCAGAGCGCTCGCTCTGAATGAGGGCGGCCGCTTCTCTGTAAAGAGCCGGCCTTCTGGCCGTTCGCTAAGCTGTGGGTGACCACCCACAGCTTTAGCCAGCGGCCAGGTTGATGGTCGTGATGGTCAAGACCATCGTGACCATCGGGGCTTGCGACGAGACCCTTGTGTTAGGGTCTCGTCTGCCGCAAGTCCCAGTGAGCTATCGGCTCTAATAGGGCCGGAAGCTCACCACTGACATCACGAGTGTGACTGTGTAGGCAGGCGTTCCTTCGGGAACGCCTCTGTTTGGCCAGCCACGCCCCCACACCGCCTACAAAATGGGACGAGCTGTCCATCACCATCGACAGCCGCCCCTTTTGTAGTGAGCCCCGGAGCGAGAGAATTTTTCTCTCGCTCCGGGGCTTGCGCACGTGCAGTGCGGCCGCTGCTCGTGCGCAGGGTCTCAACATCGATCCGCTTGCGAGTGCTCAGCGCTTGCGAGCGGGTCTGAATAGGACCCTATGTCTATCATTTCTGGATCGTGGATGGTCTTGACCATCGCGACCATCTTCCTGGCCGCTTGCTATAGCTGTGGGTGGTCACCCACAGCTATGCGAGCGGCCAGGAGGCCGTTCTAAAAATAAAAAAGCCCGGCCCTGAATCAGAGCGAGCGCTCTGTCAGAGCGGCCGGGTCTGAATCAGGGCCTAAGTGCATTGGTAGGGAAAACCGTTCCTATAACGTTGCTGTTTCCTAGGCTGACATATCTTTACCAGATGGACTGGGGTGAATCGTTCGCTAGGTGTTGAGGCTGGGGTTGAAAAATTATTTTTGATTTCTCTCCCGTATTTTAAGACCTTACACTTCCTCACGAAGACGTTCACTAGACAGGCAGTTACACCGACCGCTTGGTATAACTTGGAAACTTTGGGCCTGATTCAGACCCACTCGCGAGCGGCTGTCCGCTCGCAAGTGGGTCGATGTTCTGGACTGAGCATGCGCACGACGGAGGGAGCTCCGTCATGCGCATGCGCCAGACGCGACAAGCAAAGGAAATTCCTTCGCTCGTTGTGTCTGATCAAAGGGGGCGTGCTGTCGATGTTGATTGACAGCACGCCCCCTTTGGTAGGCGTGCCGGGGGCGTGCCTCCCTGACGGGGGCGTTCCCACGGGAACGCCTCCCGTCAGAAGCCGGCCCACTGACATCACCAGTGATGTCAGTGGGAGTGATTTTGGCTCTGATAGAGCCAAAATCACTCCGGGGCTTGCGGTTGAAAACCTCAACCGCAGGCTCCGGCTCGCAGTTTCGATGGTCGCGATGATCACGACCATCGCGGCCATTAAACTGCACGCTCGTATAGGCTGTGGGTGGTGACACACAGCTATACGAGCGTCCAGGAGGACGCTCCATTTTTATGGAGGGCGGCCCTCATTCAGAGCGTGCGCTCTGCTCAGAGCGTACGGCTCTGAATGAGGGCCACTATCACTTAAAGATCTACATTCACTCAATATGATTTAGGGTGGCACAGTGGTTAGCATTGCTGCCTCGCAGCGCAGGGTCCATGGGATCTATTTAGTGGAGGACACAATCTGTGTGGAGTTTGCATGCTCTCACTGTGTTTGCATAAGTTTCCTACAGGGTTCTCCTAATTCCTACCGCAGTCCAAACCTGGCAGGCTAATCCGCTTATGACAAAGCACAATAACCCTAGCGCGTGTGACTGTGTAGTAGACAGTCCGAACTGTAAGCTCCATAGACGCAGGGACTCATGCCTATGGGCCTGATTCATTACCGATCGCAACAGCGATGCAATTGGCCGATTGTTGCGTTCTGCGCAGGCATATGCATCACAGTGCACGAAGACTTCACTGCGAACGGACTACGCAGACCCATCACAGAGTGATTGACAGGAAGTGAGCGTTTGGGGGTGGTCGACGAAACGAAGGGGCGCCAGTACGTTTCAACGCCATTACAAGGGCGTGCATAAATTAGCCATTGCGATCCCATACGCAGCTTGGGCTTTCAATGCGTGCGATGAGGTTAGCAATTCCTGAGTAAGATCACGCCTTGTTCAAGTGTGCGTGAGGCTCCGATTGTACTCGATGTTACCGATGGCTTCGCAGACTTGCAAAGTGTTACGGATGTGTGTAAGGTAAAGAGGGCGTCCTTGTGTTTGGCTGCGATGGCATAGCGATTGCATTCATTAGCATATTTTTACAGTGAGACTGCGGGCGTAATCGCAGTTGAGATCGCAATAGCGATCCGTAATGAATCAGTCCCTGTGCTCAAAGCAATCTCTGTAAAATGCTGCGTAACATGTTGACGCTCTATAAATTTAAAATAATAAGAACGTAAATAGTTCAGTCCACACATTAATCTAGTCCACATGCATTCCTCTGAATTTGCCTTTATAGATAACCCCTTAATTTCCACGCTGTCTTATGCTTGGCGGGTGCTTATGAAATGACTTCACCTCACATTGTCCCACTCCCTTTTCTTATCAACTGTCTCTAATAATAAATTTCAAGATGGCGCTGCTTGCAGTACTGTGCGGTCTTGTCATTGCCAGGGGTTACACTATGGACCTCATTCAGAGCGCTCGCTCTGAATGAGGGCGGCCGCTTCTCTGTAAAGAGCCGGCCTTCTGGCCGTTCGCTAAGCTGTGGGTGACCACCCACAGCTTTAGCCAGCGGCCAGGTTGATGGTCGTGATGGTCAAGACCATCGTGACCATCGGGGCTTGCGACGAGACCCTTGTGTTAGGGTCTCGTCTGCCGCAAGTCCCAGTGAGCTATCGGCTCTAATAGGGCCGGAAGCTCACCACTGACATCACGAGTGTGACTGTGTAGGCAGGCGTTCCTTCGGGAACGCCTCTGTTTGGCCAGCCACGCCCCCACCCCGCCTACAAAATGGGACGAGCTGTCCATCACCATCGATAGCCGCCCCTTTTGTAGTGAGCCCCGGAGCGAGAGAATTTTTCTCTCGCTCCGGGGCTTGCGCACGTGCAGTGCGGCCGCTGCTCGTGCGCAGGGTCTCAACATCGATCCGCTTGCGAGTGCTCAGCGCTTGCGAGCGGGTCTGAATAGGACCCTATGTCTATCATTTCTGGATCGTGGATGGTCTTGACCATCGCGACCATCTTCCTGGCCGCTTGCTATAGCTGTGGGTGGTCACCCACAGCTATGCGAGCGGCCAGGAGGCCGTTCTAAAAATAAAAAAGCCCGGCCCTGAATCAGAGCGAGCGCTCTGTCAGAGCGGCCGGGTCTGAATCAGGGCCTAAGTGCATTGGTAGGGAAAACCGTTCCTATAACGTTGCTGTTTCCTAGGCTGACATATCTTTACCAGATGGACTGGGGTGAATCGTTCGCTAGGTGTTGAGGCTGGGGTTGAAAAATTATTTTTGATTTCTCTCCCGTATTTTAAGACCTTACACTTCCTCACGAAGACGTTCACTAGACAGGCAGTTACACCGACCGCTTGGTATAACTTGGAAACTTTGGGCCTGATTCAGACCCACTCGCGAGCGGCTGTCCGCTCGCAAGTGGGTCGATGTTCTGGACTGAGCATGCGCACGACGGAGGGAGCTCCGTCATGCGCATGCGCCAGACGCGACAAGCAAAGGAAATTCCTTCGCTCGTTGTGTCTGATCAAAGGGGGCGTGCTGTCGATGTTGATTGACAGCACGCCCCCTTTGGTAGGCGTGCCGGGGGCGTGCCTCCCTGACGGGGGCATTCCCACGGGAACGCCTCCCGTCAGAAGCCGGCCCACTGACATCACCAGTGATGTCAGTGGGAGTGATTTTGGCTCTGATAGAGCCAAAATCACTCCGGGGCTTGCGGTTGAAAACCTCAACCGCAGGCTCCGGCTCGCAGTTTCGATGGTCGCGATGATCACGACCATCGCGGCCATTAAACTGCACGCTCGTATAGGCTGTGGGTGGTGACACACAGCTATACGAGCGTCCAGGAGGACGCTCCATTTTTATGGAGGGCGGCCCTCATTCAGAGCGTGCGCTCTGCTCAGAGCGTACGGCTCTGAATGAGGGCCACTATCACTTAAAGATCTACATTCACTCAATATGATTTAGGGTGGCACAGTGGTTAGCATTGCTGCCTCGCAGCGCAGGGTCCATGGGATCTATTTAGTGGAGGACACAATCTGTGTGGAGTTTGCATGCTCTCACTGTGTTTGCATAAGTTTCCTACAGGGTTCTCCTAATTCCTACCGCAGTCCAAACCTGGCAGGCTAATCCGCTTATGACAAAGCACAATAAACCTAGCGCGTGTGACTGTGTAGTAGACAGTCCGAACTGTAAGCTCCATAGACGCAGGGACTCATGCCTATGGGCCTGATTCATTACCGATCGCAACAGCGATGCAATTGGCCGATTGTTGCGTTCTGCGCAGGCATATGCATCACAGTGCACGAAGACTTCACTGCGAACGGACTACGCAGACCCATCACAGAGTGATTGACAGGAAGTGAGCGTTTGGGGGTGGTCGACGAAACGAAGGGGCGCCAGTACGTTTCAACGCCATTACAAGGGCGTGCATAAATTAGCCATTGCGATCCCATACGCAGCTTGGGCTTTCAATGCGTGCGATGAGGTTAGCAATTCCTGAGTAAGATCACGCCTTGTTCAAGTGTGCGTGAGGCTCCGATTGTACTCGATGTTACCGATGGCTTCGCAGACTTGCAAAGTGTTACGGATGTGTGTAAGGTAAAGAGGGCGTCCTTGTGTTTGGCTGCGATGGCATAGCGATTGCATTCATTAGCATATTTTTACAGTGAGACTGCGGGCGTAATCGCAGTTGAGATCGCAATAGCGATCCGTAATGAATCAGTCCCTGTGCTCAAAGCAATCTCTGTAAAATGCTGCGTAACATGTTGACGCTCTATAAATTTAAAATAATAAGAACGTAAATAGTTCAGTCCACACATTAATCTAGTCCACATGCATTCCTCTGAATTTGCCTTTATAGATAACCCCTTAATTTCCACGCTGTCTTATGCTTGGCGGGTGCTTATGAAATGACTTCACCTCACATTGTCCCACTCCCTTTTCTTATCAACTGTCTCTAATAATAAATTTCAAGATGGCGCTGCTTGCAGTACTGTGCGGTCTTGTCATTGCCAGGGGTTACACTATGGACCTCATTCAGAGCGCTCGCTCTGAATGAGGGCGGCCGCTTCTCTGTAAAGAGCCGGCCTTCTGGCCGTTCGCTAAGCTGTGGGTGACCACCCACAGCTTTAGCCAGCGGCCAGGTTGATGGTCGTGATGGTCAAGACCATCGTGACCATCGGGGCTTGCGACGAGACCCTTGTGTTAGGGTCTCGTCTGCCGCAAGTCCCAGTGAGCTATCGGCTCTAATAGGGCCGGAAGCTCACCACTGACATCACGAGTGTGACTGTGTAGGCAGGCGTTCCTTCGGGAACGCCTCTGTTTGGCCAGCCACGCCCCCACCCCGCCTACAAAATGGGACGAGCTGTCCATCACCATCGATAGCCGCCCCTTTTGTAGTGAGCCCCGGAGCGAGAGAATTTTTCTCTCGCTCCGGGGCTTGCGCACGTGCAGTGCGGCCGCTGCTCGTGCGCAGGGTCTCAACATCGATCCGCTTGCGAGTGCTCAGCGCTTGCGAGCGGGTCTGAATAGGACCCTATGTCTATCATTTCTGGATCGTGGATGGTCTTGACCATCGCGACCATCTTCCTGGCCGCTTGCTATAGCTGTGGGTGGTCACCCACAGCTATGCGAGCGGCCAGGAGGCCGTTCTAAAAATAAAAAAGCCCGGCCCTGAATCAGAGCGAGCGCTCTGTCAGAGCGGCCGGGTCTGAATCAGGGCCTAAGTGCATTGGTAGGGAAAACCGTTCCTATAACGTTGCTGTTTCCTAGGCTGACATATCTTTACCAGATGGACTGGGGTGAATCGTTCGCTAGGTGTTGAGGCTGGGGTTGAAAAATTATTTTTGATTTCTCTCCCGTATTTTAAGACCTTACACTTCCTCACGAAGACGTTCACTAGACAGGCAGTTACACCGACCGCTTGGTATAACTTGGAAACTTTGGGCCTGATTCAGACCCACTCGCGAGCGGCTGTCCGCTCGCAAGTGGGTCGATGTTCTGGACTGAGCATGCGCACGACGGAGGGAGCTCCGTCATGCGCATGCGCCAGACGCGACAAGCAAAGGAAATTCCTTCGCTCGTTGTGTCTGATCAAAGGGGGCGTGCTGTCGATGTTGATTGACAGCACGCCCCCTTTGGTAGGCGTGCCGGGGGCGTGCCTCCCTGACGGGGGCGTTCCCACGGGAACGCCTCCCGTCAGAAGCCGGCCCACTGACATCACCAGTGATGTCAGTGGGAGTGATTTTGGCTCTGATAGAGCCAAAATCACTCCGGGGCTTGCGGTTGAAAACCTCAACCGCAGGCTCCGGCTCGCAGTTTCGATGGTCGCGATGATCACGACCATCGCGGCCATTAAACTGCACGCTCGTATAGGCTGTGGGTGGTGACACACAGCTATACGAGCGTCCAGGAGGACGCTCCATTTTTATGGAGGGCGGCCCTCATTCAGAGCGTGCGCTCTGCTCAGAGCGTACGGCTCTGAATGAGGGCCACTATCACTTAAAGATCTACATTCACTCAATATGATTTAGGGTGGCACAGTGGTTAGCATTGCTGCCTCGCAGCGCAGGGTCCATGGGATCTATTTAGTGGAGGACACAATCTGTGTGGAGTTTGCATGCTCTCACTGTGTTTGCATAAGTTTCCTACAGGGTTCTCCTAATTCCTACCGCAGTCCAAACCTGGCAGGCTAATCCGCTTATGACAAAGCACAATAACCCTAGCGCGTGTGACTGTGTAGTAGACAGTCCGAACTGTAAGCTCCATAGACGCAGGGACTCATGCCTATGGGCCTGATTCATTACCGATCGCAACAGCGATGCAATTGGCCGATTGTTGCGTTCTGCGCAGGCATATGCATCACAGTGCACGAAGACTTCACTGCGAACGGACTACGCAGACCCATCACAGAGTGATTGACAGGAAGTGAGCGTTTGGGGGTGGTCGACGAAACGAAGGGGCGCCAGTACGTTTCAACGCCATTACAAGGGCGTGCATAAATTAGCCATTGCGATCCCATACGCAGGTTGGGCTTTCAATGCGTGCGATGAGGTTAGCAATTCCTGAGTAAGATCACGCCTTGTTCAAGTGTGCGTGAGGCTCCGATTGTACTCGATGTTACCGATGGCTTCGCAGACTTGCAAAGTGTTACGGATGTGTGTAAGGTAAAGAGGGCGTCCTTGTGTTTGGCTGCGATGGCATAGCGATTGCATTCATTAGCATATTTTTACAGTGAGACTGCGGGCGTAATCGCAGTTGAGATCGCAATAGCGATCCGTAATGAATCAGTCCCTGTGCTCAAAGCAATCTCTGTAAAATGCTGCGTAACATGTTGACGCTCTATAAATTTAAAATAATAAGAACGTAAATAGTTCAGTCCACACATTAATCTAGTCCACATGCATTCCTCTGAATTTGCCTTTATAGATAACCCCTTAATTTCCACGCTGTCTTATGCTTGGCGGGTGCTTATGAAATGACTTCACCTCACATTGTCCCACTCCCTTTTCTTATCAACTGTCTCTAATAATAAATTTCAAGATGGCGCTGCTTGCAGTACTGTGCGGTCTTGTCATTGCCAGGGGTTACACTATGGACCTCATTCAGAGCGCTCGCTCTGAATGAGGGCGGCCGCTTCTCTGTAAAGAGCCGGCCTTCTGGCCGTTCGCTAAGCTGTGGGTGACCACCCACAGCTTTAGCCAGCGGCCAGGTTGATGGTCGTGATGGTCAAGACCATCGTGACCATCGGGGCTTGCGACGAGACCCTTGTGTTAGGGTCTCGTCTGCCGCAAGTCCCAGTGAGCTATCGGCTCTAATAGGGCCGGAAGCTCACCACTGACATCACGAGTGTGACTGTGTAGGCAGGCGTTCCTTCGGGAACGCCTCTGTTTGGCCAGCCACGCCCCCACCCCGCCTACAAAATGGGACGAGCTGTCCATCACCATCGACAGCCACCCCTTTTGTAGTGAGCCCCGGAGCGAGAGAATTTTTCTCTCGCTCCGGGGCTTGCGCACGTGCAGTGCGGCCGCTGCTCGTGCGCAGGGTCTCAACATCGATCCGCTTGCGAGTGCTCAGCGCTTGCGAGCGGGTCTGAATAGGACCCTATGTCTATCATTTCTGGATCGTGGATGGTCTTGACCATCGCGACCATCTTCCTGGCCGCTTGCTATAGCTGTGGGTGGTCACCCACAGCTATGCGAGCGGCCAGGAGGCCGTTCTAAAAATAAAAAAGCCCGGCCCTGAATCAGAGCGAGCGCTCTGTCAGAGCGGCCGGGTCTGAATCAGGGCCTAAGTGCATTGGTAGGGAAAACCGTTCCTATAACGTTGCTGTTTCCTAGGCTGACATATCTTTACCAGATGGACTGGGGTGAATCGTTCGCTAGGTGTTGAGGCTGGGGTTGAAAAATTATTTTTGATTTCTCTCCCGTATTTTAAGACCTTACACTTCCTCACGAAGACGTTCACTAGACAGGCAGTTACACCGACCGCTTGGTATAACTTGGAAACTTTGGGCCTGATTCAGACCCACTCGCGAGCGGCTGTCCGCTCGCAAGTGGGTCGATGTTCTGGACTGAGCATGCGCACGACGGAGGGAGCTCCGTCATGCGCATGCGCCAGACGCGACAAGCAAAGGAAATTCCTTCGCTCGTTGTGTCTGATCAAAGGGGGCGTGCTGTCGATGTTGATTGACAGCACGCCCCCTTTGGTAGGCGTGCCGGGGGCGTGCCTCCCTGACGGGGGCGTTCCCACGGGAACGCCTCCCGTCAGAAGCCGGCCCACTGACATCACTAGTGATGTCAGTGGGAGTGATTTTGGCTCTGATAGAGCCAAAATCACTCCGGAGCTTGCGGTTGAAAACCTCAACCGCAGGCTCCGGCTCGCAGTTTCGATGGTCGCGATGGTCACGACCATCGCGGCCATCAAAATGCACGCTCGTATAGCCTGTGGGTGGTGACCCACAGCTATACGAGCGTCCAGGAGGACGCTCCATTTTCATGGAGGCCGGCCCTCATTCAGAGCGTGCGCTCTGCTCAGATCGTACGGCTCTGAATGAGGGCCTTTATCCAGAGGATCCATCCTCCTTCTAGTGTTGTTTATAATATTAAGACTCTTTGGGCCTGATTCATGCAGGCAGCTTTGCAATTCCGTCCTTGCAATTATGGTAATGCAGCAGGAGCGTCACGCCTCCTGCACGCATTACATATCCGAGCATCGGATAATCTGCAAGAACATCGGCCGGCTAAGTGACCCTTGGGTTCAGGCAAGCCGGCCGCTGTAGATAAGAGAGAGAGGCCAGGAAATTTCAGTCAGCCGACGGAGATCCTGGCTTCTTCCCTCCCCCCTAACGGCAGCGACACGCCTCTGTTTCGGGAAACAGAGGCCGTCGCCATGCCCTTCCCGCCCACAAATGGCAGCAGACTGTCATTCACTGCCAGTCTGCGTGCAAACAACGCAGGACTCGTGCTGCACATGGGAATCTGTGTTCAGCGGTGCACTATCAGGCCCTATGGTCGTTAGCATGAATGCGATACTTTCCCTTCATCTATGCATTGTTATGCCACTTCATGGTCCTAGTATGGGTATAATATCACTGCCCCACTAATGCATACGCCTCTCATTCCATGTGACATTTTGCAATTATTTTATATTGATCTATGGGTCTGATTCAGGGCCTGATTTAGAGGCGCTCGCTATTTGCGAGCGCTCGCTCTGAATCAGGGCAGATTTTTATAAAAAAAAAATCTGCCTCCAGGCCGATCGCATAGCTGTGGATGACCACCCACAGCTTTTGCGAGCGGCCTGGCAATGGTCGTGATTATCGCAATCATCGGGCTTGCGACGAGACCCTTGTGGTAGGGTCTCGGTTCCCGCAAGCCCGAGTGAACTTCCTGCTCTAATGGAGCAGGAAATTCACTACTGACATCACGAATGATGTCAGTAGGGCCGCCCACAAACGGCAGGCGTTCCTTCGGGAACGCCTCCGTTTGTCCAGCCACCCCCCCTCCCCGCCTACAAAACAGGGCGAGCTGTCGATCAACATCGACAGCTGCCCCATTTTGTAGCAAGCCCCGGAGCGAGTGAAGTTCTCACTCGCTCCGGGGCTCGCGCACGCACATTGACCCGCTTGCGTGCGCTATGCGCTCGCGAGCGGGTCTGAATCAGGCCCTCAGTACAGATAGCGCCTGCGATTACGCACGCAGTCTCACTTCGATGATATGCTATTCCACTGCGATCGCTATGCCGTCGCACCACAACATATGGACGCCCACCTTACCTTACACACATCCGTTATACTTAGCAAGACTGCAAAACCATCGGTAACATGGACTACCATCGCAGCCTCACTCACACTAGAACAAGGTCTGACCTTACTCAGGAATCACTAACCTCATCGCACGAACTGAGTACACAAGCTGCATTTATTCTATCTTTCATTTTAATGTATGCCTCTTCCCCGATGGTTGCTGATTTCATTTTGCACGCGTATTAATGTGTTGCCTGATTTTTCCAGTAAAAATATGAACGAAAAAAAAATAAGAATATAAGTAGAGAGCCTGTCCTGAGTATGATACATACAGACTGCAAGCAGGGAGCTCTCACTTCTTCGTCTGTCTATGAGTAACCCAAGTGTTGCTCTTTTATGGCTTGCTGGAAATGATAAGCTCCTGTGGAACATGCTGGCACTGCATAAATGTTAATTATAAAGTTAATAATTTATCAGGGCAGCATTTCTTGTTCCAGCATGTGATTTATTACAGTCAAAAAAGGCAAATAGAACTGGAGACCCCCCGGTGATCTCTTAGTCCCTCTTTGGAAGGCTTGGAGACTTTCTAACCAGCTCCAGTTTCGGAATGCCGCGTTCCAGCGCCAAGATGGAGAGAACCATCCCTGCAAATAAAACCAGTGTAAGGATTATTTCATTAGTGGGAACGTATTACATACAACGCTGCCGCCTGCACAGATGTGAGGTAAATCATGGCAGCCAATCAGATGTTAGCTTTCATTGATAAAACTTGTTGCGTATGATAATGGTGCTCCAGCCAATCAGCTCCCAACTGTCCCAACTCATACATAGCACTTTGACTTCATAACTCACCAATAAGAGGTCCGATGCAGTACACTGAGAGATACTGGGAGAGGGTACTTCCCTGGCACATAAACATGACAGCAAAGGCCAGCGCTGGATTAAAGACAGCTCCTGTCAGATGTGCACCTGCAATTACAAATTACAGCGAGGGATTTATTGAAAGTGCAAGGGAGTGTTTATTAAGCATTGCACCTATGATGTCTAGTATCTGAGGGCCTGATTCAGCAAGGAACGCAGCCGCGAATTCGCACGCGCCGGACCGATGTTTACATTCTGCACATGCATATGCATCGTAGTGTGCGTGCAAAACCTGCCTCTGCGATCGGGAAGCAATCGGAATGGGCACGCAGTCCCCTCTTAAAGTGATTGACAGGAAGTGTCCATTTGTGGGGGGGGGGGGGGTTAGTGAAACGCAGGCGTGCCAGTGCATTTGAACACCGTTACTCAGGGGCGTGCGTAATTGAGCCAGAGCTCTAGATACACACAGGAAGCGGCCCAAATCCTGAGTGAGGTCAGGTCAACCACTATTAAGCTAATGGTATTTGATGGTTCTCGATGTTACTGATGTTTTCGCTGTCTAGCGAGGTATTGCGGATGTGAGTAAAGGGAAGTGGGCGGCATTATGTAGTGGTGGGCGTTTGGTTCTTCTGCTGCGGTGTCATTGCCATTGGGTCCATTAGCATATTTTTGCAGCGGCCGGGTGCGTGCATATGCAGTCTCGTGTTCTGTGCTGTATCAGGCCCTGAGAGCTGTATCTACAGCTGAGACTGACTGAGGCCTAGGGGGTAAATTTACCAAGTGAGAGTTTTTAGAAGTGTGTTTTAGAAGAGATGTTGCCCATAGCAACCAATCAGATTCTACTTAACATTAACTAGCTCCTTCTAGAAGATAATAGCTAGAATCTGTTTGGTTGCTCTGGGCAACATCTCCTCTTCTAAAACTCACTTCTTAAAACTCTCATTTAAATTTCCCCCCCAATAGTGAGTGAAAATTGTACTTGTGCACCACAAATGTACAGGCCGGTCCCCATTTCAAGGATGTTCATAAAGTAAATAAAGAGATCTGCCCTAAACCTGTGCCTAGCTACCTCAGATTGTGCCCTGCAGGGTGCAAATCATTATTATCCTTTTATTTACATGGCACCACAAAAGGGTCCTCAGTGCCTAACATAGAACATCATTAATAGCAGTATAACAAGGCAGACAGTCACAGCCTTTGGGGTACAGCATACCTCCCAACATGACCCTCTCCAGGAGGGACACAATGCTCTGGTCCTGGACTTCCCTGGTAACTTATGATTGGTGGAGGCTCCAGAGATGGGGCTGCAGTACAGTCCAACATTCAAATAGGGGAGTCACACCAACTGCCAGTGAGTCCCAGCCAGTGATGTTTGAGATGACAGTTGGTGTGACTCCCCTATTTGAATTTTGAACTGCGCTGCAGCCCCACCTCTTACCAGAGAAGTCCAGGACCAGAGTATTGTGTCCCTCCTGGAGAGGGTCATGCTGGGAGGTATGGTACAGTCATTTCATTAGGTTACCAATCACAGTGAGAACAATTATGAAAGCTGAGTAAAGCAAACTTGCCTGCTCTCCTGATTTTTCGGCTTCCCCCCCAGCACCCTGAAAGAGTAGGCAGATATCCCGCATCCCGCCCACTCTCTAGTAAAGTGGGCAGGATGCAGAGATTTTACTGGGGAATTTGCGCGTCCGTTGAGAGGGCTGTTCCCGGAGAGAATGTCTGGAAAGTTGGTAAGTATGAAGTAAAGACAAAGGGCCTTATACTGAGGAGCACGTCATTTCAATACCGCGTGCAAGTAGCTAATGTTTTCAGGAGACAACAGGGAGGTGGTTGAAAAGACGTGGGCGTCGCAGTCAGCGGCTGTGTATAAAGACACAGCAGCACTGACACAGGCGGCCAAGATCAGACGGATAATTTGCGCCTCCAGAGGGCTGGTGCAATGGAGCTCATTCAGACCCGGACGCAACGCAGCGCACTTTCGCAGCCGCAAGGGGCCGGGTATGCAAATTCCGCGATCGCATGGCCAGGCTTAAGGACGCCCTCTATGTCTTAGAGAGAGACGGCAGAGTGATCGCACGCCGGTGTAATGACGCCCACTTTTCTTTCTTAGCACACGTAATCTCCAGGAAGTGTGTGATTATTCAGTAACATCGAGAGCCGTCGGAGCTGCTCGCAGCCCTTGAGGTAGACCCTACCCCGCCGCAAGAACTGCGATCACTGCAGGCTGCAATACAACCAGGTGACGTGTACAATGACGCCTCCATGCTAATTATGCACGCCCATGAAACACCGTTAGAACACAGAGGCACGCCTGCGTTCACACATCCACACCCCCGTTTCCCGACACCACCCACAAACGGCGCTATCTGTCACTCAAATTAGCGCTCAGTCTGTGTACTTCCAGCGCCTGATCCCCGATCGCTAAGACTGGCTTGCGCACACGCACTGCGGGTTATACGCATGCGCAGAATGTGAAAATCGGCCAGCTACGAGCAAAAGCCGCGTTGCGTCCGGGTCTGAATCGGGCCCAATGTTCGATGGTGGCGAGACCAATGGTGTGTCTTTGTACAAATACCATCGGCATTAGCATAAAGAGGCAGAGGCGCTATGGCAAAAGATAATGTCGCAGCTGCAATAGCGCGCACCTATAAATCAGAGCCATACTGCCATAAAAAAGTGGAGCTTCAGAACTCCATCGCTACAAATACGTTCCCCAATAACGACACCTGTCACCCTCGTTTCATAGGCCAAACCAACATTCAGCCTATCAGTTTTCTAGGGAACCCGTGACATCACCAGTGACATCACTGAGGCACCAACCAATATTCATGAGGCGTGAGTGTGATGCTTGCTATAAGTATTGCTAAGTGATCTTGGGCCCCATTTGCAAACGAAGGGAAATACCAGCGGCAATTTTTGTTTAGTATCACTGTGATACAAATGAAAATTCCACTGGTATTTAGTATTACTTACCCCTCTGGCGAGGACCCGCGAAGTCAAAATCCTCAGCGAGGTCCTCCACTGGGTTGCTGGCAGCCTAACACTGCCAGCGACGGGCTCCAGTGTCATGCGCATGCACGACGGTCCGTCTGCGCATGTGCATTACAGGGAGACCCGGCAGTGCCTGGAAGGCTTCATTGAAGCCGGAAAGGCACCGCCGGGTCTCCATTGCCAGCAATGGGGCCCGCATCGCTCTTACCATCTTTTAGATGGCGAGAGCGATGCTGTACAAACAGCGGTAATCTAAGATCACCGCTGTTTACTAAATAAAGGAAGATGGTATAACCCCTTTAGCAAGGGCCCCTAGAATGGACTTAAACAATTATGAGTCTTGTAGTGGGCGATAAGACACACACACACACACACACACACACACACACACACACACACACACACACACACACACACACACACACACACACACACACACACAATAAATCTAGGGATTGATTAAAGATTGCATGAAATATAAAACCACTGGTAATAATCCACTTATATTAGGTGTATCACTGAGACTGCGTCTGATACTCACTGGTAAGTGACGCCTAAACTATCGGCATAAAAAGCTAGGCCAGGAGTTCTACAGATGTGTCCTCATACACTAAGCATCTATACGCCATATACAGCGAGACACCAGGCGCAACTGAGACGCTCCAAGAGGTGTAGCGTACAATATTTTTCGTTAAATTAGACACACGTACAAATTAGCAGATGAAGCACAATGGAAACCGGCGTGAGAAAAAGCTGCCGCCGCTGCTTCGTAGCGCTTCTTACCAGTGACGTGCGGTGAGGTAAATGGCTGGGGAGGCACTGGCTAGTATCAGAGCAAGATTTACACAGAACCCGAGGGCTCATGTGTGCATTATACAAAAGTGCAGCAGTATATATAGTGCTGGAAATTTGGTGTGTATGATCAGAGATGTGCGGAAAAGGTAGGCAGGGGAGGCAGTGCCTCACCTGCCTCACCTCACCGCACATCACTGCTTCTTACACAGATTCAGACTCAGGGCCTGATTCAGAACCGCTCGCTCGCGCTGTGCGTTCGCAAGTGGCCCGATGTTCTGTGTACGTGCATGCACATGCTTCGTTCTGCACGTGCGCGAACTACACACTGTGATCGCATCCCTCTCGCTCGCCCAGCAAAGGCAGCCCAGGGTAATGAGTGACAGGAGAGGCCGTTTGTGGGTGGTAACAGGGGCAGGACACTAATAACGGGAGGTTGGAGATGCAAACGCAGGCGTGCCTGATTGTTTCAACGCCGGTTTAGAGGTGTGCAGAATTAACAGGCAGCGTCATAGTACACGTCACATGCCTTTTTTTTACACTGATTTCCTCGCAATGCTTGCGGTAGGGTAAAGCTACCTCAAGCACTACGTTCACATCCGATGGTGCTCGATGTACCAATGTTTTAATACACTTCCTGGAGATGACGTGGTGCTGGTGGGCGGCTCTGCCTGTGCGATTGGGCGTACGCTCACACAAAGTGGCTGCTCGCTAAGACACGTTGGGTGTGCTTATGCCTTGGCGAGCGATCGCTTCCTTTGGCGTCACTTTGACAAATTTGCATACGCATCTAGCGAGCGTATGCAGATAGCGAACGGGTCTGAATCAGGCCCTCAGCCTCACACAGATGTACAAGTCAGCCATGTAGTTCTGTCATTCCCACCTGTTTTATGTATGTGACTAAAACGCCTGTATTGAGCGAGAAAGATGCTTGGCGTGGTACAGTCGGCCGGGACCTGGCGCGCTGAGGGACTATTTGGCGTGACTTGAGCAACAGTGTATGAGGATATAATACTTAGGGGTCTATTTACTAAGCATTGGATGGAGATAAAGTGGGCGGAGATAATGTCCCAACCAATCAGCTCCTAACTGTCATTTTTCAAACACAGCCTGTGACATGGCAGTTAGGAGCTGATTGGTTGGGACTTAATCTCCGTTCACTTTATCTCCATCCAGGGCTTAGTAAATAGACCCCTTAATGGGCTTTATTTAGACTTGGAAAAAAAAAGAGGTCTCATTTGCAAACCAGTAATGATGCGTCTTGCGCCTCAACATCTTAAGAAATATGCAACTTTAAATCTGGCGTAAAGACGCCTTCAAAGCAAAGGTGGGAATCCTCATTAACAATTACAATAATGTGACACTGGTAGCTAATGTATTTCAACATCCGTGTAACTCAAAATAAGTAAGGGGTCTATTAACTAAGCAGTGTTAGGAGACAGAGTGAAAAGTGATAAGAAAGTGATAAGGTGCCAGCCAATCAGCTCCCAACTGTCATTTTTCAAACACAGCCTGTGAGATGACAGTTGGGAGCTGATTGGCTGGCACCTTATCACTTTCTTATCACTTTTTACTCTGTCTCCTAACACTGCTTAGTAAATAGACCCCTCAGTCCCTTACTGTACTGCACTTGCCATATGCACCTCTGATCCGCCTCCCCTATGCCTGAGTCTTTGCACAATAATTCCATCAAACAAACTCTAAGCTCTGCCAAGTGCTGCCATGGAAAATAAACCTGTTTTTAAAAATCCCTGCACCTTCCTCTCCCCCCTCCTCCCTGGCTGCCTGGGGTGAAAGTTCATCGCTCGCTAGACTTTGAGCTCAATCACTGTTCGTCTCTGCACTGTGGGTTTAAAACACTGAAGTGTGTCTCCGACTTCCATGTCATTTCAGGAACTTAACTTTCAATATTAAGGAGTCTATTCAGCATTGCTTTTTGTACATAAAAAATACGGAAACTATGATTTCTGTATTTTTTATGTAAATCCCCTATTCAGCAATGGGTTAATGGAAAAGATGACACAATTATATTCTCCACTAATTCCCATCTGACTGAGTACCGCACTGTAGGGATCAGCCATTGATCTAGAGTCCTTTAACACTTTTAGCTATCCAGCTTAGCAAAAAGTGTTAAATCACTCCGTAAATCATTACTTTATATAACGCCATTTCAGAATGGCGTTATATTAAGGAAATTCCTTACATTTCCCGAAAACTGCAGGGACAGAGAGAATATTTTCCATAAGTCCCTGCAGCATATTGTAAGCCCGCCCAGTCTTCGTGCCTGCTTCCCGGTGATCGGCGGCAGGTATGGCCAATTAGAGCCTATTAAACCTGCCGAAAGTGATTGACATGTGTATACACTATACAGGCTTTATACTAGCCTGTATACATGTATATTTATGTGCTATTATATTTAAAATGTATATATACATTTTAAATATAAAAGCGCATAAATATACATGTACACAGGTTACTATAAAGCCTGTATATACATGTCAGTCTATTTGGACAGACTGGAGCTGTACTTACCTCTCCGCGGTCACCGGGAAGCCAGGACGGAGACTGTTCCCGAGCGCATGACTGAGCATGCGCAGAGGAACAAACAGAAGGGATTGTTTTCGGAAACTGAAAACAATCCCTTCTGTGACATCGCAGGGACAGCGCGTTACCGCAACCGCTGTCCCTGCTGAAAATCTTGCTGAAGAGCTTACTAAAAATTTGACAATTGATAATTATTCGTGACGATGTTGTCTGATAATATTGTGGGCAACATCGTCACTGTTGCTGAATAGACCCCTAAAACCTTATTTATGGGCCTATGTATCAAGGAATATTTGCGGGATACCCCCTCGAAGCACCCGTTTTCTATTGTTGAAAACACACAATTATTATGTATTATTATGTATCCCCCGGGATGTATGTATGGAGAACTGCAGCAGATATCTCCTGTTTTTGTCTGCAAAAGAAGCCCCCATAGATTTCTATGGGGGCAGCTTATTTGCCGACTTAGCTCAGGAATGCAAAGCAATCCAGAGTTTGGCCCCGGTAGCTAACGCCATTGTAGCCAAGTAGCAAAAGGTGTTGGGAGAGAAATCCATAAGATCTATCCCCGGTAATGGGCACTTGCACGTGCGCCATCAGCAGGCCCACGCATGGACCAAACCGTGCCGTGGTCTCGAAGGAGAAGTGAAGTGATCGCTTCTAACACGTTGCAGGGACTCCAGCGTCTGCATGTGTTTTTTTAATACATTGAGGCAATCTTTAATTTCTTAGGGGTCTATTTACTAAGCAGTGTTAGGAGACAAAGTGAAAGGAGATAAGGTACCAGCCAATCAGCTCCTAACTGCCATCTCACAGGCTGTGTTTGAAAAATGACAGTTGGGAGCTGATTGGCTGGTACCTTATCACTTTTCACTCTGTCTCCTAACACTGCTTAGTAAATAGACCCCTTATTGTCGTAAAAAGCAGAATGCGATACTGAATAAATATGCTCTTCATTCATATATAGGGCTATTTCAAAATGTTGCATGACCTTGAGGACCTCATTCAGACCCGATCACAAGATGCGATCGCTCGCTGGCAAAAAGGGGCCGGATATTGTAATGAAGTGCTCGCACTGCATCTCGTAAGGACGCCCACTATGTTTTAGCGAGCTACGGCAAAGTGCGCTGGTAAGTGTATAAAGACGCCCCCTTGCCACTCGCAACACACGTCATCTCCGGGAAATGAAGGATTAATCGGGACCATCGTGAGCCATCGGAGCTGCTCGCAGCCCTTGGGGTTGCCTTAGCCTGCCGCAAGCACAGCGATCAGTGCTGACTGAAATACATGCAGGTGATGTGTACAATGACGCTACTTTGCTAATTATGCACGCCCTTTAAACAGCATTTTGGCGGCCAGACACGCCTCCGTTCGCACATCCACTCCCCCGTTCACAAGCACCTTCCTCTGTTACCACCCACAAACGGCGCTATCTGTCACTCAAAGCAGCGACCTGAAAGTGGCTCGCGAGCTACCAAAATCGGATCGCAATGACTTGCGCACGCGCACTGCGAATTATACGCATGCGCAGATGCTGCGAAAATCGCTCCCAGCGAGCGAGCGTGCCTTAGCGAGCGGGTCTGAATGAGGTCTTAAGTGTATAACATTTTACTAGCTGCTATAGTTACTATGTAAGCTACACAGGTTCCTTTTTTGCTAGAGGGTCTAGTAACATTGGCTAAATATAACTTGTAGCTGTGATACTATTAGCCTGTCAGTGTGTATGGGACGTCCGCCTGCGCTATCTGTATGTATGGGTAAAATGTAAAGTCAGCACACTCGCAGGTATGTTTTCAATCAAAGTAGGTACCAGATGTCCTGCAATTCATTTCAACCAATATTCAAGCATGCGTTATTCTGACCGTGAATTCTGCTGCCAGTATTTTGACCGTCGGGATGATCACCGCCGGGATCGTGACGGGTTGGGTACGGTATACCGGCGGCCGTGATGCCGGAAGTCAGAATGCCGACAGCGGGATCACAAAAGTCAGAATCCCAACCCCAAACTTTCCCCTATTCCTAACCCTTCCCTCCTGAAGCCTAATCCTATCCCTCCTACACCTAACCATCCCTCTAACCCTAATACTTACCATCAGGATGCCAGCGGTCGGGACTCTGGAGCTGGGATTCCGACTGCTGCCGGATTTCGGCGCCAGTATTCCGACCGCCGGGATGGTAACTACATCCCATCCAGACTACATCCCGTATGCATTATACAACAATGTTTAACAAATAATTTTATGAGTGTCTCCAGGCATCTTTACTTTCAGAACACGCTAAACATCAGGAGCCAGTAGACAATAATATCAATTAATGACTTAACTCATACAGGAGTCTATTTATTAAGCTGTGTTAGGAGATAAAGTGAACGGTGATAAGGTATCAGCCAATCAGCTCCTAATTCCCAGCTGTTTTATGTATGTGCGAGAAAGATGCCTGGCGCGCCGAGGGGCTATTTGGCGTGACTTGAGCAACAGTGTATGAGGATATAATACTTAGGGGTCTATTTACTAAGCCTTGGATGGAGATAAAGTGGACAGAGATAATGTCCCAACCACTCGGCTCCTAACTATCATTTTTCAAACACAGCCTGTGACATGGCAGTTAGGAGCTGATTGGCTGGTACCTAATCACCGTTCACTTTATCTCCTAACACAGCTTAGTAAATAGACCCCTAATTAACATCAATTAGGAATAAAGTCACTACTACAACTACATATAAATAATAGAGTACAGAGTAGCAGTCTATCACATCTGTGTCTCCTCACCTGCATAGACGATGCCAGTGATGGTCAGTGCCACCACATGGGACTGCTGCTGGGGTCTCACCTGAGGTAGGAAATGCAACATAATAAAAAGGCACAGGGTGCAGGTCATCTCCACCAGGGCCCCTGGCACAAGGGCCACACGCATGGGGTTACTGCATTCCCCACCAACTTCATGCAGAGGGGACAGTCCCAGCAGCCAGAGCCGGGGTATCAGCACCCAGGAGAGCGCAGCGCCTGCAAACTGCGCCCCCACACGCATGGCAGTCAGCGCCCCGGGGGCCCGGCCACACAGCCACTGCCGGGCACTGCCACACGGGTTACAGGTGGCCCCCCGGGAGGTCAGGCAGTGCAGCACCACCTGCAGGTAGGTGAGGGTCAGGGCCAGCCAGCTCTCCAGGGCCCCCAGAGAGCCCAGTAGGATCAGCTCCCTGGTGCAGCAGCCCAGCTGCAGCATGCCCACCGCTTCCAGAGCCAGCTCCTGCCCCTGCCCCGAGGGCAAGGACCGCCGGGTCAGCCAACGCAGCAGCTCACACAGCAGGAGGGTGCAGCCAACCAGGGCCACCGAGCCCAGCACCAGATGCATGCTACCACTCTCCTGCAGGGGCACAGTCACCAATCCTCTGCTGCTGGGGCACAGTCACCGTGCCTGTGATGGGTACAGGGGCAAAGTCCTCACTCCTCTCCTGCTGGGCACAGTCCTCACTCCTGTGCAGGATAGAGGGGCACAGTCCTCACTCCTGTGCAGGATAGAGGGGCACAGTCCACACTCCTGGGCTGGGTACAGTAGCAAAGTCGCCTTTTCTCCCCTGCTGTGTGCAGAGGCACAGTCCCCACTCTTCTGCTGTGTGCAGGGGCACGGTCCTCGCTTCTGTGCTGGGTACAGGGGGCACAGTCCCCGCACCTCTTTTGCTGGGTGCACAGTCACTGCCACTTTTTCTTCTTTGTGCCACTATGGCTGCAGGTCCAGCATCGGGTCATTGTGGCTCCCCCGCCGGCTGGGACAGGAGCTGCTGCCCCTTGTACTCCTGCAACAGCCTCTCATTCACTACACACAGCAGACGGATGACAAGACAAGGGGGCGTGGCGATGATATCACAGTGAGGTGTCAGATGGGCGGGGACCCGACTCCCCCTCCTATCATCATAGTACATGCTTATCGTTACTGCCTCTTTATGCTGCATGTGATACTGTTACTGTCTCCTAATGCTGCATGTGATACTGTAACTGTGTCTCCTAGTCCTTATGCTGCATGTGATACTGTTACTGTCTCCTAATGCTGCATGTGATACTGTTATTGTGTCTCCTAACACTGCATGTGATACTGTAACTGTGTCTCCTAGTCCTTATGCTGCATGTGATACTGTTACTGTCTCCTAATGCTGCATGTGATACTGTTATTGTGTCTCCTAACACTGCATGTGATACTGTAACTGTGTCTCCTAGTCCTTATGCTGCATGTGATACTGTTACTGTCCCCTTATGCTGCATGTGATACTGTTACTGTCTCCTAATGCTGCATATGATACTGTTATTGTGTCTCCTAACACTGCATGTGATACTGTAACTGTGTCTCCTAGTCCTAATGCTGCATGTGATACTGTTACTGTCTCCTTATGCTGCATGTGATACTGTTACTGTGGGGTCTATTACTAAGCAGTGTTAGGAGACAGAGTGAAAAGTGATAAGGTGCCAGCCAATCAGCTCCCAACTGTCACAGGCTGTGTTTGAAAAATGACAGTTGGGAGCTGATTGGCTGGCACCTTTTCACTTTCTTATCCTTCTCACTCTGGGCCTGATTCAGAGCCGCTCGTAAGCGGCCGCTCGTTCGCTCCGAGCGATGTTCGCACATCTGCGCATGCGTATGCATCGTAAAGCGCATGCGCCAACCAGTCATTGCGGTCGAAAATCGTGTGCTCGCAAAATAGCCAATGCCTGCTAATTTGAGTGACAGAATGAGGCGTTTGTGGGTGGTAACAGGGGAAGGTGCTTGAAAACGGGGAGTGGAGATCCGAGCGCAGGCGTGCCAAGCGGTCAAAACGGGCGTTTTAAGGGTGTGCATAATTAACAAAGCAGCGTCATCGACCACGTCACTTGGTTGTCTTTTAGCCTGAACTGCTCGCATGATTGCGGTAGGAAAATGCTACCACAAGCACTGCGAGCAGTTCAGACGCCTTTCAATGTACTCGATTAATCTAATAAATAGCGGAGATGACGTATGATGCGAGCAGCCAGGGGGCGTCTTTACAAAATAGCGAGCGCATGTTTCGTTCGCTCGCTCAGACAGAGGCGTCAACAGACCACAAAGAGCGAGCGCTCTATTTAAATATCTGGCCCCTTTTTCTGAACGAGCGAGCGCAAATAGCGTCCGGCTCTGAATCAGGCCCTTTGTCTCCTAACACTGCTTAGTAAGTCTTAGCAAGTAAGACCCCTAAGTCTCCTAATGCTGCATGTGCCGAGAGAGGGGGGGGGGAGTGGGTATAATTAACCCGGGCTTGTGCTTCCAGAGGGGCCCGGCGGGGGCCCGACTCCAGCGCCGCTCCTCCCTTCCTCCCTCGCTAAGCAGCAGCCACAGCAATCTCCTATGCCTGAGGGGGGGAGCGATCAGAGTTATCATGCCCCCCCCCTGGCTTTGCGCCGGGCTGAGGGGCTCACAGCAACCCCTCCGCAGCGCAAAAGTATGTATTTTTCAAGGGGGCATGGCCACGCTGCCGTGATTAGGCCACGCCCCCTCTCTTTACCGGTGCCCGGCGGTGCTCTCTATGCTCTGTGTCTCCTAATGCTGCATGTGATACTGTTACTGTCTCCTAATGCTGCATGTGATACTGTTACTGTCTCCTAATGCTGCATGTGATACTGTTACTGTATCTCCTAATGCTGCATGTGATACTGTTACTGTCTCCTAATGCTGCATGTGATACTGTTACTGTATCTCCTAATGCTGCATGTGATACTGTTACTGTGTCTCCTTATGCTGCATGTGATACTGTTACTGTCTCCTAATGCTGCATGTGATACTGTTACCGTATCTCCTAATGCTGCATGTGATACTGTTACTGTATCTCCTAATGATGCATGTGATACTGTTACTGTCTCCTAATGCTGCATGTGATACTGTTACTGTATCTCCTAATGCTGCATGTGATACTGTTACTGTCTCCTAATGCTTCATGTGATACTGTTACTGTACTGTATCTCCAATTGCTGCATGTGATACTGTTACTGTCTCCTAATGCTTCATGTGATACTGTTACTGTACTGTATCTCCAATTGCTGCATGTGATACTGTTACTGTCTCCTAATGCTTCATGTGATACTGTTACTGTGTCTCATTATGCTGCATGTGATACTGTTACTGTCTCCTTATGCTTCATGTGATACTGTTACTGTCTCCTAATGCTTCATGTGATACTGTTACTGTCTCCTAATGCTGCATGTGATACTGTTACTGTCTCCTAATGCTTCATGTGATACTGTTACTGTCTCCTTATGCTGCATGTGATACTGTTACTGTGTCTCCTTATGCTTCATGCGATACTGCTACTGTGTCTCATTATGCTGCATGCAATACTGTTATCGTGTCTCCTAATGCTGCATGTGATACTGTTACCGTGTCTCCTAATGCTTCATGCGATACTGTTACTGTGTCTCATTATGCTGCATGCGATACTGTTACTGTGTCTCCTAATGCTGCATGTGATACTGTTACCATGTCTCCTAATGCTTCATGCGATACTGTTACCGTGTCTCATTATGCTGCATGTTATACTGTTACCGTATCTCCTTATGCTGCATGTGATACTGTTACCGTATCTCCTAATGCTTCATGCGATATTGTTACCATGTCTCCTTATGCTGCATGTGATACTGTTACTGTGTCTCATTATGCTGCATGTGATACTGTTACCGTATCTCCTTATGCTGCATGTGATACTGTTACCGTGTCTCCTTATGCTGCATGTGATACTGTTACCGTGTCTCCTAATGCTGCATGTGATACTGTTACCGTGTCTCCTAATGCTGCATGTGATACTGTTACCGTGTCTCCTAATGCTGCATGTGATACTGTTACCGTGTCTCCTAATGCTGCATGTGATACTGTTACTGTACTTCCTAATGCTGCATGTGATACTGTTACTGTGTCTCATTATGCTGCATGTGATACTGTTACTGTGTCTCCTTATGCTGCATGTGATACTGTTACCGTATCTCCTAATGCTGCATGTGATACTGTTACTGTATCTCTTTATGCTGCATGTGATACTGTTACTGTATCTCCTAATGCTGCATGTGATACTGTTACCGTATCTCCTTATGCTGCATGTGATACTGTTACCGTATCTCCTAATGCTTCATGCGATACTGTTACTGTGTCTCATTATGCTGCATGCGATACTGTTACCGTGTCTCCTTATGCTGCATGCGATACTGTTACCGTGTCTCCTAATGCTTCATGCGATACTGTTACCGTGTCTCCTTATGCTGCATGCGATATTGTTACCGTGTCTCCTTATGCTGCATGCGATATTGTTACCGTGTCTCCTTATGCTGCATGTGATACTGTTACCGTGTCTCCTTATGCTGCATGCGATACTGTTACCGTGTCTCCTTATGCTGCATGCGATACTGTTACCGTGTCTCCTAATGCTGCATGCGATACTGTTACCGTGTCTCCTAATGCTGCATGCGATACTGTTACCGTGTCTCCTTATGCTGCATGCGATACTGTTACCGTGTCTCCTTATGCTGCATGCGATACTGTTACCGTATCTCCTAATGCTGCATGCGATACTGTTACCGTATCTCCTTATGCTGCATGCGATACTGTTACCGTATTTCCTTATGCTGCATGCGATACTGTTACCGTGTTTCCTTATGCTGCATGCGATACTGTTACCGTGTCTCCTAATGCTGCATGCGATACTGTTACCGTATCTCCTAATGCTGCATGCGATACTGTTACCGTATCTCCTTATGCTGCATGCGATACTGTTACCGTATCTCCTAATGCTTCATGCGATACTGTTACCGTATCTCCTAATGCTGCATGTGATACTGTTACCGTATCTCCTTATGCTGCGTGTGATACTGTTACCGTATCTCCTTATGCTGCGTGTGATACTGTTACCGTATCTCCTAATGCTGCTTCTCCTTATGCTGCATGCGATACTGTTACCGTATCTCCTACCATATCTCCTTATGCTGCATGTGATACTGTTACCGTGTCTCCTTATGCTGCATGTGATACTGTTACCGTGTCTCCTTATGCTGCATGCGATACTGTTACCGTATCTCCTACCATATCTCCTTATGCTGCATGTGATACTGTTACCGTGTCTCCTTATGCTGCATGTGATACTGTTACCGTGTCTCCTTATGCTGCATGTGATACTGTTACCATATCTCCTAATGCTGCATGTGATACTGTTACCGTATCTCCTTATTCTGCATGTGACACTGTTACCGTATCTCCTAATGCTGCATGTGATACTGTTACCGTATCTCCTTATGCTGCATGTGATACTGTTACCGTATCTCCTAATGCTTCATGCGATACTGTTACTGTGTCTCATTATGCTGCATGCGATACTGTTACTGTGTCTCATTATGCTGCATGCGATACTGTTACCGTGTCTCCTAATGCTTCATGCGATACTGTTACTGTGTCTCATTATGCTGCATGCGATACTGTTACCGTGTCTCCTAATGCTGCATGTGATACTGTTACCGTGTCTCCTTATGCTGCACGCGATACTGTTACCGTGTCTCATTATGCTGCACGTGATACTGTTACCGTATCTCCTTATGCTGCACGTGATACTGTTACCATGTCTCCTTATGCTGCATGTGATACTGTTACCGTATCTCCTAATGCTGCATGTGATACTGTTACCGTATCTCCTAATGCTGCATGTGATACTGTTACCGTATCTCCTAATGCTGCATGCGATACTGTTACCGTGTCTCCTAATGCTGCATGCGATACTGTTACCGTATCTCCTTATGCTGCATGCGATACTGTTACCGTATCTCCTAATGCTGCATGCGATACTGTTACCGTATCTCCTTATGCTGCATGCGATACTGTTACTGTATCTCCTAATGCTGCATGCGATACTGTTTCCATATCTCCTAATGCTGCATGCGATACGGTTACCGTATCTCCTTATGCTGCATGCGATACTGTTACCGTATCTCCTAATGCTGCATGCGATACTGTTACCGTATCTCCTTATGCTGCATGCGATACTGTTACCGTGTCTCCTTATGCTGCATGTGATACTGTTACCGTATCTCCTTATTCGGCATGCAATACTGTTACCGCATCTCCTAATGCTGCATGCGATACTGTTACCGTGTCTCCTAATGCTGCATGCGATACTGTTACCGTATCTCCTTATGCTGCATGTGATACTGTTACCGTATCTCCTAATGCTTCATGCGATACTGTTACTGTGTCTCATTATGCTGCATGCGATACTGTTACCGTGTCTCATTATGCTGCATGCGATACTGTTACCGTGTCTCCTAATGCTTCATGCGATACTGTTACTGTGTCTCATTATGCTGCATGCGATACTGTTACTGTGTCTCCTAATGCTGCATGTGATACTGTTACCGTGTCTCCTTATGCGGCATGTGATACTGTTACCGTATCTCCTAATGCTGCATGTGATACTGTTACTGTGTCTCCTTATGCTGCATGTGATACTGTTACCGTGTCTCCTAATGCTGCATGTGATACTGTTACCGTGTCTCCTTATGCTGAATGCGATACTGTTACCGTATCTCCTTATGCTGCATGCGATACTGTTACCGTATCTCCTAATGCTTCATGCGATACTGTTACCGTATCTCCTAATGCTTCATGCGATACTGTTACCGTGTCTCCTTATGCTGCATGTGATACTGTTACCGTATCTCCTAATGCTGCATTTGATACTGTTACCGTATCTCCTTATGCTGCATGTGATACTGTTACTGTATCTCCTAATGCTTCATGCGATACTGTTACTGTCTCCTAATGCTGCATGTGATACTGTTACTGTCTCATTATGCTGCATGTGATACTGTTACTGTGTCTCATTATGCTGCATGTGATACTGTTACTGTGTCTCATTATGCTGCATGTGATACTGTTACCGTGTCTAATAATGCTTCATGCGATACTGTTATTGTTTCTCCTTATGCTGCATGTGATACTGTTACCGTGTCTCCTAATGCTTCATGCAATACTGTTACTGTATCTCCTTATGCTGCATATGATACTGTTACTGTATCTCCTAATGCTGCATGTGATACTGTTACTGTATCTCCTTATGCTGCATGTGATACTGTTACCGTGTCTCCTTATGCTGCATGTGATACTGTTACTGTCTCCTAATGCTGCATGTGATACTGTTACTGTCTCCTAATGCTGCATGTGATACTGTTACCGTATCTCCTTATGCTGCATGTGATACTGTTACCGTGTCTCCTAATGCTTCATGCGATACTGTTACTGTGTCTCCTTATGCTGCATGTGATACTGTTACCGTATCTCCTTATGCTGCATATGATACTGTTACTGTATCTCCTAATGCTGCATGTGATACTGTTACCGTATCTCCTTATGCTGCATGTGATACTGTTACCGTATCTCCTAATGCTGCATGTGATACTGTTACCGTATCTCCTTATTCTGCATGTGATACTGTTACTTTACTGTATCTCCTAATGCTGCATGTGATACTGTTACTGTCTCCTAATGTGGTGCCCGCTTTATCCCAGTATTCAATTAGGATCCGGCGAAAACGGGACCTGGCGGAAAGGTAAGTATCAAAAAAGTCCTGGAAATTTTTGGGAATTTATTGTTGTCCCCCCCTAAAGATGGTCTGACATTTGGGATCACTATGGGTACCCCCAATCTGGCCTGCTGAAGGTAATTGGGGGCCCCGATACTTTATCCCAGAAAAACCAGCGATGATGTTGAAAAGTCTGACCTCTGACTTTTCGCCTCAAATTGAATACGGGCCTGAGTGTCAGAAAATTACTTCATGTGGATAAATCTGATTATTTTGTTATTGTGATACAAATAAATAGTTTATAGCATTTCAACGGAATTGTCTTATTTTTATTTTATTTTGTTTATTTTATTGAAACACCATGACAGCGAATCATACAAATGGTATTTGCTAACATAACAACAGATCATTAAGTAGACAATTACATCAAATTCCACAGTGTAACTGTGAATAACTATACAGTTTGCAAAAATAAATGTAAATACAATGGTTACATTAAAACAATTAGGCCCGTATTCAATTTGGGAGCGAAAAGTCCATGCTGGACTTTTCGCTCCACATTGGAGCTTTTCCTGGGATAAAGTATCAGGCGCGCGCCCGCTTTATCCCCGTATTCAATTTAAAATGAGCGAAAACGGGACCCGGCGAATTGGGATCTATGAAACAAACGGGGATTTTCGGGAAATAATTGTAGGACCCCCCGTAAAGATGTCCAGACATGGGGGAATCACTATGGGTACTCCCATTTTTGCCTGCAGAAGAAAGTCGGGGTTTTAAATAGCCGCAGCAGGTGTTTTTTCCCGACATTGAAGAAGTGATGCAGAAGAGCACTTAGTTTTTTTTTCGTTTTTTTAAGTGGTCCCATCAAATTTGGGGTGCATGAAAATGGGTACTAGCATATTTTTTAAGTCCCTAAAGTACTTTTTAAAAAATTCTGCAAAAATGCACCTGCTGCTAATAGCCTATTCTAGAAAACACCTGCCGCAGAATACAGAATACAGAATTACAGAATACAGCTGAACCTATTTCCCTATTTTTAATCACTGTTTTCCATTCTTTTTTTTTTTTTTCACCCCAAAATTTCAATTTATTTTTACTGGGGTGTCCCTATGTTTTTTTTTTTTACTTTTTTTGATACAGTTTGTTTTAAGGGGTCATTCCCTGGGGTGCAGGCAATTTTTTTTTTTTTAAGCCTGCACCCCTAAATCCCAATTCTGCACTTTTTTTCGCCACCTATTCAGTGGTGAAAAAGTTGTCCCCGTTTTTTTTTTTCAAAGACTTTTCAAACCTGCGAAAAGTCTATGAAATTGAATACGGGGATAATTGAAACATGTGAAAATGATTATCGCCGATAATCGCAATAAATTATCGCCGATTCTGACTTTTCGCAGCCTAACACGCGAAAATGACGTCATCGGCGATAAATTATTGCGATTATCGGCGATGATTATCGGCGCTGACTTTTTGCAGCCTAATTGAATACCCCCCTATGTCTCTTTTGAAACCGAAATAAGTAAAATATAAAATAGTATTTCTTGTCGTACCCTTAACGGTTTTTATGAATATAAATATCATTCCATAAACCTAATATAGAAAGGAGCATGGCCGCGGGAGCAGGAAGACAAGGCGGGGGAGGGGAGATGTGGAGGCCCCGGGTAGGGAAACAAGACCCTTAATCAGCCCAGCCTGATTGGAGGATCCCCCGATGTCATCTGAAGACAGTACCATTGAGTAGATTTCAGTGACTCTTTAAATCTATGCCTCTGTACTGAGGTCGGAGTTTCAATATAACTTTCCCAAGTTTGGAAAAATGTAAACTTTCCATATGTTTTATTATACCAAAGGAAAAAAAATGAGGGGGTGTCCCATATCAAATTAAAAATATGTTAGAATCTCCCCATATAAGGCACACCACACTGCGGGGAGGGGAGGGTTAAGTTTAGGCAGTAGGGGGGAGGTTAGGCTAGGCTGCAGGGGCGGAGGGTTAAGGGTAGGGTTAGGGGTTAGGTTAGGCTTACTTACCTGGAGGCGTTGAGATTGTAACCTGGTCAGGATGCCGGCGCCGGACTCCATCCCCTGAAAATCCTCTAAACAAGATTTCTGTGGTTGTGGATTTGTGTTTGAGAAGGCAGCCACGTTCACTGACACACCCCTGACACACCCATAACACACCCCTGACACTCCCATAACACGCCCCTGACACTCCCATAAAACGCTCCTGACACTCCCATAACATGCCCCTGACACTCCCATAACATGCCCCATGACACTCCCATAACATGCCCCTGACACTCCCATAACATGCCCCTGACACTCCCATAACATGCCCCATGACACTCCCATAACATGCCCCATGACACTCCCATAACACGCCCTTGACACTCCCATAACACGCCCCTGACACTCCCATAACACGCCTCTGACACACCCATAACATGTCCCATGACACTCCCATAACATGCCCCATGACACTCCCATAACATGCCCCTGACACTCCCATAACATGCCCCATGACACTCCCATAACATGCCCCATGACACTTCCATAACCTGCCCCTGACACTCCCATAACATGCCCCTGACACTCCCATAATACGCCCCTGGCACATCCATAACACGTCCCATGACTCTTCCATAACATGCCCCTGACACTCTCATAACACGCCCCTGACGCTCCCATAACACACCCCTGACATTCCCATATCACGCCCCTGACACTCCCATAACACGCCCCTGACACTCTCATAACACGCCCCTGACACTCCCATAACACACCCTTGACACTCCCATAACAGGCCCCCGACACTCCCATAACACGCCCCTGACACTCCCATAACACACCCCTGACACTCCCATAACAGGCCCCCGTCACTCCCATAACAGGCCCCCGACACTCCCATAACACGCCCCTGACACTCCCATAACACGCCCCCGATACTCCCATAACACGCCCCTGACACTCCTAGTAACGCCCATTGCCTTGCGCTGCAAGCTGTAATGCCTGCGATTCCGTACACAACACTCTACATAGATATACACTCAGGATGACTTTTCGCGCATGTGCAGTGGCAAATAATCGCTCAACTGAGCAAACATCGGCGCTGAGTCCCCCTCTGCATAAGACCCTGACCCTTTAATAAAATTAAAATACAATCAAAGTATATACTTTTTTTATATTTGGTATCATTTAATGCGTGTATATTTGTCCTGATTCAGAGATGGACGCATGCTTTGGATGCAGCAGCGATCTGAAAATATGTCACAGGAGACGTCTGAGGATAAAAGATTCCTGACAGCATCGCAGATCCGAGTATTGGATCATCTGCTAGACCACCGAGCATCTGAGTAACCGGAGACGAGGCCAGGGAGCCTGCACGGGAAGCAGACACCATCCCCAACCCGCCCACGGCACTGTCCCCACTCACCCCCAACCGGCTGCAGCTCAGGGCACACCGCAGACACCCCATCATCGGAAATGTATGCAAAACATAGGGTTTGCGTACAGCTCTGAATGAGGCCCCATTGGCCAGAGATGCCGACATTCTGGCTGCACCTTCCGGGAGGGGGCAGCCAGATCGGCAAAATCGAGGGCGTGACCGCAGTTTGTGGGTGGAGCTGGGGGCGTGGCCACATTATCGTGTTGTTTTGGCCCCACCCCCGCTGCACAATGCCGAGAATCCCAGCATTGTGAAGTAGGGGGCGGGCCAAAATGACGCTATTTGGCGTGAATCACTTCACCGCTCCACCTCCCCCCTCATTTAATCGCAGGGGGCAGGAGGGGTCGGCGACTGCTGGGAGGCTTGCTTGCCTTTACGGGGGGCAAATGGGTAGGGTAGGCAATTATGCCATTGGCCATTTCATAAACAACAAGAATAAATGAAGCTGTAAATTGCAGCAGCTCTGACCTGACCTCAGAACAGTCCTCTCTGCCTGCAGGCCTTGGGCCTGATTCAGAGCCGGACGCAATTAGCGCTCGCTCATCCAGAAAAAAGGGGTGGCTATTCAAATGAACCGTTCGCTGTTTGCGGTCTGTTCACGCCTCTAGGTCTGAACGAGCGAACAAAACTTGCGGTCGTTTTTTGGGAAACTACGCCCCCTGGCCGCTCGCATCCTACGTCATGTCCGCTATTTATTTGATTAATCGAGTACATCGACCAGGGTATGAACTGCTCGCTATTCTTGTGGTTGGTTTTTGCTACCACAATTTTGCGAGCAGTTCAGGCTATAAAATAACCCAGTGACGTGGTCAATGACGCTGCTGTTTTAATTATGCACACCCATAAAACGCCCGTTTTGACCTTTAAGCACGCCTGCGATCGGATCTCCACTCCCTGTTTTCAAGCACCTTCCCCTGTTACCACCCACATACGCCTCATTCTGTCACTCAAATTAGCAGGCATTCGCTATTTTGCGAGCACATGAATTTCGGCCGCACTGACTGGTTCGCGCATGCGTATAACGATCCGTACGCATGCGCAGTTGGACAAACATCGCTCGGAGCGAACGAGCTGCCGCTTACGAGTGGCTCTGAATCAGGCCCCTTGTCAGCTTACTGCAATGCAGATAGGCTTTCACTCCTACCCTGAGGTTTCCAAAATGGGATGACCTTGAGACCTGAGCAAATGTTAATCCTTAGTTTAGCCACTGACAGAAAAATAACTTTGCGTGTCCACCAGCCGTATACATGATTGTCACGTAATATGAAACATGATCTAGTTGCTGTACATCAGAGAGAAAGCTAATGTTAACCATATTTATTAAATATGGTGCTAAAACGTGCACAGTAGTACATTCAATGTTAAAGTTGTGTAAATGATACGGAAAGGTCCGGACCTCGACCAGATGCATTGACGCCAGGAATTCTCCCTCATGTCATAAATTACATCCATCCCAAATATGCAGCTTCCCTCAGTCAGCAGAATAACCAACTTCACCTCCGTGACCTCAGTGTCTCTCCAGCAAGTTTACCATCTGTATCTCTCCAACTCTGGGACTGATCCAGCAGCGATCGCAAATGCAGTGATGTACGCAGATCGAATGATTGATTGCCATCTCGCATGTGTATAAACCGCACTGCGATTATGTACGCACGGAGGAATCCATCGCAGAGTGAGTGACCGGTTGCGAGCATTTGGGGGTGGTGGCAGGGGAGTGGTCGGAGAAACGCAGGCGTGCCTGTCCGTTTGAACGCCGTTGCTTGGGTGTGCATAAATTATCCACTGTGATGGCATACGAGAGCTTGAGAGCCCATTGTGTGCCAAGAGACTTGCAGTGTCTGCGGCTGGTCAGACCTGGTGTAAATCCTGCTTGATTGGCCGATGTGCGTCAACGGTACCAATGTTTACGCAGGTTAGCAACGTCGTACACATGTGAGAAGGCAGCAGTGGGCGTCTTTCTGTCAGCTGAGCTTTAGCATATAATCATAGCTGCGTTCCGTACAATCGCACTGGCAATCACTGCTGAATCAGGTCCTTTCTCCTTTCTGTCGGAATGATCTCAATCTGTCAGGAAAAGCACCGTCTGGGCATGTCTCTCATGTGGGCATGTCTCTCATGTGGGCATGTAAGGGTTAATCAACAAAATTGCCTGGTCTGTCTAAAAATGAATAAAATCTGTCTCATACTCGCTTTTAAAAACAACTCTGCTATTAATATTATTTAACTGAAGAGCTGACACTTTTAGGGTGTCTTTAGTAGTCACTCCCAGATCTATCCCAAAGTTCTATCACAACCTAATCCCAATGCGGGATGTAGTTATCTTACCAGCATCCATAGGCAAAACTGGGGGGGTGGTCCGGGGGTGCACAGGACCACCCATTAGCCCAGTTCGCTAAAAAAAAAAAAAAATAAGATGGCCACCGGGGGAGCTGCTGTGCATGCTCGGCAACAGCTCTTCCCACAACAAGCAGCAAAACAGAGGAACAGGAGGTAAGTGCTGGCGGCGACTGCAGGGAGGAAGGGGGGGGGGATTGTACCTGTGAACAGTTCTAAGAAGGGAGGGGGGGATTGTAGCTGTGCACAGTGCTAAGGGGGGAAGGAGGGATTTGAGCTGTACATAGTGCTGAGGGGGGAAGGAGGGATTTGAGCTGTACATAGTGCTGAGGGGGGAAGGAGGGATTGGAGCTGTGCACAGTGCTGAGGGGGGGGGGGCGGATTGGAGCTGTGCACAGTGCTGAGGGGGGAAGGAGGGATTTGAGCTGTGCACAGTGCTGAGGGGGGGAGGGGCGGATTGGAGCTGTGCACAGTGCTGAGGGGGGAAGAAGGGATTTGAGCTGTGCACAGTGCTGAGGGGGGGATTGGCGCTGTGCACATTGCTGGGGGGGAGGGACGGATTGGAGCTGTGCACAGTGCTGAGGGGGGAAGGAGGGATTTGAGCTGTGCACAGTTCTGAGGGGGGGATTGGCGCTGTGCACAGTGCTGAGGGGGGAATGGAGCTGACTGCACAGGGGAGCTGGGGAGGAAGGTTGGAGTTAACTGCACAGGGCTGAGGGAGTAGGGAGGGATTGGAGCTGACTGCACAGGGGGCTGGGGGGTTGGAGTTAACACAGGGCTGGGGTGACATGGGCTGGGGAATGACGCTGATGTACACTGGGGCTGGGGGAATGGGGCTGAGAGACACACTGGGGCAGAGAGACACACACTGGAGCAGAGACGCACACTGGGGTCGGGGAAATAGGGCTGAGAGATGCACACTGGAGCAGAGACACACACTGGGGTCAGGGAAGTGGGGCTGAGAGACGCACACTGGGGCTGAGAGACGCACACTGGGGCAGAGAGACGCACACTGGGGCAGAGAGACGCACACTGGGGCAGAGAGACGCACACTGGGGTCAGGGAAGTGGGGCTGAGAGACGCACACTGGGGCAGAGACGCACACTGGAGCAGAGACACACACTGGGGTCAGGGATGTGGGGCTGAGAGACGCACACTGGGGCTGAGAGACGCACACTGGGGCAGAGAGACGCACACTGGGGCAGAGAGACGCACACTGGGGCAGAGAGACGCACACTGGGGTCAGGGAAGTGGGGCTGAGAGACGCACACTGGGGCAGAGACGCACACTGGGGCAGAGACACACACTGGGGTCAGGGAAGTGGGACTGAGAGACGCACACTGGGGTCGGGGAAATGGGGCTTAGAGACACACACTAGGGCCAGGGGAATGGGGCTGAGAGACGCACTGGGGCAGAAAGACGCACACTGGGGCAGAGAGATGCACACTGGGGCAGAGTGACGCACACTGGGGCAGGGGGAATGGGGCTGAGAGACACACTAGGGCTGAGAGATGCACACTGGGGCAGGGGGAATGGGACTGAGAGACGCACACTGGGGCAGGGGGAATGGGGCTGAGAGACACACACTAGGGCTGAGAGATGCACACTGGGGTTGGGGAAATGGAGCTGAGAGCCACAGGTGGGCCTGAGGATGGAGAGATGCAGGGGGTCCTAGGGATGGAGATGCCCAGGGGGTCCTGGGGATGGAAAGAGACCAGGGTGCCTGGAGATAGACAGACATGGAGATAAAGAGATACAGAGAGCCTGGAGAACCACAGAGGGGCCTGGGGATGGAGACATTGGGGGGTCTGGAGTAACACGGGGGCCTGGAGAGACACAGAAGTTTGATCAGGGAAATTCACAGTTTTCCTGCACAAAAGCTTCTGTTACTACAGTATATATTATCTGGTTATGATGATGACATGGGTTATATTTCTACGTCAACAGGCATCTTCCAGACAATGTGATCTCCTACATGAATAGTGAATACCGGGTAAAGACGCTGCCCAGTGAGGCTCAAATTCCTCAGAGGTTCTCCCGTTGCAGAGAACCCACCATATAGGTAATAAAAGACTTTCAAACTGACTGGGGTCCCAAAAACCCACCTAGGGGTGACACCAAGGTGACAGGAGCTGCACTGTAGCATCAAATGCAGCACTCGCTCCTGACAGTGTGAGGGAGCCGGCACTGCGCAGTGCTCACCTGTACTTCCACACATCAGACCACTGGGGTTCGGGCTGCGAGGCCATTCCCCCTTCTCAAGTGACCACGCCCCCTTTTTATGTGGCACGTGGCTACGCCGCGCACACAACATACCTTCTTACTCAGGGTGACACCATGGGGAAGGGCGCCACTGGTGTTTTTTTCCCAATATCTGACATGGTGTTAAAACTGGGAACACCTATTACCAGATCTCTAATTTCGCCTATGACAGCATCCGGAATGCCGGCCGCCAGAATCCCAACGCGGAAAGCCCGACTTGGGAGTAATGATAGGCGTCGAAATATTGACGCCTATCTTTAGCCCGACGCCGAAATCCAAACCGCTGGCACCCCAAATAAAGGTGAGCGGGGACAGGTTAGCATTTGCCGCGGGGCGGGGGTGGTGGGTTAGGATTAGGGGCCCCCGGGGGAGATTGGGGTTAGGCACCACTGGGGCGATGTTATGATTAGGCACCCCCCCCCGGGAGGGTTATATTTAGGGTGCGGGAAGGGGGGGTTAAGGTTAGGCACCGGAATGGCATTGAAATGCCAGCGGCTATTTGGCCACCGGTTCAAATCCCGACAGCGGCTGCCCGACAGGACGAAAATCCCGATAGAGGCAGGTAAGTATGCTGACCTCCCCTGTCCCCCCCCTTAACCTTCCCTTAGTGGTGCCTAACCCAAACGTCCCGCCTAGTGCCTAACCCTAACCTCCACCCGGAAGTGCCTAACCCTAACCCCCCCTTACCACTTCCTAAACCGAGCCATCCCGGGGGTGCCTAACCCTAACCTTTTCCTGGGTGTGCCTAACCCTAACCCTCTCCCCTAGGGTTGCCTAACCCTAACCACCCCCCAATAAACCTAACACGAACCCCGCTAACTACCCTAAATCTAACCCTCCCCCCCCGCGGCTAACAGGATGGGCGCCCCGGACTTACTTCGTTCGGACACGCGTCGTCCTGGATTCCGGCACCACCGGGGGGAGGTTAGGGTTAGGCACCACCGGGGGGGAGGTTAGGGTTAGGCACCACTAAGGGAGGGTTAGGGTTGGGGGAGCGGGGGCGGGTTAGGGTACTTACCAGCCCCAGTCGGGATGTAGAGCCTTCGGTCTTTTGGCAGCGGTATTTCATCTGGCGGCTAATCAGCCGCCGGCATTACAAACCAATTCCCCCAGTGCATTCAAGTGACTGTATGAATACACCATATTAAGTATAGGAAAGTCGTTCCAGCCAGACTATTTACATTTTTTTTTAACCTAAAATTGGATTAACAGAGGAAGATTTCAGGATATTAGTGTAATAAAATAGGTCAAAATAGTTCTCTCAGGAGTCTTTATTTATTAAAGTGTATTTTTTTAATTAAATGTGTCTCTGTGTTTTTTATTTGCATTTTTACCTGGTGCACTACAGGTGCCAACAGACCGGAGTGCCAAGGCAAGTTGGCACTTGTGGTTCTTCAAGTGGCAGCATGTTCTGGCGGAATGGGATTGTATAGCCGCCAGCTGTATAGCCGCCGGTTCAAATCCCGACAGCGGCTGGCCGAAGGGATAAAATCCTGACAGCGGAGGTAAGTACAGCTAACACTCCCCTCTCCCCCCTAACCCTCCGTTAGGGATGCCTAACCCTAACCTCCCCCCCTAGTGCCTAACCCTAACCTTCCTCCGCTAGTGCCTAAACCTAACCCCCTCACCTCCCCACACCCTAAACCTAACCCCCCCAGGGCGGTGCCTGACCCTAACCTCCCCCCGGGGGTGCCTAACCCTAACCTCCCCTTCCTCTTGCCTAACCCTCCCTGGGGGTTGCCTAACCCTAAGTCCCCCTGGGGTGCCCTAAACCTACCCCCCCCCCCGTGGCGAAGAGGATGGGCACCCGTATTTACCTCGTTTGGGCCCATGTTCTTCTGCATTCCGGTGTTGGGATTATGACAGGCATCGGTATCTTGACGCCTGTCATAACTCCCTAGCCGGCATTCCGGCATCAGGATTGTGACCGGCGTCCTTGTGGCTGCCGTCCATACGCGCACGCAGGGGTGGTTTCTGAGTACCTAGAAACCCCCCCTGGCCGCTGCTCCATCGCCGTGCAGCTAAACAACACTATTTATTTCTATTAAAAGGAGCTGCCGGAGTTCTCTTATACTGGCTGCGGCTGCAGCTGGGCTGGCTGACTGTAGGGGGAGCTGCTGTGGAAGCGAGCAGCTCCTCCTAGGAAGGATGGGGCATTGACTGCAAGAGGCCAAGCTTGGGTGCTGCCGCCGGGTGACTTCATTCCCGGCGCTTTCTCCTGGACCTGGAGCCTAGGTGACGTTTTGTGGGGGGTCCGCCGGCAGGGGGTTACTGCCAGCGCGCACTGGGGGGGGGGGGTTTGGGGTGGTTGCCAGTGGGGGTGTTCTTTATTAACTGACGCTGTATTTCTTTGCCTGTGCTTATAGTTTTTTTGTGAAAGAGGTGTATGTATGTATGTATGTGTGTGTGTCTGTTTAGGTTAGTGTGTGTGTGTGTCTGTCTGTCTAGCTTAGTGTGTGTGTCTGTCTAGGTTAGTGTGTGTCTGTCTAGGTTAGTGTGCGTGTCTGTCTAAGTTAGTGTGTGTCTGTCTAGGTTAGTGTGTGTGTGTGTCTGTCTAGGTTAGTGTGTGTGTCTGTCTAAGTTAGTGTGTGTGTGTGTCTGTCTAGGTTAGTGTGTGTCTGTCTAGGTTAGTGTGTGTGTCTGTCTAGGTTAGTGTGTGTGTGTCTGTCTAGGTTAGTGTGTGTGTCTGTCTAGCTTAGTGTGTGTGTCTGTCTAAGTTAGTGTGTGTCTGTCTAGGTTAGTGTGTGTGTGTGTCTGTCTAGGTTAGTGTGTGTCTGTCTAGGTTAGTGTGTGTGTCTGTCTAGGTTAGTGTGTGTGTGTCTGTCTAGGTTAGTGTGTGTGTCTGTCTAGCTTAGTGTGTGTGTCTGTCTAGGTTAGTGTGTGTCTGTCTAGGTTAGTGTGTGTGTCTGTCTAAGTTAGTGTGTGTCTGTCTAGGTTAGTGTGTGTGTGTGTCTGTCTAGGTTAGTGTGTGTGTCTGTCTAGGGGGCTTACTACTGGGTGCACTACAGGGGGCATTACAGGGGTCGCACTACTGGGGGCACTACAGGGGCCTTACTATTTGGGGAACTACTGGGGGCACTACCGGGGCCTTACTACTGGGGGCACTACAGGGGCATTACTACTGGGGGCACTACAGGGGCCTAACTACTGGGGGCACTACTGGGAGCACTACAACTGGGGGCACTACAGGGGCCCTTACTACTGGGGGCACTTCAAGAGGTATTAATATTGTGGCACTGCTGGGAGCATTACTACTGGGGGCACCACAGGGACCTTTATTACTGGGGGCACTGCAGGGGGCATTACTACTGGGGGCACTACTACAGAGGGCATTACTTTTAGGTGCATTACTATAGGGGGCATTATACTGCTGGGGGCACTGCGTAAGGGGCACCATTACAGTGCGCATTGCATAAGGGGCACCATTACAAGTGGGCATTTAGTGTTTATGGGGAACTACTACTTTAGTTTAGCAGTTTCTGCGGTAGGGTCAGGGCAACTACAACTGTGCAGATGGTTCCTTTGTTACTCGATGGTACCGATGTTTTCACTGACTTGCGGATGCATGTCATGGGAAGTGTCCGGCTTTATACAGTGGTGGGCGTCTTGGTATAGTGCTGCGGTTCCCGTGTGATTGCCTATATTAGCATATTTTTGCAGTTAGCGGGTGGGTGCGGAAAAAAAAATGCGCAGGCACCCATCCAAGGTGACTCGGCCTTAAGCACTAAGGGCCTCATTCAGCTGGGATCCCACGGCGGCAGGTCCTCTGAGGAGCCCAGCCCTACTACCACTGGCCTAGAAACATGATTGGAGACCCCCCACCCTGGGTCTCCCCTCTATAGTTCCACCATCCCAGACGGGCACACCTAATGCTGGTTAGCCTGGTAATCTAAATCAGATGATGGGTCATATTGGTCTTTCCCTGATTTCGGGGGTAACCAGTACTAGGCTGAAAGCGCTAGTGCTTTTAAAGCATTGGAGGGGTCCCCACACAAGTTTTGTTTTAATTGTTATTTAGGGGATCAGTCAAAATTGAAAGTGAAAATAATACTTTTGTAAAAATCGAATTAACTAATCTATTCCTTACACAGGTAATGCAGGCGATATCACCAATATACTCTGCGTTCCTGGCAGCCCCGATACTGTCCACGGTCCCATTAACTATGGGGACAGCAGAAAGTTTTTGGAGTTTGTTGGTGGGAAGAAGCACCGGGTTGTGAAGAGGGATCCAACCAGATCCGGAACTGTAAAGTTTTGCTGCAACTAATTAGAGGCGTAACTGTAGGGGACAAGGTCCGCGGGGACTGATGCTTTTTGGAGCAGCTTTCCCTGCACCGGAATAATTTTAAATTGCTCTGGCAATTTGGTCTCTGACACCGCTTATTCATATGGCCACGACCGTATAATTTCCCTGGTATGATCCATTGGTTTTTAGCATTCTTTTCTAAAACATGACTTTCTCCATCCTTCTCCTAATGACTTCAATATAATGAAACTATTGTTTCTGCAGGTATAAGGGCAGAATGAGGTGTATCTGGTATGTAATAAGATAGAAAGCAGGGGATTTTGGAGATATCTCCTGCTTTCTGGCCGCCAGTCCTTGCCGCAATCATCCCCATTGTTTTCTATGGGGTTGGTATTTAACAAGATTTAAGAAGCGTAGCTTTTCAGATCTTGCATGCGTGGGCTAGCAAAGGGGCCAGGGCATATTTATAATGGATGCTAGGTGTGCGGTGCACACAGGGGTCCAGGGGGGCCCACACACCGCACACCCTGCACCCAATTAACTATACTTACCTCTCCGTTGGCCTGGTCGCTGGCTGCAGAAATCACCAGGAAAATGGCCATTGAGGCCATCTCCCCGGTGATTCGTGCATGAGCAGCAGAGATGTCCCGGGACCACGGCGTGGGCGCCATGTTCCCGATGACCTGCGCATGCGCGGTAGACTCTGATAAAATTCCAGAGGCTACTGCACCGCCGGAGAGAAGGGGCCTGATCGGAGCCTGCACACGGGCCCCTCCTCTCTTAAAGCGCCTCTGAAAGGGGCGGCTTAAGAGAGGAGGGGGTCATGTGAATGAGGCAGGCCAATCAGCGAAGGCAGCAGGACTAAGTGGCGCAACGGAGAGCGAGCTACGGGAAAAAAAAAATCAATGGCATCCCTAGTCCTGATTTCACTTATCCGAACATTGGAGAGTATACGGCTCACATGTCTGTATTAGCTGACAGCATAGAATGCATTCACTTAGCAAGAGGTGACGGTTACAGTAGTAAGTGTCATTTATCTGTAAGGCAGCAGTACAGACAATAGTGCTCCATGGATACTTAACAATGGGTTTAGCAGGAAACTTTTGGTATCCCAGGATTATTTGAAGGAGCTAAGTAATCTTTTTTTCTTTAAATTTAGTATTTTTTATTGAAAATGTTTTTCCAATTAAACAATACAATATAACATTAATAAAAAAAAAACAACACAATAATTATCACACGTCAAAAACGTAAAACATATCCATCGCAGAGCATAAAAAAAAAAATACAGCATATATATTATATAAATATAAATTATATATAATTATTATAGAAATATATGAAAAAGAGATTAATATAGACTCAATGCAGAAAAGTATCGAGCTACGTAATCTTTAATGGTTTATTATATTGTGTTAGGTACAATGTCTGCACTCGACGTCAATCATGTCGACAGTTGTGTCGACACAATGTAGAATGACAACATGTTCACAATGTCGACATTCTGCACAGACCGTTAGCGGAGGGTTAGGCTACAGAAGGGGAGGGATAGGGTTTTGCACTAGTTGAAAGGTTAGGTTTGGTAGGGGAGGGTTAGGGTCAGGCTGTCGGAGGGGAGGTTAGGGATAGGCTGCGGAAGGGGAGGTTAGGGTGTGAGAGGGGAGGTTAGGGTTAGGCTGTGGGAGGGGAGGTTAGGGTTAGGCTGTGGGAGGGGAGGTTAGGGTTAGGCTGCAGGAGGGGAGGATAGGGTTAGGCTGCAAGAGGGAAGGGTTAGGCTGTGGGAGGGGAGGTAAGGGTTAGGCTATGAGAAGGGAGGTTAGGGTTAGGCTGTGAGAGGGAAGGTTAGGGTTAGGCTATGAGAGGGAAGGTTAGGGTTAGGCTGTGAGAGGGGAGGTTAGGGTTAGGCTGTGGGAGGGGAGGTAAGGGTTAGGCTATGAGAAGGGAGGTTAGGGTTAGGCTGTGAGAGGGAAGGTTAGGGTTAGGCTATGAGAGGGAAGGTTAGGGTTAGGCTGTGAGAGGGGAGGTTAGGGTTAGGCTGTGGGAGGGGAGGTAAGGGTTAGGATATGAGAGGGGAGGTTAGGGTTAGGCTGTGGGAGGGGAGGTAAGGGTTAGGCTATGAGAGGGGAGGTTAGGGTTAGGCTATGAGAGGGGAGGTTAGGGTTAGGCTGTGAGAGGGAAGGTTAGGGTTAGGATATGAGAGGGGAGGTTAGGGTTAGGCTGTGAGGGGAGGTTAGGGTTAGGCTGTGGGAGGGGAGGTTAGGGCTAGGCTGTGGAAGGGGAGGTTAGGGAGAGGCTGTGGGAGGGGAGGTTAGGGTTAGGCTGTGAGAGGGGAGCCTAAGGTTAGGCTATGGGAGGGGAGGTTAGGGAGAGGCTGTGGGAGGGGAGGTTAGGGTTAGGCTGCGAGAGGGGAGCAGGGCCGTCGAGAGCTGACATGGGCCCAGGTACAGAAGGGTATGCAGCCAAATCCGTGAGGAGGGGCCACCCTCCCAAAGAAAAAATAACTAACTGCGGTGCCACATGCTGCAAAAAGGGGTGCCTTAACTGCTGCTTAGAGTGCCAGTGGACCCCAGGGCTCTAGAGTTGCCCAGGAACTACAAGTCCCTTGATGCACAGCTCTGCAGGTGATGGGTGCTGGGGAGAGAAAATGAGGTGGGGGTTGGGTACCTTGGATGGGACCCTGCGGTTGAGTCATACCACTGCCACTGCACTGAGCTCTGTATGATGCCACTACACCACGCCCGCGAACGACCTCCCCCTCTCCCCGTGACCCTCCCTTCACCCCTTGACCCCCCCTTCATTTTACTTACCTCTGGTGATCGCTGCTCCGGTGAAGTCCTCCCCCGTGGCTCCAGTCAGCTGGTCACCGATCCTGTACTATTACATGGTCAGCTGTTCTATGCAGCAGCTGACACGGGTCACAGTGCAGGAGCCGGGAGACCAGCTGACCGGAGCCAGGGAGGACATCACCGGAGCCCCAATCACCCTGGATGCAGGTGTTAGTTTTTTTTTTACAGTAATCAGCTTGTGGCCAATTTAGACCACACAGCTGATCACTGGGACCAGCTCACGGCTTTGCTCTGCCTGTTAGAGCAGAGCAGGAGTCCAGTAACCAGGGAAAAGCCTGGATAACGGCACCTCCAGGTGGCGTTATTATCACAGGGCTTCCCCCAGAATTTTTTCACAATATATTTTTAGTAAATCTCAGGGAGATCACATTTCCCATTACAATTATGGGAAATGCGATCTGCTTACTAAAAATAAGTGATAATTAGGGGTTGGAATAGAATTTTATGAATTCTACTCCAATTGCCCTTTAGTAACTTTAGGTGATACTAAAATAATGTGAAAAGTGTGTGAAAACACCCTTTTTCACTTTATTTTAGTAAAAATAAAGATAATAAATAGAGCCCATTGTGCAGTATACAGTACTATTCTGAATGCAGTTTCTACAGAACTTGGCAATGTTTATTCACCACAAGAGGGCGCTATGTCTTCATATACAATTTAATTCAACCATCTTTTTGATTAAAGTCTGAGCATTTCCACAAATGGTCCTGATTAAGGGGCATATTTAATTAAACCAATTTTGAAGGAAATCCCTGCAAAATGTAAGTATCTCCGGGATGTATTACAGGAGCTCTGAACGTACTAGCAGTCCCCATAAGATTTACCAAGCTCCGGAATGCAAAGTGGTTTGTATTTTGCACATGCGCAGCTGGGCTCAGCCATCAGTATTAAGCTATTGGGGGCGAGCCATCGATGGTGAAACCACTCACAATCAGCATCTGACCATTGATGGTTGGTAGATGATCGATGGTTGAAGACCAACCTTAGGGCCTGATTCAGCAAGGATTTCTATTGCGCATGCAATTGGCCGATTGTTGCGTTCTGCACATACTTAAAAGTGCGCGTGCATGAACCCTTCACTGCGATCGGGACTGCAATCGCATGTGTCTACGCAGACCCATCGCAGAGTGATTGACAGGAAGTACCATTTGGGGGTGGTGATGGAGGGTGGTCGGCGAAACGCAGGCGTGCCAGTGCGTTTGAACGCCGTTACTGGGGCACTACGATGCCATACGCAGCTTGGGCTTTCACTACGTGCGATGAGGTTAGCGATTCCTGAGTATGGTCTGACCTTGTGCAAGTGTGCGTGAGGCTGCGATTGTACTCCATGTTACCGATGGTTTCGCAGTCTTACTATTTATTTATTTTATTTATTAACAGTTTCTTATATAGCGCAGCAAATTCTATTGCGCTTTACAATTTGAATCAACATTAACATTTTACTGGGTTGTAAAAGACATACATACATACATACAAGACATACGTAAAATACATACATAAGGGTAAGAGGGCCCTGCTCGCAAGCTTACAATCTATAGGGAAATAGGTGTTGATATACAAGGAGAGGTGCTACATATTGCAAATTGGTCCAGCCCGATTGCAGATGTTCTTGGTGGGCTGTATAATCCAATCACGCTGGAAAGTTGGCCTAGGGTTAGGAGGATGTTAAATTGAAGAAAGAGAAGATGTGATAGGTGTTTACTATACCCCTTTTACACCAGAGCAAAAACCTGGGTTTTTGCTGGGTCTACCCGGATCGCAGCTCAGTGTAAAAGGGTCCCTGAAAAATAACCTGGGTCAAGTGACTCTGCAATCCAACCCAGGTAGCTACCAGGGTTGGACCCAGGTAATGGTGCAGTGTAAACGGTACAACCCAGATTATCTGACCTGGATCATGCCTAAAATTAGTGGATTGGTGGTTGTGGAGCAGTCACCTCCCACTTTTTATGACCTCACAGGTTTAGCAGGGCAGACCTGAGTTCAGTGTGAACAGGGCTGACCTGGGAGTAACCCAGATCAAAGGTGCAGTGTAAATGGGTCTGACCTGGATCTGACCAGGGTTGGAACCATGTCCAAAAACCCAGGTCGGACCTGGGTTTTTGGTGGAAAAGAGGTATTAGATAGGGAGCTATAAAAGGTTAGGTGGGTGGTCCTGGAATCTGATAAGCTTGTCTGAAGAGGTGAGTTTTCATAGAACGCTTGAATGTTTGGGAACTAGTGGAAAGTCTTATTGTGCGTGGGAGAGCATACCACAGGGTGGGTGCAGCCCGAAAAAAGTCCTGTAACCGTGCAAATCTGCTCCACCTGACGTGCAACATGGGTTTTATTTTTAACACTGGGCAAAATGCTGTTTTCCGGATTTGCACTAACTCCTCCAGTATTTAATGTGCTCCTGGGTGTTTGTGTTCTTGTTATTTGATTTATTCTTAATATTAGCTAAGTGCACAGTGCTTTGGGGCTAATTTATCAAGCCTAAAATCCTGCATATCAGGCAGTGCATTAACTGAAATAGTCGCAAATGTTGCGGTCAGTTAGAAAAGCACAGTAGGCGGCTGGCGGAAGATGATCTTCCAGCAGCCGCGGATAGCAGAGGGACCCGGCCTGTAATCCCTACCCGGCAGGTTCCATGAACCTCCCCTCCAGACACCGATTTATTTATTTTCTGCACATTTGTAGCCTGATGACTTTACCTGGGCAGCGAATTTACCATGCGCTCTCCGCTCTCCGCCAGGGGAGCCTTTTATAATTTTTTTGTAATGAGTCACAGAATACCCCTTTTACACCAGAGCAAAAACCTGGGTTATTGCTGGGACTACCCAGGTCGCAGCTCAGTGTAAAAGGGTCCCTGAAAAATAATCCAGGTCAAGTGACCCAGCAATCCAATCCAGGGAGCTACCAGGGTCGGACCCAGGATGGACATGGGTAATGGTGCAGTGTAAATGGCGCAACCCGTGTTAACCGACCTGGGTCATGCCTAATATGAGCTGATTGGTGGTTGTGGAGCAGTCACCTCCCACTTCTTATGACCTCACAAGTTTAGCAGGGCAGACCCAGGTTCAGTGTGAACGGGGCTGACCTGGGAATAACCCAGATCGATGGTGCTGTGTAAACGGGGTCTGACCTGGGTTGGAACCATGGAGCTCATTCAGACCTGCTAGCAAGATGTGGCTGCTTGGTGGTGAAAAGGGGCCGGATATTGAAATTCCACGCTCGCACTGCGTGGCGTAAGGACGCCCACTATGTCTTAGCGAGCTACAGCACTGAGCGCTCGCTAGTGTATAAAGACGCCCCCTTTCCCCTAGCAACACACGTCATCTCCAGGAATTGTTGAATTAATCGTAACATTGAGAGGAATCGGAGCTGCTCGCAGACCTTGAGGTAGCCTTACCCCGCTGCAAGCACTGCGATCAGTGCTGGCTGGAATACATGCAGGTGACGTATATAATGATGCTACTTTGCAATTATCTACGTACTTTAAACAGCGTTTTGTTGGCCTGACACGCCTGCGTCCGCAACACCTCTCCCCCGTTTACAAGCACCTTCCCCTGTTACCACCCACAAACGGCACTGTCACTCAAAGTAGCGGGCAGTCTGTGTACTACGAGCGCATGATTCCCCATCGCTGAGACTGGCTTGCACACACGCACTGTGACATACGCATGCGCACTGAGCAACAATCGCCCGGCAGCGAGCTATCGCGCCTTAGCAAACTGCTCTGAATCAGGTCCCATGTCTGAAAACCCAGGTCGGACCCGGATTTTTGGTGGAAAAGAGGTATTAGAGGCTAATTGAAAATCATCTGTATTAACTTGGCGCTTTAACGGCACTGGAGTTTAATACTTATGCAAGCAGTACTATTCATTTTTTACTTTCATCTGCAAACAATGAATGATTTATAGTTTGATAATTTACTTTCAGAGCCTACTGGTTCCCAATACAAATACTTTCTGTAACAATTTAACAACCTAATCTAAACTCTGTCATTTGTAATACAGACAAATCTGTTGAATACTTTTGCAAGTCACTGTAAATCACTATTTTCTGACATGATCTCGATCCAGCAATGAGTAAAGATAAATAAACTGTTTCCAATACACTAATTTCAATGCTTGTGTTAATTTGTGTGGTTTGTATAAGGCAGTGATTTCCAACCTCGCTCCTCAAGGCACACTAACAGTCCTGGTTTAATAGCCATGGTTAAGCATGGATAGTTAAGTCAAAATAACTGAGGTACTAATTAAGGCCCTCATTCAGAGCCGTACGCTCTGAATGAGGGCCGTCCTCCATACCTATGGAGTGTCCTCCTGGACGCTCGTATAGCTGTGGGTCACCACCCACAGCCTATACGAGCGTGCAGTTTGATGGCCGCGATGGTCTTGATCATCGCGACCATCGAAACTGTGAGCCGGAGCCTGCGGTTGAGGTTTTCAACCGCAAGGCCCGGAGTGATTTTGGCTCTATCAGAGCCAAAATCACTCCCACTGACATCACTAGTGATGTCAGTGGGCCGGCTTCTGACGGTAGGCGTTCCCTTAGGAACGCCCCCGTCAGGGAGGCACGCCCCCGGCACGCCCACCAAAGGGGGCGTGCTATCAATCAACATCGACAGTACGCCCCCTTTGATCAGACACAACGAGCGAAGGACTTTCCTTCGCTCGTCGTGTCTGGCGCATTCTCAGTGCAGAACATCGACCCACTTGCGAGCGGACAGCCGCTTGCGAGTGGGTCTGAATCAGGCCCTAAGTCAGCTGTGTTCAAGTAGGGTTATCCTTAAAACCTGGACTGTAAGTGTGCCTTGAGGACCATGGTTGGGAACCCCTGGTATAAGGTATAGGGGCCTATTCATCAACACTAAAATAACAGTTTTTAAGGACATTTTCTTTAAATAACGTTATTTTGGTATTCATGAACAGACTTAGCACAGGAGATATCACAGCTATCTCCTTGCTAAGTTCCCCTGCGTTAATTTCCACACTCCCCATACATTAGTACATTAGTACATTAGTACATTAGTATGGGGATGTGGAAATTGTGGTATTCATCAAATTCCGAAAATTATGAATTTTCGGAATTTGATGCAGTTACTATTCGCCACTGTGAGGTGGCGAATAGCAGAATCCACTTACCTGTATCCGCGTGTGCAGGTCCCCCGACGAGTCCCTCCGGCGCTCTGCTCCGTCCTCAGGCTCCGTCCTGCTGGTCTGTCATGTGTGCTCCCCAGCAGAGCACAAGAAAGTTTAGAAAAAAAAAAAAAGTTATTTTTTTCTAATCTGTCATGTGGTCTGCTGGGAAACCACATGACAGACCAGCAGGACAGAGCCGGAGGCTGCTGCGCGGACAGGTAAGTCGGGGGGGAGGTAAGCGGAGGGGGGAGGGTGGGGTACACAAACTTACCGCATCTGTAGGCAGTGCTGCGCATGCGCTGGTGTTACAGATGTAACAGCGCATGCGCAGCACTGTTTCCAGATGCGATAAGGTAGTGTAGAGAGGGAAAAGTATCTATTTCCCGAAAAGCTGTCATCGCAAAAATGACAGCTTTTCCAAATAGATACTTATGGAGAGGTGGAATGATGAATTCCACCTATAATTAGCTAGAACGCCATGCAAATTCTAAAGCTAATTATCTCTAGAGAATTTTTAGGTTTAATGAATAGGCCCCTTAGTCCAGTTGCAGCCTCCGTCCGCTGACGGCTGAATGAGGCATTCTGCTTCGTACTTGGTTTATTAGTAGGCCGCACTATCAGGATTACAGCTTCAGTGAACTGGATGCCCCCCGCTGTGCATAAATGATGGGTACGCTGTGACACCCAAAAGTGGCATTCCTTGCCCAACAAATGATGTGAGGGCCGACACTTAACTTTCAAAAATGACTAAAAGTTTTCGATTGGAATAATGTAACCCTTTCAGTCTGACGTTGCCGAATGTATTACATGTTATATATACAGTATACTCAGGCGTGGGACCATATTAGTGCGGTATGAAGTCTCCCAATTATTATTGTGTCCCTGGGCTCGGCCCTCACACTGATGTGAATTCTCACATGCACACATTAAGCAACGTGGCATTCGTGCCTCGGGACTGACCGTAGCCATGCTGGTGCTGTGCTCGGGTCCTCATTGTCCCTTTAAATGAAACCTCCTAGTAAACTCTGGGCGACGGCAGAGCAAAGATTTATAAACCTGTCTCAGCTGCATTTGTCAATGTCTTTCTTCTGCAGGCTATTTATAATGCAAATGGCGGTGGCTGTATTATTACCAATGTAATGTCTACTTTATGGCCCTATCTCGGCTCAGCTACGGTCAGATTATCTGATAATTGGGGATTTATATGATGATAATCCTGTCTCTAAGCATTGTTAACCCATCTGTTGGTGGAATCCCCAATCTTGCATTGTACACAGAACATGGTGAGCCTTGCTCGGTGCCGTGTGTTACTGTCTGCGCACACTGATCACCGTGTTATGGGATTATGCAAAACACGCTCAGTGTGTGACTCATGTTCTGCACCTGGAGATTTTACCATGGGGGACACTTCTAAGCACAACACACAATGTACTTTGGAGGGAGATAAAGTACCAAGCAATCAGCTCCTAACTGTCACTTCCCCCTCAGACTGCAGTCTGAGGGGGAAATGTATTTAGGGGCGATATGGGGAAGAAGTGGTACCAGTGCACGTTATTATGTGTGCTGATACCACTTCCCCTCGTCCCAAATATTATTGAGGGGTCCGGTGTTAAATTACAGGGGTGCTATGTGCCCCTGTCATTATCATTGCTGCTATCTACAAGATAGCAGCGGCGATAAATTGGGCAATGTATGAACGGTCAGAGGCACTGACCGTTCCGACAGCTGCAGCTATCGCAGCACTGTCGCTGCTGCGGCGGCTGCCGGTTCCAGGGGCCGCACGTTGGATCTCGCGATGCTTGTGAGATCTCGCGCATGTCCAATGGAGCCGGTCGGGAAGGGAGACACAGCGCATCAATACTAGGCTGATGCGTTGCGGGCCCTGGCGGGGATCGCCGGAGAGGGGGGTTTTCTCTCCCCCACTCCAACAGATGAGATGTTTGTACATCTCACCATCAGTGCTTCCTGCTTCACCTCCGTGAAGAGTTATAGTGGCACGATCTCCCCAGAGATTGGAAGCTCCCCCACGTGGGTTCCCCATTAAAAGCATTTCTCAGTACTAAGGGCCTGATTCAGACCCGCTCGTGAGCGCACAGCGCTCGCAAGCGGGTCAATGGTCGGACAGTGCGCACACGGTGTGTGCGAGCTTCGGAGCGAGTGAGAACTTCACTCGCTCGGGGCTCACAGCAAAACGGAGCGGCTGTCGATGTTGATCGACAACTCGCCCCGTTTTGTAGGCGGGTTGGGTGGTCACCCATAGCTATGCGAGCGGCCTGGAGGCGTTTTTTTTTTTTTTAAATCCGCCATGATTCAGAGCGAGCGCTCGCAAATAGCGAGCGCCTCTGAATCAGGACCTAAATACTTACCCTTCACAAGCTCCATGTGTCAGTGCCGCTCTGAGCTCTAGTACAGCAATCTATTTTTAAAGTTTTTAACTCTTTGGGTGCCGGGGGCGTAACTGTACAATCCGTGCTCTACCGTTGCCGGTCAGCCACGGACTCAGCAGTTAACGTCATCCGCTGCCAGTGCTGCTATTGTGTGTTTATTCTGAGAGGTGGGCGTCTGACATGTTACTGATGACCTGCTAGTCGCTGTTGGCTTATGCACTTAGTAAAGCAAACGTTTGTGTCCATGGGGCTGATTCTTGAGCCTTGTGCAAAGTGGCTGGAAGTGCATGAAGCCACGGAAGCCTTATGGTAATGCCAGTTTCCATGGGCTTCAAGCCAGAAGCCGCACCGCTCACCCTGCACCCATACACAGTTATACTTACCTTTCTGCAATCTCCGGAGTGACCTCCCCCCCCTCGCAGGTGTCCGATCCCCCTCCTTCCAGCAGCCGCATCTCCTATCCCGGCGCACCTGTCTTCTTTCGGGGAGTCCGGACCACATGTCTGAGCTCCGGGGGGCTCGGCAGTGCAGACACAGCAGGGAAGGATCTGAATAGATCCCCCTGCTGTGGCTGCCATGTAAATCCTCACAGGTTGCCGTGTAAACAGCAGCCTGTGAAGGTTATCGGGGGCTGAACGCCATCTCAGAGTGGCGTTCATTAACACCATCAAGTTCCGAAAAAAATGCTTTTTCGGAACTTGATGAATAGCCCTGACCCTTATATTTTACAAAAGTATGTGAAAAAGTTAATTTTCCCATGCTTTTGTGATAAATAAGTGATGATGACTAGGCCCCTGCGTATGTGGTAGTTGGTATTATTATATATAGTAATGTTTTCCTCTTCTTTTTTTGTTTCTCCCGGTTTGTGAATGAATTACCTCCTTTTTGCCTCTTTTGTGTGTATTTGTAGATAAGCACACATCTAATTTTGTCGCAATTATGTAAACACACCCTTACTGTATTTGGTTTACAGCGCCTGTACGCCCCTGCTAGCCTCCGTTCTGCGTCTCCAGGCTTAAGGAGATGACAGTAAATGATACACAGAAATCTATTTAGTCACATTTTAGGTGAGCCTGCGCAAGCCGGTAAATGTGCAGCTAATGCAAAATAAATTGACATATATACGTTAAACCCATAGTGTTAACAAACTGGTCTCTGCAGAGTTGTAACTGGGGGCGTGCGACTGGTGATGCGGCACAGAGCGCAGGGCTCTGTGGGTGGCACCATGATTACACCACAGCCCTTACTACTGGCTAGTGCGATGCCCGGAACGGCATCGCTGTTTCAGTATCGCTGCGGCAGTGCCACCCGAAGCGTTCTTTGGACGCCACAAGCAGGCACCCTGCTGTGTGTGCTGCTGCACCTCCTGGTGCAGGCAGCCCCGCCCCCTATGCGCGGCGTCATTACGTCATATGCAAAGGGGATGAGGCCGGCACAGGGCGCTCTGGAGCCCTGTTACAGCCCTGGGTCTCTGTATTTATGAACGCTGCACACTTTTACCGTCAGTTGTCATTTTGTTAGTTACATCTGTATGACAGTTTTTAGCAGCAAACAGAGAGGGTTTTGTTGTGTTAGATTTATTTTAAAAAATTATATATTATGCCCAAATTTGCCGGAAACTAGAATGTAAAACAGAAATATGGAAGTTAGGTGTGAATTCCACGCGATGTCTGATATCATAGATTATGGGCCTGATTCGTGTGCGGCCGCATTTGGAAAGTGGATATTTTGCTAACGGAATGTTAATGCACCTATCAGCACATCCTAATTGGCATACATATGGCTCATACTAAGGGCCTAATTCAGCACAGAACGCGTCTGCATACGCACGCACCCGGCAGCTGCGAAAATATGCTATAAATGCAATCGCATTGCAGTGTCCTGCGGTGGGGGGGGGGAGTTGGGGGAAGCATACAGAGCAGCAGGTATGCAGAGCGAGAATAGATGCTGTGCGAATGCGCACAGCATCTATTCCATACTTGCCTACTCTCCCGGGACTGTCGGGAGCCTCCCGAAAATCGGGTGCCGCTCCCGACACCCCGCAAGACTAGGCAAGTCCCGCTAACCCCCGCGCCAGCTGCAAAATTGGGCGGTGCGGGGGTGTGATGACGCGATTCGCGCCCCCTGCCTTATAATGCCAGTAATATTGGCATTATAAAGTGGGGGGCGGGGCCACTATGACGCGATCGCATTGGCACGCCCCCGCTCCGCCTATTTGACCCGCCCCCATCCTCCCTGCTGGATGGACCTGCCAGCCCCCTCCCGGATTCCCCTGCCGAAATGTCGGCAAGTATGATCTATTCACAGTACGGGGGGAAGCCTTCGGCGCACGGAGGTCCCGACTAGGATTCGGAATGTTGGGCGGTATGCACATAGGTGTAAAACATCTGCAGACTCCAGCAGTGAAAGTGTTAATCGGGCAATGACTGTGAAACGCGGACGATCTGTGTTTATTTTCTCCCTGATACACGAGGCCCCACAGACGCTGGAAATGATAGAACCAGTTCTGCTCAGAGCAGGGGACAGTAATCAGGGTGACTCAGACGATTCACTAGCTGAGTACAGACTGGTGGTGACTCAGCGGGGTTCCGTCATGTAACCTGTTGTGTCTGGGGGTCAGAGCACTATCACTCCGTGATTCAGCTTCCTGATGACTACAGTAAATGTCTTGTCTGTGCAGGACTGACTCGGTGCACCTACAGTACACTGGTCGCTGGATTCAGGCGGAAAAACTCTTTAGTTTTGCCAGAGCCGTAACTAGACTTTTTGGTGCCCTGTGCCAGAGAGATCATTGGCGCAAGCTTCCACCCCCCCCCCCCCGCCCTCCGCCATTTTTTAAATAGGGACATAAGATAGTGCACCTAAAAAAGGGCCATGGCTTCATGGAGAAGGGCCAGGGAAGAGATAGGGGAGGCCAGGAGATGCTGGGGATTACAAGAGGAAGCTACGAGTGAGAATAATAACAGGAAATTTGACAGGCCCAAACAGCGCTCTCTGCCCTGCGGTGCCCTTTGCCATGGCACTGGTCGCACTACCCTAATTCCGGGCCTGGGGTTTGCACAAATGCAGAGAGACGATCCGTCCAGCACTGTGCAAAGTGCACGTCGCCTCTTCGCCTTTGGCAAGCTAGGTGTGTAACTTAGACGGGCAATATTGTGAAAGTCACATCAGAGTCCAGCCTACCACCCTTCTAGTACCGCCCCATGCATTAATAATTAATATAAACTTTGGAAATACACTGACAAAGATGACAAGTAGCAACCGAAGCGCACAGATTGCAGAGAGTTATACTACTCAGCACATGGTGATTATACACAATTATTTCTATGCGAATATGCTGTGTGCCCGACGCTGCATGATGAGCCCCAGAGCCTGATCCAGAGGTGCACACTATTGCAACCTGACTATGGGCCTGATTCAGAGCCGGACGCAAGTGGCTGCTCGTTCGCTCCGAGCGATGTTTGCCCAACTGCGCATGCGTACGGATCATAATACGCATGCGCGAACCAGTCAGTGCGGCCGAAAATCGTTTGTTCGCTAAATTGCGAATGCTTGCTATTTTGAGTGACAGAATGAGGCGTTTGTGGGTGGTAACAGGGGAAGGTGCTTGAAAATGGGGAGTGGAGATCCGAACGCAGGCGTGCTTAAAGGTCAAAACGGGCGTTTTATGTGTGTGCATAATTAATACAGCAGCGTCACTGACCACGTCACTGGGTTATTTTATAGCCAGAACTGCTCGCAAAATTGCGGTAGCAAAAACCAACCCCAAGAATAGCGAGCAGTTCATACCCTGGTCGATGTACTCGATTAATCTAATAAATAGCGGACATGACGTAGGATGCGAGCGGCCAGGGGGCGTAGTTTCCCAAAAAACGACCGCAAGTTTTGTACGCTCGTTCAGACCTAGAGGCGTGAACAGACCGCAAACAGCGAACGGTTCATTTGAATAGCCACCCCTATTTTCTTGACGAGCGAGCGCAAATAGCGTCCGGCTCTGAATCAGGCCCTATATCTTTATGCTAATGTCGCGGCTGATGATTTTAGTACAGAGACGCCCTCCGGCTACGGCACTAATCCACTGCTGTGCGCAATAAGATGCATCATCAGTCGCACGATCAGAGATTGTGCCAGCTTGGTGCCAGTGCAAAAGATGCTGATCGCGACATGCCCACTACACACCCGCATCTGGCTAGACACCCCCCTGTTTCCACAAAGAAACACCCTCTAAAATTGTCTCTCTTTGTGTACAAATTCGTTCTGGGGGGGGAGCTCTGGGAAGTGATAAATTGGAGAGTGATAAACTAACAGCCACTCCTAAATGTCATGTTAAGGGCTGTGTTTGAAAAATGACAGTTAGGAGCTGATTGGTTGGTAGTTTATCACTCTTCAATCAGGGCTGTTGCAAGGTGTCTATATGCCCTAGGTAACATTTCACCCACCGCCCCTGCTCCCTCCAATTCATACTATGCCACACATTAGTGGTGCCAATTTATAATAAGCCACACAGGTGTGTCCCAAATTCATAATATACTATATAGAAATGCCCCAATTAAGATGCCACACAGCAGAGCCCAAAAATCATAATGTGCATCACAACATTGCCCCCAATTCATAATATCCCACACATCTGTGCCCCAAATTCATTATATGCCACACAGCTGTATCCCCAATTTATAATGATGCTACACATCAATGCCTCCAAAACATAATATGCCACACACTTGTGTCCCCAATACATAATATGCCACACATTTGTGCCCCCAATACATAATATGCCACACATTTGTGTCCCCAATACATATGCCACACAACTGTGCCCCAATACATAATATGCCACACATTTGTGCCCCCAATACATAATATGCCGCACATTTGTGTTCCCAATACATAATATGCCACACATTTGTGCCCCCAATACATAATATGCCACACATTTGTGCCCCCAATACATAATATACCACACATTTGTGCTCCCAATACATAATATGCCACACATTTGTGTCCCCAATACATATGCCACACAACTGTGCACCAAATTTATTGTATGCCACATAGCGGTAAATTATGCCACACAATGCCCCTAATACACATGCCACACATGTGCTCCAAATACTTTGTCATACCGCTGTGCCCTCAATACATTATGCCACACATCCATGCCCCAATATAAATTTATGCCACACATCTGTACTCCAATATAATATGTCAGCACCCATTAACCCCCCCCCCCTACACACACACACTCAGCCTGCCAGTACTCATTACACCCACACACACCATACTTGCCTACTCTCCCAAGACCTGCGGGAGCCTCCTGATTTTTAGGGTAGACCCCCGCACCCCTGGAAGAGTAGCCACTGTTCCAGCATTCTGCCCACTCCCTAGTGACGTGGGCAGAATTTAATGACGCAAGTCTATGACACGATCGTCTGGCTCCGCCCCCATCACTACCCCCCTGCATCTAGGGATGGAGAATTCTCCCAGACAGAAGACTTCAAATGTCAGCACTCAATAAAACCACCCCCACACACAAGCCCCTAACCACCTACACACACAACCCCTCACCCCCAACACACACACTCAACCACCCTTTAATCCTTGTGTTGTCTGAGGGGTCAGAGCTTCTTATGTAAGTGACAGGCTGTCACCCGGAAAAAATGACTCCTGACTCTACCACACTAACAAGTGAGAGTGCAGTGCCTGGGGCTGGGGGAGTTTCTGAGGCAGCCTTGGTTACCAGTAGTCCCAGCCGGGACTGAAAGAGAAAGCCTTCTTTTTCCATTTTCTTTTTTTATGGACTCAACGGCGCCCCCCAGTGGCCGGTGCCCTTAGGCAGCCGCCTAATGCCTATTTCACACACACCGGTTTTCACCGGCCGGCCATTTTTTTCCCTTGTAGTAATTTTAATAAAGTATGTCAACAGATGAGTCCTTTCAGATGGCACGGGAATATCCACTGACAGGGACGGCTGCCGCGCCGTGTCCGTGCCATCACGGCAAGTCAGTGGAGCACAGTTTGCAATGTTTGCTTTCACACACACACCGGCTTTTCTGAGCTTGTAGCCGCCCACAACTCCATCTGCTGCTGCTGCTGCACACGCCTACTACATTAAAAAAATACACCACAACATTAAAAGCGGCTTAAAGCCATTGCATGTGAAAGGCACTGATTGCCAGCAGAAAAAACGTACGGCTTTGGATGTTTCTTTGCCGGCCGGCGAAAAACTGGCGTGTGTGAAATAGCCCTAAGGCTGCCTATAGGTAGCACCGGCCCTGTCTCCAATTTATCACTTTCCAGAGCTTAGCACATGTTCCCCTCTGTCTTTTGGTGCTAACTCTGTGAGGCATGGCCAGGCCTCTTTCCATACACGCGCACACAGGACCTCATTCGGAGGCGCTCGCATCACTGAACGAGGGCGGCCGCATCACTAAAAAGAGCCGGCCCCCTGGCCGCTCGCTAAGCTGTGGGTGACCACCCACAGCTTTAGCGAGCAGCCAGGTTGATGGTCGCGACCATCGGGGCTTGCGATGAGACCCTTGATGTAGGGTCTCATCTGTCACAAGCCCCAGAGAGCTTCCGGCTCTAATAGAGCCGGAAGCTCTCCCACTCACATCACTGGTGATGTCAGTGGGGCCGCCCACAAACGGCAGGCACTCGTTTGGGAACGCCTCCGTTTGTGAAGCCACCCCCCCCCCCGCGCCACGCCTACAAAACATGGTGAGCTGTCAATCACCATCGACAACCGCCCCTTTTGTAGTGAGCCCCGGATCGAGAGAATGAGCTTGCGAGTGGGTCTGAATGAGACCCACAGTGTTGCCAGGCTGAACTTTAGCCCCAGTCCATACCTGAACTCGTCTATAGGTGAAGATAAACAGGATGAACATGTAAACAGTCTGTCCTAGCACCCACGTATGTTGGACAGACCTGGCCTACACCACAGACCTAACATAAAGGGTGACACGTGCTGGAATCTTGTGAATTGGATGGACAGAGTCACGGTCTCAACCTCACTAAACAACCTAGGCTAACATTTAGCACAACACATAATACAATTCAATATGCCCCACAACAGGGATAGTTTTCCATGGGTAGGGATGGAAATTGAATGATGTCTCATGGTTTGGTTCTTCTGATGGCCGATGGACTCCGCGATGTGCCTCACAATCCTGCCCCCCCCCAAAATAAAATCCTTGTGACACTACGGAGAGTGGAGATGGAGGGTGGAGGTCATATTGAAGGTGGGGGGGGTTTTGGATTGCGGCACGGGAATAATCCTCCAGCTCAGAATATCTTGTCCGATCAGAAATGTGCTGAGAAGCGTAACATTAGTAAAAGCTGAGAAACACATCAGCTTGTTAGAATTCAGGATTTCTCTGTAACTTTGAAGCATTTGCATTGCATGAGCTTTGCTTCCTGACCTTCACACTCCTGGCATCAAAAGTGGATTCATCATGAAGAGTTGACGTCTCCCTGGGAAGAAAAGAAACCTGATATGTTAGAAAATGGGCGAGCTTAATGTATTACTAAGATTAAAAACGTTTCTAAAAGTATATATACATCGGCTTTGAGCCCACCTGTGAATTAGGCCCTGAGTGACCCAACTTTTATCCTATCAATTATATGCTAATGGTAGCAGCATTAGCATAGTGGATGGCCGCCGGGCCATCGCAAATCCAAGCAACTGCGTACCGATACTGCGGCCATCTTGGTAGCTCTATAGTCGCGCAAAATGGCCGTTTGAACTGAGACGTTGGAACCACTTTACCTGCGTACGTGACCGCAGTAGTAGGCTGAGACACTTTGCAAATAAATCCTTACTGCGAGTGGCATAACTAAGGTACCTTGCGCAGTGCGACCATGGCAAATGCGCAATCGGATGATAATCGCTAAACCGAGTGAATATTCGCACTTAGGGCCTGATTCAGCTTGGGTCGCAAGGCTGCGTTCTCACGCGGCCAGCCGATTTTTGCATTCTGCGCATGCGTGTAAGATGTAGTGCACGTGCACGAACCAGGCGCTGCGATCGGGAATACGATCGCAAGCGGTACGCAGCCCCAGTACTCAGTGGTTGACAGGAAGTGCCGTTTGTGGGTAGTGACGGGGGTGGTGGTCGTGAGAACGCAGGCATGTCAGTGCATTCAAATGCCGTTGCAGGGGCTTGCATAAATTATCCACAGCGAACCCATACACTGCGTACAGGAAGTTTAGCAATTCCTGCGGGAGGGTCATGTCAACCACTATTCTGCGTCTTGGTTCGATGGTTCCCGATGTCTTCGCCATCTTGCAGATCATTACGGATGTGAGTGAAGGCAAGGGGGCGTCTTTATGAGGTGCTGGGCGTCTTCATAATATGGTACGGTGGCAGTGTTAGCATATTCTCACAGCGGCCGGGTGCGTGCGAACGCAGCGTTGCGATCCGTGCTGAATCAGTCCCATTGTCCATTGTCGTCCATAGCTCTGAGCTCAGAGCGATCACCTCTCACTGCACAAGTACAACAGGCAATAAATACGTCATAGCAGGTCCCACGGGGGACATTTTCCAGCAGAACATAGAAAAACCCAAACAATGAGGCAGCTGGCATATTGCTGCTAGGAAAGCAGTCACCCAGCGTGGGGTGATGTGTAACAGGGCCCTCGGATATGGCTGCTTTAACAGTTGGCAGCTGGACCAAGGATTTCAAACGAAATTAGGAAAATAACGGCTTCAATTCCCATCAAAGAAATCTTATTTTCTGGAGGATTGTCCTGATCGGTACGTCTGACAGGTACAAAACCCGGCTTTGTGTAAGCAATAAGGGGTCTATTAACTAAGCAGTGTTAGGCGACAGCAGGGGCTGGCTGGCAACTTTTAGCCTGGGGGGCAAATGCATGCAGGCGGCCCTGGCAGAGGGGTCGCGTGTAGCCAGGGTGCCCGAAGAACAAGCGTGCTACGGCGCCCCCCCCCTCAAGTTTCCAGGGAGGAGGCGGGTCCATATGGGATTAATGTAAAGTAAAAATAAAGATTACGAACAGCCCCGTCGTGGTGCCCATATGCAGTGCCCCCCTGTGCCCCAGGAGAGGATCCCCTTATGCAGGCCTCCAGTAGTGATCCCCCTATGCACTGCCCCCTATACAGTGCCCCCAGTAATGGTCCCTTCTGTGCAGTGCCCCTTGTGCCCCCAGTAGTAAGCCCCTTATATAGTGCCCCCATTAGTGGTACCCCCTATGCAGTGCTCCTTATATAGTGTCCCCAGTAGCAGTCCACACCCCATGCAGTGCCCCCAATAGTGGTATCCCTTATGCAGTGCCCCTTAAATCGTGGCCCCAGTTGTAGTCTCCCCCCTATGCAGTACCCCCAGCATTGCCCTTTTTATAGAGCTCCCAGCAGTGGTCCCTCGATGCAGTGCCCCCAGTGGTAGTCCCCTCCCCCCTATGCAGTGCCCCTAGTAGTTGTCCCCTCCCCTTGTAGTGCCCCTAGTAGTAGTAGTAGTCCCCCCCTTGAAGTGCCCCCAGTTATAATCCCCAGTAGTGGTCCCCCCTTGTAGTGCCCTCCCCCTGTAGTGATCTCCCCCTTGTAGTACCCCCAGTAGTGGTCTCCCTCTTGTAGTGCCCCCAGTAGTAGTCCCTCCCTCTTGTAGTGCCCCCAGTCCAGTAGTGGCGCCCCCTTTGTAATGCCACCAGTAGTCCCCCCCTTATAGTGCCCCCAGTAGTAGTAGTCCTCCCCTTGTATTGCCCCCATTAGTAGTAGTCCCCCCCTTGCAGTGCCTCCAGTAGTGGTTCCCCCCTTGTGGTGCCCCCAGTAGTGGTCTCCCTCTTGTAGTGCCAGCCTCCCCCCCCAGTAGACACACGTAGTAAAAAAAAACCCAAAAAAACACTTACCTGAATCCCCGCTCCCGCCGTCGCCATCCGCTCCTCCGTCTGTCCTTCCCGGGCATTATGGGAGAGACGTCACATGATGTCATGACGCCTCTCCCATTGCCCACTGCGGGAGCTGGAAGATGGAGCGGCTCCTGCAGTAGGCGCAGCAGCTGCTAATGAGAGTCTGACAGACTCTCATTGGCTGCTGCTTACAACAAACACACAGCTGCCGGAGCCAGATTGGTACCAGCCAATCAGCTCCTAACTGCCATATCACAGCCTGTGCTTGAAAATTGACAGTTGGGAGCTGATTGGCTGGCACCTTATCACTTTTCACTCTGTCTCCTAACACTGCTTAGTAAATAGGCCCTGATTCAGAGCCGGACGCTCTGACAGAGCGCTTGCTCTGAATCAGGGCCGTCCCTCTTACTTTTTGGAGCGGCCTCCTAGCCGCTCGCATAGCTGTGGGTGACAACCCACAGCTATAGCGAGCGGCCAAAATGATTGTCGCGATGGTCAAGACCATCGCGACCATCGGGCTTGCGACGAGACCCTTGTGGTAGGGTCTCGTCTGCCGCAAGCCCTGGAGTGCATTTGGCTCTTTTAGAGCCAAAAGCACTCCCACTGACATCGCTAGTGATGACAGTGGGGCCGGCCCCAGACGGTAGGCGTTCCCATGGGAACGCCTCCGTCTGGGCAGCCACGCCCACGGCATGCCCACCAAAGGGGGCGTGCTGTCAATCACCATCGACAGCACGCCCCCTTTGGTGCGAGACCCATAACGACGGCTTGGCCGTCGTTATTCGGGTCTCGCGCATGCGCACGACGGCAACATCGACTCGCTTGCGAGCGCTCAGCGCTCGCGAGCGGGTCTGAATCAGGCCCATAGACCCCTAAGCATATGAAGCTAGGCGATGGTGCCTACCTATTGCAAACGATGTGGCTTTATTGCCATACTGCTTACATAGATAGTTGTCAACAATTTAAAAGTTTCCACATTTTGCAGAGCCCGCGACAGTCTAAAGCTTACCACGCTGCGCTGCAGAATTTACCAGACGCTCCGACTAGCGGTACGACGGGCTGTGGCGATTCAAGAAATTGTAAAGTGCCTCCATTCCATACATTGGACGATTTATGGTCACGATGTGCAGCACATTGAGCAAAGCTGGGTACACACTGGGCCTGATGCAGTTCCGCACGCAAATGCCATCACACTCACAGCTACGATCTCTCATGGATCGCAAATTGCGAAAATATGCTAATGACTCAGCCACCATTCTGGCCTCTCAAATCAGCCGCTCACGCACAAAATCTGGAAGCTCGAAAACATCCACTGCAGATCAGGTGGCCATCAGCTTTCTGAGTAAAGGGGCATACACACTAGACGACAAAAAGTGAACGATATGGACGATAACGATATCGTTCATATTGTTCAAGATCATCCAGTGTATATGCACAATATCGTTAACGATGCGCGCTCCCACGGATCGTTAACGATATCTTCCATCGCCTGATCTTGCAGGCCAATCTGATGATATCGTCAGATTCTGCAAGTTCGGGAATGTGGCAGCATGACGTCACTGAACGATATCGTTTAAACGCCACTGACACGCCTGTGTTTCTCTAGCCACCCCCCGCCGTTACCTCCCCCAAACACTAATTATCTGAAGCTCAGTTTGCGAGTGGATCCTCTGTGCGAGCGTAATCACAAGTCTATCACTGTGTGTGCGCAGTACGGCTACCATGCATAAGCAATGGCAAGCATTCGCCCAGTCTGCGCAAACATTGGCAATTCGGGGGGCTCTGATTCAGGCCCACTATGTGATTTTCGGCCTGACATGGCTATAGCTGTCAGATAGGTGCAATAATTGTCTAGTGTGTATGCAGCACTAGGGCCTGACAGGCGGTCTAAAACCTGTTGGATCGGGATGTACTGAAAATGCTGGTGGACGGGATGCCGGCCGTCGATATACTGACGCCGGAATCCTGCCGCCCAGCAAAATGCTGACGCCGCTATCCTGAAGGGGATCAGGATACTGGCGTCGGTATCCCAACCGCCGGAATCCCGAATGAAGGATTCGGTGTAAGTATACGCGTTAAGTTTAGGGAACCCCGGGGGGAAATTAGGGTTAGGCACCCCCTCAAGGAGAGTTAGGCTGCAGGGAAGGGGGGTTAAGCACCACTGGAGGGAGGTTAGTGTTAGGCACCCCCCCCAGGGAGAGTTAGGTTTAGGGTGCGGGAAGGGGGGATTAGGCACCACCGGGGTGAGGTTAGGGTTAGGCACACCCCAGGGAGGTTAGGGTGGGGGAGGAGGGTTAGGTTACTTACCGCCGCTGTCGGGATTCTGCACCTTCAGGCTCCCAACTGCCGGTATTTTATACCCAACCTGTTGGATCAGCTCCCAACATAGCGTGTGCTGCACACGCTATATCAGTCCCGACGGAAAGGTATTGTTTGGAATTTGTAGTGCGTAGAGAGGGCCTGATTCAGGTATGTACGCTAATGTATTCACAACTCTGATCCCGTACACAACTGCCATGCAAAAACACGCTAATGCTGTAGCTGGCTGGAAAAGTATTGAGACGCCCACCAGCTGCATCGCAGGTCCAAACAAGTACGCAGCCGCTGATGCAGACCATGTGATAATTGGCCGCCTGAGTAGCCTATGGTCACGCAGAATGGCAGCCTGGACTGAGACGTCGGAACCTTTCAGCATAAATTTCTTCTAATCTAGGTAGGGATTGGCCGATGGTTCTTTCGTCCGCTCTAACCACCCTAGCTAAAGAACCACACTCCGAACGTTTGGAATTCCCATACCAAACAGTGATGGAATGCGTAAGAGGGCTCTCAATTATACAACAGTAAAAATTTACAAGTGATGGCCTTGATAGACCACTTGCTTTATAAAACACGGTTTCCTAAGGGAAAAAAGGCGTTGCTGAGCCTCCCCACCATTGATGAGATAGGTGCCGAGCACACCCCACCCGTCACCCACCACTGATGAGCTATGTGCTGAGCCCTCCCCACCACTGATGAAATATGTGCTGAGCCTTCCCCATCACTGATGAGATATGTGCTGAGCCTTCCCCACCACTGATGAAATATGTGCTGAGCCTTCCCCATATGTGCTGAGCCCTCCCCACCACTGATGAAATATGTGCTGAGCCTTCCCCATATGTGCTGAGCCTTCCCCACCACTGATGAAATATGTGCTGAGCCCTCCCCACCACTGATGAGATAGGTGCTGAGCCCTCCCCACCACTGATCAAATATGTGCTGAGCCTTCCCCACCACTGATGAGACACGTGCTGAGCCTTCCCCACCACTGATGAGATATGTGCTGAGCCTTCCCCACCAGTAATGAGATATGTGCTAAGCCTTCCCCACCCCTCACCCACCGCTGATGAGCTATGTGCTGAGCCCTCCCCACCACTGATGAGACACGTGCTGAGCCTTCCCCATCACTGATGAGATATGTGCTGAGCCTTCCCCACCACTGATGAAATATGTGCTGAGCCTTCCCCATATGTGCTGAGTCCTCCCCACCACTGATGAAATATGTGTTGAGCCTTCCCCATATGTGCTGAGCCCTCCCCACCAGAGCCGGCCCTAGCCCAAACTTTTTGGCAAGCGAGTATATTTTTTGGCGCCCCCCTATGCAGTGCCCCTTTTACAGTGCCCCCAGTAGTAAGTCCCTTATATAGTGTCCCCAGTAGCAGTCCCCCCAGTAGTGGTACCCCCTATGCAGCAGAGCCGTAACTAGACTTTTTGGTGCCCTGTGCCAGAAAGAGCATTGGCACCACCCTCATTTTTCAAAGGGACATAAAGCACCCAAAAAAGGGCCATGGCTTCATGGGGAAGGGCCAGGGAAAAGATAGGGGAGGCCCGGAGATGCTGGGGATGAAATAAGAGGTAGCAACAAGCAAGAATGATAATAAACTGAAATTTGACAGGCCCAAACAGCGCCCCCTGGCCTGTGGTGCCCTGTGCGATGGCACCGGCTGCACTACCCTAGCTACGGCCCTGCTATGCAGTGCCCCTTATATAGTGCCCCCAGTAGTGGCCCCCCCTGTGTAGTGCCCCCAGTAGTAAGCCCCTTATATAGTGTCCCCAGTAGTAGTCCCCCTATGCAGTGCCCCCAGTAGTGGTACCCCCTATGCAGTGCCACTTATATAGGGCCCCCAGTAGTGGTCCCCCCTGTGCAGTGCCCCTTGTGTCCCGAGTTGTAAGAACCTTATATAGTGTCGCCAGTAGTAGTCCCCCTATACAGTGCCCCAGTAGGGGTACCCCCTATGCAGTGCCCCTTATATAGTGCCCCCCCATCTGCAGTGCCCTTTGTGCTCCCAGTAGTAAGTCCCCCTATGCAGTGCCCCCAGTAGTGGTACCCCCTATTCAGTGCCCCTTATATAGTGCCCCCAGTAGTAGTCCCCCCATGCAGTGCCCCCAGTAGTAGCCACCACCTTGTAGTGCCCCTAGTAGTAGTGCCCCCTTGTAGTAGCCCCCCCTTGTTGTTCCCCCAGTGGAGGTTCCCCCCTATGCAGTGCCCCCAGTAGTAGCCACCCCTTTGTAGTGTCCCTAGCAGTAGTCCCCCCTTGTAGAAGTCCCCCCCTTGTTGTGCCCCCAGTGGAGGTTCCCCCCCTATGCAGTGCCCCAGTAGTAGCCACCCCCTTATAGTGCCCCTAGTAGTACTCCCTCCTTTGACCTTCCCCCTCCCGAGTAGACACATAAGTAATAAAAAATGTTAAAAAACCACTTACCTGAATCCCCGCTCCGGCTCCTGCCGCCGCCATCCGCTCCTCAGTCCGTCCTCCTGGGCCGGGCGCTCTACATTATGGGAGAGACGTCATGACGTCTCTCCCATTACCGACTGCGGGAGCTGGAAGATGGAGCCCGGCTCCGGCAGAGGGCGCAGCAGCTAATGAAAGTCTGACAGACTCTCATTGGCTGCTAATTAAAACTTCCCCACCACTGATGAGATATGTGAGGAGCCCTCACCATCACTAATGAGATATGTGAGGAGCCCTTCCCACCACTGATGAGATGTGAGGAGCCCTCCCCACCACTGATGAGATATGTGAGGAGCCCTCCCCACCACTGTTGAGATATGTGCTGAGCCTTCCCCACCACTGATGAGGTATGTGAGGAGCCCTCCCCACCACTGATGAGATATGGGAGGAGCCCTCCCCACCACTGATGAGATATGCGAGGAGCCCTCCCCACCACTGATGAGATATGTGAGGAGCCCTCCCCACCACTGATGAGACACCACTGATGAGATATACGAGGAGCCCTCCCCACCACTGATTAGATATGCGAGGAGCCCTCCCCACCACTGATGAGATATGTGAGGAGCCCTCCCCACCACTGATGAGATATGTTAGGAGGGAGCCCTCCCCACCACTGATGAGATATGTGAGGAGCCCTCCCCACCACTGATGAGATATGCGAGGAGCCCTCCCCACCACTGATGAGATATGCGAGGAGCCCTCCCCACCACTGATGAGATATGTGAGGAGCCCTCCCCACCACTGATGAGATATGTTAGGAGGGAGCTCTCCCCACCACTGATGAGATATGTGAGGAGCCCTCCCCACCACTGATGAGATATGTGAGGAGCCCTCCCCACCACTGATGAGATATGTGAGGAGCCCTCCCCACCACTGATGAGATATGTGAGGAGCCCTCCCCACCACTGATGAGATATGTGAGGACCACCATAAGTCATCAGAAAAATGAATTCCTAGAAACTCGAACCCACTAACCCTCTCTACCTCAGAACCGCTCAGAAATAGGGGTGGGGGGGCACTTTTCCCAGGATTCTAATATTTACCACAACCTCCATAGTTTTCTTACTATGCAACAGCAGCTTATTATCCTCAAACCACTTGACGAGTAGATCCACCTCCGCTCTATAACTATCCTCATCTCCATCTATAACATGTATATTTGTGAATATATGTGTCTATATATATTATCCATACATATAAATAACTATATACAGTACCCTTAAACCGTATCTACTGTATATTATATATAGAATAGATCGCTCTCTCTCTCTCTCTCTCTCTGTCTGTAGTAGTTGGCCGGGAAGGGGTTAATTGCCACCCACGTGGTGAGCTCAATGCCCACAGGACGAGGGGCGGGGCCAGGGGGAGAGGCGGTTGTGACTGGTCGCCATGTGGAGAGGGCGGGTCCCGGCTGTGTGAGTGGCGGTCAGTCAGTCACTGTGGGTGAGAGGCTGGGAGCCGGGTGGGTGTGTGAGGAGGAGACCCGGGGTCCGGAGTGTGAGCAGCGGCAGCACCCGTGTGTGGAGACCCTGAGTCCGTAGTGTGAGCAGCTCAGCACCAGAGCTCAGGTCACCGGTGAGAGGTGAGGGCAGCGGTGACACCTGCTGGATCCCAGTGTGAGGTGAGACCGGGGTGGCTGGCAGACATGGGATGATCATATGTGCCTTAGACATGCCTGGTATCACTGCCTGTACCGCCACATACATGTACACACTGCCTGTACCGCCACATACATGTACACACTGCCTGTACCGCCACATACATGTACACACTGCCTGTACCGCCACATACATGTACACACTGCCTGTACCGCCACATGTACACACTGCCTGTACCGCCACATAAATGTACACACTACCTGTACCGCCACATACATGTACACACTGCCTGTACCGCCACATACATGTACACACTGACTGTAATGCCTCATACATGTACACACTGCCTGTACCGCCTTATACCATACATGTACACACTGCCTGTACCGCCACATACATGTACACACTGCCTGTACCGCCACATACATGTACACACTGCCTGTACCGCCACATACATGTACACACTGCCTGTACTGCCACATACATGTACACACTGCCTGTAGCGCCTTATACCATACATGTACACACTGACTGTACCGCCTCATACATGTACACACTGACTGTACCGCCTCATACATGTACACACTGCCTGTACCGCCTCATACATGTACACACTGCCTGTACCGCCTCATACATGTACACACTGCCTGTATCGCCACATACATGTACACACTGCCTGTATCGCCACATACATGTACACACTGCCTGTATCGCCACATACATGTACACACTGCCTGTATCGCCACATACATGTACACACTGCCTGTATCGCCACATACATGTACACACTGCCTGTATCGCCACATACATGTACACACTGCCTGTATCGCCACATACATGTACACACTGCCTGGACCGCCTCATACACGTACACACTGCCTGGACCGCCTCATACACGTACACACTGCCTGGACCGCCTCATACACGTACACACTGACTGGACCGCCACATGCTGACTGACATATAATGCAGGGAGTGGGATGTGTTGTGCCCGGTATTGTTGTCACCACAGTGTGAGACCTGAGTATTGTGCATGTCATATGTTTGTGTGAATGGACTTTGATGTGTATATTGCACCATTGTGGTTCCCATAACTATACATCTCTATCAGTAGACAGTGAGCAGGTGTGTCAGGCTTGCAGGACATTGTATGGTGAGTGTACATTATCCCTCTATACAAGTACAATGCTGACATAGACATGAGCTGTCTGTGCAAAGGCCGGGGGGGGGGGGGGAGAGAGGACTGGCAGACTCACTGTGCACATGTCCTGTGGAGAAGAAAATAAAAGGACTTGATAGCTACATCCATATGATAGGAAATGGCTTTATATGTATTTAATATATAATATTTAAACGCCTTATTTACATTTTTTCCCATTGTAAATCTTTACTTCTGACTATTCCTGTTTGCACCTGAATGATGGGTATAGGAGGATAGACTGTAACCCCCATGACGAAAGGCTTACTTTACACCATCCTAAGCTGACACGTTTTTACATTACTGCTAATTGTTAACATTCTTGTCCCTTGTTATATCGGCCTGGGGAACGATGAATTGTTTTGCTATGTTATATACACTCTAAGTTGCGGGAAAATATCACCTATTCCTATGCTGCTAGGGTTGTATTGGAATAGGTGATATTTTCAGAATGTTGGGGGGTTACCGTGCCACTTCCTGTCCTGGCTGTGCCTCTGCTGTAACGTTGGCACAGAGTCCCATGTTTGCTGGCAGCTCTTTTGTTTTTTTATCTACTTCCTTCAGAATGACGTCCGTACCTATCACAGGTATGCAGGTGTCTGATCAGTGGGGAACTATAGTTAGGGAGGAGCATAGGCCTTTCCCAGCAATGTGCTCTCTGTGGGTTGACTGAGGTGTTGCATGTGAACAGAAATCAGTTTGGGGAGAATCTCCTAATTTTTTGAGTTCTCAGAATGATGAGAGTTATTCCGGGACCTGTAATGGAAGTGCTGACATGGTCTATAGCTGGGGTGTCCAACCTTTCACCTTCCCTGGGCCACATTAGAAGATGAAAATTTGGTTTGGGCCGCACATAAAATAAAATAACAGTAATGATACCTGATCATCCAAAAAAAACATAGAAAACATAGTTAACATATTAAACTTACTTGCGAGTTCGGATGCCATGCCAGTGCCCCCTCCAGTATATATGCCATGCCAGTGCCCCCTCCAGTATATATGCCATGCCAGTGCCCCCTCCAGTATATATGCCATGCCAGTGCCCCCTCCAGTATATATGCCATGCCAGTGCCCCCTCCAGTATATATGCCATGCCAGTGCCCCCTCCAGTATATATGCCATGCCAGTCCCCCCTCCAGTTATATAATGCCATGCCAGTGCCCCCTCCAGTATATATGCCATGCCAGTGCCCCGGCTCCTGTACCAAGCTCTCTCACCCATCCCCCACCCCCTGCATCAAGCTGAGTCCCCCACCCCCCCCCGGCTCCTGTACCAAGCTCTCTCACCCATCCCCCACCCCCTGCATCAAGCTGAGTCACCCACCCCCCCGGCTCCTGTACCAAGCTACCCCAACACCCCACAAATCCCCTGCATCAAGCTGAGTACCCCCAGTCAAACACCCCCACACAGCTACTGTACCAAGCTCTGCTTACCAGGCAGTATCGCTTGTAAGCAGAGCGCAGAAATCACCCGACGGGGCCGCGGCCACCACATAGTACTGCTATTCCACTGTGACCGCCCAGCATGCGCAATTACGCTGGCGGCACAGTGAGTGAAGGAGAGCGTGGGGGCGTGGTCTGGGGGCGCCGGGACTACAGTGAGCAATCCCGGAACAGCGGGACATATCGTGAATGTCCCGCTGAATCCGGGACACTTGAGAGGTATGCGGCCGCATTACGAGCCGACCTGGGCCGCATGCGGCCAGCGGGCCGCGGGTTGGACAAGCCTGGTCTATAGGGATCTGATAATCCAGTATCTGTTCTTTTCTTCTCGGAGTCCTAATTTTTTACAAACCCCTCTTCCCTCATCCAATGCATTTCACTTCATTCACACCTATGCGTAGAATGGAGCATCCCATACATTCACACAAAACTCGCTGGTGTCATATAGAAGAGGTGACTTCACGGCGGAGGCAGCTGTCGGCTGAGTTTAACCGGCATTACTGCCGATGCTTCGGTAAGTCGCTGTGAAATTCTGTGGTGCCTTTCTAAATAAACGGTATTATCCCCCTATTAGCAGGGACCACTGGTATTGGAAGCTACTCATGTTCTCCAGTTTCCGGTTGGGGTATTAGTCTTTCACACATGCTCCGCTCCTCCTCCTAGATCCAGTATATGATTCCAACTTGGTGACGGATCGTTTCTGAGGGACCTGTGAAATTTGCACAGTAAGGTGTCAGCTCTCTCTCTCTCCAAGCAGCTCGTTGCCTGCACCATGCATCGTGTTAAGAAGCTGCTCCTAAGTCTTTGTCCGAATGTTTCCGGATATTTGCTGTCATCTGCGTTGTTTGTTTGTGAATAGTCTGCTGTAAACGAAACAAAGTTATTCGCCAGGTGATCTCAGGATGGCTAAAATGTTAAAGTCCAGTGAAATCGCTTACTACTGTAGGTAAAGGGCGTGCATCAGTCCGCAGAGGTGACAGGGCGTAGAACTCTTCCTTTGTGCTATGGGTTCTGCCGGGAGAAAGATGGATCACAAGCGCACAAACCTGGCATGACGGTAACTCGCTTCTTCCTTATGGTAGAGAGCGCCGTCGGTTTGTTGTAGCGCAGTTCTGTTTTATATTTTTTTATTTAATACTAATTACTGGTCAAATATATATTTTTTTCTTTCTCTCTTCCTATACAATGGTCAGCTGTACTAATCCAAAAAGTGACTATCAATAATTAATGCTTTAAGAGAGGAACCGCTGGAGCGGATGAGTAAAAATGACCTATTTATTAGCTAAGCAATGATTCATTCTGTGCTTTCAAGGCCACTTAAATCCCTAAACATTAGGTAGCCGGGAAAAGGCCGATCACTCCCTAAGAGAGCGTTCATTAGCCTCTTCTGTGGACTCCATTCCGGTGGTCATGTCAGACGCGTGACTCTCATCCGTTATATTGTAGATGAGTTGGGCATAAAACATTTCCAAATAACTGCTATCTGCAAATTGTGGGCTGCGTGAAAACGGCACTTTAATGCCAAAATTTTAAACATGCGGTTATTTTCCACCTCGCACCTGCTGGTCACTCCTTACTGGCCACGTTACCTGGGCAGTGCTATGCTGCGAATCGCATATAATAACCACTTTGATGTCTGCCCTCGTTGCCTATTTTTGTTATTATACACACCTGTGCCTCAGAATAAACAATTTTTCATGCACTGCACCCTATGCATGCTACTTAGATATGCCTACTCTACCTGAAGGGCCTGGAGGCTCCAGAATCCCTGGTGGCGATCCCAGCCTACCGGAAGAGTATTCAAGTGTCCAGGAGCTGCCTGCGTCCGCCCAGCGCCGCCACTTCCAGAGTGAAGTGGGCCGCCCGGGCGTCCGACGACGTGATGCGCACAATAGGTTTTAATTTTGTTTTTAATTGGCTGTTTCTGATGCAGTGTTGGTAGGTGATTTTACAATGGGGACCTCTGGACACAAAGGTGCAAAACACCCCCTAGGTATGTGTTTTTGATGGTTATAGTATCCGCTTTGCCATCAGCGATACTAAATGTTGATATAAAACGAACAGTAATCTCTTTTTTTTTTTTTTTTTCAAGTTGACAAACAAATTTAATGTATACAATAAACTACTTAAAAACTGAGATTTCTGACGTCTCATCACACAGAACACGGAAATAATCTTCCCAACGCAAATATTTAAGTATTTCGCATCTTATTTGTTAAGCCAGGATGTCATGCAATTCTTGCATTATTATTTCCAACTGTCTTCAAGTTATTAAGTTTTATTATGTGATGTCGTCCAAATCTATCCAGTGGCCCAGAACAGGCTCCCTGGGTCAAAGTTCTGCCCGCCGCACTCTGCTGTGAGGTCCGACCGGGCATCCCAGACCAATTGCCACCCCTCTGTGAAGTTTTCATCCAAATCCATCTAGTGGAATGTCTAGAAAGGGACCCCGGGTCACAGTTCTGCCCAACAGGAGGTCCGACCAGGACCTCAACCCCCCCAGTATGTCTTCTGGGATCCAATGTTACCACTCTGAAGTTTTTGTACAATTCCATCCAGTGGAAGGCTCAGAACAGGCTCCCTGGGTCAAAGTACAACAACGGGAGGTTCGGGACCCTAACCCCCCTAAAACCAGGCCATGATTTAACTCCACCACCTCGCTTTGGTTTCATCCCAATCTGTGCAGGGGTGTCCGAATGAAAAACAGACAACAGACCAATTAATTTTATATATAAGAAGTGTAAGTTGCATTATTTCCAATATCAAGGTGCTGGAATTATGTACAACCCACACCCTTGCAGTGCTCAAGTACATTTCTTTAAAATTAAGTATTTGATTTGGTTGTTTTTTTTGCCAACCAATGCATAGTTCTTACAGCTCCCACAAAAGCAGCTCTCTGCAAATTAATCCAAGACTGAAATTGATCGTTCAATTTCTCCGAAGAAGTTTCTTCAAAAACACCATTAGAACACAAATCAGTGTGTAACTTATGGTGCATACACATGTAGCAATTAGCCAGCAATACGATATCGCTGGCAGATCGTTATGCACCCTCCCTGGTGTGCTGGATGATCGATCATCCAGCACACCACCTACTTACCGGCGGCTATATCGATCGCGGGTCCCTATAGTAACTTGCTCAATATCGAGCAAGTTGTCCAGCATGCATGGAAGATATCGCTATCGTCCACACATGGCCGCGCATCACTGGTCGATGGTAAGTTGGTAGGGACCATTTAAATGAGTGATTTGAACCAGGGCTCGAGAAATCCCGGGGGCCAGGTCGTCATGGCGACCAGATTATGCAGTGAGGGAGGAAGCAGATCCTCATCAGCTACGGCAGAAATTCGTGCCTATAGTATTGCGGTGTTCATATGATGCACAGGAGTGCATGTGCTGAGTGGTGACTGCTGTGCCTCTGTCCGTCCCGGCCTGCGCTGACGACTCCTCTCCATCCTGGCCTGCTCTAATCCCTGCTGTCTGTCCCAGTCTACGCTGACCCTCCTGTACGTCCCAAATGTCTACTGTCTCCTATCTCCGGCTGTATAGCGCTCTCCGGTAGTAGGGTCTATGCGTGGCCAGGGATTGCGGAGCGGCTTCAGAGGGATAGTGGTGTGACCACGAGGGGAGGGGGTTTTTGTTGTACTTTCTGGCACCATTATTTTATGTGAAATGTGGTCCGTTATTACTGGAGGGTGGGGGGTGGAGCAGGGGAGCTGTGCAGAGCAGTGAGGGGGCCTCCATGTTACTGTATCCATTCAACTGTGACCATTCTGTGGACTAGTATAGCGTGTATAAAGGTTGCATAACACACAGAGCTGTGCTTCTCACTCCTGTAATTTTTTTGGGGGCGACGGTGGTCTGGCTCCTACACTTTCATCCTGGCTCCTAGATTTTAGAAAAATTTGTCAAGCCCTGATGATAACGGTAACTATATTGATATAGACCAAATCGTTCTTTTAAATCGCTACGTGTGTACGCACCATTATGCTGCACACACGCGGTACAACCTGCACAACCAAAGATATCGCTGATAGATATCCCTCCAACTTTCTGTAGTGCAGGGCAAACGATTTCGGGTGTACACACTGATAGATATCTATGATGGATATTACAGTGAAGTCATGTCTTTACAGGCAAATCTTGACAAAACCGTCCAAGTTGGCCTGCATGTACGGTCGACCATAGATATCGTTATCGTTCACGCGCATCGTTGGTCGATCGTGCACTGCATAAAAATGAACGATTTATCGTTGAACGATATCGTTATTGTTCAGGACAATCGTCCCGTGTGTATGCAGCACTTTGCTCACGGTCAAGTAAACCTTTTATTTTCGATGCCTTTTGCACGGAACAGTCACCAAAGTCACTTCCTTGATCGTGGTCGGTCTCTTTCCACATTTTATACACGTGGAACACCTCATTCCATTATCTTTTACCTACAACCACTGAAATGTCCGAAACCAGTCACTGCTTACTCCTGATGTGTGATGCTTAGAGAAACATTTATCATGTGAAACAGACACTGATTCACATAAGGTGTGCCAGTCTGGTCTGCTGTGTCCTTGTTGGAGATCCCTGACTCTGTTGTTGTGTTTGTACTTTCACTTTTCTTAAAGAAATTTTAAGATTGTTGTGTTCTGATTTGAATTCTTACTCATTAATGGTAGCAGACAAAGAACATTTCTTGTTCAGAGAGGGAATTAACAGTTTTACTGTGGCCGCAGCTCCCATTGAAAGTGGTGGGACCTGCTGAATTGTTTTTGGACGCCCATCACTATCTGGGTTGTCACTCCCAAGATGCATGTAGTTAGCCACGCAAAGCTAGTTATGACTCCGTAATACTCGGGAGGCTGCGTGCAGAAATCCGCGATAAGTAACACATGAATAATGGAATAGCTCCTATCACTATAGATGGGATCTAAGGGCACCTAAAAACAATTTAATCTCCCCCCCCCCCCCTTCCCCCCAAGAAAAAGAGTGCGCTTCTTAAGGGGGTTGGTTATGAAATGCCGACGGCCTGAATCCCGACACTTGTTTGTCGGTATGCTAACTCTCCACCTACCCTAACCCTCCCTCTTTGGTGCCTAACTTCCCTAACCTTCCCCCCTAGTGCCCGAACCTAAACTCCCCTCTAACCCCCCCCCCCCCTTTAGTGCTTAACCCTAACCCTCCTATTACCTAACCCTCCCCCCAACCCCACTACTTACCTTCGGCATTCCAGTGGACGGAATGCCGGAGCCAGGATACCGACCAATGTCTGGATTCCGGCGCCGGTAATGTAAGCGTCGGCATCCCAACCGCCAGGCTGCCGAATGCATCCTGTTTTAGGGATGTGCGTTGTACATCAAGCGCTCAAAGACCTTTCCAAACAAAACACGAGGCAGCATTTACTAAGCCTCTTGAATGAATAGGAGTCATCTAAATTAATTATCTGTTAATAGCATGATAAGAAAGGGAAACTAATTAAATGTATGTGTGTGTATATAGATGGATATAGGTCTGGCACACGGACGGAGTGACAGGCTCGCATAGCGAATGCCATTGTTGAACTTTGGAATCGCTGTGGCTACAGAGCTGCCGTTTCTCACAATTAACCTGGTCCATGATACGGAGGCCAGCTTTATATTATCAGTAACATTGATTTCATATTGTCACCTACCACATGGAGGCAAAGTCCAGTGATGATATGTATGTTAGGGAATCGTGCGGACTATCGCTACACGGGGAGAGAACCTAGGGTAAGACACTGGCTGGCTGTTTCCTTGTAATATATTACTGTACTCCTCATTTCCCAATGCTTCCACTAAGCATTTCATTTTTTTGTATCCTGTATATTTTCTATTTTATTTATATCTTTAATTACTATATATTTTTTGGCACTTTTTATACACAGCAGTGTTTGCGCTTCTGCTTTTTCTCCGGCCACTATATTTCTGTGGCTTCCTGCTGCCTCCATTCCCCTCCTCACATCACGTCACTGCCGCAGTCGCATGCAGCCCTGTCCTCACTAACACATCACTCATCTCCTGATATACTCTGTGCTGCTGGGGACCCTGCTTCTTCCACTATATAACTGTCTGTGGCTTCCTGGGGATCGGTATGAATGACCGCCGGACCAAATCCCGACGCCGGAAGACCACGCCCCCTCGTAAGTGCCTAAACCCCGTCCCCGCAGCCAAAACCTCACCTCCCCCCGGGGGTGCCTAACCCTCACCTCCCCCCTTCCCCTAGCCTAGCCCTCCACCCGCGCCCGGCTTACCTTCGTTCGGTATGCCCTTGTCGGGATTGCACAAGCGGGAAGCCGGTGGTCGGCATTTCAACCGTCTGCTTCCTGACTGCATCCCGACTTCCTGCTGCCTCCATACCCCTCCTCACATCATGTCACTGCCCCTGTCACATGCAGCCCTGTCCTCACTGACACATCACTCATCTCCTGATATACTCTGTGCTGCTGGGGACCCTGCTCCTTCCACTATATAACTCTCAGCCTGTGGCTTCCTGCTGCCTCCATTCCCCTCCTCACATCATGTCACTGCCCCTGTCACATGCAGTCTTGCCCTCTGTAACATAACAAGTGGCCAGGTTACGGTCTCCCACAAGATCAGCTCATTCATCTAACTAGTCTATGCTGCTACAAACATGCGAACGGTCTGACGATAGTCTACAGGTTACTTTATCCCCATTCACTATGCAACTGCGGACATGCAGCCAAGCAGGGATTTACGACTGCTTACAATAATGTGCTTAGCCTCTAGCCAAACACATCATAAAACAATCCCATACATACTGTATTCGTAGCTACTTACTAGAAGAGCATGCAGCAGATTCTTCTCCCTCTCCCTTTTTAGATGGGACATTTTCATATCGTAATCCAAATGTGTGACAAATACGTTAAAAATAAGAAAACAGCATAGTGTAGTACAATTAACCATTACGTTGAATAGTTGGATGTTTCTTCCATTGTAGATAATATTTCATCCAGCAGAAGGTTGATGATCATCACTAATTACTGAATGAAAGGGTTATTGTAGGGGGTTGGGTACAGGATCACTGCGCTCAGAATCCCGACGCTGGCATCCCGGCTGGATTAGGATACAGACACCTGCAGGTAAGTATCCTAACTCTACCCCTAAACCTAACCCTCCCTTCCTGCAACCTAAACCCATCTCCCCCCAACCCCCAAAGCCAAACCCTCCCCTTAGTGCCTAACACTCCCCCATACCCCTATACTTAACGCCAGGATGCCGGCGGTCGGATATCTGGCGCCGGGATTCTGACTGGTGTCGGCGTTCTGAGCGCAGGCATCCCGATCGCTGGAATATGAACTACATCTCATTGTAGGTGTATCTCTATATCTCTCGGCTCATCATTATCCTTTCTCTCATTCACTAAGAATTTTTTTTTCTCCAGGTTTTCACGTCATCAAGGATTTCATGGGAAGATTAGAAAGCCACAATAGTGACATCCCGCCTTGTAGTGTTGCACAAGTCATTTAATAGCACTTGGGTAAAGTGTAATAACATACAATAAATGTAGCCATTGAGACCCATCCCAGTCTGATGTGAATAGTGGGCATATTGTTTCTAAATGTTTAGTTCTCCTTCATCCACCAGGGGACACTGGAGCCTCAGAACAATGGGGTATAGGAGTGTGTTAACCGGGAGCTGGCACCTTTAAATAAAAAACTACTGGTAGCTAGCTCCTCCCCCTCTATACAAATGCCCCCCCCCCCCCAGGTCAGTCTAAAAAAAAGTGCCCTGGGAGCTGGACGTAAGCCTCCTTAGAGATCAAATTTTCAGAGCCCTATCAGCAAGAGGACAGACAGGCAGCCTACTGCCCCTGCCTGTCTGCGCCGAGGGAGCTGCCGGAAAGATCCTCACCGCTGCTGCATGCGGTTTGCGCTGAGGTCTCCTGCTACAGAGACCTCAGTCTCTTGGGTACCCAAAGACGCGCTGCATGCAGTGCACATCGCGGGACACAGTAGCATATGCCCGCCGCCGGCAGCACAGGCAGGGATAAGGTTAGTGTTCCCTGGTTAGCAGAGGAGCCCGGACGAGTTTTTAGGCGGGCATCCACTATGCGCTCCGCTAGCGCTGAGAGTGCCATACCGGGGGGGGGCGGAGCCTAAGTTTTCCTTCTCCTCCTGCCTCCCAGCAGCCTCAGCGCTTCCAGAAGGACGCTGGTGGCCATTTTACACGCACTACAGGGTAGAGAGAGAGCTGTGTCAGGAGTCAGGCTAGTACTCTGTGTATCAGCACTTGCATGTTTATTCTTGTTATCGGCACTATTCTGTTAGCGCTGCGAGCATTATAGTTTATCTCCCTCTGTGCCCCTTTCAGAAGGGTCTCTGTGTAGTGTGATTGTAAAATCTGTCATTGCATTACTGTCCCTTTCTCTGTGTGGGTGTGGTGTCTGTACTATAAACATGTCTACCAAGGGGTCTAAAGCTGCACAAAAGTCTTTTTTATGTAAGACTTGTGGTGAAAAATTCACACAGGGACAATGTAATGCTTCCTTACTGTGTGATAAATGTGTGTCTTTACCTCAAGATACTGATCTTGTAGTCCAGCCTAGGTGGCCTGATCAATTGACTGCAGTTATATCAAATCTGTCATCAGAGCTGGAAGCAGCTCGTAAGGACAGGGAGAGGCTGAGACAAACAGCAGCTGAACCAGATTGGGCTCGCTCTCTGGCCAGATCTGTTGAGGGACTTACAAAAGCAATGTCCCAGGCCCCACCTGCTTCTTCTTCTCCTGCTCAGGTCCTTAGTAAGAGATTGATTCATAACCCCTTGCACTGGGATGAGTCAGATGAGGAGTTGCAGGACACTGAAGAGGGCGAGGTTCAGGAAGAGGAAACTTAGATTCCTGAGGACCCCGAACCTGCATCTCAGGGTGTGGATGCTTTAATTTCAGCAGTACGCCAGGTGTTGCATGTAGAGGATTTAGAGGTTACTGAAAAACCATCTATTTTCGGTAAAAGATTTAAGCAGTCTGTTACCTTTCCAGAATCAGAAGAGCTGGATGAGATTCTTTCTTCCGCATGGAAACACCCAGACACAAAATTTCAAATTTCTAAGAAATATCTGTCTTATTACCCTTTCCCACCCGTCAGTAGGAGATTATGTGAAACTCCTCCAGCAGTGGACCCGTCAGTAGCCCGTCTTTCTAAGAAAACGGTGCTTCCGGTGCCTGGCGCGGTTTCCCTAAAGGAAACCTCGGATAGGAAGATGGAACACACATTAGAATCCTTGTATACAGTTGCAGGGGTTTTGATGCGTCCAGCACTAGTTAGTTGTTGGGTAAATAAGGCCATTGAAGCCTGGGCGTTGCAGCTGGCTGAGGGGATTAAGACAGGTACGCAAACTGACGACTTAATTCAGTTAGCTGAACAGATTGCAGAGTCGGCCGCTTTCCTCGGAGAAGCGTCTAAGGACATTTGTAATCTATCCGCCAGATCTTCAGCATTAGCTATATCTGCTAGAAGGGCTCTGTGGCTGCGTCAATGGCAGGCAGATGCAGAGTCCAAGAGATCGGTAGAGGCCCTTCCCTTTACTGGGGTGGTACTTTTCGGATCGGTGTTAGATAAGTGGATCTCACAAGCTACAGGTGGGAAATCCACTTACCTACCATCTGCAGCTCCTCCTCCTACTAGAAGACCTTTGACAGGTCCCTCCTTTCGTGCCTTTGGAAGATTTAGAGGACGTTCCAGAGGAGGTCCAGCCTTCTCAAGAGGTTCCAGAGGCCGAGGTAGACCTTCAGCAGCAGCCGCCTCCAACACTCAGCAGGACAAGGCAGCTGCCAAGGACATTTGGATCCAGTCTTGCCAGGACGCCTGGGTCAGGGACATCATTATTCACGGCCTGAAATTGGACTTCAGGGTCCAACCTCCTTCTCGTTTTTTCAAAACCGGTTTACCTCTGGTTGCAGAAAAACGAGGAGAAATTCAGGAGACAATACAAAAACTGTTATTGTCTCAGGTAATAGTGAATGTTCCGACCCACCAGAGAGGTCAAGGGTTTTTTTCCAGGATGTTTGTGGTGCCCAAGCCGGACGGCTCCATGAGACCCATACTCAATCTCAAGGATTTAAACACTCATCTTCGAGTTTTCAAATTCAAGATGGAATCTCTCCAATCTGTTATAGCGGGTCTCGACAGGAACGAGTTTCTGGTGACATAAAGGATGCTTATCTCCACATCCCAATCTGGCCTCCCCATCAGGCCTTTCTTCGTTTTGCGGTCCTAGAGTCGCATTTTTAATTCCAGGCCCTACCTTTCGGACTTTCGTCGGCCCCAAGAGTATTCACAAAAGTTATGACGGCAATGATGGCCCTACTGCATGGTCAGGGGGTCGTCATTGTTCCATACTTAGACGATCTATTGATAAAGGCCTCTTCGGAAGCTCGGCTGTTAAGGGACATTCGCTTAACTCAGAGCATCCTCCTGCAACACAGTTGGATACTAAATTTTCAAAAAGTCCTCCCTGATCCCTACACAGCGTTTACTATTGCTGGGAATGATACTGGACACAGTGCAGCAAAGAGTTTTCCTGCCTCAAGACAAGGCTGCCTCCATTCAGCATATGGTGCGCCTGGTCTTAAAACATCGCCAAGTGTCTGTACATCTCTGTATCCGCCTTCTTGGCAAGATGGTAGCGGCTTTCGAGGCGATTCAGTATGCAAGATTTCGCGCCTGTCCTTTTCAACTGGATCTCCTCTCCCAGTGGTCAGGATCCCACCTCTTACTCCATCAGAGAATTCTCCTGGTGCCTCAGACTCGAACATCTCTCATTTGGTGGCTGAACCTTCCCCACCTGCTGGCGGGGAAAAGGTTTGCGGTGTGGGATTGGACCCTCCTCACCACGGACGCAAGCCTGAGACGCTGGGGAGCAGTGACTCTGGGAAAGCATTTTCAGGGGCACTGGACGCAGCAGGAAGCCAGATTGCCCATAAATATCCTAGAATTGAGAGCGGTATTTTATGCTCTCCAGCTGGCGCATCCGCTGCTGGAGGGGCAGGCAATCAGAGTCTAGTAGGACAAAGCCACTGCAGTGGCGTATATAAACAGGCAGGGCGGCACAAAAAGCAGAGCCGCCATGAGGGAGGTAACAAGGATTCTGCTTTGGGCAGAGGAATTTGCAGTAGCGATTTCTGCGATCTTCATCCCAGGAGTAGAAAACTTTGAGGCCGACTACCTCAGTCGGCAGGATGTTCATCCAGGGGAATGGTCACTCAATCCTCAGGTGTTCCAGCAACTAACTCTGAGGTGGGGCTATCCTCAAGCCGACCTTATGGCGTCAAGGTTAAACCACCAACTACCAGTTTACTACTCCAGAACAAGGGACCCACGAGCAGCTGCAGTGGAAGCACTGACGGCTCCGTGGAAGTTTCATTACGTCTACCTATTCCCTCCGTTTCCGCTCATTCCGCGCCTGCTTCAAAGAATCAAGCGAGAAGGGATCAAGGTGCTTCTGATAGCACCATTGGCCCAGATGCTCCCAGATACAGAATCTGTTAATAGACGAGCCGTGGCCACTGCCTCTTAAGGATGACCTCCTTCTTCGGGGCCCATTTGCTTATGAAAGGGCCGTCCTCAGAAAAAAGGGTATTTCGTCTAGTGTGATTCCCACAATGATTCGGGCTAGGAAAGAAGTCACTTCTCAACATTACTACCGCATATGGAAGACATATGTGGCTTGGTATGAGACACGTAATTCTCCTCCGTCAGTCTTTAAGGTCTCACGTCTCCTTCTTTTTCTTCAGGCTGGTCTCTCAGCAGGCCTTCGTCTTGGTTCATTAAAGGTACAGGTATCCGCTTTGTCCATTTTCTTTCAGAGAAAATTGGCTTTGCTCCCGGATATACAGACTTTTCTCCAAGGAGTTGTGAGGATTCAACCTCCTTTTGTGCCTCCCTTGGCACCAGGGGATTTGAATTTGGTGTTGGCCTTCCTCCAGTCTGATACCTTTGAGCCATTACAGAGAGTAGAGATAAAGTACTTAACCTGGAAGGTGGTTCTGCTTTTGGCACTCGCTTCGGCAAGGCGTGTGTCAGAACTCAGGGGGTCATTCAGACCCAGTCGTTAGCGCCGATGCGCTCGGACCGGGTCGATGGCCCCCCACAGAGCATGCGCACGACGGCGCCGTCGTGCTCATGCGTAAGACCCGCTACGACCGACAGCGCCGGTCGTAGCAGGTCTCGATCCAAAGGGGGCGAGCTGTCTATGTTGATTGACAGCTCGCCCCGTTTGGAAGGCGGGCCGGGGGGGTGGCAGCCCAAACGGAGGCGTTCCCATGGGAACGCCTACCGTTTGGGGGAGGCCCCACTGACATCACTAGTAATGTCAGTGGAGAGCTTCCGGCTCTGACAGAGCCAGAAGCTCTCCGGGGCTTACGACAAGTGAGACCCCTACCCTAGGGTCTTGTCATAAGCCCCGATGATCGCGATGGTCTATGACCATCGCGACCATCACCCGAGCGGTCGTTAGAGCTGTGGGTGTTAACCCACAGCTCTAACGACCGCAACAGAGGCGGGCGGTCAGGATGCAAGTGGCCGCCCAGTTTCTGAGCGACCGCTTGCATCCTCCGACCGCCTCTGAATGAGGACCTCGGTGCTTTATCCTGCCGCCCTCCTTATCTTATTTTCCATGAAGATAGGGCGGAGCTGCGTACTCAAAGGGCTTTTCTTCCAAAAGTGGTGACAGCTTTTCATATAAACCAACCTATCGTGGTTCCGGTGTTTAAGGATGACTCTTCCAATTCAAGATCCTTGGATGTAGTCAGAGCACTCCGGATTTACGTTGACAGGACTGCCTCCCTCCGTAAATCGGATGCTTTGTTCATTCGGTTTGATGTGGCCCGTTCAGGTTGGCCGGCCTCCAAACAGGCCATTTCTAGATGGATTCACTATCAAGCAAGCATACGTGGTGGCTTCCAGACAACCACCTGGTCCTATTACGGCGCATTCTACGTGCTCGGTAGGTCCTTCATGGGCGGCTGCTCGCGGGGTTTCCTTAAACCAGCTTTGTAGAGCAGCCACTTGGTCAGGCACACATACCTTCCTACGATTCTATCGTTTTGATACTTTTGTGGCCTCCGCTTCGGAGTTTGGCCGTGCGGTGTTGCAGGGCTCTCAGTGCTCTCCCACCCGGGATGTAAGCTCTGGGACATCCCCAATGTACTGAGGCTCCAGTGTCCCCTGGTGGATGAAGGAGAAAATAGGATTTTGGTACTTACCGATAAATCCCTTTCTCCGATTCCACAGGCGACACTGGACACCCTCCCTACGCTGTTCTACCTGCATTGTTCCTGTTTTACAGGTTCAGACGCTGGTTTGCGTTTAATGTTGTCTGACTGACCTGTTCTTGTTTTTCATGTATATGTTGTTTTCTTATGTATATGTGATTAATGTAGCTTTTCTGTTTCCTTCTCCTTACTTTCCAGCTCCCCTCGGGCACAGTTGTTTTTAGACTGACCTGGGGGGGGTATAGAGGGGGAGGAGCTAGCTACCAGTAGTTTTTTATTTAAAGGTGCCAGCTCCCGGTTAACACACTCCTATACCCCATTGTACTGAGGCTCCAGTGTCCCCTGTGGAATCGGAGAAAGGGATTTATCGGTAAGTACCAAAATCCTATTTTACCACAGCTGGAAGACATCTATTCAACACAAGGGTATTTTTCAATGATTAATTGTACTACACTATGTTATTGTTTATATATATATATATATATATATATATATATATATATATATATAATTTTATATTTGTCACACGTCCAGTGGTAGCATCTAATGATGTATAGTTTAAATACGCACAAAGTGGCATCTGGGTCCTTGCACATTCAGGCGCAAGGATGCGCACAAGGCAAGGGCTCCCCCTAGTATTTATCATAAAATTGTTGACGCGTCCGCGGCAAAAGATGCCCACACAGATGCCACCACGTCCAATTCTTCCGAATGCTGCAGGAAACGCAATGACTGCTTGTGTGAGGTCTACAGCTTATCCTATAGAGAGGGGCAATTATAGGGGGCGATTAAATTTTTTTTTTATTGCGCTATGTCTCCCGTCTAAAGTGACTGGAGATCGAAGGGGGGCGATGCTCAATTGCATTTCGCATCCAAAGAGACAGGGTTTAGCTGCGTAAAGCATTTAAACCCACACAGTAGTTTGGGTGACCAAAATTAGGACTAACTGCACATTTCGGCTCGCTGCCTTCCGAGGGTGCGAGCGGAAATGCTGGCGGCTATCGCAGCCGAAGGGAGCAACAATTGAATCGGTCCGTCGGACGCCCTTAAGGCAGAGAAACCGGCGAAAAAATTTGAATTTCCCCTAGCAAGGTTAAATGGCAAAACCAATATTAGACTTTAATAAGCATTATAAGTTGTATGTTGCTGAGCAGGAAAGTAGTGAGGGGTTTATACGTAGAGCATAGTGGGAAGTATTCAGTAGGACTTTGGGGCTGGTCGTGTGTGCCAGTGCCCGTAACTGCAGTGCCCCTGGCACTTAGCACAGAAAAAGCTGCTGAACATGCCTAATCCTGTGCATTCTCGCGCGAGTAAAGGGCTGGTCGTACAAGCAATTGAATGCCCCCTAAATGTAATAGTGCCCTATAGATTTCACGCACATATGACAAAAATGCTGATAAAAGCTTTAGGCGCTGTGAACAACTGATCTGGTAGGTTACCCTGAGCGTTCTAGGGCTCCAGTCCTTTCTCCTGTTGTCTGTGCCCTCGCCACCCTGTGAACCTACGGGTTACATACATGTGCAGTACATGGAGCAGGGACATTGATCCTACTGCAGACATTGCAGAGTTTTGCTGACCTGCTGTCATTCTAAAGCAAATTGTAACTTTGTGTTTTATCGTCTCCTGGGTAACGTCCAAAACAGATGTCGAAATTACTGGTGGACGTCTTGTGACATGTAGAGGTTAGACAGAAAACCAAACTTGTCAGGAATGAGTAAAATGTAACCCTGCTCTGGCTGACAAGAGGATTCTTTGTAAGAAATAGACTTTGATGATGCGGCGGGTATTACCATGAGCCAGTGACCAAAATAATCGCTATTCTACGGTACACAAAGCAGACTGAACTTTACTGCAACCTCCCAGTTAAACAAAGTATGAAACATAAGGTAGACCTTGTCCCGGTTTGGGTACGGGATGCTGACGCTCGGGATCCCGCCGATCAGAATCCCAACGCCAGCATCCCAACAGGGTTAGGATACCAACACTTGTCAGTCAGTATCCTAACCCCAACCCTCCCTCCTCGGTGCCTAAACCTCCCCCTAGTACCTAACCCTAGCCCCAGTACTTACCATCCGGTTGCCTGACAGGTGCCTGGATTCCGGTGCCGGCATTCTAAGCTCTGTCTTCCCGACTGTCATTATTTTGACTGGATCCCCTTGTCCCAAAGAGCTGACACTAATGCTGGGTACACACTTAACGATGTGTACCCAGCCGACCTGTCGTGCGACGGGACCCGACGGGGGATCTTGGCATCAGCAAGAGCGCATCATACATGATATAGTGCGTACACACTAGACGATGTGAAGATATCGTACGACCCGGCCGATATCGGCCGCATCGTACGATATATCGTCTAGTGTGTACGCAGCTTAAGTGCTGAAAATAATTGAATGCAGTGTTACCATTGCCCTGCAAATCTAGTCTAGGTAATACTAAATTGCCGACCTGCGAGGAGCGCCCTCATACCCCTTTAGTACTCAGGGCCTGATTCAGACCCGGACGCTAAGTTGCGCTCGCTCTGAGCGATGGTCGCCCATCTGCGCATGCGTATAAGTCACAGTGCGTGTGTGCAAACTAGTACGAGCGATCGGATTTTGCTTGCTCGCCCTGAAAAGACTGCCCAGTGGAATGAGCGATAGCGCCGTTTGTGGGTGGTAACTGGGGAAGGTGCTTGTGAACTGGGGAGTGGTGCTGCAAACGCAGGCGTGTCTGACCGTCAGAACGGCGTTTAATGGGTGCGCATAATTAGCAAAGTAGCGTCATTGTACACGTCACTTGGTTGGTTTTTATCCTGAACTGCTCGCAGTGCTTGCGGGAGAGTAAGGTCTACCTAAAGCGCTGCGAGCAGCTCCGATAGCTCTCGATGTTACCGATTTATTCCTTTACATACCGGAGATGACGTGTGTTGCGAGTGGCAAGGGGGCGTCTTTATACACTAGCGAGCGCTTATTGCTGGGGCTCGCTAAGACATAGAGGGCGTCCTTACGAGACGCAGTTCGAGCGCTTAATTTAAATATCCGGCCCCTTTTTGCAAGCAATTTGCGAACGGGTCTGAATCAGGCCCTCCGTATTGTTATTATTACTGTCTTCCTAGTTGCAGACGCCGTGGAGTAATGTGGCCAGATATAAATAATTGTGTATGATGATGATAACCTAAAGCTAACCTTGGACAGAAGACATGAATTTAGTGGAATCCTATGGTACCTTTTTAACACGTGTCCTCTATACATCCAGCCTCAAAACGCCATGCGGAGCAAGACGCCTGGCATGAGTGAGCCACCACGTCCCCTGCGACTTGACTTGTGCCTAGCGTCTGTATTTTTTATTTTTTGTCTTTCGACTGAAATGTCTTAAGCGGCGTATCCATTAGTCGATTTTAATGAGCGATTGAACGATTACGACATTGTAATCTTTCAATTGCTCATTAATCTGGAATAAATCGGGCATCTGCTCGTTTCCAACATCAATCCGCTAACGACAGATTGACCATATTCAGGGATGAGGGAGGGTGCCTGCACTGAACGACATATCGGCACTACAGGAGATCAGGAACGATTGTACGATTACAATGTCGTAATTGTACGGTCTTTCCATGGTCTGGTAGTGGGTGCGCACCTTTAGTCGCAAACAGATGCAACAAAACCGCTTCCCGAGACTTCACTGATTATTTGATATGCGACACTTTGTATATCTCTGTGCGACTGAGTCTGTATACAAAGCACAACGGAACTTGGCGTGGAAAGAAGCAGCGGCTGCTGCATCGTAGCACTTCATATACAGATTCCGATCGGCAAAAAAGTATCGCTGACTGCGGCTTTTCACCAGGCGGAAACTATTCGCCATATTCAATTGCAAACACTTTTCGCGTGCGCGGAAAGTCAATGCAATGTAATAGGCGAAAAAGTTTTGCCTATGAATACTCGGTGGGAAAAAATGCAGAATTGCGGTTTTGGGGTGCAAAGGTGCAGAAACCACTCTGCACCCTTTGGACAGCCCCCCAAAGGATAACTGCGTCAAAATAAAAAAAAGAGGAACACCCCAAAAAAGCAATTTGAAAATGGGGGCGAAAAAGTACAAAGTGGGGGTGCAGACGCAAAAACGTGCAAAATAGACTTTTCGGGGGTCTGATAGTATGGGGGAGGTGTTTTTTGATTCCAGGTGTTTGCTGAATGTGCGTTTCTTGCGGCACTTAAAACTTGACTTTAGCGATTTTTAACTATGCTTTGCACCCATTTTCAAGTACCCCAAATTTGGCAGGACTAATTATTTTCTCAAAAAAAAAAATTACTTTATGCTATTCTTCCCCACTTTTGCAATGCCGCTTTTTTGGAGCAATTTACAGCACTTAAGTACCTCGAATAGCGTCAGTAGGGCTAATCGGGGACATCTAGATTGATCCCCAATATTAGTGCATCTTTTGGGGGGTGTCAGGCTGATTGCCCCAATTCTGCCAACACTTTTCGCCTGTTAGTTTCACCGGGACGCGTTGTTGCGTCCTTTGGAATTGAATACGGCGAATAGCGGCAGCGCGCGCAATACTATTTCGCATGCAAAACTAGCAATGTTGGCAAAGGCCGGCATGCAAAAAAGTATCGTGGGTGCGAAAAGAGTTGATTACAGCCCTCAGTCACATAAGTCAGGCGCAGGAGGCGTGGCCAGAACTGAAATACCGCAGATTCAGAGCAGGTGGTCTATACAAGCAACTCTTCTTCCACACTGGTCTGCTTTCCTAGGGGGTATTGTGGCTACTTGTGCTCCATGCTCGTGTTATCAATGTACACATATTGTATATGTTCTCATAGGGCATCTGTATATAGAGGGTTTGTGGCTGCGATCTGCCGTTCTGTATAATCAGAATATTTGTAGCTCTGAATCAGAAGCTTGTGCCGCGTTGCCTGATGCTGGATGTAAAACACCTTTCTCTAATGACACGCATTGCACACAGCTAGGCGGCTGATATATTTAGCACACTGGCTTGTTGGGAAGAAAACAACCTAGTTTTATTTCTGCATTTTATTTAACCCTTATGCAAAATGGACTGTGCTTTATAGTTCATTGTCCCAGGCCCGGATTTGTGGTCTGGGACGGTAGAATCACAACAACTGCATTTTACTTACTTGGCACGTTAATTGTTTTTATTCTTACTGCTAGTTTACTTATGATTAACTCTTAAGTTGTTATATGGTTATATATACCATGTGTTTTATGTATCGCTATTAAATTGCTGCTTCAAACCATGGAGCACTACAGTGCTAGTGGTTATGTGGGGTAGTGACACAGGCACCTCGGGTGCAGGTCAGAAGTAAATTGGTCCCTCAGGGTCCTTGGAGCAGACCTGGGGGGCGGCCATCTTGCAGGGTTATTCAGCCTCTACGTTCACCAAGAACTAGGGGCGCGGCAGAGGCGTGAAGAGCAAAGTCATCTTGTTAAATACAGGTTATTCCAGGCCTCTGACATATAAATCTAAATGCAAGGGAACAGTTATCATATCAGCAGTTTATAAGAGTGGAGTTTTGGTTAAAGGGCAGCAAAATATGGTCAAATATTAACGTAGTGTGTGACTGGCACCAATATTATATTACAGATTCATCCCATATGTTGTAAAATTAGTCCTGGCGGGGATATAGTGAATTGATCAGATATAGATTTTATATAGTGGTTGGTGCTGAAAGGCTTAAGAACCCATTCAGCTCTGCACACTAATGTTTCTTTTGATAAAACAATATAATTTTAATGGTAACAATCCCCCCCCCCCCATGTTGTCACGCACGCACACAAATATATTTGTCTTGCAAGTATACAGTACTATACTGTATTCATGCGTGACGCGCTACGCCAATGGACATACGTTCATCAGTCCCAGAGGGTTTCTTTCCACAGGTGCTAGGAGCAGCTCTGCTAGACAAGTTTATTGAGGAGGCAGAGTGCGGAGAGACTTATGTGGAAAGACTGGGTTGATTTTTATAATTACTATTTTGTATATATCTTCAACATGTTGCAGGTTCAAAAACATCCTGGTTTAACAATAGGTCCCATATCGGAAAAGGAAAATACATTTGTGACAGCCCTCGTGCCTTGGCGACACTATTTGGATCCATGCATAAAATGTTTGCGCGGTTGTCACTTTCAGCGGTCCGCCATGGCTCGTTGGGCGCAAACAGACACTGAGCGTTCCATGGAAAGAGATTTACTTTAGAATTTCCTTGTGTACGGAGCTATTGTACCTCTATATGGTATGTAGTCATTATGTTGACATGGTCTGAATGTCAACATGGCCATTATGTCCGACAGTACATGTTAGGGTTCGGTTTAGGCAGCGGATAAGGTTAGGTGCAGGGTTAGGACTCAAACACTGTAAAAACGCTACCTCTTGTCTGCATAACGTCCATATTGACATCCATATAACACACCGCTCTGTAGTGAGCAGTCCCTTTTTTGCCTGTGAATACAGAGGTAATTCTATGAAGGAACGGTCTATCTTCTGTTTATACTCCTGCCTCTTACTATTCATTTCCTGCTCTGCAAAGATGGCTGTGCTAAATGATTGTTTAATGATTTGTTCCAGCTCATTCCTCGTTAATGATGCACTAAAGGCTTATTTTCTGATTTGGCCTATTGCTGAATCCTCACTAAATACCCAATCTAAGACCTAATTTGCACAAACAAATTAAGCCGGAGCAGCATAAATGGATAATTTTATCTCTAATTGTATTATATCCTGAGCATTAAAACGAAAGGAAAACGTGGATCTAGGTTTCTGGGCTCAGAGTATTTTCCTGAACACGTTTTAGGATTCGGTGGCTCCTTAAGAGAATAAATCTGGCGTTTGCTCAGTGTCGGATCCCGTGTTTCCTGTATCAGCCAGAAGGGTTTACTAGCACAGAAGGTCTCAGCGCTTCCCTGCGTAACGTCACAGCAGGGCTGTAGGTGTTTAGTGTTTGATTTCGCTGTCTAAAATTAATTTTGGAGCAGCGATAAACAGCCTACACTTCAAAGTCTGCATGTGCTGCCCCCACACAGTCACTAGGGCTGCACAAAGCTCTTTATCCCAGTGTTAAAATAATGTATTTAACCAAAGAGACACCACATGCTAGTAGAATAGACCACCCCTAAATCTAAAATCTGGCAATCACCCCAAAACTCCCTCCCGTGCCCTTGACAACTTTTCCTTAAAACACCCTCAGCATCTTCACACTCACATTCAATGTCTCTGCGCCCCTGGGGCAGGCGAGGGCAACGAAAAAAAATGAAGATAATGGGACGCTGATATCATCAGTAAGGGCTCTTGGCAGATCCTTAATATTTGTCCAAAGTCTCAGTAACTTTGGACAGCTCCAACTGCACGTTAGCAGATGACTTTGGGAATATTGGATCTCGCACGACGCTGACTAAGGTGGGGATAAGACCAGGATTACCACTTGTAATTCAATATATAACAATGCTTCTTGATGTGGACGCACAGCTGTATTTTGGCGTATTGTCATCCAAACTTCTTGACTGAGAGAAGCCCCCATCTCTTGTTCCTTTGTGAATTTACATTTTATTTTTAAGCAACTGCTTGAGAACTGGTGAAAGTTTGATCCCTTCTGCGTAGTCTGACCACACACATTGATGATGTCATCGGAGAGATCCTGCTATTGGCTCGGTTACGCTAGTGCCTTTCGGTGCACTTAGGAGATATAGCCAAGTGCAGGTCGGCGATATTCCCTTTCCAGCTGGGTTTAGCAGCGTAGCCAATCATCATTATGGTGCCTGATGCTTAGATATCGGGACAGTTGTGGATTTTGCGGTATATGTGGACTGTCGCTTCTCTTTAATTCAACATTAACCTCTTGTTTGCTGGGTTTGAAACAAACATTGCTTTGGTATGTTGGAGGATTTGCCGGGGAATATTTATCACGTTGTGCACGACTCTATTATTATTATTATTATTATTATTATCCTTTATTTATATGGCACCACATAGGTTCCGCAGCGCCTTACACAGTACATAAATGAGCACACAAGTGAAACGGTTAATAGTAAAACAATACAATACAATGCAGGACAAGGACATGGTTTATAAACATTGCTGCATAACACAAGCAGCAGGACCTCAGCAACCAAGTGTTAGGCGCCAATTGGGCAGTTAGAAGTAAATGATAATATAAGCAGGGGGAGGAGAAGCACGTGAGGGACGAGGGCCCTGCTAGTGAGAGCTTACATTATAAGGGGAGGGGCAGACAGGGGTGACAGAGATGGGGTTAGGATATGTGCTGCGGAATGTGTGTGTTTAAGATGACCTGATGTTATGTCAAAGTTAAGTCCTTCATTCATCTATCTCTGACAAAATATAGATTTTGTTTGTGTTATTTATTTGAGAGATGTACAAAATAAAGTTGTAGCAATTTAATGTTTGTTACATTTTAGCATCTAAATACATCCTGATAAAAGATGCAGCTATTATGGGACTGTCCTGCCATCCTAGTACAGTAGTCACTACTTTAGTCCCAGCTGCTGGGTGCTATGCCATGCTCCTGTGAGTGGGTGCATCTCACATGCTAAACCCACCCACAGATGGGTGCAGCCATGCCCAACATGCTGTGGTCCCACAGGATGCTGCTGTACCTGGGCCCAGAATTTCTCTTGGCAGCCCTGGAGGTGACAGGCAGAACCAGGAGGGAATGGGGCTTAGTGGAGGAACAGGAAAGGCTGGGGAAAGAAGCAGGGGGTTGGAAAGCAGACTGAGGAGAGAAAATAGGGGGAACGGGAAGTGGAGGAGACAAGAGGGGGAGGATAGGGATAAAGTAGGGGATTATGTGGACACTGAATATGGGCGATGTTTGAAGAAAGGTTGTTCATGCTGTGGACGAGGTTATAAGTGAGATGAAAACGAGTGGGGGCTGTGTGACGTGGGGGCTGTGTGACGTGGGGGCTGTGTGACGTGGGGGCTGTGTGGATAAAAGTTGTTAATGTTCAAAAATACAGGTAAAAGAACAGCGCTGCTAATGTATGAGCGCAGCTCCGAAAGTGAAATATATCTATCGATCTGCCAATATTTTTACAGCTGTATAATTGCCCGATTTTAATGCCTGCCTAGTATACAGCTTCAAGAACATTTTGTTAATTTAGGTTTGCAGCGGCCAATGCTTTACATTTACCCATATTAGCACAGCCCTATATATCAGCATTGCAGGAAATGTGTGTGTGCGTGTGTGTGTGTGCCTATATATATATATATATATATATATATATATATATATATATATATATATATATATATATATATGTGTGTGTTATACTGCGAAAGTACAGTAGGAATCCTCCTCTAACGATGTCTAACCAGCTGACACTTATTTCAGATTGTGGATGTATCTGAGAGTAAATACAGTGCTGCTGGGGATATATGAAAGGCCTGGCATGCGTATGTGACATTCCTCCTGGTTAGTGATTAGCAGGGTAGCAGCATATAGTCAGCTGCTGAAACTTACCTATTATGCAGTGGCAAAAGATGGATCGATTTCTAGCATTTTGCACAACCATCAGCACAAGGCATATGCAGTCACTTCATGTTATAGGATACAGGTGTAATCCTGCTTCTAGAGTTGGACAGATCCTACAGAGAATCGAACCCTATTCTCACACTAATAACAAATTAGAGAACCTTAAATGATAAACAATTATCCGTAGATCCTGGGTAGCAGTAACTCTCACTCCTCCATAGGGAATGTAAAACAAGACGTGGACTTGCCGCTTGGTCTATCAGCCTGTGCGGTTCAGTGCAGACAGCTGAGGCTCCCTCCCCCGGGAGTGTAAAAGCAGGTGACCGCATCCCGAGTTCACTGCCGCCTGGTCACCTTTTTAGATGCAAATTGGTGTCTTCTGTGGGTAACTCCCTGCATCTGCCATCTGGTGGTGTCCCAGGGGCTGGAGCACAAGAACAGGCCGGCAGGTGAGGGGATTCCCTGGGGTCTCTTCAACAAGGGCATTTTGCACTAAATATTTTATAAGCTACAAATCACCGAGGGCTGCATTTATCAGTGGGTTTGCTTGGCTGTCATGGTTTAAGACTGCCCAATATATTGTCTTTGTGCTCATTCATCGGCCTCAGAGACGTCTACTTCAGATGTTCTTTGATCTTGTGGTGTTGGGGAAGGACTAAAAGCCCAGCAAAGCTCCAGGAGATGCTGAGGTCTGTGCCAATCGCCTTTTACATGAGCAACTGGTGATTAACAAATCTCACTAGTATGTTATTGCGATGCCAGCTTATCTCAGGGAGATGGGTCCCGGTGATAATTCATTGAAAGCTTGTATGATTGCCTGTATTCCTATATACAGTTTATTCAGGATATCCCGATATACAATTTATTCACTGACTTGAATGCGTTACCCTGTCTATGAATTGTCTTTGCAGAGCGGGTAAAAGCTGCCGCCCTTTCATGTAGGACCGTGTTAGAATGGAGATCATTGACTCCGGAAAATAAGTTTGGTACAAAACGAAGATTATTGATTTGATATTCCTGATTCCTTGGCGTTCGTCACAATGGGAAGCGTGTTGGGCAGAGTATTCTGCTGCTGGCCTGGCCTGTATGTGCGTAGTGGGTGAATGTGGGTCCTTGCTCATTGTGACACACCAGAGGTTCAGTCGGTGACTGCATTATTCACAGTCGGGAATGATGCTAGGAGAGAGCCAGGAACACAAAGCATGCCAGCACTTTTATATGTGGAAGAGCATGACAATCCCGCAACACAAGAGTGTTATCCTGGCCATGCACTAGTACGACCAGCAGAAGATAGGAATCATCTTACGTTTCCCATTGAACTCCCTGGCAGTCACGGCCAGAGGATTGAAATACGATCACACGATACGATGCATCGTGCGTCTGTCGTCTGAGCGACGTCATTTGTAAAAAAAAAGACATGCGCACGGGGAGATCCGTGGTGCATGCATCTGTCTGTAATAAAATAAGCACAGGTGCAGGGATGGTTCAGTGAGAACCATCCGTGCATCTTTGAAAAAAATAAATAAAAAAGTGTTTTTAAAACACCAACCCCCCTCCCCAAACAGCCCCAAGACTTTTAGGGACCCAGTGCTGGTTGGGCAACATACGGGGGTCAAACAATGTAGGGGTCCCCCCGTAAGTAAGCACAACCAGCATCGGGCTAGTCAGAACCAGCCCTGGTTGCCAAAATATGGGGGACAAACGACGTAGGGGGTCCCTCGTATTCTGTGCAACCAGCACTGGGCTCTGATCTGGTTCCGGAAATACAGGGGAAATAAATGAGTAGGGCTCCCCTGTATTTTCCAGAACCAGCACCAGACTTTTTCCCTGCATCTGTGCTTATTTTATTACAGGCAGATGCATGCATCACGGATCTCCCCGTGCGTGCATCAGTCTCGGACGCACGATTCATCGCATGCTGAAAAATCAGGGCACGATCAGCATGCGAATATGACGGAACATATCGGCTGCAAATCTGATCATACGATACGTTTTAAGAGCTGCGGGAGCGCGCGTCTGATCGTATCCTTCTTGAAAAATGACCGATTTCTTCACGATTGATTGTCCGGCGCGTCGAAGATTGGCCAATCGGCCCGAAATCGTGCAGGTCTGTGGCCAGCATTATCTCTGAGGTCTAGTGATGTAAGAAAGTGATCTTTGCTAAAGAGAAGCTATCTTATTTACGATCGATAAGCTAGCCTAGCTCCAGGGGCGTAGCCAGAACTTTGCAGGCCCCATAGCAACATTTTGAAAGGGCCCCCACCCTAATGCTTCTAGATTGACCCTATTTCTCTGCAGCAGTTGTTCATTTTATGCCCCATCGTAAAGCCCTAGGTTCATTTTATACCCCATAGTAGTTTCCTAGTTAATATTATGCCCCATAGTAGTGCCCTAGTTCACAATATGACACATTGTGGTGCTGCCAGTACACCTTATGCCACAGTGTCCCCAGTACATATAATAAGAAATTGATGTGTCCTCCATTCATAATGCCACCATGCAGCGCCTCCAGTTCATATCATGCCACAATGTAGTGCCCACAGTTCATATTATGCCACATTAGTGTCCCCTGTTCATGTTATGTCTTACTTTAGTGCCTCCAGTTCATATTGTGTCATATTACAGTGCCCCAGCTCATATTCTGTAACATGGCAGTGCCCTCCATTTCATACTATACCACATTACAGTGCCTGGTTCAGATTATGCCGTATTACAGGCACCCCTTACCATTGTAACATCCACAACACACATCACTCATTGAAAATGGAATGTCGTCCCATTTAGGCCTTGCAATGGGTCAGACCCAATTGCTTAGCAGGCAGTTCTGGGAACTCTGTAGTTGACTGTCTAACCTGGGCCCCATGGCAATGGCACTCACTATAGCAGGGGTGGGGAACCTTTTTTTTTCTGCCAAGGGCCATTTTGATAGATATAACTTTATTCGTGGGCCTGGTGCAGGCCATACCCCCTCTGTGTGATGTCACATGGGGACGGGGCCACAATCGCCAGTGATTACAGCAATGCCTGGAGCATCCTGAGGATGCTCCGGGGAGCTGTAAGAGCAGCAGTGTGACCGTCTGAAGTGTCCAAAGGACTCTTCAGGCATCACTGCTGCATAGATTCTGGCTGCAGGGTGACATTACCGGCACCCTGCTATCCAGATGAGGCTAGCAGAAAAAATCTGAGAGGGCCAGAAAAGAGGATTCCGAGGGCCTTATACAGCCCCCGGGCCTGAGGTTCCCCATCCCTGCACTATAGCTACGTCCATGCCTAGCTCCCATACTTCTCTTCACATGCCACTGTACACTACAACCCTGGCAGTAGCTGCACCATGTCCACCCTCTTTGCCCATATTTATCTTCAAAAACATTTGTAATGGAGAAGCTATGATGCTGTAACTTACTGCAATGTAGTAATTCTTATTTCATGTTTAGGGATAATTGCTGTCTGTTTCCGTAGCATTCTACAAAAGAAAAAAAAAAAAGTGTATTCGATATATCATACTAGCTGCTGCCCGTTGCTTCGCCCACGATGAAATTGCTTCTGCCAACATTGTTTTTATTTGAGGTGTTCTAGTTGTGTTGCTTTGCATAGGGGCCTTGTCGCGGTAGAGGCCCATGTAACCAGCAGCGCCATACAGACTGGTGGCAGCAGCGCCTTCACCCACCACTCACACCAATGTCACTGTGTGCCCTGTGCAGACTGCAATGTAGCCTATCCTATTCCCCCACCACTCACACCAATGTCACTGTGTGCCCTGTGCACAGACTGCTATGTAACCTCTCCTATTCACCCACCACTCACAATAATGTCACTGTGTGCCCTGTGCACAGACAGCTATGTAACCTCTCCTATTCACCCACCACTCACAATAATGTCACTGTGTGCCCTGTGCACAGGCTGCTATGTAACCTCTCCTATTCCCCCACCACTCACACCAATGTCACTGTGTGCCCTGTGCACAGACTGCTATGTAACCTATCCTATTCTCCCACCACTCACGCCAATGTCACTGTGTGCCCTGTGCACTGACTGCTATGTAACCTCTCCTATTCCCCCACCACTCACACCAATGTCACTGTGTGCCCTGTGCACAGACTGCTATGTAACCTATCCTATTCTCCCACCACTCACGCCAATGTCACTGTGTGCCCTGTGCACAGACTGCTATGTAACCTCTCCTATTCCACCACTCACACCAATGTCACTGTGTGCCCTGTGCACTGACTGCTATGTAACCTCTCCTATTCCCCCACCACTCACACCAATGTCACTGTGTGCCCTGTGCACAGACTGCTATGTAGCCTCTCCTATTCACCCACCACTCACACCCATGTCACTGTGTGCCCTGTGCACAGACTGCTATGCAGCCTATCCTATTCTCCCACCACTCACACCAATGTCACTGTGTGCCCTGTGCACAGACTGCTATGTAACCTCTCCTATTCACCCACCAGTCACACCAATGTCACTGTGTGCCCTGTGCACAGACTGCTATGTAACCTCTCCTATTCCCCCACCACTCACACCAATGTCACTGTGTGCCCTGTGCACAGACTGCTATGTAACCTCTCCTATTCACCCACCACTCACACCCATGTCACTGTGTGCCCTGTGCACAGACTGCTATGCAGCCTATCCTATTCTCCCACCACTCACACCCATGTCACTGTGTGCCCTGTGCACAGACTGCTATGCAGCCTATCCTATTCTCCCACCACTCACACCCATGTCACTGTGTGCCCTGTGCACAGACTGCTATGTAACCTCTCCTATTCACCCACCACTCACACCCATGTCACTGTGTGCCCTGTGCACAGACTGCTATGCAGCCTATCCTATTCTCCCACCACTCACACCCATGTCACTGTGTGCCCTGTGCACAGACTGCTATGCAGCCTATCCTATTCTCCCACCACTCACACCAATGTCACTGTGTGCCCTGTGCACAGACTGCTATGTAACCTCTCCTATTCACCCACCAGTCACACCAATGTCACTGTGTGCCCTGTGCACAGACTGCTATGTAACCTCTCCTATTCCCCCACCACTCACACCAATGTCACTGTGTGCCCTGTGCACAGACTGCTATGTAACCTCTCCTATTCACCCACCACTCACACCCATGTCACTGTGTGCCCTGTGCACAGACTGCTATGCAGCCTATCCTATTCTCCCACCACTCACACCCATGTCACTGTGTGCCCTGTGCACAGACTGCTATGTAACCTATCCTATTCTCCCACCACTCACACCAATGTCACTGTGTGCCCTGTGCACAGACTGCTATGCAGCCTATCCTATTCAAGTGAATGCGGGCCCAATGCAGCTCTCCCCTAACCCTTACCAGCCGTGTGCATGGTACCGCACTGATCTCTTGCATTGATGATGTCAATAATAATTTGTTTCTGTTATTGCTCAGCTTTAACTTGACTAATCGCGATGATAGAAAGTGCAGGTTATTTCTAGGACTTTCCTCTACTCAATGGTGCACTTTTCATGAAAATTGGATCGGTAGTTTGTGCGCCAACTTGGAACAAACAGACAGTCACAACGTTCTTATTTTATTGGTATAGATGTCACATGACCGGCGGGGTAGTTATGTAACACTTTGAAATGAATGGTGGGGAAGTGCATCTGTAACAGAGCAGGCACAAGGTGACTGACGGCTTGTAAGGCTTGTTCTGCTGAAATACACATGGAGGATTGTTTGATTCATGCTTGGGCAGTGCCCGTGATATGTCTGATCTTTTGAACTGCATTCGATTCAGTTAGGGCACTGACCTGAAAACGTGGCAGGAGCTTCTGCTTGTTGTTGTATTGAGCTGATCAGTAAGAAAACTATTACTAATATTTCAGCTACTCCAGTGGCTTTTGAATACAAAAGTTGTTTCTCCTTACTTGTGAGACCCGATTATTGCACAGTGTGCACACAGCACCCAGGAATATCACCATAGGTCTTTAGGATAGACAATACAGTACTGTGTTTTCAGGATCCTTTAATCTCTCAGGGAAAAAATAATAATTGGGGAACGTTTATCAAATCTGTCATGAGTACACGTGGTCGTTGGGAGTTGAATGATGCCTGGGTACTGTTTGGAGGGGTGCAGCCAAATCATTGGCAATGTCCACTCTGGAGAAAAAAAAAAGCAAAGAAAAACTGCTATACAAATCCTCAGCAGCTGACTTTGGGGGGGGGGGGGCCCCGCTGGGCCCCCCAACAAGCCCCAGGCTCTTGTAATCAGTACCTGCCCCTTCCGCTGTCAGCACTCCTGTGTGTAAGTATTGTAACGCAGACTCTGGGACGCATTCTAAGAAGGACGGAATTGTGGAGCCGCACACAAGGGGCCGTGCAATTCCGTGCCCATCTAAAATGCAAAAACAGCAGCGGGGTGTCTGTAGGAAACTGTCACCTCCCTACGGCAGATCTGCAATCCCAGCGCTACGAGCGAGGTCGCAACCTGAGATCACCATCGCAGCTGGTCTCAATGGTTGCTCCTTTGGCCAGGCTGTGGAAGCTGAAGCTTACCACAGCCTGGCGGGGTCCAGGTCGCTTACAAGGCCAGGAAATCTGCATCCACCGATGCAGACCCTGGCCTTGTCCCTTCTGCAAAAAGGGGGCGACGTGCTCCCGATTCTGGGAATGATGGGCAGCCACCCCCCTGCCTCGCCCCTCATATTCAACAGCAAGTCAATTATGCTGTGGCTTTGGAGGGGGGGGGGGATCTGCAAGCAAGATCGCAGAACGGTTCCTGCGCATGTGCAGACCCCAAAACATCGGGGATGTGCGCTAACCATCAGGCCCCACTGTATGTGTGTACAATGCAGGGAGAGGTCACATTTATAGAATGGTGCCTAGTCATATTTACAATGAATGCTGGTGTCGGGTAGTATACAGTGGTCTATTGTAGTAGTAATAGTAGTATTGAATGTGACTCCATGCCCCCCCCCCCCCACTTTATAATTCTTTCCAACAGTTTTAGTGTGCACATCCCCACTGCACAGCCTATCAGATCACGGGGAACCTGTGACAGGACAGAGATGCTTTTTGTAGGCACCCTAATTTGGACTTTTAGATGGGGTTTAGCCGCATAAATCGGCTAAACCTGTCTATTTGGGTGCAATAAAGCATGGGCGCCGAAAAACAATTGAATATCCCCCCCCCTGCGCCCTCCTGTCACTTTAGATGGGAGAGTGTGCGCGATAAAGCAATTCTCCCCCCATAAGCAGTCTGTGTGTACTGTAGAGTAGGATACCGTAGTACAGTATATGTTTATTAAATGTATTTAGAAACAGTCAAATTCTTTTAACTTAAAAAAAAAAAAAACTTATCAGTGGTCCTAATGAAATCACATATTTGATATTGCTGTCCCTGTAAAAGTGTGAGTACTGTTATCTTAAGAATGTTTAATTATACTTCAACATTTTACCACCTGTGAGCATAAAGGTTTAGCAGACTGTCATTATGCTTAGCCCAGACTGGCTACATTTATTTATGATAATCCTTTGGTCATGAATGAATAAATAACATTTTCCTACAATCATGTATGAAGACGATTCTCAGACTGGTTGGATTTTTGTCTATAATTGTAATGATGGATCTTTTTTTTTTTTAATTTTTTTTATATAATTTAAAAGTACATTTGGTTTATAGAAAAAAAAAAAAAAACCCACCTGAGCTTGAATTCTTTCTCCCTTGCTTGTATGTTGCGCTATTTGTTGCCTCTAACTGAGACCCTTCTCCTCTGATGCAGAAGCAGAGCTGGGACTGCGGAAGATGTCGGACAATGCCCTAGACATCGATGACCGGCCCCCAGCTCCGCCCCTGAGGATCACCAGCACGTTAACTGGGGCTAATGCCAAGGACAGCAACACTTTAAACCACGGCTCAAAACCACTGCCACCAAACCCGGAGAAGAAAAAGAAAGCAGACCGGCCCATGCGGTTTAAAATCCCAGGAACTGGAGAGAAAAGTACAACTTGCTCCTTCCTCCTATTTCTTTTTTATTTGCTATCATTTATATATAGCACACACACATATTCTGTAGCGCTTTACAGTGAATATTATTTTATTCACATCAGTCCCTGCCCCAGTGGAGCTTACAATCCACACACATGTTTAAGAATGTGGGTGGAAACTGGAGCACTCGGGGGGGGGGGGGGCACAACATGCAAAAATGGGGGAACATACAAACTCTGCACAGATGGTGGGTTACTGGGAATTGAACCCAGAACCTTAGTTCTGAGTTCTGGGGGGGGGGGGGGGGCAACATGAAAAAATGGGGGAACATACAAACTCTGCACAGATGGTGGGTTACTGGGAATTGAACCCAGAACCTTAGTGCTGTTTGTGTTTTAAAGCCGTAAACTAAAATATTAAAGCTTCAAAATACACTTTAAAGGGGATTTTCACCTCATTTCACCAGTGCACAGATGTACCCCTGGGGGAAGGGCTTTGTCCTGCATTAGAATAAAGAGAGACATGACTGCGGCAAGCGATGTGGCGCATCTGTGTGTATATTCCCATCTGCTTTATGTTGGGTAGAACTGGGATCTCATTGAGAACTCAGAGGATGCCCCGCACACCAGGAGATCCTGTGTTTGCATAGTCTCTTGGGCTCCTGTCACATAGCCCCCGAGTGTTCTCACTGAATTGTGGCCTCATCCTATTGAGGGACCCCCATGTAAGTTTAAATGAAGCATATCTGCCTTCTAATTACTGTTTAAGACTGTTTTGCAAATCTGTCAGGCAGTCATTTAAGAGAAATGAGTGCAGACGGATCACTCTAATTATCAGAGTAAACATTACTCATTAGTTGGCAGCTATCAAAAAAAATCTCTAATCACTAATAGACCACAGACAGATAACCCGGAGGTGCTGCTGCAGTCAGAGTCTCTGCATGTCTGTGCTGTAATACTGCCCTATGTAGACAACGGTTTTAGTCATGCTGTATACAGCAGCGTTATTATGTTATATCATAGGTGTACAAGTTAGTTCCCTATATTACTTTTACTAGTCCCATAATACACTCAATGTGACGTTGGCATGATTGGTAGTGCAAGTCCTCTATCTATTGCACAAAATATACCTGGCGCCAATCTAATTAGAACTTAGATTAAGAAAAAAATTTAATTAATAAATGCTGATTCTGCAGCTCTCTAGGTGGGAGATCTACTCAAAACCTCCTAGCCTAATAGGTAAACAGAAAAAAATAATAGAAGAGAGCGCTGAAAACTGCAATATTACAAATATATTAGAAAAATAGCATAAAATTATATTATTATTATAATTAATATATAGCAATTGCCGGCCAGCAACAACACAATCCAATAATTAGTTATTGATCTGTAAAAAATTAATTATAACACACACATATAAAAATAATTTCCAAAGGAATAAATATATGTATAACCTTTTGCATGTAAGGGCTGTAAATAAGATTTTGTATACCCACTAAAAACAAGCCATAAATAGAGAGGAAAAAAAGCAGCAGTATGTGCTGGGATAATCAGTTATAAAGATACTTTTGTAGCAATAAATATCGCTTTTTTTTTTCAGGAAAAAAATGATACACAGTTTGTCTCCTGTATAATTTGGTGTGGAGCTGTCTGATAGTACACACGTTCTCCGTCTGGAATAGTTCAGCAGCTTCACCTGTGTAGCAGCTAAAAGCAATTTATAAAGTCTTATGGCAATGTAATGTTTCTTATGTTTTCAGCTTAAATAAGCATTTTACAATATACAGATAACTGTAAATGTATATTTGCCAAGGATAATATGTATCAATCCTCTATAATGTGCAGTTATGTTAGATATCCATCATGGCCATGTGGTAAAGAAATAAATATATATATATATATATATATATATATATATATATATATATATATATATATATATATTTTCTTTTACCAGGCTGTTGAGCCCACAATTTTAAAAGGTCCACCAGTCTGTAAATCCGTTCCCAATGTCTGTCACTCCATTACTCCTCTGTAGGGATTATAGTATTCTGTCCCCTCTCCGTGTGTAGACGGCATGCATGAATCAGTGTCTGCTGGCGTCACTTGGCAGGCAGACGGTGAGCCCGCTGTATGTACTTCGGGCTAAATGCTCGTCTCTGGGGGTTAAGGTTAACAGTTCCCTCTATGCGGGTAGCGTGTGTGGGTAGCGTGAAAGGGGGTGTGTTTTGGAGAGCCATAGAAAGCTAGAAATAGAAACAAATACGTCTCTATAAAATCCACAGTATGATACATATAGTGAAAGAGTTCTGATTAAGGAACAAAGCTGCACATGTGTTGATTCTGACAGACAGATAAAAGGAGGGTCCTGCTTAATGCAAGGATATTCTGACTGAGGAAGCCGCTGAATTTGTAGGCGGAGAAACGCGTTTTACGCCATGCACACCGACAGATGCACATCTTATTGACTGGTTACACGCTACCCGCAAAGAGGGAATTGCTACCTCACAATACAGAGACGAGCAATAGCCCGAAGGAAAGTACAGCGGATTCACTGTCCGGCTGCCAGGTGACGCCGGCAGATACGTACCCACACTGACTGGATACACGCTACCCGCATAGAGGGAACTGCTAACCTTAACCCCCAGAGACGAGCATTTAGCCCGAAGTACATACAGCGGGCTCACCGTCTGCCTGCCAAGTGACGCCAGCAGACACGGATTCATGCATGCCGTCTACACACGGAGAAGGGACAGAATACTATAATCCCTACAGAGGAACAATGGAGTGACAGACATTGGGAGCGGATCCTGGTAAAAGAGTATTTATATATATATATATATATATATATATATATATTTCTTTTACCACATGGCCATGATGGATATCTAACATAACTGCACATTATAGAGGATTGATACATATTATCCTTGGCAAATATACATTTACAGTTATCTGTATATTGTAAAATGCTTATTTAAGCTGAAAACATAAGAAACATTACATTGCCATAAGACTTTATAAATTGCTTTTAGCTGCTACACAGGTGAAGCTGCTGAACTATTCCAGACGGAGAACGTGTGTACTATCAGACAGCTCCACACCAAATTATACAGGAGACAAACTGTGTATCATTTTTTTCCTGAAAAAAAAAGCGATATTTATTGCTACAAAAGTATCTTTATAACTGATTATCCCAGCACATACTGCTGCTTTTTTTTCCTCTCTATTTATGGCTTGTTTTTAGTGGGTATACAAAATCTTATTGAACATCCCTTGAATGCAAAAGGTTATACATATATTTATTCCTTTGGAAAAAATGTTTAAATTTGTGTGTGTTTATAATTTAATTTTTTTCAGATCAATAACCAATTATTGGAATGTGTTGTTGCTGGCCGGCAATTGCTATATATTAATTATAATAATATAATTTTATGCTATTTTTCTAATAAATATATTTGTAATATTGCTGTTTTCAGTGCCCTCTTCTATTATTTTCTCTATCTATTGCCCCAGTGGTGCTTACAGTCTATGGGCCATATCCAATTAGCTGCGGTAAGCCACGCTTGTGCGAAAAGCTTTCACCAGTGCTAACTTTCCGCACAAAATGGGTATCGCACTATCCTATTAGCTGCTGCTTTTTTCATAGGCAAAAGCGGCAAAAAGTTTTTCTAAATGAAAGCAGTGCTGGCTACTGGTGCTGACAGGGGGGGGGGGGGGGGGGGGGGACAGCCCTTTCCTAACAGTGCTGGGGGGAGGCAGCAGAAGTGAGGCTGTGTCCAGGAGTCTGCCAGCCAGTGAGAGCTGTGAGGGGAGAGGATGAGGGCAGGGCTTACCTGCAGCTAGAGACTCTATAGGAGATTATTTAATTATAACGGTATATGTTCAATATCCCGGTCGCTTAGAATACACCTGTCAGAATCCCGGCACCGGTGTCCTAACCTCCAGCATCCCGAAGGTAAGTAGCGGCTTTGGGGGGAGGGTTAGGTTTAGGGTGCAGAGAGGGGGAGGTTAGGTTTAGGCACTAGGGGGGGAGGTTAGGTACAGGGGAGGGGTTAGTATAGGGAGAGGGGTTAGTATAGGGAGAGGGGGGGGGTTAGGATACCTACTGACAGGTGTCTGCATCCCGTACCCATCCCATTTTAACAGAGGAACATTTTGATGGATAATTCCGCCTAACACTTTCATGTTATTGTAAGTGATCACTGGTCCCAAAAGTTAATTACTTGCATCGTTCAGTATTTCTAGTGGGCCCCTCACTTTCCTGTTAGCTCTCACATACTTCCGCTGGCGTTGGGTGAGTGGGGGCCCAAATTAATATGCAGAGTTCTTAGCTTGCCTAAACTGCTCGCGCTACCACCGGGCAGTATACGATAACTTACTGTACATTTGCTTTCTGTTCCAGACAACAAAAAGAAAGAGAAGGAAAGGCCGGAGATCTCCCTCCCCTCGGACTTTGAGCACACCATTCACGTCGGCTTTGATTCTGTGACGGGCGAGTTCACGGTAAATCCGGGGGGAGATTATTTTGGGGCAGGTAACTGTAGTGTGCTACTTTTGATGCAGCACATTGTACCTGCTCTCTTGTGTTTTCTATAGTGCACTGATTTCTGCATGGTCCTCTCCTTTACTTGGAGAGACTTCATCACATCAGATGTTTTACGCATCGTAACCCTGTAGTTTTGGTGGAATATTCCTACTTTGTTGTCCATTCAATGAAGTGCAGAAGTAACGCGTATAATTTTTCATTTAGCTAAAGCGCAACTAAACCCCCAATTTTAAGTTTTCTTACAAGAAGCCTGATTGTAAAAACAAAAATAAATGCTTCCCTGTATTATTTGGACTTTCCACTATTAAAATATAAAGCGGGTCTAGGCAATTCCTTACTTAGACGGTTGAGTTCCATATCCCCATATCTTTAGGATACTGCAAGTGGATATGATTCAAAAGGCTAGAATTGCAAAGCATAGCAGGTCAGTTATGCTTGCTGTGACATAAACATAGAATTGGACGGCAGATCAGAGGCCTGAAGGTGCATTCACACTAGACGATATGCTCCCTGAGCGATATCGTCTAGTGTGTCCCCGGCAGGCTGTGCTCAATGTCGTTCATGACATTGAGCACAGCCGCTGAACAATATCATTAGCGATATCGTTCAGCGCCGGGCTCTCTCACCCATTCCCTGACATGCAGCAACCTGACGAGGTCGTCAGGTTGGCCTGCATGTCAGCCCGATGAACGAGGATGACGAACGACCCGCGGGAACGCGCGTCGTCGTCATCTTTCATCTTTTTTGTGTTAAAAATGGACGATAAAGTGGACGACTGAACGATAACGATATCGTTATCGTTCAGTCGTCCACTTTAATCGCCCAGTGTGTACGCACCATGACTCCTGTGCATGGATCCCCTAATCTCTAATCTGCAGCCTGTGCAAAGCATTTGTTATATTACAGTAGCTAGAGCAGGCCTGGCCAACCTGTGACATCTGTTGTAAAACTACAAGTCCCAGCCCTGTCACAGTTGTATCATTCCTTTATAAGCAAAACAGCACAGTGCATGCTGGGACTTGTAGTTTCACAACAGCTGGAGAGCCACAGGTTGGCCAGGCCTGTGCTAGAAAGTAATTTGTCTCACATGATCGATCTTTGAACTGCTGTAATATAGAGCAGCATCACTCCGAGTAAAGCTTGATTTCTCTGAATGGTGAGATCATGGTGGACAGATTTCGATAACCATAATCAACTTGAGTTGTCCATATACAACGATCGGCCATAACATTGCAGCCACTGACAGGTGAAGCGAATAACACTGATCATCTTGTCACAATGGCAAGCGTAAGGATCTGAGCGACTTTGATACGGGCCGAATTGTGATGCGTAGATGACGGGGTCAGGGCATCTCCAAAATGGCAGATCTTATGCGGTGTTCCCGGTATGCAGTGCTTAGTGCCTACCAAAGGTCAGGGTCATGGGTGCCCAAGGCTCAGTGATGCACGTGGGGGCGAAAGCTAGCCTGTCTGGTCCTGTCCCACATGGAAGCTTCTGTGGCAAACATTGCTGATTAATGTTAATGTTGGCTGGGATAGAGAGGTGTCAGAACAGTGCATGGCAGCGTGCTGTGTATGGGGCTGCGCAGCCATAGACTAATAACTGTGCCCATGCTGACCCCTGTCCACCATCGAAAGCGACTTCAATGGGCATATGATTCACAGAACTGGGCCAGAGGAAGAAGGTGGCCTGGTCTGATGAATCGCGTTTTCTTTTACATCGTGTGGACGGCCGGGTGCGTGTGCCTAGTTTACCTGGGGCACCAAGATGCACTATGGGAATAAGGCAAGCCGGCGGAGAAATGTTCTGCTGGGAAACCTTGGGTCCCGGCATTCATGTGGATGTTACTTTGACACGTACCACCTACCTTAACATTGTTGCAGACCAAGAGCACCCTTCATAGTAACTATTCCCTGATGGCAGCGGCCTCTATCAGCAGGATAATGCGTCCTGCCACACTGGGGTTCAGGGATGGTTTGAGGAACATGACCATGAGTTCAAGGTGTTGACTTGGCCTCCAAAATTCCCCAGATCTCCATCCTATAGAGCATCTGTGGGATGTGCTGAAATAATGTCCAAGCCGATGAAGGCCCCACCTTTCAACTTACAGGATCTGCTGCTAATGTCTTGGTGCCAGATAACACAAGGACACCTTCAGAGGTCTTGTGGAGCTCATGCCTCGATGGATCAGAGCTGTTTTTGGCAGTACAAGGGTGACCTACACAATATCAGGCAGGTGGTTTTAAAGTAATGACTGATCGCTGAATATTATCCAGTTCGGTTTCAGAAGTGGTAAATACTGGGGTCATGGGTTCTTTTCCGGGGCCCTTTAAGTGTGTGGAGCTTGGATGTCCTCACATATTTGTGTGGGTTACCGGACACACTCCAGTGACAGACTAGTAGGTTCATTGACTCCAGACAAAATTAACATGTGTGTGCCTGTATTTTAGTGGATGTTAATTGTAAGCTCCAGTGATGATGTTTGATGTTTGATTTTCTGTAAAACACTGCATATTATGTAGGCACTATATAAATAATGGTTTATTGTGTTTTTAATTAGTCTCCCTTTAAATGCTCTGACAGATGTGTTATAGCTCGCCTGTCACTTATACATTAATCGGAACACCTTACAGTACAATGATCTGTTTTTGTCACCAGGATTTCATATCTAGACCAGTAGTTCTCAACCTCAACCCCCAAGGTTTCCCAACTGGTCATGTTTTCTGGATTTCTTTGTTCAGAAGCGGGCAAAATATGATTAACTCACCTGTGCGTGGTTAAAGAAAATCCACAAAACATGACCTGTTGGTGGTATTTGAGGACTGGAGTTGAGAACCGCTGGTCTAGATGGTTCTCCACACAGTTCACCTAACATTAGAGCAATGGCTTAATTCTTGTTACAGTAGCTTGGCTCTCAATGACCTCTGCCGAGCACCTCGTTGTCCAGGCAGATTTGTTTTGGTTACAAGGTTAGCTCCTACCATGTACATTGCAATCAGTAGTATGAAGTGCTGGACACACATTATTACATCATATCCAGTATATTTATCGACTGCAATGTTTGGTAATACAATTGGTATTGGGGATGTTGGACACTGCGATCGGAAGTTGACTGCAGATTGTTGTGATCAGAACAGGTGATCATCCACGCTTACAGCTCCAGTCATACCAGAAGCTGAGAGGTAGCACCCGGGGGCGCATTCCAAGTCACCAATGATTTTAACAGGGTTTTTGAGTGACTAACGCACTCGCTGTGTGACAATAATAAGGATGAGCACAACGCCAGCTTTGTCCAGCTTTTCCTCTGTCCAAAATATACTTTAAATATTTATATGGGATGCCGCCGGTCACAATCCCGACAGCAGAACGCCGGCTAGGGAGTTATGATAGGCCTCGAAATACCGAAGCCTATCATAATCCCGACGCCGGAACGCTGAGGACGACATCCCGAACTAAGGCAAGTCCGGGTCGCCCTTACCGTTAGTCGTGTGTGGGGGTGGTGGGGGTGGTGGTGGTGGGGGGGGGGTGTTAAGATTAGGGAGTCTAGCGGGGTTAGGTTTTGGACCACTAAGGGAGGGTTAGGAAGTGCGGGGGGGGATAGTGGAGGTTAGAGTACTTACCTGCCCCTGCCCGGATCTTGATCCTGTCGGGCAGCCGCTGTCGTGATTTGAACCGGCCGCCAACATTTCGATCCCATTCCATTTATATTCCATTTTGCTGCCAAAACTGCATTTTTTGGTGTCCCAGAAAAAAATAAATCACTTCGGGAAAACAGTGATTTCTCAGCATCTGGATAGTCAGTCTCTCCCTATTTGGGACATTGCTATAGCACAGATAATGGAATGCAAAATAGATGCTTAGGAGAACGTTATAGAGAAATAAGCCGTGGGTGAATGAACCCTGTGTCCGTTGTGAGAAGGGACCATCCGCTCTCCGCCTGGCAGAACGCTCTCCTTTGTTCTGGAAACAAAGCGAACATATGTGGTGGGTCCTTCATTACTCCTAATGACTCTGACACCTTTGCCGGTGTGCTGTCCGCCCCATTAACGCCTCATCTGTCTCGCAAGGTCGTGATCTCTGCATTTAGCAACGTGGCCCGTTCGCGACCGCTCCAGAATGCAAACATTCATTCTCTCCTGTGTGCACGTTTCAGTCTCCATCTGCCCTGCATGAATGGGGTTAATACACCGGACACAATGGGAAGATGATGGCTGGTATCGGCACAGCTTTAGGTGATGGCTCAAGATGCAATACAGGAATGAGAAACATTTAACTGGCGCAATAACAGCCATTCAAACACGCGTAAGGAAATAACATTCACCGCTTAAGGGAGGCCTTTTAATGAATGTTCTCAATTCTGTTGGGTAGGTCTTGGTATCCGCAGCTGATTGGGAACTACGATAAGAGTCCTAGACTCCAGCAGGTCACAGAATCTACGTTCTGCCGCGGCTACTGGCGGAATGTCCTGCTTAGCCCTGCTGGACAGGAATAGCAATCCCTAAGCTAGGTGCACACTGTCCGGTTTTTGTTCTTTTGATCAGGCCGACAATTGGGTGGATTTTTTGGGAAAATCGAAAACCCCGATATCTGTGCTACACATTACATGATTTTTTTTTTTTTTAATTATTATTATTATTATTAGAAGTTACCGATTTTCGGCCGCACCACACCGATTTTGCATATGTCCGCCCACCAAGAGGATGACGTAGTCACGGGAAAACGTAGGGAAACATGGGCAGATAATTGAGACTGCACACTCACTATCGGGGAAGGTGGAGGCCGGGATGTTCTTTCTTGACCGGACGGATAATCAAATGCATTTGTGGTAGTTTTTTAACTGTTTTGTTGGTGAAACACACACGCCTACACGCTATGCAGTAAATTGGGCCGATCACCCGATTAGTGTGAAAATCGGCCCAATAATTGTATAGTGTGTAGCTTAAGTCTCTATTATGATTCCAACCATGACCATCTCTATTCCTCTGTCACCAAGTTTTGAAACCCATTGTTATCCCCACCCATTCCATGGAAAATGGTCTGTACTGCGCTATGAAACCTTCACTTGTTATCCTATGTCCCTATTTCCTGTAAACGTCTCTGTTCTGTTCTGGGTCAGTTCAGGGGATGAGGGACTTTCTGCAGCGTCTTTCAACAGACTGAGGGCCTGATTCAGAGATGTACACTAGCCCGATGGTTAGCGCACATCTCCAATGTTTTGGGGTCTGCGTAGGTGCAGGATGGGTCCTGCGAACTCTCTTGCAGACTCCACCGAGCCACAGGATGTTTGACCTGCTGCCACATTTGGGGAGCGGGGGCGTGGCTGGCTACCGTTCCTGGAAACGAGGGCATGCCGGCTCCGATTTCCGGCAGTGACAAAGCCAGTGTCTGTGGATGCAGATTTCCTGACCTCGTAAGCTGCCAGCACCCGGTCAGGCTGCGGTAAGCTTCAGCCTCCACAGTCTGGCCAAAGGCGCAACCATCGCGGCCTCGGTCGCAGCGCTGGGACCACAGATGCAGCAAGGAGGTGTCGTGTTTCCTAGAGACACCTCCTGCTACATTAGACAGGGTGTTTGGCGTGCATAGGCAGAAATTCTTCCCCCACCACCACTTCATTCAATACTGATTTAGCAACTTGTATGATGTCCAATGACGCATTAAACTGCGTTTATGGGTTCTCTATATTGATGCACATTTTAGTTTTGGCACCTTTACACCTGTTAAGTTGATGTGAGCGACCACTATATTTTTTTACCTGTCGCCTATATCACACATCAAATTGTTATCCAAAAACACAGAAGGTGACCGATATAGGTCATGTTAAAGCTGGGTAAAAAAAGAAATTTTGTATGCAAGAAAAAAGTTTTCAAGCTTCTTTAAAAAGGAGATTTCGAGCCCCAAAGTGCATGCAATCAGTCTTGTCATTCTGATGCTATATCTGCCTCTTCCAGTAGGGAAAATCTACCTTACTTGTGGCGTGTTGGCTGTGGACACAGCAATGTCATATTAATAAATCACTTAGGGCCTGATTCAGAGCCGCTCGTAAGCGGCCGCTCGTTCGCACTGAGCGATGTTCGCACAACTGCGCATGTGTACGGATTGTAATACGCATGCGCGAACCAGTCAGTGCGGCCGAAAATCGTTTGTTCGCAAAATAGCGAATGTCTGCTATTTTGAGTGACAGGAGGAGGCGTATGTGGGTGGTAACGGGGGAAGGTGCTTGAAAACGGGGAGTGGAGATCAGAACGCAGGTGTGCTTAAAGGTCAAAACGGGCGTTTTATGGGTGTGCATAATTAATACAGCAGCGTCAGCGACCCCATCACTTGTTTTTTTTTTAGTCAGAACTACTCGCAAAATAGCGGTAGGAAAAACCAACCACAAGAATAGCGAGCAGTTCATACGCTGTTCGATGTACTCGATTAATCTAATAAATAGCGGACATGACGTAGGATGCGAGCGGCCAGGGGGCGTATTTTTCAAAATTTCGACCGCAAGTTTTGCTCGCTCGTTCAGACTTAGAGGCGTGAACAGACCGCAAAGTGCGAACTGTTCATTTGAATAGCCACCCCTTTTTTTTAAACGAACGACCGCAAATAGCGAGCGGCTCTGAATGACGGCCTTAGATCTTTGTGGAGATGAACGTAACGCTGCAGCAGAGGTCCCGCTCATCTCTCTTATGCACTGACCCATTAGACCGGCTGCCATGCAGGCGTCGCTTGTCCTGGACAGGAGATAACGTGGGTGCTGTGCGATTACGCGCTTTCACGCTCACTGGCTGATTCGGCTGTGGCAAGAGGCCACCTTTGCATCTAATCCTGTGTATTAAGGGGTTAAATCGATCTGAAACAACAGTTGTGTTCTTGCTTATTTACAGTATATTGTGATCTGCGCTGTCCCATTGGTGAAAGCTGGCAGGGTTGTGGTATGGTGTAACGCTTCTCTGCCGTGTATCTCGGGGAGGGAAAAAAAGAGTAAATCGGCGTCTCATTGATACGTTTACAGTTCTGTTAAACAGATATGCGCTCTGTGTGGATTCCATCACTCAGGAACATTTACATGAAATAACTGACATGCATGCTTTGCTACTTCTGCTTTTTGACCAATGATGGCAGGTAATTAATAACCGCCGTCTGGAATAAAACAGCCCTGTCTTTACATTGTGGATGGATTTCAGGTGTTGTACATTGAATGATTTGGTTTCTGCCTCCTCTACGCCATGCCTGAAGTCACAGTCGCACCAACAACCCAATGAGGGGGTGACGGGTGCTTGTAGGTCACAGTGAGGAAGTGATTACTGTATATCTCTTAGTAGGAGGGAGTGAGGTTTTGTTTATAAAAGAGGATGGATTTTATTTTAGAATACAAAAGTGTGTTCTCCACCTAATACAGTAAATAGAACACCTGGGCTGTACTGCCCCTAACGTTTCCCAGTCCTGATCAGCTCAGTCTGCTGGCCAGTAAGAACCAGTGGAATAGCTGCCATATGTGGGAGGGTGGCTGGTGGGGGAGACACTTGTCTCTGTGTACTTGACTTGCATACTAATAAGTTGAAAAAGCAGAGTTGAACCTCTCCAGTGCCTGACACTGGTGCTGGCTTGGAAACACAACGGCTTGGAAGGGCTGAGATGTCATTTAGCCTACAGCCGTCCTATACTGGTTAGCGTATCGATTGTTACCAATATTGTAGGTGAAAGAGTTGGATTGGCTCTTTTTAGATTTTACCTTTATTCTTTTGAACACAAGAGGATGGTAAATAAATGCCCCCTCTTGCATCCTGTATGACTGATCCACTTTGAGGATACTGGCAATGTGAGTGGGCACTGCCCGTGTTCTGTGACTCCTTCATTTAACCCACCTTTATCCTGTAACTGTGCAGGGAATGCCGGAGCAATGGGCGCGGCTGCTGCAGACCTCCAACATCACCAAGTCGGAGCAGAAGAAGAACCCTCAGGCCGTCCTGGACGTGCTGGAATTTTACAACTCCAAAAAAACCTCCAACAGTCAGAAGTACATGAGCTTCACAGGTAACCTCAGCCGGATGGCCTCCGTTCTACGCTTAGCATGGAGCGTCTGAGCCAATAATGATGAGCGTGCAGCCTTTCCATTAACGAGAGACCTCACTGAAGTATAACATCGAGGCATGGGGTTCTGGGTGCCTCATGTCTGAGTGATGTCGGTAATAGCTAGGTAATTGGCTGCATTCAATCCTAAGGTAACCTAAAACAGCCACCTACTCTTCAAAGTATTTCATGTGTGCGTTTCTTCCTTACAGCAGCACGTCGGCGGCCATTTTTAGCCGTCATCCTGTCTGTTCACGAGGAATGAATGACTCCGCTGAGGCACGAGGCGCAAAGTGCCTCAGTGATTTCATTATTCCCTGGTAAATTGACAGGCTGCTTCCTTCAGGAGGAGATCAGTCCCCGATGAATACCTGGCAGCCCCCGCTGTGTGTATTGTAATAGGTCTAAATGAAATTCCTCACACGTTCAGGCTATCCCTGAGCACGGCTCCATTGTGGGGTTGTCAGCAGTTTCCTAACTCATCCAGGCATTTCTGATAAGCTGCCCCGCTCTCTGTGCACGGGGATTTTTACAAGCCAAGCAATAGATTGTAATTGTTTCCGATATGACTCATGAGCGCCCTTCTCTTCCCTCGCTCCGGATCTGTCCCTGCGCTGCTCTCTGCCCGACCTCAGACGTGTCTGCATTGTTTGGTTTGGCGAGAGCCTCTGCTGCTGACTCTGCTACCGTGATTACTCAGCTGCAGCGTTGTGTAGTAATGGCTGCACTCAGTAACACAATCCCCAGTCACAGATGCTGAACACTGACACTGAATGGGGTAGGGAGGACATTTGTACGCCTTTAAGCATTTTGCAGTTGCTTATCGGAATGACTCAATTTATTTATATGTTTTCACATTTGCGCACTTTTTGACACTCAACCTTTCGTGTGACATGAAGACCATTATCTAGAATGGTTGTTTCGATCTGTGCATCGCATCTTTTTCGGCAGTCTGTATCCTAATCCTCCCACTCTCCCTAACCTCCCCCTCCCTGCACCATAAACCTCCTTACCTTCGGGATTCTGGCGGGTGTCAGGATTCCGATTCCTGCATTCTGACCGCCGTAATCCCAGCGGTCGGTATTATGACCACATCCCGTTACTACAATTATAGACGCATAAAGTAATACATTTATTTTGCATAATTTTCGATATGTTCTTACTTTATAAAGTCGCTATGACACGTCTGCATGCTTCCATAATAACGCTCCTATTTCCGCAGATAACTCACTTGACGTCTATGGCTCATCCGTGAACTTGGTAAGTTTTGATTAACTATTTTCAAGCCACATTTATAGGTAAAATTTAACCCAAAATACAAAAAAATGGTCTAAAAATTAAGAAAATGTTTTTTCTATACAAGCAGCCCAGTACAAAACACAGGAGCCAGCTCGCCCATATGCCTAAAAAAAACAAAATGACTACTGGGGCTTATACTGTAGGAGTCCCCTCTGCAGTGGGACCTCTGCCCTGGATCCTATTTTAGGTATATGGGACATGTGTATAATATTATATAGGCCGTATACAGCACGTCGTGCCATGAGGCTCTATGCAGCGCGTTTCTCTTGTTCCGAGCATCCAATCTGGTTTTGTTGTTTTCATTTTGATAGAGAATTGTGATAAAGTACACCACATTTCTATATCTTTGTACATAGAACGACATAACATCTAGTCCCTTGCTCAGTCCTAAAATGCGACAAATGACCATTACAGGTTTTACTTTGTCATTATGTCATCGAAAATAAGCCACCATAAACCCACCTGTGATAAAGGATGTACGCAACGGGGCAGATTTCACTTACTCCGAGGGGTGAGAGCAGCAATGAGCTTTTACTGCTGCCCCGGGGCTAGTTGTGCGCATCTAATTTGATTCGCTCCAGATACGTTACCCGGGAGAAGGGAGTGCCCCCCATTTAGCAGCAATTGGCACAAATGATCTCTCTATATGGAAGCCATTAAGGTTCAGGTACTATTTCATATTAGAGATGTGCAGACTCTGATTAGTTCAGATGTTCCCGCCAAATTCTGATTTTTCCCGACGAAAATCGGGTCTCAGAAGGAGGCACTAGGTCAGCTTTCATGGACAAACATCATCTTTCCTGCCAAAAGTCCATGAAAGATGATGCTTGTCCATGAAAGATGACGTTTTGCCTCTGAGACCCATTTTGGCGGGAAAAAAATAATAATCTGAATTTGGCGGGAAAATCCAAACTAATCAGAGTCTGCACATCTCTATTTCATACATGGCATCTTTATGTTGGTTTATGCTTTGTTAAACTAGCGATGGTAAAGGGTCATTTCGCATCAATTCAACACAATTTGTGAAAAAAAAAATTACCTTATGGGGGGCATCCACTAGACGATTTTATCCCTGTCCAACCTCTTAACGATTTTCCCTTGAAGTTTCCCTTGAAATATGATCTTCCACTCTGAACAATTTGCTAAAGATTTGCAAAAGATTTAACACTAAACTATGTTTTAATCTGTGATTGAGAGCGTTCAGCTGTAGTGGGCAGATAGTGGTTCATCGTTTGATCGTTCAGCGTGAACGATGTGTAATCGATGTGTAAACGATTTGTAAGCAATCAAGTGAAATTGACCTGCATGTTCAGTCGATGGAGGAGACGATCAAACGACCAGCGGGAGCGCGTATCGTACATCCTTAGAAACAATTACTGCACGATTTGCAAACGATGTTTGAACGATTATCGAACAATTTTATCGTAATCGTTCAACTTTATCGTCTAGTGGATACCCCCCTTTACATTCATTTAAATTTGGTAGAATAAATCATGCCATGGGTTTAAAGAAAACCCCAAATCTTAGGCTGATAAGTACACTGGTTTTGAAGGTATTTGCCTTTAAAGCTGCAATTTGTTTAGCAAAAAATTTGCTTTTAAGTCTTTTACATTTTTGCTTTTGCAGCTAATCTAATTGAGCTTAGAGCAGTGGTTTTCAAACTCTGTCCTCAGGACCCCACGCAGGTCATGTTTTCCAGGTCACACAGCAGGTGCACAGGTGCATTCATTACTCACCGACACATTTTAAAAGACCCACAGGTGGAGCTAATTATTTCAGTTGTGATTCTGTGAGGAGACCTGGAAAACCTGCACTGTTTGGGGTCCTGAGGACCGAGTTTGAGAACCTGTGAGCTAGAGAGTTGGGCAAGGTCTCATTTTAAACCTCTTTTTAAAGGCTTTCATATGATATACAACATAGCAGAATGTTTCAGTAGAAATGAAAAATTAAACATTTTCTAAATCAAAATTTAGATTTTTTTTCTCAAGCCAACTTTAACATTTAAAAAAACAAACAAACTCTCAAAAATTGTTCTTACTGTTGTTAATAAATCCCCAAAGTTTTTATTTTGGGATCATGATGGGATCACTGCTTATAAGATCTTTCATTTTTGAGTGATCTCTGAAAATATTATTTGAGGCACTACACACCTGAGAAAATGGACAAAGCAATATTTTTTTCCAGTTCACTTCATTAGAAGAATGGACGGTTCTCTTCAGGTGTGTTTGGCGACGAGATTCTGTAGACATCGCCTGGCCACTGTTGCGCAAGCTCGTGAACTTAAGTGGAAAGATACTTCATGTGCAAAGACCGCAACAGTTATGTTCAGTAGGCCGCCTTTTACATTTCTCCGGTGGTCCAGGGACAGGTTAGGTTTGGGTGGGCTTTAATTAATTTGTGAAGAAAAGCCCCTCGGTCACTAATTTTTAAGCTCACCCAAACCTAACCTGTCCCTGGGCCATTTGTGTCACATATGAAAAAGCGGAGTGATTAATTACAGTGGAGTATCAGACTGGGATAATGTGTACTGGGAACAGGGAGGTACAGCAACTTGCAGAAGGGGTGCTGGGAGGGAAAGACACAGCAGACTGGGAGCAACTCTGCATTCACAAGATGAAGCCTCAGTCACCCGGCCAGGCAGAGAAGAGAAGGCATAGACCATGGGGCTGCTGCTGGTCTCCACGGGTCAGAGGAGCATGTAATGGGCTCCTGCATTCAGAGCACAGCACATGCTCCTCTCACCCCTCAGCAGAGTCTCATGGGAATTATTGCCCAGTAGTGCATTGCCCCAGTAACTGTTGAACCCCAAGGCCAAAACAGCCTTGATGACTGTCCTGGTAAGCAGCTGCACCGCGGTCTGATTAAGCGACCAGCGCTGTCGCCGTAGTCCCATAGAGGGCATGTCACTGCTGATTATGACAACAAATGGTGGCTCGCATTTATTCTGGAGAAAGATGGAAACATCGATGCAGTGTAGGTGACATTCCTCCATCCAACTGGTCCATCACCATGTTTTCCATACCAAGGGAAGCCGAATGTTTTATGGATTCCTACGGTAGATGTTCTGTGTAAGGTGAATCCATTAACTCCAGCAGGTGGATTGTACACCCTTTCTCAAATGGAAATACTAAAAACAAATGAAACAAATTCAGCCAGTTCCAACCCACCAAGTATCACCATCCATCCAGATCAGCAGCACCAAATGGTAATGATCTGTAGTAAGCTTTCTTAAAATATATGAAAGTCCTAAAAGTTTTAAATATAGGATTAACATACTCGTACATAATATACATCCGAGGGATTGTTTACGGAAATGCATTAAAAGTAAAGAACAGGCCTAAATTGTTAAAATAATGAAAATGAGAACGAACAGTCCAAAGTAAAAACCTTTATGTAGCAGATGATCCCCAAAATAAAACTTTGGGGATTTATTAAAAACAGTATGAACAATTTTTTAGAAGAGTTTTTAATTTTTTTGTTTATTGTTTTTATTGAAACATACTGCTGTGTTATATATCGGATGAAAGCCTATAAAAAGAGGTTTAAAGTGAGGCATTGCCCAACTCTACAGCTCAATTAGGTGAGCTACAAAAGCAGTTTCAAAAACTTAATAGCAAATTTTGGACCCTTTTAAAGGCATATAACTTCAAAACCATTGTACATATCAGCCTAAGATTTTGAATTTATCTTCGCATTACAATCTGAAATGGTCAGGTTGAAACCCTGTGTTGATTTGGTGTGGAATGACCTGAAAGTAAACTCTGTTACCTACTATTTGTCACATATTTAGTTTTATAAAATCTAATGACTAGCAGGATTGTTACTTGTCTCCCAATCAATCAATCCTCTGTTAGAAATAGAGAGTACTCCTTTTTCGTATGTTTGTAAATGGACATTTGAGCTCCACACAAAGCAATGGATGGGGCAATTGGGTTGCCAAATTGTTCAGGCTGTAATTGCTACTTCTGTGTCGAGCTTAAGAGCCAGGGCACAGTCTCCATTTTATGACCAACGTGCCGTGGCGTTCTAGGCAGAGTATATGTCAGGAAACGCGTCTCTGCGCCACAGGGGTGTGAACTTGGTAATGCCATTCCCCCGCCACCATCCGGATTACTTTATCAGAACTCTGTATGCGCTATGGCAGTGTGGTGAGAAGAACCGTTTCCCCCCCATTCACCAATATGTAACGCAGACAACCCCCTTCTCTTATTCTGGCAACCAGAATGTTCTACAATGGGTGCGGCACTACACCTTCGCCGAATTCATGACCATATGTATTATGATGGATCCCTGATCTCTAAGCAGGAAACTGTAATCTCTCAAGGTTAATTTGTCTTGGAAAATCCTGTCGGGTTACTGAGAGTTAACTGGTATTGGCACATTTGGGAATAATTTCTGCGTTAACTCTTTTTATGTGTGAGGAATTAGCAGAGGCTTCACGTCCGTGCCCACAGGAACTTGGCAGCTCCAGCGATGACTGTGTGTAACTAACTTTGTGTGTTAGGGGATTTCTCTGTCAGGAAATAATGTTAATGGAATCTTTATACTCAAATTATTATTATTAGTTTATTTTTATAGTCTATGTGTAGTTCTTGTTTATGTATTTTATTATTTTATTTTAACTTCTGATCTATGTAAGTGGACACCAAATCGCTTTGGTTTAATAGAAGTTGGTTTGTAAATCAGATCTAGTAAAACCATTCACAGATATTTCTCGAAGCGTTTAAGAAGCTGGTGAGACCTTTAGAATTATTTTGAGAAGGTTTTATATCCATCAATGTTTTGCAATACAAACATGCGTGTAACTAGACTGGGATGGGATCCTCTCACATGGTCGACATTAGAATGTTGACATGGTCCAATATGTTAATATCTGAAATGTCGACATTCTCAGACTGCCAACGGTTAGGGTTTGGCGTGCCAGGATGGTTAGGCTGAGACGGGGCTAGTTAAGGGTTAGGCATTAGGTGGTGTGTTGGGTACAAGGATTAGGTTTAGGGGTAAATACTCAACAGCAGAACACTATTATTTGGTGTAGACACTGGTGAGAATCCACAATCAGAAGCAGCTGGATCAGAACCGTAACAAGACTTTTTGGTGCCCCGTGCCAGAACGAGCATTGGCGTCCCCCCCCCTTATTTTTCAAATAGGGACATAATGCACATGAAAAAGGGGCATGGCCTCATGGGAATGGGCCAGGGAAGAGAGAGGTCCGTATTTAGATGGTACTGAAAACCAAAAAAGGCTGAATAGTTTACTAAGAGAGGTGGTATACATTGAGAAAAAGAGGGGACCAAAAACAGAGCCTTGCGGTTCTCCAACTGATAGAGGTAGCGAAGAGGAGGCAGAATCAGAAGAGCGATTAGATAGGTAGGATGAGAACCAAGAAAGGACTGTCTTGAAGACCTAGGGATTGTAATGTTTGTATGAGAAGAGAGTGGTCAACAGTGTCAAAGGCAACAGAGCGATCTAGAAGAATAAGAAGTGAGTGGTCTTTAGTCTTGGCAGTGACCAGATCATTTACCACCTTAAGCCCCATACACACTGGACGATATCAAGCTGCATGTACAGACGACTGGGGATATCGTTAACGACCCGCGGGAGCTCACACCGTTTTTCGTTAAGTTCATACACACTGGACGATTTGAACGATATATCGTTCAACGTCATTGTTCATAATGTTCATAAAAATCTTCCTTTTTGGCAATGTGTCCAGTGAGTGACATCGGCCGCGGCAGGGGTGCCAGCATGGGTTAAGTGCATAGACACTTGCCGATGCTGGCAATAACTGCGAGGGGGAGCGGGGCCATGCTGCATTCGGCAGCATGGCATTGCTAACGATATCCCCAGATTGTGCTGCATGGTTAGACGACTGAGGATATAGTTATCGACCCGCGGGAGCGAGCATAGTCTGTCGTTTACTGCATACACACTGCACGATATATCGTTCAATGATATCCTTATTATTCCTATATCGTTCACAATTATCGTGCAGTGTGTATGTGCCTTTAGTCAGTGCTGTCTTTGGAGTGTGTTGGGAGCAAAAGCCTGACTGAAGTGGATCCAATAAGTCAGGGGTCTTCAACCTTGGCCCTCCAATGTTGTCCAATGTGGAACTACACATCCCAGCATGCACTGCCACCTTTTTGATATAACGGCATGCTAAAACTATGGCAGTGCATGCTGGGATGTGTAGTTTCACAGCAGCTGGAGGGCCAAGGTTGAAGACCCCTGACTTATTGGATGCAATAAGTTATGCGAGTTATGAAAGTGTGAGGCGAGTGTAGGCAAGTCTCGGAGATGGGACCTAATTTGAGAGAGTTGGGGTCAGAATTTTGTTTTATACAAATGGGAGTAAGCACTAAATGCACGCATGATGAATGTGATAATACACGCAGCCCTAAGTACAGCGCACAGATAGGTGCAGAGCATGTGCATGGTAACGTCTCTGCGCGCTTCTTGTGTAGGCGCTACATATGTCGCAATTGGAAGGGCGTTGCTAAAGTGTGACCCCCCCCCACTGCCCCTTAGTGCTCGCCATGTGCACATGATCCCCGGATCTGCGATGACGTCTGAAGTACAAATCCGAATTATAACATGGAAGAGTCCTTTTAATGTATGGTTTGTTGTGTTCAATACTGAATTCTAGGCCCTAGCCAACGTACTGTATTCAACACTTTGCTGTCAATTGACGTCTTATGCGTGCTTAATTCGCCGTAGTTCTATAAAAGTTTAATGATATTTATGTGTTTTAACCATAGAATTCAAAAGTCGTGTCCGAGACCCCTGATGTGCCGCCCGTTTCTGAAGACGAAGATGAGTATGAACCGGCGGCTCCTCCTCCCATTGTGGCCCCGCGTCCTGAGCATACGAAATCGGTGGGTGTACAAGTGGCTGATGATCAGCAATACTGCAGCACTGCTCTGTAAGGGTGCGAGGCGGTACTAATAGTGAGGCAGTCCCCCCTGCACAATAGTCTGGTAGGGTGTCATTGTGTAACAAGCTGACATTATACGTGCTGTGTAGGTGCCTATCCCCAATCTGTCTGTAATTAGAAGGGAACAGGCAGAAAATTGCAGGTGTGCGGATTACAAACTGCACAGGATATGGGAAGTGTTCCTGCACGCTGGGGTCTCTGTGCTGTAATCTCATGCCATGTCATGGTAAAGTCAGTTTGTAGTGATTACGTCTGTTTGGGCAGCGTCCATAGGTAATCGCCGCCTTGCGCTTTGTTTATTCATCCGTCGAGCCAGCCAAAAAGCACTATTCAATTAGGGCAACATATTATGGTCATGTCTACAGCCGACTAAATGTAAATTGGTTCTGTAGGATCATACGTCTAGATGGAGATTTCATACCATCTCCCGAACACAAGGGACGTCTATCAGGCATGGCGAGGGTCAGATTTCATAGTTAGTGTTCCTGCGGCCTGCAAGCATCTGTTTTGTGGGCTGAACCAACTCGCACATCATGTAGGAATGACCTTTTAATACTTCATTCTTTGTATGTTTTCAACAAGGTAAAGAAAAGTATAATGAATACACCGCTAGTCACAAAGGAAGTTATATACAAAATGCAAAACAGCGGAGGCACAAACTTACATTTCCCTAATTCACTGGTGGTTTTCTTTTCCTATTTTTTTTTTATAGCTGAGCCCCAGCACTGAATGCCAATCAGCTCGGGGATATAACATAGATATACACAGGCCTTACCTATTGAGAAAAAATAGATGACAATACACAGGATCGCCTCCTAAGGGCTTGGGAAAAGTGTAGTTGCTGAACTTAAATCTGCATCTAGAACTTTTGAGCCAAAGGGGCAGTTGCGTAGCGCTGTCCGCATGGTATAATGTAAAGCGTGTACTTCCCGGGGGTATTATACCAATGGAACATGCACATTCAGTGTGTGGTCTGGAAATCAGCCCTCAGTGATGTCATATGTTCCTAGTGACCTGATTGGCTATATTCAATTGAGTGTTGCTGAAGCCCTCTGCTCAGGATGGGATAAGTGTAATGGAAAAAGTCTGCAGATAATTATTCAAGATCTATTTTGTTAGCAAGGAGCAAATACCACTAATGTACTTTTGAATCTTTGGCTTCTCTTCATTAAACAAATCTGTATATGGAAATGCTGCAAGACTTTCGTGTAACAGCTTCTTTTCGGTTTAGGTGGGTTTTATTACCATAACCTGCCTAGAAGTCCTTGTACTCAGATTTAGCAAACAGATTCGCATTTACGCCGCGTGTTTATCTTCATTGTCTGTATAATCACTTATTGCAGGGCCCTGCTAAACCCCGGCCGTATAACTAGGGTCACATGGAAGACTTCCTAGATCACTGGCCCGCCTGCAGACACTAAGCTGACTCCACTCCGCTAGTACTGTACCTTGCGTTTTCCCCTGCGCATAAGTCTGTGCCCTCCTCTGGGAGCTGGTGCTGATTGCCATACTCGTGCCTTTCAGATCTACACCTGCCCTGTCACTCTCCCGTCAACGCCAGTTAAAGATGAACCCGCTGCGCTACCTTCAGAACCGTCGGAAAACAGCTCGTCGCCGCTAGAGGCGGCAGCGAAAAACACGGAGAAAGCAAAGAAAAAGCCCAAGATGTCTGATGAAGAGATCCTGGAGAAGCTGAGTATGTGCCTTGTTCTTGTAACTGAGCGTTCAGTGCGGGACTCCCTGATAAACCATTTATATTTAATTTCACCCTATAATGATGGGATCCTATCGCTCTGGGATGAGCAACGCGCAGCACCTCGTCTGCTGTGGAACTGTACATCCCTGCATGCCCTGCCACAGTTTTAGCATGCCCTGCCAGCAAATCTTTGGCAAGGCCTGATGGGATATGTAGTTCCACAGCAGCTTTACCTACGCTTGCTAAGCTGCGGTATCCCTATCTGCCTGTATTTCCAAAGTGATCTTATGGCAGCTGGTGATGCACTGGGATAGGCACTGTATGTTTTGTAAAGATTATATTTTCCACAGACTAAACTGTAGTGATTATTAAGGAATTATCTTCCCTTTAATGTGGGATCTTTGTAAGCCACCAGAATGCAGCGTATGTAGCTGTGACGGCCTTGGCAGCGAGCATGACTAGAATCGGCTGACACACGTTGCAAATATGCTCTAACCACTTCACCAGATTAATTACTTCATGCACACGCGGCCCACAGTGCTTTTTTTTTTTTTTTTTTTTAATTATTCCTTTTACATAGTCTGCAAGGCTAGTAGATCTTTTGACGGGTCTGCTTTTAAAGGGCAAGTATCGCCCTTTTAAGAGTTTACCGTGAACATGTAAAACCACTCGTCCAAGGAGTTTAAGGGTTTATTGTTTCAGTGTTTTTAAGACCTCTATCAAACAAGTATCCTGAACCTTTCCTGGGGCTTTTTAGCGTATAACCCCACTCAAAAGTCAGATTGGTTTGGCAATCATAAATCCTCAATTTAATTACCGTAGATATTCAGGGCGATAGGAATATATCTGACATGTATATTAAACCTTTTCCATCCATCACTGAATGGTTTCTGGTCGTTGATCAGATTTCAGTCATATTTTATCACTCTTTATAGGTAGATGTCATGTCTTTAAAGATGTTTTGAGAAGTGACTGTGCATATATTGATAGCTCATTAAAATAAACTTTTATTCCTTGCTTTGGAAGTCTGGTATTGTCCCAAAACACTGCTGTTTGGAATGATCCTGTCCCCAGAATTTAATATATGTAAACTTAAGCGTTCAGGCCTCTCATCATAAATGTAGTTTCTCTTGAAGGCCTGGTTTGGTCTCATTCCAGTTTGATTTTAATAGATATACTATGAAGTTAACATTAGCACTAGTATATTTTGTTGCGCTTAACAGTAGGGATTGGCGAGTCTACCATTGATGGTGCTGTCGCTGTTTTACATGGATGTCAGTAAACCACTGATAAGTTAAATAATCGATGGGCATTCGTGCTCTCAGTCACGGGGAGGGGTAGTGGCTAAGTGGTTCATCGGGGGTGGGATTTCCACGGGATAATTCTCTGCCATCGATGCAGGAGAACGATCTGACCTCTTCCATCCATGGCAAAACCATCGACTATCAGTGGCAAACCATCAATGTTTGCTAAACGTTGAATGTCGGTGGCCATCGATACTTTACAATTTGTAACACAGTTATCAAACCTTTCTCTTTGTGAACAGTCGACGGTAAGAGGGCCCTGCACGCAGGCCTACTAACAAATTGGCCATAATAGCGATAGAAAGTGTGTGATGTAGGTAATGTACATGGGAGTTGATTGAGTAACACTGATCAGTGAGTGGTATAAATGTTTTATTTCCCTTCTGTGCTTACAGGAAGCATAGTCAGCGTAGGAGACCCCAAGAAAAAATACACACGGTTTGAAAAGATCGGGCAGGGGTAAGTAACATAACTCGCATTAAGCTGCTCGTGACGTGGGGGAACCTTATAAATCTGGTGCAGAGGAAAAAGATCTTGCTTAGAGTTTGGGATTTTTCTAGTTCGAAAATTGAAGGAAAACTCCTGGTCGCTGCGTGTGATTGTGCTTTTCCTGCGCAGAAGTTTCACGTCCTATTGGTGTGTGACATATAATCAGCAAACATTTATATTATCAGCCTTTTCAGAGTGGTGACAGCCGTGATAATCTGTCTCAGGGCCTGATTCAGACCCATTTGCTAGGCTGCGTTTGCAGGTAGCCTGCGTTCACATGTAGCCTGCAGATGTTTGCAATGTGCGCATGCGTACAAGACATCGTGCGCGAACTAGACCATGCGATTGGGAAGCATTCGCACCCTGTACACAGACGCCCCGATAGAATGATTGACGGGACGAGCCGTTTGTGGGTGGTGACAGGGGTTGGTTGGTGGACATGGGGGTGTGGTGATGCGAATGCAGGCGTGTCTGTGCGTCTTAACGCCGTTTCCGGGGTAAGACGCAGCGTCATAATACACGTCACATGGCTGAATTACACACTGAAGCACTCGCAGTGCTTGCGGTAGGGTATGGTCAGCCACAAGTGCTGTGTATGGGTCCGATGTTACCGATTGTTAAATACACTCCCTGGAGATGACGTGTATTACTAAAGGAAAGTGGGCGTCTTATGACAGGCTTGTGGGCGTCTAAATACACACTGTGATCACACGGCAAGACATAGTGGGCGTGCTAATGTCTTGCCATGCGATCACTGGATTTGCATACTTTGACGGCTGCGTGTGAACGCATCTAGCGAGCGGGTCTGAATCGGGCCCTCTGTGTGGAGCGGTAGTGTATGGGCATAACCAGCCTTGTCAGCGTGTTGACAGCTGCAATAATTGGTCTCAATGCGGAGTACCAGTGTATGGGCATAACCAGCCTTATCAGAGTGGTGACAGCCGCGATAATTGGTCTCAATGCGGAATACTAATGTATGGGTATAACCAGCCAAGCGGTGACAGCTGCGATAATTGGTCTCAATGCGGAGTGGTAGCGTTTGGGCATAACCAGCCTTATCAGAGTGGTGACAGCCGCGATAATTGGTCTCAATGTGGAGTACTAATGTATGGGTATAACCAGCCAAGCGGTGACAGCCGCGATAATTGGTCTCAATGCAGAGTACTAGTGTATGGGCATAACCAGCCTTATCAGAGTGGTGACAGCCGCGATAATTGGTCTCAATGCGGAGTACTAGTGTATGGGTATAACCAGCCTTATCAGAGTGGTGACAGCCGCGATAATCGGTCTCAATGCGGAGTGGTAGTGTATGGGCATAACCAGCCTTATCAGAGTGGTGACAGCAGCGATAATCGGTCTCATTGCGGAGTGGTAGTGTATGGGCATAACCAGCCTTAACAGAGTTGTGACAGCCGCGATAATCGGTCTCAATGCGGAGTGGTAGTGTATGGGCATGCATACTGGTAAAGGTAGATGATCATAATATTTATGGAAAAAGCATTTTTAAAATGTTTAACTCTCTTCCTTTCCCCAATAAATAAAACCTTTGTGCGGCGCTACGGAACCCTTGTGGCGCCTTATAAATAATAGATAATAATAAGATCTCATTATGCTTCAAAAGAAGACCCTGTATATATCTGATGAAAAAATATATAACATTTGGGAAGACTACTGTAATGCGGGGTATACATCTACGCCCCGATTCCCCATTCTGCCAACACTGATCTGCAGGCCCGTGAGCATTGATGATCGGCGGTCCATCGATGGATTCGGAATAAACAGCATGTTAAAAATCCCTGACTAGCCAATCATTTTTTTTGGTTGGGATCGGTGAATCGAGTATTTCCAGCATGTTTAATTTGCCCAGTGTCAGCAGAACGTAGAATTAGCGCAATGCATTTTAGAGGTATGGGCCCCATTAGTCACACACAATTGCGCACCCACATTGTGTGCAAAGAGATGAATGCAGATAATGTACTAATCCATGCAGCTGCACCGCCCTTATCCGCCGGCTTGGCTTCATCACTGATCACTGTGAGAGCAAACTTGCAGCAACCTATATTTGGTCTGAGAGATCAGTCTGACAATCGCACATTCGGACACTTCTGCATAGCCCCCTATTCTGACGATGCACCCATGGTGCAATCCATCTACAAGTTGCAAAAGTCTGCTTGCCCCGTTGCCATCCAGTTACCCCCACTAAGCTGCGAGTGGGAGATGTGACGGTCGATGCGCACAGCTCTAAATCACCCATAGGCATGTACGCTCGGGACCGGTGCATGCACAATCGCTAAATATTGCAAAACTTATGCGCAAAAAAACCCTTGTAGTGACAGATCCGTATAGTAATTTTCTGCAAAGGATTAATATAAAAAAAATAGATTTGTAGGTTTGTCTGTCATTAGTTACTTTTGTGCTTTTTTTTTTTTTTTTTTTTTTTAGTGTTTTTTTTTCTTTATTTTCTTTATTTTTGGGGGCATTTTTTTATTTTTTTATTTTTAAGGTCAAATCTAAAAATTCACTCTAGTAACATTTATCTGTATGTATTTTGTTGTGACACACACTTTATGCAACTATGTTTTTTGTTTCCTCTTACGTATCCTGCAGGTGTCACACTTACGTTATAAAAGTTTTTTGCCTGAACATTCTTAAATACTTTGCGTCTGTGGTTTTAGGTATATTCTTTTTTTCAACACACTTTGAACGGCGCCACGATATCGTCAAAATTAATGCATTTTTTTACTTACTATTGTATTTAAATTTCCACAGTTTGATGCAAAATGTGCTGTGATAATTATTATTATAAAAAAAAAAGCATTGGGGGAAAATAGAGCCTCCTTATACGTAGCATTGCCTCGCTGGTATTGTATAACCTCGCTGTTACCCAGGTGGTGTCAGGAAGACATTGTGACGCTGTATAAGGGATTATCAGGTGATTGTTTTTTATCCGGGACTGAGGCGGCCTCTGTAATAATGATCAGAGACTCTGCGTCTGGGCCTGGGCCCTGACTGAGCACAATGGTGGATCAGATGTCCGGGAACAAAGGCCACTTTCATTCTCACCGACACCTGTAATTACCCGGGAAACCTTTGGCTTAGCCGTGCTCTGTAGCTGCCCATTGTTGGATTGTTAATTATAAACCTTTAGATCCTTGTTTCTTTTAAAAGTTAATGATCCCACATTTCAGTTCCCATCTCCCGCAGTGCTCCGCACGGAGGCTGAAGTGCCTAGTTAGTGTTTGGTGGTGATTGCAAGCTTGATTTCTAATTCGTTGATTTAATAATGATGCGTTATTCCTGTGCTGGGCCTCTGTGATCGCTGTCCTGAGATGGCGACCAGAGGCCGGTTGGCGATTCTTGTGCCACTGCTATCCTTGTTAAACAGGCAGTTCTTGGTGATAGCGATCGCCTGGGGGCTTTAATAAATAGGGTGAAGCTCTGGCGATAAACACACCTGTTGGGTTTTCTAGTAAATAGACCAGTTAGTATTTTGTCTTAGAGCTCATAATATAGGTTGTGGTACAGACCTAACTCGTGTCCTGTGCAGAAAGCCAGGTCCGTGTAATGTTCAGGATTGGGGAAAAAAAAGTTTTAAAAAAACAAAAAAAAAAAACCCTGTTTTTTTTTTTTTTTGTTTTGTTTTGTTTTGTTTAAACTGTTTTTTTTTTTTTTTAAACTGTTTTTTTTTTTTTTTTTTTTTTTTTAAACTGTTTTTTTTTGTTTTTTTTTTGTTTAAACTGTTTTTTTTTGTTTTTTTTTGTTTAAACTGTTTTTGTTTGTTTTTTTTTGTTTAAACTGTTTGTTTGTTTTTTTTTGTTTAAACTGTTTTTGTTTGGTTTTTTTTGTTTAAACTGTTTTTTTTTGTTTTTTTTTGTTTAAACTTTTTTTTTTTTTTTGGGGTTTAAACCAGTTTTTTTGCATTAACGTTTGAATGGAAAAATAAATTAATATTGCTATGTATTAGAAACCTTGATCAATCATGTTTTAATGCTTTCTAACATGAACAAACCAAAGTTATTAGGGTTTGATATGATTTATTTGACATCTTTCAATAAAACCAATTTTAGACTAGACTTAATTAAAACATGTAAAAGCACTTTTCAGAGAAACACACAAACACCAAAAAAGGAGTTAAGCGTTAGAACTGAAGATGTCACTGGCATTAAACATTTTGAATAAAAACTAGTTTAGAGGCCTTTTCAGTTCCCAGTCTGTTACGAAGCTTCGAATTAACTAAACTGAAAGAAGAAGAAATTCTTTCTACACCAGCTGAAGACGCCGAGCAGTCAGAAGTTGTTAAATAATGGGAAATACATTGGGGTTAGCTTTTTTTCAATTGCGCTTTTTTTTTTTTGCTCGTCCACCATTCATAAGATGATACTCGTGACACCACAGAGACTAATACCGGCCATACACGGTGCGATATTGAAACGTCACGATGTGTTGTACAATTTCCCTTGAGATTCTTCCCTTGAAATTCTCCATACGATGTGTTCAAATGGTGTACAATTGTTCGTTACGATCATACGATACGGATGCTGATGTGTACCACATTGTGCACAATAGGTCGCAATCTTACGGTTTTGCTGTAAGATCTACGATCCAGCTATACGACGGCAGGGACGCGCATCGTAAACACAGAATCGACACATGATGTGCACGATTGATCATTACGATTGATCGAAATCGTCCACATCGTGCAAAAAATCGCACCGTGTATGGGCCACTTAATGCTGGGTACACATCTGAAAGATACATCTACAGATCAACCGATCTACAGATGTCTGCAGATGATGGTTGTTCATACACAGTCATTGCCATCTAATGATATATCTGTTGTGACGACATTGGCCAATTAATCTTTTACTCCGTACACACTGGCAGATCGTCTTTGTGCAATGTGCCAACTCTTCCTGTAATTTACATAGTGGGTTGGCCTAATGAAGAGCACACAGGGAAAGGAAATAGGGGCCTATTCAGCTAACGATAAATGGCCCAGTAACCATGCGGAAACACTAGTTTCCTCATATTTAGGTTACCGGGCGACTCATCAGAACCACCTGATATTCAGCAAACTCCGAAAACTGAAAGACAGCGCTTGTTCTTAGATTCCCGCTCCTTCCTATGGGAAGGAGTTCCGGGCATTCGAAGATACCTGCTGTGGTCCCTCCTTAATACGTGCGGGGGGGGGATACTTAATATTTGAGGTAAACCTCAAATATACTTTGATAAATGGGCCACATACTATTGAAGCTGGACATTACACCACTGTGATGTAACCTGCAATAACTAGGGATGGACTTGGCCTGGTAAAGCCACTATTAAAGATACTGAAGACTGCACATTACTTAAGTGAATGATGTAAATGAAATACCAGAGGGTTTATACTTAACCACATATGTCTCTCACATGTCTCTCACTCCTCTGCAGCAGGCTGCTATGTTAGGATGGAGGTGAGTCTCATACGGTATAACAGGAGGCAAAGAGTGACTGACTGATTTTCAGCCTTGCTCTGTACAAATGTCCTATGTTCTGCATACATACATAGTTGACAGGTATCTGGCAAACAGAGCTTGGGCACAGGTGGTTTAATCCAGCCAACCCTGGTAATGTTGCAAACGAAGTTTGTGTCCCATCTTTCTGGATCTCTGGGCCGGATGGCAAATACTGCAGCTGAGACCCATGTTAGGACAATGAATACAGGGTGTTGTGTACAAGGAGCAAATAGTGTAACGATCAGTCGCTATTGCATCAATGGTGGCGTTGCCGGGTATCTCCTAAAGTCGCACTTAGGCCCTCATTCAGAGCCACTCGCTAGCGGCAGTACGCTCGTTCCGAGCGATGTTCGCACATCTGCGCATGCGTACGGTTTTTAGTACGCATGCGCGAACCAGTCAGTGCGGCCGAAAATCGTTGGTACGCAATATAGCGAGGGCCTGCTATTTTGAGTGACAGAATGAGGCGTATGTGGGTGGTAACAGGGGAAGGTGCTTGAAAACGGGGAGTGGAGATCCGAACGCAGGCGTGCTTAAAGGTCAAAACGGGCGTTTTAAGGGAGTGCATAATTAATACAGCAGCGTCATTGACCACGTCACTTGTTTTTTTTTAACTCAGAACTGCTCGCAAAATAGCGGTTGAAAACACCAACCACAAGAATAGCGAGCAGTTCATACGCTGTATGATGTACTCGATTAATCTAATAAATAGCGGACATGACGTATGGTGCGTGCGGCCAGGGGGCGTTTTTATCAAAAAAACGAGCGTATGTTTTGCTCGCTCGTTCAGACTTAGAGGTGGGAACAGACTGTAATTTGTGAACGGATCATTTGAATAGCCACCCCTTGTTTTTGAACGAACGACCACAAATAGCGAACGGCTCTGAATCAGGCCCTTAATTTCAAATAACTTTTAACGAGATGCCATTTCCCTGTCTGGATGGGCAGATTAACAGTGCGGGAGTGCGGCTGTATCACTGTCACTCTCTGGGGGTCAAGGTGCAGGAACAACTGTGTCGCTGCCACTCTATGGGGGGGGTCACTGTGCTGGGTCATGCAGGAGCGCTGTCACTCTCTGAGGTCAGGCATTCAGTTATGCAGAACGTTTGCATTAAGCGCTCTGCTGGCAGCGCTTTCAGTAGCACTAATTCCTGTGCTGTCCTGGGCCCAGCACATAGGAAGAGCAGGCTGGTGCCAGTGGATGTAATAATTCCTTATAAGCCACTCACGGGCCAGTGGACACTGTGCATTTGCTCACAGCCGGGGAATGCCCCTGCCTAGATTATCTGCGTGAATGTCCTCTTTGTGTTCCTGTCAGCAGATTCTCAGGCCGGGTAGCTCTGGCAATAGATGAAATGCTGTCCGCCAGCAGCCTGCAATGCTATCTGTTCCTGCACATATATGGGACATGGCATGTGACTTGTACCTATCATATAGTGGGGGAACAGCTCTCGCCATTGGTCTGTACGGATGATGACTGTCTCTCCTAATTTCACTAGTGTCTTCATGCTAGGTTCCACACCGCTAGTGTTTATATAGGCAGTACTGCATTATATTATAATTCTTCCACTGTGGTTAAAGCCACATTTATATTTTTTCAAAAGGCGGTTCCTTTTTATTTTATCTTATTTTTTTTTTTTGTAAAAGAATTTAGATTTAATTTATAGATGAAGAATTCTCTATTTGTAAGTACATCGTATAATTTATTGCAGGGGTAGATAACCTGTGGCACTGCAGCTGCTGTGGGACTACACAACCCAGGATGCCCTGTCACAGTTTTAGCATGCTCTAACGGCAAAACTATATATAGGAAGGATGCTGGGATGTCACAGCTGCTGGAGTGCACAGGTTACCTACTGATTTATTGTATGCAGAGAGTTCCGCTGCTGTACACTTCAGTGTATTATTAATGCCATTTACTTTCTACTGTGGTGATCTCCAAATGTCAGTGGGACAGAGCCCTCTGCTGGCTAATTTATAAAGAAAAATGGTTATACATGTCTATACTTGTTGAAAGCAAGACACCACAGATAACATTACTGCATAAGTCTCACAACGCATGGGCGAGTTCATGAAACTGGTGCACAGGTAACGGAGCAAAAAGTACCGTAACCATAGCGACCAGTCCCGTCTCGCCTAGCGTTTTCTAGTATAGTTTGGAAATGTATTCTATGGCATCATATGTAGGTCTCTGGATATAGGTGCCGTCATGCTTGTCTCATCTCCATATCCGTGGCTGGTTTATATGATGTTTTCTGTTGTAGTACATAATTTACACATTGCACGCCATCCTGTAATTACGGCTGCATGAAATGTCTTCTGTCCTTTACAGGGCATCCGGTACAGTTTACATTGCAGTGGATGTAGCGACTGGACAAGAGGTAACAACTTACAATTGTTCTGCAACTTTTACTGAAAACAGTGCTTTATCTTCCTTTCCTCTCTGTGCTTTTCAGCGGTGTCTTCGTATAATCAGGCTGGATGGTTTCATTCGGTTGAGCTCAGGCTTTGACACACAGCTGCTTTCTTTGTGCATTTGTGTCCAGTAATCAGAGTCGAGTTGCAGGGTATATTAATATAATTCTGGTTGATTGTATAAAGTCAAGGCTGAAAAACACAGACTGAAGACACCAAGCTGAAAATATAAGGCATTAGTTGTTGCTATTCAGTGGTTTTTAAAAGAGGCTACAGGAAGTCACGTGTTATCCATGCAGGTCTCTACTAACCTGTCATTCAGAGTAAGGGTCCCCTAGATATTTGTTTAAAGGCTCATTAATGTAATTAAAAGTTTAGGTATTCTCGCATAAAATATCTCTGATGAACTTTGCATCCTTACCGATGTTTGACGTCAGCCTTCCTGCCCCTGTGTGACAATCTTACTATTCTGCACCGTCATTAATGTTTATGCACTCTAATTGGCTACTCGTTGCCTTAGCCCCTCCCACCTCACATGCCTATAACAAGGACATGCAGTATATAAATATGCTGCATTGTTCTGCGCTGCTGGTATCGTTCAAGGGTTCTGATTGCCTATTGGTTGTTGTAACCCTGCCCACATCTCCTGCGTGTCTGTGTGTGTGTGTGTGAGACCAGGCTTTGACTATTACTGCAGACTTAATTAAACTGTCTCCAGGCTATTCGCTGCCTTGTTACTTTGCGATATGGAGTGTCTTGTGGACTTTGTGCTCAGCATATAAAAGTGTGATACCCCCTCACCCCATTCCCATCCCTCCGTATAACAAAGCATTAGAACTGCCAGAGCCCAGCGATTAGCATAGCGCAGTCTGCAAAGCTCCAGGAAGGCAGGATGAAGCTGTTGGCATGTAGAATCCTATTACGTCCTCACATGTGTGGACAGGACCGTAGGCAACCATTTTTTTTTGTTTCGGAACACATAGCACGCAAATCACTAAATACAGTAATATAAGCATAGAGAGGAAGTGGGAAACCTGTTCTCTGATGGCTCAAGTTTTGTTCCAAAAAGATGTAATTAATGGTTTACCAGAATTAATTAACGGATACTTATTTCTATAAAGAAACCTATAGCTATTATTTCTCTCACTGTACAATGCACATTGTTTTGTCACACGTACGGTTTCATGTATAATAATCAGAAAATCCCCAGTCCAGGCTGCCAGCTGCGAAGCTGAATCTCATCATTGTCAGGAGTTAGTTACGTTACCAGGACCGCTTATAGCAATACAGGAGATGTGTATACTAATCTCCGTCTTCTGCACGCAGGTGGCCATCAAGCAAATGAATTTGCAACAGCAGCCAAAGAAAGAGTTAATTATTAACGAGATCCTCGTAATGAGGGAAAACAAGAACCAAAACATTGTCAACTATCTGGACAGGTGAGTCCTTGGGGGAACGAGGGGTGCGGGCTTCTCCCCCAGACTTTAGACAACTTTTGTGCTGATAGATGTGACACAATATGTATTTCTGGGTTGGGAGAGGGGCTCCTTCATTTCTCAGCTCTACTATTACTATATCAATTACAGGTTGAGTCTCCCATATCCAAAATGCTCGGGACCAGGGGTATTTTGGATACCGGAATATATTTTGGAATATGTGCATATCATAATGATATATCTTGGGATTGGGACACAAATCTAAACATAGAATACATTTGTGTTCTATATACACCTTATACACACAGCCTGCAGCTCATTTTATACAATATTTTCAATAGTTTTGTGGCTCAAACAAAGTTTGTGAACATACACGAAATTCATTTATGTTTCATTTATGTTTCATATACACCTTATACACAAAGCCTGAATGTAATTTTATATATTTTTTTATTATAATTTTGTGCCTTAAACAAAGTTTGTGTACATTGAGGCTTCAAAAAGCAAAGGTGTCACTATCTCAGTCATGCTAAACAAATTCTGTATTTTGGAATATTCCATATTTCGGAATATTTGGATATGGGAGACTCAACCCATATGTAAATCAGTTTTTAATAGATTGATTTATAAAAATAGCCGTATATTGGTTTTCTTTGTAAGTATTGGTTAAGGATCAGAAGCTTTCTCGTATATGTTTAATAAACAGGCGTAGTGTCCCCTCCCATCCTCTGTGATGTGGTGATTATCTCGTACAACAAAACTTGTTATATAACCCGTTCTATAGTGCGACACAGGCGCACGTGGCTCATTATTGTTCTCACGCCAGTATTGTGGAATATTGTAACACAGAAAATACGTTTGCCAGATGTGACACATAAATGTCCGTATGCACCTGTAATGTTAATGACCTCACTGACCAGAGTGATGTCACCCTGCAGTTACCTGGTTGGGGAGGAGCTATGGGTGGTGATGGAGTACCTGGCAGGCGGCTCTCTCACCGATGTGGTCACTGAGACCTGTATGGATGAAGGACAAATCGCAGCGGTTTGCAGAGAGGTAACCTTTTTGCCGTAGTTTGTGTCTTTGCTTTTTTTGTGTTTTTTGTGTTTGTTAGTTTTTTAGTTGGGTTTTAGTTCCCAATGAAGAAACAATCTTTTGCTGCACATTAATTTTTCTGTGAGCTGAAAGTATATAATATTAATTCAGATTGCGTTGTTGCTAATTTGTATCATTTGTAACTAAGGGTCAAAATATTATCCCATTAAATTTCCTAATTACTTATTCCTAGATTACCCTTCCTGTCATTCCAGGGGCAATGGAGGTCTATTAACATTACCCCCAACGTCCCTAGTGATATTAGATCCCCAGTTGTATTGTAGGGGGGGTTAGTATGAACCTAGGCTGGCTCATTTGAAATACTTTATGTAAAATGTATTTCGCTATGAGCCACTGAAATCCTTGAGGCACAAGCCAGGGCTATAATTGAGGCATGAGGCAAATGCCACTTAAAATGTGTCTGTAGTCCAGTGATCCTAACACTAGTAATGTGGAAGGAATATATCCTGTACTGCAGACTGTTCTGGGTGAGATTCAGCCCCCTGCTGGTCACACAATGTCCTGCACCGCTGGAACGGCAGGACCAGAGCCCAGCCTGGCTGCACACATTTGTGGATGAGATCCAGCTGTTTGGAGCTTAGGCTGATCAGTCCATCTCTCCTGCATCGTATATGTGACCTGTGCTGTAACACATTGCTGAATCTTATAAATGGGTCTCTGTGTTGCTGCTGACGGGTGGTAGATCGGTTGTTAGACATGATGTGTGTATGTACCTGTAGGAACATATAGTGACTCTCCTACAGATCACGGTACTGTCTCACGGCTGCGGATGAGCTGTACAGAGAGCTATTTCGGAGTTAATGAGCGCCCCTGGTCGAATACGCTGGGTTTATTGATGCCTGTTACATGATAGAAGTAGGTTGGTCTCTTCTGTTGCCACATTTAGTCTCATGTCCTTCTCCTGTCTCCAGTGTCTTCAGGCCTTAGAATTCCTTCACGCCAACCAAGTCATCCATCGGGACATCAAGAGCGACAACATCCTACTGGGGATGGACGGCTCAGTGAAATTAAGTATGTTCATGTAACACGCTACATGTTATCAAACAGATGTCCCATTTACATTTGTTACACTATTATGGTCTTAGCCAGCCCTAACCATGTCCCAAGCTCACCGCAGTTTTGTTAGAGTTAGACAGGTTTTGTGTTCTGGAACATAAGTCTGTAGGAGATGTAGTAATATAAGAGATTGTACTGTAAGTAGTTTTGTGCCATTCAGGACTTACCTATAAATTATCTGGGGATTCCGCTTTCTGAATTCACGTGTGATTAGAGAGGTTGGTTTTTTTGGTTTAAAGGAGGGATCACAAACCTGGCTCAGACAGTTATTACTGACCGGTGTGATAGGGAACAGGCGCCATGGGTTCCCGACCATTCACATTCATTGTCCATCAGTATGATTAACAGTCCACCAAACATTTATTAAAGTTAGCTGGTGAATACCCTAATTTCTATAACTCATATGTTTGGTTTCTTTTTTGGTCTGCTGGTGGTACTTGTTTTAATGTAAAGTCATCATAAATATAATTGTTGACGTATACATTTTTTATTTAGGCTGGTCATACCCTGAGAGATAATTGTTCACAACCTTAGAAACGGTCTGGATCATTCGGATTGGTTATCAAACCCAACCGTTGTTCTGCCGACCCCAGGCTGTGAAATGAAGATCACCTCCTTACATCTTTCAGTGCATAAAGGCACCACAGTTATCATGTGTCCGCTCCTGCTCTCGATCGTCTGCAATAAAGTGCCTTAAGGTGCCCACACACATAGCGATATTTTACCCGTTCTGGCCGATTCTGACGCATTGGAACGACAGATCGTGTAAAATATGCCAAAATCGTAAGGAAATCGTGAGCTCACGTTCACGATGCGCATCCCCGCTGGTCGCACATTGCATCGTCAGATCTGCCGTGATGCAGGGCAGATCTGACAATCTAGGACCCGATGCACTGTGAAAGTCTGGGTGCAGGAGAGATCGGTTGAAGATTGGACACCAAATTGTGTGCAGAGCTACCGGGGAGAGTTTCAAGGGAAATCGTACACATCGGCTGATCGTGTGCAGATCGCCATGTGTGTGGGCACCTTCACTTATAGATGTTACAGACTCAGGAAAATGTCATTTGTGAGGAACCTGACACCGGAAATGTGTTAATGTGGTTTTTTGTTTTTTCCTTTTAGCGGACTTCGGTTTTTGCGCTCAAATTACCCCTGAGCAGAGCAAGCGCAGTACGATGGTCGGTACTCCCTATTGGATGGCCCCGGAGGTAGTCACACGTAAAGCCTACGGCCCTAAAGTGGACATCTGGTCGCTGGGGATCATGGCCATAGAAATGGTAGAGGGAGAACCTCCATACTTAAATGAGAATCCTCTCAGGGTAAGGACCTCTGAAAACTCTCCCTGATTGCCCCTTTGTCTTGTGCTTGGGATTAACACTGTGTGCGACCGGACTAATTAAGTGTGTGTGTGTGTGTGTGTGTGTGTGTGTGTTTTTCTGAAACCCTGCAGAAGAAAGCTACTTGTTATTTATTCCCACGCCAGTTTCTGTATCAGTTATAATGAGAGCAGACGTTTCTTAACTCGTCACTGTCGTATATACAGGCGCTGTATCTCATCGCCACAAACGGTACCCCAGAGCTGCAGAACCCAGAGAAGCTGTCTGTTACGTTTAGAGACTTCCTTAACCGATGTCTGGAGATGGACGTGGAGAAGAGAGGATCAGCCAGAGATCTGTTGGAGGTAAGATCACCCCCTTCTTCCCCAACTCCCAAACATCCGACCTGCCATGCAGAACACCTCATCCACTCAACCAGCACCTTCATTTTCATGTAACGGGGGAAAGAGTCGCCTGAATTGAAGTGTGTGCCTCTGGGATGGCTTCTGTTTCTCCTCATCTCTTTTCACTGTTCTAATTGATTCACAAAATACTTCTCAGTGCTAGGAAACTCATGTCGGACCCCTCTTTGCTCATATGGGTAACTGCGGATAATTTGTATCTGGAGTCCCCCATGCAGATTGGAACCTGCTTATTTATAATACACACTTCTTCTAAATTGTAATAAGTATGATGAGCAGGTCATTTAGTGATTGGTGACACTAAAAATCCATTAGCAGATAAAATAAACGATATATCGTTCATTATATCTGCTAATGGATAGGCCCTGAACGATGACAGATGCGCACTCCCGTTGGTCAATTATCGCATATAGCTGTATGATATTAGCAATATCGCGCAGTTTATATACGGTAAACAGCGAACGACGAAAGATAGCAGCAGCTGCAGAGCGCTGCAGAGAAAAAGAATCCACTCCCTGAATGATGTCATGCGATATCGTTCATCGTCCGTCGTTTGCCAAAATCTGTCATGTACATGGCCGATATCGTTCAGCACAGCCACCGGAATGTTCAAGGGATATCTTTCTACTTCAGGGTCCATAGGGTATCCACAGGATACCTTGGGGTATAGGTGATGACGTCAGGCATCGGGCACCATAGAGTTAAGCTTTCAGCCTCCCAGGATGCACTAGGGTCCCCCTCCTATACCCCGCCCCCGAGCCAAGGCATCTCAGTTTAGTTTGGTGCCCGGCCGGAGTCGGATGCACCTGTTGGAGTGGGGGCTAAGAAGAGCCCCTGAAGTTTTCTTCAAGCAGCTGTGGCTGCACATCTGGAAGTACAGCATGGACAGTCAGTCCTGACGTCCATGCTGTCTTCCCTACACCCCCGCCGGTACCAGAACGCCGGTCCTGATCCGGGGATGCTGGTGAGCATCTGGGTTCACAGCTAGCGGTGACCCCAGATGTTCAGGACCATGGCCGGAATCAAGGGGGACAGCAAGGAAAGCAGCGGGGTCCCGCGGTGGGTCCCCGCTGTTACATGGTCCAGAGTCCACAGGCAGGGGGCTCCCTGGGGACTGGCTGCAGCGTGGAGCCAGGTATATAACCTGCACTTCCACTACCCCCCTGGGACAGTGGACCGCAGCAGAGCGGTAGCGCTGCGGCGTCCCGGGGGGTTAAATGCATGCCAGGGGAGCGCGCCTTCCCTGTCTCACAGCCGGCGCCTCCCCCGCTGCACACGCCGACTGGCCCTGTGGCAGCGCTCCTCCCCCAGGCCAGCCTCCTCTAAGCTCCTCTGCGGCCATCTTCACAACCGCATGGTGAACGCTGCTGGAAGCCTGGAATCAGAGGCATCGCGGTCTGTGTCCCCCCGCATACCTCTCCTTCGATTTGGTACAGGTCTGTGTATGCAGCGCTGTGTCCTACCAGACTCTGTGTCTGGGTAGTTGAGAATCAGCGCTGATAGTGCAGGAATTGATTTCTTTGCATTGTATGTGACTGTGCTAGCGCTGCTGCCTGTACTTTACTTCTATTACTGTCAGCCTTATTACTGTCCCTGTCTTTCTGCTAAAGCCCTCGTGGTGCGGTGCTGCAGGGTGGTCTCTCACTATACGAACAAGTATTGTTGAGAGGGGTCACATATTTACCATTATGTCTGAGAGTGATTTCCCTGTACAGCTTCGGTGTGCTACGTGCAAGGCACCTATAGCGGAGGGGGAGGGTAGCGCGGAAGGGCTATGCCGTCCGTGTTATTTATTGGCGACCTATTACGGTCACAGCACCGGTACAGGAGCCGCCCTGGGCTTGTTTCGCCAAGGCGCTTACAACCCTCGTGGGCCAGTTAGCTCCGCAGCCTCCATTCACTCAGATGGGATTATCCCAGCAGTCAGTGGTGTCGTCACCCATGCAGGGTTTCTCGAGACAATTAATGGTACCCCACGGTCTCCCTATTTCCCCTCCTCAGGTCTCTCATGAGCCTGCTTGGGTTAATTCGTTAACAAGCTCTGTACAGCAGTTGTCAGACGTGTTGCAGTGGGAGTCTGTGATGCGGCCCCACAAGCGGCCGATGGTGTCTCTGTCCGCTCCTTATGAGGATGACGACGGGACGTCCGATGATGAGGAGATTCTGGATCTTTCTGACCAGGAACCTCCCCGTCCTAAAGAGTCGGACGCTAAGTCTAAGGTGTACATACCTGGCCTTATTCGTGCAGTCCGGACTGCTTTAGTTATTGAGTATGAGGAACCTCCGGTATCTAAGTCCAAATACGCCTTTTTCAAAGAGGTTAAAGGAGATGCCACAGTGTTTCCTCTTTCGGGACAATTAGTTGACCACTTAGAGGAAGCGTGGAAACAGCCAGGCAAACGATATCAGCCTCAAAGGCGTTTAGCAGTGGCGTATCCGTTTGCAGACAATTATTTTGCTAAGTGGGAATCACCTCCACAGGTGGATTCTCATGTGACACGCCTTGTCCGTAGTGCCACGTTACCCATGCCATCCATGTCCTCCCTTAAGGATGCTACAGACCGCAAGGTAGAGATCTGCCTGAAGTCCGTCTATTTCCATGCAGGGGGGGCAGCACGGCCAGCTATGGCCATTTTCTAGGTCGCCAGAGCTATGGAGCGCTGGGCTGATACGTTGGAGGCGTCCTTCGATCCCAACTGTTCGGCTGAGCAGGCGGAGTTGATAGGCAATCTCCGGGATTCGGCCACTTATATCAACAAAGCGGCCTTATATATTAGTACCCTGGCTGCTCTTCACACTTTGTGGTTGCGATCCTGGAAGGCGGATGCTGATTCCAAAAAGGGTTTGGAGGCATTGCCTTTTAACGGAGAGGTTCTCTTCGGTCCGGACCTGGACAAGATTATAGCCACGCTGGCAGCAACTAAATCAGCATGTCTCCCGTCGGCTGCTGTTCCTTCTGGTTCAGGTACATCGTCCTTTCGGGCTTACAGGGCCCAGGGTAGGCCTAAAGCACAGTCTTTTCCCAGTCAGGCTGGCCCCAAAAAATCGGCCAAGCCCCGGAAGCAGGCCTGGAGTACCAGACGTCCGGTCCCTAAGCCAGATGACAAGCCTGCGGCCTGACGGTCCGGGCCTCCCTTTGGGGGATCCCAAAGTGGGAGGCCGCCTGCTGCAGTTCGCCCGGTGTTGGTCGGTCACCACGACAGACACTTGGGTTCTCGAGGTGGTCTCACACGGGTATGCCCTCTCCTTCCGGCACAGACCCCCAGCTCGATGCTTCACCACGGGTCTACCATCAGACCGGAACAAAGCCACGGAGCTGCGGAAGGTTTTGCACACTATGCTCCAGGCTGGAGTTATAGTGCCTGTTCCATTCTTCCAGAGGGGCCAGGGTTTCTATTCCAATCTCTTTTTGGTGCAGAAACCCAATGGGTCGTTTCGTCCGATTCTCAACCTCAAAGCTCTCAACAAATCTTTGCGGGTACCGAAGTTTCGGATGGAGACCCTACGGTCCATCATTCTGGCGCTGGAACCTGGGGACTACATGGTGTCATTGGACATACAGGACGCTTACCTGCATGTCCCTATTCTTTTGCGCCTTCAGCAGTTCCTCAGGTTTGCAATCCGCAGCGACCACTTCCAGTTCCGGGCGTTACCTTTTGGCCTGGTGACAGCACCACGTGTTTTCACCAAGGTGATGGCGGTCATGGCGGCTTCCCTGCGGCTGCAGGGGGTCCGCATGTTGCCGTACTTGGACGACCTTCTATTAGTGGCAGGATCTCCGGAGCTCCTTCTGCGCCACTTGGACCTGACCATTGCGCTACTGCAACGGCACGGCTGGTTAATGAACTGGCAGAAGTCCACCCTGGTCCCGTCTCAGCGGATTCTGCACCCCTCGGAGCCTTATTGGACTCGGGACAGCAAAGGATCTTTGTGACGGGGGAAAAGATCTCTGCCTTACAGTCGAGGGTGCACAGTTGTCTGCAGAGCCGCCGGGTGTCTCTACTCTCGGCAATGAGGTTACTGGGCTCCATGGTGTCGGTATTCGACATGGTGGAATATGCCCAGTTTCACTCCAGACCTCTGCAGCACCTGATCCTGTCCAAGTGGAATGGACTGCCTCAGTCTCTAAAATCCCAGACGATAGTGCTCACTCCGGAGGTTCGCCTGTCCCTTGCCTGGTGGTTACAGACGACCCATCTCAACAAGGGTCGTCCGTTCTGGGTGGCGAATTGGGTCCTGTTGACGACGGACGCCAGTCTTCGGGGCTGGGGAGCAGTTTCGGGTCCACACTTGTTCCAGGGCAGGTGGACTCCGGCAGAAGCAGAGCTTCCAATAAACATCTTGGAACTCCGAGCGGTGTTCAACGCTCTCCAGCAGGCACGTCGGCTTCACCAAGGTCACCCAGTGCAGGTCCAGTCGGACAACGCTACCACCGTGGCCTACATAAACCGGCAAGGAGGAACCCGAAGTTGGGCGGCTCTCGTGGAGGTGTCTAGGATCCTGGTATGGGCGGAGCGCAATCTTCCGGCCATATCAGCTGTCTTCATCCCGGGAGTGCTAAACTGGGAGGCGGACTTTCTCAGTCGCCAGGACTTTCATCCGGGAGAATGGTCCCTGCACCCGGACATTTTTCAACTGCTGGTGGACAGGTGGGGTCTTCCAGAGATCGACCTCATGGCGTCCCGGCACAACAACAAGTTGCCGGTGTACGGGTCTCGCACAAGAGACGAAGAGGCGTCTCTGGTGGACGTTCCGGTTTGCTTATCTATTTCCGCCGGTTTCCCTTCTTCCACGGGTAATCCGGAAGTTCAAACAGGAAGGAGGGACGCTCCTGTTGATAGCTCCCACATGGCCCAGACGACACTGGTTCTCAGACCTTCAGGGTCTGTCCGTGGACAGTCCTCTGCGGTTGCCGCTACGTCCGGACCTTCTGTCACAGGGTCCTTGTCTTCACCGGACCTGACTCGACTGTCTTTGACGGCGTGGCTGTTGAGACGGCCATGTTAAGGTCCAGGGGGTTTTCCAGCTTTGTAGTGCGTACCATGCTCAGAGCTCGGAAGCCGTCTTCCGCGAGAATATACCATCGCGTGTGGCATACGTTCTTCCAGTGGTGTCGGCCGAGAGGTTATGCACCGCGGGAGTTTCGTCTGTCTCGGATTCTCGCCTTCCTGCAAGCGGGACTAGACCATGGGCTTCGCCTTGCTTCTTTGAAGGTGCAGGTTTCGGCCCTGTCTGTCTGGTTCCATCGTAGGATTGCTACAATCCCGGACGTGCGCACCTTTATGCAAGGTGTTCTACGCATTCAGCCACCCTTTGTTCCACCTGTGGCGCCTTGGGATTTGGCTTTGGTCCTGAGGGCTCTCCAGGGACCGCCGTTTGAACCACTGGGCTCAGTGGATCTTAAATGGCTAACAGCTAAGACTGTTTTCCTCCTGGCCATAGCTTCGGCCAGACGTGTTTCTGATTTAGGGGCTCTTTCTTGTAGACTCCCTTTCTTGATTTTTCATGGCACAGGGCAGTGCTACGCACTCGTCCTGAGTTTCTTCCCAAAGTTGTTTCCCAGTTTCATGTTAATGAGGAAATAGTTGTTCCGGCCTTTAACTCACCTGGCCTTTCAGTGGGTGAGGCCACTTTGGATGTTGTGCGGGCCTTAAGGACTTATGTTGCCCGCACTTCTTCGTTTAGGAAGTCGGATGCCTTGTTTGTCCTCTATGGCTTCCGTAAAAAGGGTTGGCCTGCTTCAAAGCAAACTTTGGCAGCCTGGATCCATATGGCTATTTCTGAAGCTTATCTTCATGAAGGTCTGCCGGTTCCTCCTTCTGTGAAGGCTCATTCCACTAGGTCTGTGGGTCCTTCGTGGGCAGCTCGACGTGGTGCCTCTGCAGTCCAGATCTGCAAGGCTGCTACGTGGTCCTCTGTCCATACCTTCGTGAGGTATTACAGGTTTGACACCTTCGCCTCTCAGGATGCTTCCTTCGGGCGGCGGATTCTCCTTTCAGCACAGGAGCGTCCCCACCCTTAAAGGATACTGCTTTGGGACATCCCCAAGGTATCCTGTGGATACCCTATGGACCCTGAAGTAGAAAATATGAGATATGGTAAGAACTTACCTTTGTTATCTCTATTTCTACGAAGTCCATAGGGTTCCCCAGGACTCCCGCCCTGTCGCACCTGTGCTGCAGATGGGCTTTACTCTGGTCACCGGTTTTTCTGTCTCCCTCTGGTGAGAATTTGATTCTTGCGTGTGTCCAGATCTTTCTTCTCTCTCTTCCTTCTCCTCCTCCGGCCTATGGCTTGATAACTAACTGAGGTGCCTTGGCTCGGGGGCGGGGTATAGGAGGGGGACCCTAGTGCATCCTGGGAGGACCGAAAACGTAACTCTATGGTGCCCGATGCCTGACGTCATCACCTATACCCCAAGGTATCCTGTGGAACCCTATGGACTTCGTAGAAATAGAGATATCAAAGGTAAGTTCTTACCATATCTCATATTTTTGTCTTTCATCGCTCAGAAATACATCTGCTAATGGATAGGCCCCTTTAGACTGTCCCCATTCTCTTCCCGAATTACAGGAGACCTTATAACTCCGGATTAGTATTTCCTATTGCTATAAGTGGTGGTTCTGTATTTCGGTTTCTCTGTACGTTTGCTTATTGCGGTTTCTCTGTACGTTAGCTTTTTTTCATTCTAGAGAGTCTTTTTAGTATATCTTGACCAAAAGCCTTAAACTAAAAATGCAGCTTGTAATATGTGATCTCAGTAGGATGAGAGCCGCTGGGTAAACCTTTCTCTCTCCAGATCCCAGGCCAAGCCTGCTAGGGCATACTGAGACTTGTAGTTCCACATTATCTGTAGAGTCACTGATTGCATTGGAAGCGTTTTGTATGGTCGTCTTTTACGTCTCAGGAAGTATCAAAGCTTCTACAGAGTGGAGACCGTGTCCTAAGCAACCAATCCCCTTCTAGCTGTCATTTTCCAGTACTTTTTTAATAAAATGAAAGGTACAAGCTGATTGGTTGCTATGGGCAACTTCTCCACTTTACTCTTCACCCAGTAGATGCTTTGATACATCTCCCCCGTAGTAATGTAGGCTGCTTGAAGGAGGGCATCAGTGTGCAGGCTGGATGGAGAACTGCTGTAAGTGCTGCAAGAATTGCTGGTTATCCATTATGAAGGTTGTTTGCACAGTGGGCCTGATTCAGACCCGCTCGCAAGCGGGTCGATGGTGGCCCAGTGCGCACTCGCGAGCCCCGGAGCGAGCGCAAAAAGCACTCGCTCCGGCGCTCGCATCCAAAAGGGGCAGCTGTCGATGTTGATTGACAGCTGCCCCGTTGGGAAGGGGGGTGGCTGAGCAAACGGAGGCGTTCCTGCAGGAACGCCTGCCGTTTGTGGGCGGCCCTACTGACATCACTAGTGATGTCAGTAGGTGGACTTCCTGCTCTAATAGTGCAGGAAGTCCACTGGGGCTTGCGGCAATGAGACCCTACCGCAAGGCCGCTCGCATAAGCTGTGGGTGGTAACCCACAGCTATGCGAGCGGCCAAGAGGCCGCAACAAAAAAAAAACAAAACACACGCGCTGATTCAGAGCGAGCGCTCGCTTTTTGCGAGCGGCTCTGAATCAGGCCCAGTGTTACCCCAGGTAAAGCTGTAGGCCCAGATGGGATTCAGAGGAGGGTTTTAAAAGATTGTTATAATTAGTTAGCGGGGATTTTTGCATTGATGTTTAATGTGTAACTTGAATATTGCCAAGTTCCAAAATGTCTTAAAGAAACAATTATTGTTCCTGTCCCAAAAAAAAGGTGTGCCTAAATGTTTACACGACTATCGCCCGATTGCTCTAACTTCCATTGTTATGAAATGTTTTGAGCGTTTAGTGCTGAAACATATTAAAGGCCACTTTGCTGCTGGATTTGATCCTCGCCAATTTGCTTATAGGGCAAATCGTTCTACGGACGATGCTGTTTTGACAGTTTTACACCCGGTGCAGACTCACCTAGAGCAAAAGAGGGCTGATGCTAGAATTGTATTTGTTGATTTTAGTTCTGCTTTTAATACTATTATTCTGGCATCTTTGGTTTCAAAGCTTTTTCAGTTAGGATTAAATGGGTATAATATATGCAATTGTGTTTTGAATTTTGTGACAGATAGGCCCCAAGTGGTTACGTTAGGGGGTTGTGTCTCTGGGGAAATTTAGTTGAAAACTGGTGCCCCATAGGGGTGTGTTTTGAGCCCTCTCTATTATGTTCTCTATTTACCTATGACTGTGTTTCAACTTCACAGTCTGCTAAGATTGTGAAGTTTGCTGACGACATCGCCATTGTGGGCCTGATAGGAAATGAGGGGGAGGAAGCCTATCCGTATGAGGTGCAAAGATTGCTTGAATGGAGCAGGGAAAATTGTTTACTCCTAAATACCACAAAAACTAAAGAGATGGTAACTGATTTTAGGAGGGTGGGTTGTGGACCCAAATTACCGGTGGTTTTGGATGATCTGGTCATTGAGGAGGTGGATTCCTTTACATTTCTGGGAGTTCATATCTCAAAGGATCTGTCCCGGTCTTTGAATTTTTCATCTGTGGTAAAAAAGGCGCAGCAACACGGAGATTGAAGGAAGCTTGTCTGAGTACGGAGACGCTTGTAAGTTTTTATTGTTGTATAATAGAGTGTATCCTGACTTATGGGATTATTATATGGGAAAGATTTCTGGACTGCACAACCTGACTATATATGATGGGAGGTGCTACCTTATGAGACTAATTGCAGGCACAGAAACAGACAAATCTCAGGTGCACAACTCCAAATTATTAATAATATATATAAATACAATAACATTTTGCAATCAATAGAGGTTTTTAGCATAATCATGGCCAAGGTTATGGGCCTACCCACCATATCCAGGTAACCTCATTCGGGTAGGTCCCTAACATACTAGGGTTCAAATCCAGCTAAGCCGCCCCAGGGCACCACCATAGTAAGAAAAGTGCAGTGTAAAGAGATGGTTAGCTGCAGCTGCATATAAAGAATGAAAATAAAAAAGTGAAGTACATATATATTAAACACACACAGTGAAGGGTTAAAATGTGTTATAAAGGAAAATGTGTTACAATGCGGTGCCCTGAGACAGATTAACCAACGCAATCCAGGGGGACCCACACCCCAAAAATGAACCAAAGTTGCACTACAGTATATAACTTGTAGGACTTACCTAGAATTGTGCCTAATACAGTGTGCATATACATTACCATACTGCATGCTTTTAAACCAATAAGGAAGGGTGCTAATCCAGAATGAAGGCGTCTCCTTTCCCTCAGAAGTGGGAGGCACATATAGAAACTAGGGATGTGCAGGCTCGGATAGGTTCGAGTTTGCACGTTGAGTTCGGATTTTTCCCTCCAAAAAAACGGAACTCAGAAAGAGGCAAAACGTCATCTTGCATGGACGAACATCATCATTCCTGGACTTTTGTCCTGGACTTTTGCCCAATATGTACATTTACAGTTTGTCCAGGGCAGTGCTAGGTTCTTCTGCTGCTCCTCCAGGCTCCCGGACTTGCTCCAATAGTCTGGAATGGTGGCCACATCTAAAATAAATACATTCCGCTCAGGCAGGATGGCCCTACTGACGCATCTAATGGGTTACTGTGATCGCTGGTCCTGTATATATGGTGGAATTATGATACAGAATACACTTTGTATGATGCATATTAAAGCTGGTTAAGTACTAATTCTGCCCTCTTCATGGACAGGCCACACTCGCTCTAAAATTAAGTATATGGAAACCCCCCTCTAGAAATCCTGTGTTTGCCACTGGTGATGATATATAGACAGTGACTGCTGTATTGGTAGCAGGGGATGTAGGACTGTCTGTCCTGTGCTGTATAGGAATGGTTACTCTTCCCCCCCCCCCCCTCCCCTCCTGTGTGATGATATATAGACAGTGACTGCTGTATTGGTAGCAGGGGATGTAGGACTGTCTGTTCTGTGCTGTATAGGAATGGTTACTCTCCCCCTCCTGTGTGATGATATATTTACAGTGACTGCTGTATTGGTAGCAGGGGATGTAGGACTGTCTGTGCTGTATAGGAATGGTTACTCTCCCCCTCCTGTGTGATGATATATAGACAGTGACTGCTGTATTGGTAGTAGGTGATGTAGGACTGTCTGTTCTGTGCTGTATAGGAATGGTTACTCTCCCCCTCCTGTGTGATGATATATAGACAGTGACTGCTGTATTGGTAGTAGGTGATGTAGGACTGTCTGTTCTGTGCTGTATAGGAATGGTTACTCTCCCCCTCCTGTGTGATGATATATAGACAGTGACTGCTGTATTGGTAGTAGGTGATGTAGGACTGTCTGTTCTGTGCTGTATAGGAATGGTTACTCTCCCCCTCCTGTGTGATGATATATAGACAGTGACTGCTGTATTGGTAGTAGGTGATGTAGGACTGTCTGTTCTGTGCTGTATAGGAATGGTTACTCCCCCCCCCCCCCGCCCCCCTCCTGTGTGATGATATATAGACAGTGACTGCTGTATTGGTAGTAGGTGATGTAGGACTGTCTGTTCTGTGCTGTATAGGAATGGTTACTCTCCCCCTCCTGTGTGATGATATATAGACAGTGACTGCTGTATTGGTAGCAGGTGATTTAGGGCTATCTGTCCTGTGCTGTATAGGAATGGTTACTCCTCCCCACCCTCCTGTGTGATGATATATAGACAGTGACTGCTGTATTGGTAGCAGGTGATGTAGGACTGTCTGTTCTGTGCTGTATAGGAATGGTTACTCTCCCCCTCCTGTGTGACGCCTGGCATTTAGTGTTTCCCGTGTTGGGAGCATGTGGACGGACTTCTGTTCACACCACGTCTGCTGCCAGTCACACAGAGAGAGCAGAAATACTGCTGGACTCTCCCTTTATAAATAGACACTTATTTTACATGACAATGGTGCATTAATCCCAGCAGGTTACAGCCACATAACCGGTGACCGGGCTGCCAACATCTTATCCTGCCGTATTATGAACAGTTAGTAGAACAGTCATCCGTGTATCCTGCTCCTCATGGTGGGGGATGAAGCATACGTTCTATAGCTGTACAGAAAATGAGTAAGATGAAAGTGATATAGTGTATACCGGTGACAGACTTCCCAGACTATTACGGACGTAATCTGTGATTGCTATGGGGAGGATGACGGTCATACTGTAGCATCAAAGTAACTGGTATTTTCCAGCATTGTTACATTTCCTGCTTCTGATCGAACACACTTATCACAAGATATAATGCTGACCAAAGACCAGGGCACAGAATAAAGAAGCGAGCTGGAACTAGCAATTGTAATATGGTTATCATTCCTTATTACTGGCCATTGGCTGTTCCCTGGAACCTCCGTATGGCCTACCTTTCTCCTCCGATTCCCATGTTACCTCGGATACTCCGGCGGGTCAGGGAGCAACAGGTTCCAGTGACCCTAGTCGCTCCAAACTGGCCCCGCAGGTGGTGGTTCGCCACTCTCCTCAAGCTGGCTGTTCCATTCCGACACAAGGACCTTCCTCGATTAGCTTTGACGGCCTGGTTGTTGAGACCGAGCTCTTAAAAGCTATGGGGTTTTCCCCTTCAGTGATCGGGACGATGTTGTGGGCTCGGAAACTGGTTTCGTCGTGCAACTGCCATAGAGTCTGGAAGACTTTTACCTGAACACTGCAGTAACCTATTCATAATAGGCAACAGTACAGCTACAGAATTAGATATACACACAGGCATGTATCTTACCAACAGCCTACCTTTAATGGAGACCTCACTGCAAGAGATTAATGACTTGGTGACCAGGTTGCTTACCATGGGGTCCTTCCTACTCATCAGACCTTCGCACTCACTGTGGCCTCTTACACAACCTATAGGGCATAATGCCCACCACACCTAAAGGCTTGATGCCTGCCTAAAAAAAGGGCAAACACACAATAACTCTGCAGGGCTTAATGCCCTACTGTGACCCCGCCCTATTGCCGCTTACCAAGGGGGCTTTTATGTATAATTCTATATAAGACATAATGCCCCTGGTGGCCCAGGCTTAGTGCCTGCCTATCCAGGAGCAAAAAAAATCATCTTACTGGGACTAATTCCTCTGCACATCTGACCTACTGCCCGTCTAACAATGACTTTTAATGGTCCTACTGCGCCCTTATGCTCTCCTGGGCCTATTGCCCGCTTAGTGCCTCATGGTGCCCACGGTCCTTGTGCCTAAACCCTGGTGGTCTAGGGGGAATGCACAAGCCATGGACTTACCAGTCCTGTTGTTTTCGACTGAACCAGGCCTGGCTCAGCCACTGTCAACTCCGCTGCGTTTGCCTGAGGCGGGCTACTCCCCTCCGCCTCAGGACTTCCTGTACTCTTCACATGGGGAGCAGTGGCCACTGTTGCCTCAGAGCTTCTGGGTCTCTTCACCTAGGGTGCGGCACCCTCCGCAAATCCAGCTTCTGACATCTTCACATGGCGGCAGCCTGCCTAAGCTCTTTCAATATGGCCACTGCTGCATCGGGGCTTCCGACGGCTTCACTGCCCCAGGCAGGGGTCTGCTCTTTTTTGTCTTCACGTGGTGGGCAGTGTCCTGCTTAAGCTCTTTTTTTGTAATGGCTGCCGTCCTCCAGGACTTCCAGTGTCTTCTTCCAGCTTCTTTAGTCTTTTAGGAGCTCTTCTGTGCTCCTTCTCGGCAGCCGGGATTCACTCATGGCACCTCGCGCTGTCTAATATAAGCCAGGACCAGGGGTTCGGGCGATGACGCAGTGAGCCGCAATCGGCTTGCGCGCTGCGCCACTTTTCTGTTTAGGTTGCTGTGACTGGTGGGGCGTGAATCATTACAGATTCAGGCCCTCCGCCATGCTCAATGTGGGGTGGCAGCGGGCACTCACCGCCACTGCACCCTCGCCCACTGACGATCTCTGCTGTTGTGGCGCAGAAAGGGACTGGGTCCTCCAGGTCCACCGTCTGGCCCAAAGTTGCCATCGGGCTGCATCCCTCTTCTGGGCCCTGCTACAGGATCACTCTTTGGGTGAAATGAGCGTTTCTGGCCAGCGACCATGCCATTGCACTGAACTTTTCAGTCTTGTGGGCATTTAGGTCGTGCTAGTTCGTAGCAGACTGAGTTGGTTCACTTATTTCTGATGGACCTCTTGCACCCAGCATGGAGTGGGTGTAAGTCCCGATACTAAGGATGGTGGCATGCTGACACGCGGGCAGATGATTGCATTAGCGTAGGATAATAAGCAGGCGATCGCGGCTGGAGGGGAAATCTGCGCCAGTTGTGTCCGACTCACTCTGTAACACTCCTGATATTTACATATATAGGAACAGAGTCTTCAGTTGATATTTCTCTTTATACTGTATGCAGTACCTGGTTATAGTATTTATTGTGTTGAGCATATAGTAGAGACCGGCCAGTGAGTATGTGGCCACAGCCTGCAGACCTCCGCTGTGACTGCTTCTAAAGTGCTGCTACAAATAGCCTCCTTACTGTGTATAGGCTTCAGGTGTTTGTTCATAGTATTGAGGAACAATACATACCCTTTAATCGTTCCTCTAAAGCAGGTGTTCCCAAACTTTCTTGAATCCCAGTGCCCTACGATATCAGCATTTTTTCATGGCACACCCTAGACCAAGCGTTTCTTATTGAGAAATTCAGGAAAAAATAAATTAAGTAAATTGTGCTTATCTCTCATCTTTAGGGTTAGCTATGTGGTAGTGGGCAGGGTTGTGCTTCTGTTTGCTCATCTTTAGGGTTAGCTATGTGGTGGTGGGCAGGGTTGTGCTTCTGTTGCTCATCTTTAGGGTTAGCTATGGGCAGAAGCAGGGTTGTGCTTCTGTTGCTCATCTTTAGGGTTAGCTATGTGGTGATGGGCAGGGTTGTGCTTCTGTTTGCTCATCTTTAGGGTTAGCTATGTGGTGGTGGGCAGGGTTGTGTTTCTGTTTGCTCATCTTTAGGGTTAGCTATGTGATGGTGGGCAGGGTTGTGTTTCTGTTTGCTCATCTTTAGGCTTAGCTATATGGTGGCGGGCAGGGTTGTGTTTCTGTTTGCTCATCTTTAGGGTTAGCTAGGTGGCGGACAGGGTTGTGTTTCTGTTTGCTCATCTTTAGGGTTAGCTATGTGGTGGTGGTGGACAGGGTTGTGCTTCTGTTTGCTCATCTTTAGGGTTAGCTATGTGGTGGTGGTGGACAGGGTTGTGCTTCTGTTTGCTCATCTTTAGGGTTAGCTATGTGGTGGCGGACAGGGTTGTGCTTCTGTTTTCTCATCTTTAGGGTTAGCTATGTGGTGGTGGTGGACAGGGTTGTGCTTCTGTTTGCTCATCTTTAGGGTTAGCTATGTGGTGGTGGTGGACAGGGTTGTGCTTCTGTTTGCTCATCTTTAGGGTTAGCTATGTGGTGGCGGACAGGGTTGTGTTTCTGTTTGCTCATCTTTAGGGTTAGCTATGTGGTGGTGGACAGGGTTGTGCTTCTGTTTTCTCATCTTTAGGGTTAGCTATGTGGTGGTGGACAGGGTTGTGTTTCTGTTTGCTCATCTTTAGGGTTAGCTATGTGATGGCGGGCAGGGTTGTGTTTCTGTTTGCTCATCTTTAGGCTTAGCTATATGGTGGCGGGCAGGGTTGTGTTTCTGTTTGCTCATCTTTAGGGTTAGCTAGGTGGCGGACAGGGTTGTGTTTCTGTTTGCTCATCTTTAGGGTTAGCTATGTGGTGGCGGACAGGGTTGTGTTTCTACAGAGTTTTCTTGTAAACAGACAAGAGATCTGTGAACAAAAGAACAAAGGGAGAAAAACCCTTTTTGGGGGCACAACTTGTAATAAATATAACAATGTTAAAATTTAATTTTTAATAAGTATAAAATTATTTCCTAAATATTAGGAGCAAAAAGAAAAGATTTATATTTTGTAGATTTTTCTTCATAAACAAATAAATAAAAGGGAATACCAATACTCTGAAAGTATTCCCTTATAATTGGTGATTCCTAATGGGGTGAAAATTTTCACAGAATTGATCCTACATACATAGGTATTTTAATTATCAAGGTAAGGAGAGAATTGATAATGAAATTATTTGACTATCTGATAGAAAATATAATGGCAACAAGTGTCCAGATAGAAAATGATATTAAATATATTCATAAATCCAATACTCATGCGTCTAATTATATCTTATCCAGACACAACAAATAAACAGAAAAAATATTTTTGTATATACTTTCATAGCAGCAATGATTCTGTAATTATCCTGTTAAAAGGAGAAACACTGATTCACAGTAATTCAGAATTATACACTACAAAAATTCAATCAAATTAAGTGTTCACAAATAACTTTTCTCTTTCATCCACTAGGGGACACTGGAGGTGCTTACGCTGGAGGTATAGAGGCGTGGATAACTGGAGCCGGCACTTTAAATAATTTAGAAGTGTGAAGCTCCTCCCCCTCTATGCCCCATCAGCCCTCAGTTTAGAAAATGTGCCTCTAGGAGCTGGTCACTACCTGCTGTGCTCCAGCAAATACATTTAATTTTTTTTAATTTTTTTTTTTATTTATATGCATCTTTTACACTCCTATAGATACCCTTCGCCACCTATCTAAAAGGTGGGGTTCGGGTACCTGGCGCCCTGGTGTTTTAGCAAAGGAGTGCACAGGGCTCATTACAAGAGTTCCTGACAGCTCCTTACCGCCAAAGCAAGTCTTCACAACAAGAAGAGAAGACTCTGCTGACCTGCCGAGAGAGACCTCTGGGGACACGCAGTGAGTAACAAGCTGCGCATCCCCCGGCTCCTGCCCCCGCTGCCTGGCGCTGACACAGCATGCTGTGCTGTGTCAGGTGTGCATAGCGATGTTAGACAGCGCTGGCAATGTACCGCTGTCGGCGCAGCCTTGCAGAAGGGGAATTGCTGTGTTGGGGAAGCTGCGTGTACACAGCGCTACACGCGGCTCCCTGCTTCTCCCCTCTCCCCGCTGATACACGCGATGTAGCGCGGAGGGGGAGGCAATGGCCAAGCAGCCATTATGAAGCCCTTAGGGCATGAAGAAGGGGGCGGAGCCTAATCAGCACGGGCTCTCCTATGCGCAGCAAGCGGCTGTGTTAAACAGCGTGGCTGCTGTTTTTCAACTAATACATGCCTGCATCTCTCCCTTATACAGGAAGTGTGCAGCAGATCTGCAGAGGCTGAATTCTCTTGCTCCCCAACAAATTAAGCACAGAAGGCTCTGGTGCTTAATACACTGGGGGTGCAGGGAATCTGATCTGTGGGAGGCAGTGGGGTGTATCTCCTCCTCTGTGTCCCAAGTCAGCCTTCTGCTTTTCTTTACTTCTGTATATACTCTGTCCCTCCATGTCAAACAGAACAAAGGCGTCTCAAAAGATGTTTGTTTGTTCTAGGTGTAACAACAAACTTTCCAAGCCGCATGCTGCTGGGTCCACGTTATGTGATGCTTGTATAGCAATTGATCCACCTGTGGCTAATACTACCTCACCTGCGCCTACATGGGCCCCTGACATGGTAGGAGTAATGACGGATTTAACGTCTGAGTTAGCTGAGGCACGGAAGTCTCAGCCTCCCTGGGTTGCTGGGCTAACCAAGGCCCTGATTCAGAGCCGGACGCTCTGACCAGAGCGCTCGCTCTGAATCAGGGCCCACCTCCATAATTATGGAGCGTCCTCCTGGACGCTCGTATAGCTGTGGGTCACCACCCACAGCATATACGAGCGTGCAGGTTGATGGTCGCGATGGTCTTGACCATCGCCACTGCGAGCCGAAGCCTGCGGTTGAGTTTCTCAACCGCAAGGCCCGGAGTGATTTTGGCTCTATCAGAGCCAAAATCACTCCCACTGACATCACTAGTGATGTCAGTGGGGCCGGCTTCTGATGGTAGGCGTTCCCTTGGGAACGCCCCCGTCTGGGAGGCACGCCCCCGGCACGCCCACCGAAGGGGGCGTGCTGTCAATCAACATCAACAGCACGCCCCCTTTGATCAGACACAACGAGCGAAGGAAAGTCCTTCACTCGTCGCGTCTCGCGCATGCGCACGACGGAGCTCCCTCCGTCGTGCGCATGCGCAGTGCACACCATCGACCCACTTGCGAGCGGACAGCCGCTCGCGAGTGGGTCTGAATCAGGCCCCAAGTCTCTTGACACCCTGGTACAAGTTATGGGTACAGCTGTGTCTGCACCCTCCACTTCCCTACAAGGACCGACACAAAAGCGTCCTTTATCGACTGTTCTCCAGTCAGAAGAGTCTGACGAGGAATTCCTTGCTACGGAGGATACTGAGGAAGGGGAATTGGAGGAAGCATTACACGATACCCCTCTAGAATTAGAGTCCACCTCTCCCGGGGTGGAATCTCTAATTTTGGCGGTCAGAAAAATCCTTAACTTACCTGAGGATGTTATTCCTGCATCCCAGGAGTGTGATTTATTTCATGAACAACCAAAGAGTTCGGCGGTTTTTCCGTTCTCACTGCATCTTCAACAACAGCTCTCAGTGGCCTGGAAGCAACCGGATAAACGGTTCCAAATACCGCGCCGGTTTCCTTCTAGCTACCCTTTTCCATCATCCATGATGGAGAAGTGGGAAACACCTCCTCCAGTAGATGCGTCCGTCTCCCGTCTTTCTAAAAAAAAACAGCACTCCCAGTACCGGGAGCTACAGTACTAAAAGATCCTTCGGATCGTAAAATTGGAGACAACGCTAAGATCTATTTATACCGCAGCGGTCGCTCAGTTAGTTCAGCTGGTCCTCAGACCAAAGAGGGTGTCCCTCCTTCTTTGTCTGCGTCTCCTGGGGAAGATGGTAGCGGCCTTCGAGGCAATACAGTTCGGGCGGTTCCACTCCAGGGTGTTTCAGCTGGACCTACTAACACAGGGGTCAGGGTCTCATCTGCTCCTACATCGCCAGATCCGTCTGAGGCCAGCTACCAGAGTGGCCCTTCTCTGGTGGACACAATCCAACAATCTTCTTGCGGGCCGGAGATTCGGAGTGTGGAACTGGATCATCGTAACAACGGATGCCAGCTTTCGAGGATGGGGAGCTGTAGTACTCGATTATCATTTACAGGGTCGATGGTCCCCTCTAGAACAAAAGTGGCCCATAAATGTGTTGGAACTCAGAGCGATCTACAATGCTCTGATAGACGCGACAGAGTTTCTAAGAACTCGTCCGGTAAGAGTTCAGTCCGACAACGCGACGGCTGTCGCGTACATCAACCGTCAAGGAGGGACTCGGAGTCGCAAGGCCATGCGAGAAGTAACTCAGATTCTCAGGTGGGCCGAGAGCCAGGCAGTAATCCTGTCGGCGGTATTCATCCCGGGTGTGGACAACTGGGAAGCAGATTACCTAAGCCGACAGGATATCCACCCCGGGGAATGGAAGCTTCATCCAGACGTGTTCAACGCGCTGATACGTCGATGGGGATGTCCTCAGGTGGACCTCATGGCGTCAAGATTGAATCGTCAGCTCCCGGTATACGTGTCAAGAACTCGAGATCCGCAGGCAGTGGCAGTAGATGCTCTCTCAGTTCCATGGAACTACGACTTGGTTTACCTCTTTCCTCCGATTCCACTTCTTCCTCGACTGCTAAAAAGGATAAAACACAAATCAGCCTCTGTCGTTCTCGTGGCTCCGAACTGGCCTCGGAGGAGTTGGTTCGCGGACCTTCGGTCCCTATTGTCAGATGATCCGTGGCCCCTTCCTCTGCGCCCAGATCTGCTACAGCAAGGTCCTTTAGTACACCCCAACCTAGCGCAACTGCGTTTAACAGAGTGGCTCTTGAAGCCGATATCCTAAGACACAGAGGAATCCCAGACTCTCATTCCCACCATGCTACGCGCCAGGAAACCAGTTTCTGCTGCGCATTATCACCGCATGTGGTGTTCCAGTCGGGATCTTCCATCTAGGACTTTTCGGTTGTCCCGGTTTCTGCTTTTTCTTCAGACGGGTCTGGAATCTGGCCTTCGTCTTGGAACTTTAAAGGTGCAGGTTACTGCCCTTTCCATTTTCTTTCAACGGAAATTGGCCCTCATTCCTGAGGTGCAGACGTTTCTTCAGGGGGTCTTGCGGGTGCAGCCTCCTTTTGTACCTCCGATTGCTCCCTGGGACTTGAACTTGGTGCTTTTGTTTCTTCAGTCGTCCATGTTTGAACCTTTGGAAGAGGTTGATATTAAGTACTTGTCTTGGAAGACTGTCCTTCTCTTGGCTCTAGCTTCGGCTCGTAGAGTTTCGGAATTGGGTGCTCTGTCCTATAAGCCACCTTACCTTGTGTTTCATGCTGATAGGGCGGAACTCCGGACGGTAGCCGCCTTCCTTCCAAAGGTAGTGTCGGCTTTTCATATTAATCAGCCTATTGTGGTACCGTCTTTGGTGGAGGACTCTGGTGGTTCGAGCTCGGAGAGTCACTTTTTGTCCTCTATGATGCGTTTCGGAGGGGTTGGCCAGCGTCTAAGCAGACTTTGGCACGTTGGATCCGACTGACTATTCATCAGGCTTATGTTGGTGCCGAACGCCGGCCTCCTTCATCCATTTCAGCTCATTCCACACGTTCTGTGGGTGCGTCCTGGGCAGCCGGTAGGGGAGCCTCCACGTCACACTTGTGCCGTGCGGCCGCTTGGTCTTCTGTGCACACGTTTGTCAAGTTTTACAAATTTGATACGTTCGCGGTTTCGGCATCCCGTTTTGGCCGTCTTTTTCTGCAGGCCCCGCAGAGCGCTCCCGCCCGTGGGGAAAACTTTGGGACGTCCCCAGCGTAAGCACCTCCAGTGTCTCCTAGTGGATGAAAGAGAAAATGGGATTTTGGTACCTACCGGTAAATCCTTTTCTCTGATTCCACAGGGGACACTGGATGCCCACCTCTGTGCTCTTAGCCTGCCTGTTAAGTTTGTTCCATATGTTGTATGTTTTGATTATTGTGTGTTCTCTCCCTTTTTACTCCGCTTGTTCTCCATCTCCTCTCGGTCTTCATTTTCTAAACTGAGGGCTGATGGGGCATAGAGGGGGAGGAGCTTCACACTTCACCTGTAAAGCAAGGGCTTGTTCACCAGGGTTGTGTTTCTGTTTGCTCATCTTTAGGGTTAGCTGTGTGTTGGTGGACAGGGTTGTGTTGTGTTTGCTCATCTTTAGGGTTAGCTATGTGGTGGTGGACAGGGTTGTGTTCTGTTTGCTCATCTTTAGGGTTAGCTATGTGGTGGTGGGCAGGGTTGTGTTTGTTTGCTCATCTTTAGGGTTAGCTATGTGGTGGTGTTCTGTTAGCTAACCCTAAAGATGAGCAATGTGGTGGTGGACAGGGTTGTGTTGTGTTTGCTCATCTTTATGGTTAGCTATGTGGTGGTGGACAGGGTTGTGTTCTGTTTGCTCATCTTTAGGGTTAGCTATGTGGTGGTGGACAGGGTTGTGCTTCTGTTTGCCTACATGTTTTATGATAGGCAAAACCAGAGCTGGTGGCTACTTATCACGTTGACCATAAATAATTGAATTTAGTCCTGGACGACCGTCCTGTGGCACCACTGCAAGTGCCCCGCAGCACCTCGGGGTGCCACCGCAGCCAGTTTGGGAACCACTGCTCTAAAGTGATGATGTGCTTTTTGGGGATCTTTTTATAGTAGAATATGACTTTTGTAAATTTGCTTCTGTACATAGCATAACTTCCAGATGTAGGTCTAATCCTCTCAGCAGTAATGATTTTAATGCATTTATCTTGTATTCCTTTCCCCTACAGCACCCGTTCCTGAAGATCGCCAAACCCCTGTCTAGCTTGACGCCTCTGATACTTGCAGCTAAGGAAGCCACTAAGAGCAGCCACTAACTGTTGAAGCCATCTTGATTTTTACGGACTCCTGGCTCAATAAGTCGCCGTTTCCTGTGCCGTAAGCTGCTGCGCCCCTGAAACGAGTGATACAAGCACAAAATGCTCTTAGAGGGCACCGAGGGACTTTCTCTGGACTCTTACAGAGAGAACTGTGAACATTGTTTTATATGTGACAAACACAGGATTTTGTGCAAGTCTTTAACTGTGTTTTTATTTTTATTTTTTTTTATGATTTGGAGCTTTGACTGTTGATGATCCAAATAAATGAAACCACCTTGTTTTCATATTTTTCCAAATGCATTTCTCAGTACAGAGTTTTAAAGACCCCACCTCTCCGAGCATAGCATGGAGATGGTGTCATTGCTTAAGGGTCATTAATCCGGTCTGTGCATCAATATGAAAGGTCCTCACCTCTCTGCTTTTCAGCCTGCATGCAAGTCTCCTTCATAATGGAATTGGTATGATTTACCGCCGGACCCTGCCCAGCGGTTGGAATCCCGACAGCGGCATCCTGGCAGAGGAGGAAATCCCGATCGTCCCCAGGTAAGTATTCTCTAACCTATTTCTACCCCCTAACCCTCCCTTAGAGGTGCCTAACCCTAACCCCCCCCCCCTCCCAGTGCCTAAACCTAACCACCCCCTTCCCTGCCGCCTAACCCGAAGTCCCACCCGGGGGAGCCTAACGCTAACCCCCCTTCCCCTAGCCTAAACCTAACCTCCCGGGGGTGTGCCTTAGGGTTACTAAGGCTCCCCAGGGAGCCCTTAACAATGATACCCACCGCGCGACTATCGGTGCCCGGCATCCCTTCGATCGGGATGCCGGGCGTCGGGCTCCCGACGTATGTCTAATGACATGCGTCAGCATATGACAGTCGGGAAGCCGGCTGTTGGGATTAGGTCTGCCGGCTTCCCGACTGCATACCCTCATAATTATGGTTGTTCCTATTTAGCTGGGCTTCTATGTGGTGTTTAGGAGGGATTGCCGGTGCTTGGTCTCTCACAAACCAAGAAATATTAAGAAATAAGAAACTTGACGACGACAAACTGTGATGTAGTTTGGAGACTGTGATAGAGTAGCGTTTCGTAAAGAGGAGGGTTGGGGTGCAGAAAAGAAAGGGTGGGTCAGGTAGGATTCCAGCAATGAATTACGCCTTCCAATTTACACAAGTAAAGTGAGTCAGGAACTGTAATTACTTGATGGAAACAGAAAGAGGTTTATGGTCTTATGTTTCCCAAACATCTGCGATGGATTGCCCCAATTCCCTGCTCTGCTGATGCCTGGCTCGGTGACTCGGAGAAATCGAACATGTTGGGCAATCTCAATTCTCCGATTCCAACCCTAAAAAATGGTCAGAGTCAGCAAGTCAGGGATTTTAACATGCTGACTTTCCCCATTTCCCTGACATAAATCCAATCATCGATGTCCACAGGTTGGTGTTTTTGTTCAGCATGAGGGAGTCACGGTGCTGATGCATAACCTGCATGAGATGAAGCGGACAAGAAACAGGCGCCAGCAATTTCCCCGACCAAGTATGTTCTTCCAAACTCTAAGTCACTTGGGGCAAGAAGTCAACCTTCTCACCTTATAGAGGGTATGGGGTGTAACCTAGAAGTGGAAAATGGAAACCTCACTGGGGTAACCGCTCAGTAACAATGATGGCCACGATCTGCTGTTGCAGTGGCATTAGAACACCCGTAACGGCACGCACGGTTACGGAGCGGGGACTGACCGCTAATCGGCACTGAGATCTCCACCCAACAACACACCAACATTCACATTTGGCAAAAGGCAAATGCCAAATGGGCTGGACCGGCATTAAACCCTGGCTAAGCAGCTCTGGGAGCTCTGCTTGGCCAGGATACTGATGGAAGGGGGGCATGCTGCGAGGCCAGGCCACAGTGACTTGTGAAACTCCCCAGTGAGATGTAGCCATGCCCCTTTTGAGGCGAGGCCTGACCCTTTTGCGGGTGCGGGCAAAGGGAGACTGCCAGGGCTGCTCAGTAGCCCCAGTAGGTCAAGGTAAGTTATAGGTCAGAGATGTGGAAGTATCGCTCCACCCCGCGCTCTCTGTCTTCTTTTTTCAACTTTTGTGGATCGGGGGAATATTACCGGTGACTGTGGATCTGGGGAATATTACCGGTGACTGTGGATCTGGGGAATATTACCGGTGACTGTGGATCTGGGGAATATTACCGGTGATTGTGGATCTGGGGATATATTAGCATATCCTTGCAGCGGACGGGTACATGTATGCATTTATTAGCATATCCTTGCAGCGGACGGGTGCGTGCGTCTGCATCCATGAGTCCCTTGCTGAATCAGGCCCTAAGCACGCTGAGCTCTATATTCAAGAATTATCTTTCCTCAGCTTGTGCTGTTGTATTACACAATAACACAACCCTGTTTTGTCCTTTTGTCTCTAGGAGGTAAGAAATGACTCAGTATAAGCTGCTTCCTTTACCTAAGCACCAGGTACAACTGCTCCTGTGCCCAGCAGCCTGCTGTGTACAGATCCTGCTGCCTAGTCACCCGGATCACCGCTCATGGGGAAATTTAGCTGGGAAGAGTGTTTGTTCAGACATGCCTAGGTGATTACAGAATAACCTGCCCCTGATCAGCAAACTTAACCCTTTTGTCTGATATCCCCATTACAGGGGAATTCTGTGATTATTCTGCCCGATGATAGATGCCAGAGCACAATCTACGCAGCTACTGCAATGTGTGATACAAGCCATATATGCTCCAATACATAGAACTTTAAAATGTCTCTGCAGGGTGCTGAGTGGCTGCTAGTCTTACATTGCACCCGCATGCCCCTCCCAGCATGTCATGTGATGTCAGAGGTAGGAGGAGAAGGCTTCACAACATACTAACTTGCCCTCCCGGAATTACTTTGAGACTCCTGTAAATCGGGTGGTGCTCCCAGCTACCCAGAAATTTGGACTAGTCTCCTGGGGGCTTGAGCCACCCAGCCGCGGCCACCCACTTCCCCAGAGTTAGCAGCACAGGTGACCAATGATGCAATTTGCGTTGAACTGTGTCATTGTTGCCACCCCCCCCCTCCCGGTAATCTGGGCATTGCATAGTGGGGGGCGAGGCTATGATGAAAAGCAGGTGGTGCTCCTGACCACTCGGAAAGTCTCCTGGGGGCTCGGGCTCACTTCCACAGGGCACTGGTGACCGGTGACGCATTTTGCGTTGAATTGCATCATTGTTCCCCGCCCCCTCCCGCGCGCTCCACAATGCCGACTTACCGCGCTTCCAGACCTGGCCTTCTCTGCTGAGCCCCTCCTCACTCAGACCCGCTTACCTCCGCCATGCCCAACCCCCCCTACCGTGCTGACCTGGCTGCCTCCTCCTGGCAAAACATCGGCAAGTATGCTTCACAATAGACCGAGCTCAGAGGGGTGTATTAAAGCCTCTCTGCTTACAGCAAGAGTTTGTGGTTGCTATGGGGGTTGCCGGGTGACACTGCCGAATTTTAAATCGTTAATGTGAGCCTGAAGATGGAAACCAAGGAGAGTGTTCCTACCGAGATTTTTCTTTTAGTGTTACAGTGCCGCTGTCCCTCCTTCCCCTGTCCCTCCCTCTCCGAATCTGCCCCCCTGCGCCCGGCAACATATAGCCGCTCACTGGCTGCCCAGGTCACAGGAGGGCAGGCATCGGAGGGAGGGACCTGCAGACTGGCCGGCAGAGCCGCCAGCTGTTCTATTTATACAGCTGGCTAGAGAGGCACGCGACCCTCTCCTTCCCGCCTGCAGCGCGAGCCACTGATGCTCGCACTGCTTCTAGAACACTCTCCCCTCTCCTATTATAGCTCGCTCTATCTACCTCAAGCTGGCCCCTACCTTTTATCTTAGTTTTGACTAAGATCAGTCCAACATAATACAGTATATATACAGTTATGACTGACATGGTATACATATTTCTTATCACGGTAAATATAAATTCACAACAATTCCATTTTCTCTAAGGTGACATCACATACTGTATATACGGTACATACATTTTACCTCAGACTTGCATATATATGAATAAAAATATATACCTGTACACAAATCCACTCTTAGTAAAGTGTCACATATTTTTATACCTATTCCAATTGTATATATGAATTATATTTATATATAATACATCTCCGTAACCCTAACAAGGGTTACAGTGACATGTTCTAACTTTTTATACAGTACATACAAATATAATTCCCTTTTGGCGTTGCTGGTATATCAAGTTATTAATACCAAGTATTTTCTCTAAGTAAGAAGACGTACACCTATTTAATCATTTTGTAAGGTCTGTATCATCTGAATGCGCACACACAACGACGAGGAGGTGGGACAGACCTAGAAGGGGATAATTGACATGAATAGGCCCCTGAGTCTCTGAAAATAACAGCCTGAAGCAACGCAAATACACTTTAGGCAGTGACTGACCCAGTCTAGTCTATGCCATACTTGCCTACTCTCCCAGGACAGTGGGGAGCCTTCTGAAAATCCAGTGGCACTCCTGGCCCCCTGGAAGAGTGGGTAAGTATCCCGCCCGCACCCCTCACCCCCGTTTTCCACTTTCCTCTCCCACCACCGACGTCCGTTCCCCCTTGTAAACGGGAGGTCCAGGGGAGCCAATGACTCGATTCACACTGAATCGCGTCATCGTGGTTCCGACTGCACAGTGACGATGGCCGCGAAGGATGCGATCACAAAGTCCCGCCTCCAAATTTCGCTGAGTATGGTAAGGGCTCTCTCAGGCTGTGCAGGGAGCCCGCAGAGACCTTCAATGTTGATTGACAGGAAGTGCCGTTAGTGGGTGGTGACGGGGGTGGTCGGCTGAACGCAGGCGCGCCTGTGGATTTGCACAGTGTACATAAATTAATCTCAGCGGCGCCGCACGCAGCCGAGCGCCTCTCTATGTGTGGGAATCTCTCAATTCCTGGGGCAGGGTCAGGTCTGCCCTTAGCTTACACGCAGCTTCGATGGCACTCGATGTTCCCGATGTTTACGCTGTCAATCACGGCATTAGTAGGCGGCTTTATGTTTTGCTGGGTGTGCATTGATTAGCATATTCTCGCAGCGGCTGGGTGCGTGCATCTGCTAGCGTGCGTTCCTTGCTGAATCAGGCCCTCAGTACTTATTACATCCGGCGACTTGTATGTTCCACATTAGAAACATCTGGAGGGCGCATTGTCTCGTGCTGAAAATGGTGGATGAAGATTCTTGACTGGAAACTCGCCCGAAAAGCACCACTTTCCAAAAATGGGAGGTTGTTACAACCCCCCCCTCCCCCCCATGTCTCGTTAATGTTCTATGGGCAGTGCTGATGTTTACGCAGTTGAGGAATTATCAGTGAACCGCGCAGGAGTGTAAGCGGCACTGCGTATGTGCCAAGGTACATTACTCACCGTGTGATTGACTGTCAGGGAGCATTTGGGGGAGGTAACGGAGTGGCAGCATAGAACGCAGGCGTGTCGCTGCTGTTTAGTGGGTGACGCCCCCTGCGTCTGCGGTCCTGTACACAATAAATATGACTGCAGCTTCTCCGTTCCCGTGGCATTTTGCGGGCCCATAGACTCACTCAGGACTGCGATAATCGAATGGTCTGCGTTTGATGCTGCGTCTTTGTACACAGATGTGTGGATTTGCAAAGCTGCCTTCGTCTCACATCATCTACGTCATTTGCATATTTTCGCATACCAGCTGCGTACACAGACGCAGCATTAGCGTACATCTCTGCATCAGCCTACTGTGTAATTATTATAGACCTCCATTAGTCCAGTGATCTCCGTTCTGATATATAAACTCCCACCCAGGTATATACTCTAGGAGCTGGAAGCATCAAACCAGCCACAGAGTGGGGGGGTCACTTATCCCTGGTAGTAGATTATAATCTGTGACTGATTTTTATAGTAATCTAGCAGCGCTCAGTGAGCAACCTTTAAGGATATGTGCTCAAATACAATTTTTTTCATTCTACTAGCTTTATTTATATGCCCACCAGATGCAGGCATGAACAGTGAGAATGGCTGTACGGTGTTTCCCACACACCACATCGAGCGTAGTGATTTTAATTAATAGAAAGAAGTCCATTTAAGAAATTTGCTAATTTCACATGGCATTAGCTGTGCCCCATTCCTTCCTATTGGATCAGCGGATAATATACCCTCACCTCCTTTCGGCCTTCGCCGTTCGCACGCATGCACAGGAACACTTCCAGGCTGTATAAACTTTCTCTGCTACTAGTTAGCGGCCGAACTAGTGGTGACAGGGCCGGCAGGGAAGTTGCCTTTCGGAGCCACAGTCCTGGCACCAGAGCAATGCTGAATTGCACCATTTCATCGGTGTCCGCCACCGCGACTGGCAGCAAGTTGGATACATAATTTATGTGAGATCATCTGGTGCTAATACTGAATAAGCCCCTAAATATCTGCTTTGACGTTAAAGTATCACTTCGCCCCCCTTCGTTCCAAAGCATTTTTGTGGGTTTATTTTTTTTTTTTAAATGTTTGTTCTTTGCAATAGATTGTGTCTTCTCTAGAAAACATTATTTAGATGCACTTTATTATACAACTAGAAAATTGTTCTATTTCCTTCAGGTTTCTCCGCATGTTTTAAATGTTTTTTTTGCTTGTAGTGAAGAGTTAAAATGATTCTCAGCTCTGTAGCTGAGTAACTGGGTGACAGACGGTGGGAGCTGGATCCTGGAGGAGAAGGAGCAGGTTTTGTGTGTGTGTGTGTGTGGGGGGAGAAGGCGTCTGTACAGAGTGCGTCATACATCAGGTATCTCACAGAGAGCTGGCAGTATACCCTGCATGTATCGGTGCCCGTGCTGATGCCTGGTGCCTTCCTCCCTGTTTTATCTCTGCTGACTTTAATGAAAAAATAACCAATTTGTCACGAGATTGTTATGAGAAGTCCTTGAAATGTCATGTACTGTAGATGTTTTACTTGTGTGTATGAAAATAGGTTGGGTCCAGGGGCAAACGCAGGATTTCCAGAGGGGGGTTTCCAGATGCTTGAATGGAGAAGACTATTTAACAAATATTGCAGCGGTACTTGTACCACCCAATAACTGTTATGACATTGCCATCTACAGATGGTAGTAACAGAGTAATATATTTAAAAAATGTGTATTATTGTTGAATAATGATTTTTTAAATTGAATAAAGGCTTTCAAATGGGATGCGGTCAATATCCCGACTGGGGATTCCGGCGCTCAGAATCCCGAAGGTAAGTAGCGGGGTTGGGGGGAGGGTTAGCGTTAGGGGTTAGGGTTAGGCACTAGAGGGAGGATTAGGTTTGTGGTGCGGGGAGGGGGAGGGGGAGGTTAGGTTTAGGCACTAGAGGGAGAGGTTAGGGTCAGGCATCGGGGGGGGGAGGGGAGGGGAGGATTAGATTACTGACTTACAAGTGTGTGTGTATCCTAACCCTGACGGGATGCTGGCTTCGGGATTCTGACCCCAGGGATCCCAAATGCCGGCATTCCGTACCCTACCCTATCAAATATTTGTAAATTTTTTTAAATAAATGTAATTTGCACCAATCAGAAAGGCATGTTTGGAGCACAAGGATGGAATTCTGACCAAAAGAAAGCTCCATTACATGTGCATATGGGGTATAGGTGATATGAAAGGGCAAAATACATACACAAAGAAGGAATAACAGAAACACAAACCCCTGGTGGATGGAGGGCAGGCAAGAAGAGACAGAGTGAGACCCCTCCAGTTGGACAGAGATGTGCACATAAAACATACATACACATATACAAAGTGTGTGTTGTGTCGGGAGGTGGCAGAGGCAGGCTTGCCTACCCTCCCGATTTTCGGGTGCCGCTCCCGGCCCCCCGGAAAGGCAGGCAAGCCTCCCGGAAGCTTGCAACCCTCCCGACCTCCCCCTGAAAAAAACGGAAACCCCAGCAGCAGGGGGCCCGGTGACACGATTCGCATTGTGAAGAGGGGGCGGAGTCACGATGACGCGTTCGTGCGGCCCCGCCCCCGGTCCCACCCTCAGTGTGACACCAAATGGCTGCCCCGCCCCAGGCTCCGCCCCCAATGGCTGGCCCCGCCCCCTGCTATTAGCCGACAATCAGCTCCCTCCCGGAAGGCTGGAGCTGAATGTCGGCAAGTATGGGCAGAGGCACACATGGGGAGTCAGAGGGAGAGGTAAACACATATAAAACTGAAACACCCTCTGCTCTGCTTCCATTTGGGTTCTGCTAGGCAGCATCTACATTTAGCACTTCATGTACAAAGTCCTATTTAATGTAACTCAGTAGCCAGCCCTATACCTGCTGTCCCTAACACACAGTAATAATAATATGCCTACAGTGTTTAATATGGTCTGCAGCCATCTATCTTACCTGAAGCAGACAGGAGCATCGGAGGAGTACAGTGCAGTCACAGTGCCACCGGAGCAGAGGTCCATGGGAACTTGCTGGGAGGAGTTACACGCGGCCGCAGAGATTCCCTCATGGCTGTGGCTACGAGGAGCAGCCGCACATGCGCAGCAGCTCCTTTCACTAACACAGCCCGTTCAGAGCTGTCACTAGCAAAGTCCGTTAGGAGCCCATCTCTGAAGAGACGGATACAAAGATCTACGTCTCAAACCCCCCCCCCAGAAAACGGCCAGCTGTGGCGATGGCTTGGAGAGCAGGGGGGGTTTCTAGGTACTCAGAAACCCCCCCTGCGTGCGCTACTGGCTGGGTCGATATGCAGTTGGGATGCCGATGGTCTAATCCCGGCAAGGGTCTAATGACAGGCATCGAAATCCCGACACCTGTAAATTTACATAGGTCGGGAGCCCGACGCCTGGCATCCCGATCGAAGGTAAGCTAGGTGCGGACAGCCCTTGATAGGGAGGGTTAGGCTAGGGGAAGGAAGGGTTAAGCACCCCCGAGGGGAGGTTAGGGTTAGGCACCCCCGGAGAGACTTAGGTTTAGGCACTTACAGGGGGGTTAGGCACAGGCACCCCTAAGGGAGGGTTAGGGTTATGGGGGGTGTTAGGTTACTAAATACTAAAATACTTACCTGACGGGATTAGAACCGCCGGTCTTTCAGCGCCATAACAATCCCACTGGGCCTGACCTGTGCCCAATTGGGAATCCACGATTCCCAACACTGAGATATATCACTGGCTGATACTAGCATAGCGAGCCGGGAGATGGTCTGCAGACCAGGCGTGCGCAGGAGTCCCGGCACAGGAGTGGAGAGACCGCCGATGTGGTCATTTCACTTACAGCACATAGGAGGGACGGGCTCCTTTTCGGAGCCCCTGTACATGTGGGTGCTATTTGTAACATCTGGGCGGTATGATTGCATCCTGCAATGCGATTATGGGCGCTTATATTGCACCCGGATCGCACTGCAAATGCGATCATAAATAAATGGCCCCCCTAAGCCTTTTCGAAAGTGATTGAGGGGGGGAGGGGGATAAATGCAGAGAGCTATCATGTGGGGGGGTTAATATTCAGGGTGCTATTGTGGTGGAGGGCAAAAGGCTGTATATGCGTTTTGTGTAATAACCTGGGTACCTGCATCAACAGCACCCCAGCAGAGCATACACCGGCAGCAGGGACTATAGCGTACGTCGTGGAGAGGATCAAGGTCATCAAGGGAAGGGGTCCCGGGGGTGGGGGTTGGGTGTATGAGAGGCAAGGCCAGTTTGACACTTCACCGGAGATCATGCTGGAGGACACTGGGCATTGGGGGCAGTGGTGTAGAGAGCCGGGTGCTGCAGGGACAGAGGGAACGTGCAGCAGAAGCAGCAGCCCAGGTCCTCCTCTATCTCCATCTCTGCCGCTGACCCGCGCTGGGAGGGGGGTGGGGGTGAGAGGCTTGGGCAGTTTGACACTGCACCACCAGCGCCCTAGAGATCAAACTGGAGGGCATTGGGTGCAGGGTGACGGGTGCTACATGGACAGAGGGAACGTGGCAGCAGAAGCAAAAACACAGATCCTCCTCTATCTCCATCTCCCCACCCCTGAGCCGCCACCGGGGAATCTGGATACCGGGCTAAAAGGTACAGGCAGCTAGTGAAAAAGTAGACGGACACTGCCGGCCAGCGTCCGCCTACTTATCGTTCAGTTTGGGGCAAAGTTGGAAAACTTCCCTTTTTCCCTATTAGTTGGGAAAAATCAATAGACTTTCCATCGTCAGATGATAGATGTGACCCATAAACTTAAACTATACTTAACTAAAATAAACACACGAGACCAAGTTATGCCTTTGAAAAAATAAGGGGTCAGCTTTATTTAGTTACAATGGTAGGTATGGTGGCAGAAGAAGGAACGGCAAACAACCAGCATCCACTTGTCTTAGGTCAAAAGTATATCACAACTCACGAGGGCCAACTATCCCAGATAAGGGCAAGTGTGATCTTAAAACTTGCAAGGGCCAACTATCCCTTTCAAAGCAAGTGATGCGGCGCCAACACTCATGCCAATGCACCATTCATCCTGCTCGGTCGAGAGGTGCCGCTGACCCTAATAGGGTGAAATCAGCCTAACCAGTGCATTGAAGGGGTGCGCACCGCTATTACTGCCGCAAGATGGACGCTTCAATATTGCCGGTCTTTGCCACCACAGCAGCTCTCAGTACAGAACCAATCCGCCACCATACTAACTAACTAAACCTAACACCGAAACCATGCCTTCCAAAATCAAAAAATTACCCTCCTCAGTGAGATGAACCCCATCTCTACGAAGAAGATGGGCATCCTGGATCCGAATTTAAGGATGATGCACCACTAGCCCTCCCAACTCCATCACATGCCTGCCCACCCATTTGTTCACCTTCCTCTTGGATCTGTCTAACGCCACACTACTATAACAATAGCGTCAGGAGAGCCTGGTGATGATAGAGGACCACACTACCACGCAGTTAGGCCATAGCCGCACAACCTCCCTCAAGTACCGAGCCATCGCATGGTGCAGCTCTAAAGAAGTTCACTGACCCAAATCATTGCCCCTGAGATGAATAATTAACACTAAGGGGGCTCCGAATTCAGCCACTGACCTGTGTAAGCTGCGCAACAAAGCTTCCCACAGCATGCCCCTCTGTCCCAACCACCTAACACTGGGCCTGATTCAGACCCGCTCGCGAGCGCTATGCGCTCGCAAGCGGATCGATGGTGGCCCAGTGCGCACGACGGAGCCGGCTCCGTCGTGTGCATGCACGAGACCTGGATAGCTCCTGGTCTTGTACCAAAGGGGGCATGCTGTCGATGTTGAGTGACAGCACGCCCCCTTTGGTGGGCGGGCCGGGGGAGTGGCTGCCCAAACGGAGGTGTTCCCATGTGAACGCCTCCGTTTGGGGGCGGCCCCACTGACATCACGACTGATGTCAGTGGGAGAGATTTTGGCTCTTTGAGAGCCAAAATCTCTCTGGGGCTTGTGGCCACGAGACCCTACCACAAGGGTCTCGTCGCAAGCCCGATGGTCGCGATGGTCTTGACCATCTTCCTGGCCGCTCGCTATAGCTGTGGGTGATGACTCACAGCTATGCGAGCGGCCAGGAGGCCGCTCTAAAAATCAAGGAGGCCAGCCCTGATTCAGAATGAGCGCTCTGTCAAAGCATCTGGCTCTGAATCAGGGCCACAATCCCAACGAGGGAACACAGAGGCATCCGTTGAGAAGCGCGACTGCCCAGCCCAAAAAATAAAAGAGTGGCCAATAAACCAAATGGGCCTAGCATCCAGGAAACCTGCAATATACAGAAATAATAATAGATGAGTAAATAAATATGCAACATGTCAAAACATAAAGGAGGAGGTTGGGAAGGGGGAGGAAGACTTGACCCGAGGTAAAAACCTACAAAAAACCTGCTGGATCTTTTCATTTTGTAATACTTTCTTTCATGTGTTTTGTATATTTTATTTTTTTTTCTTAAACTAACCAATCAATGTACAAAACAGGGCAAAAAAACAGGGCAAAATCCCTCGAGATCCCCACCGGAATGGTGGCGAGTTGGCCGAAGCACTCAAGTCAACCGAATAAAGCATAACAATTTATGATTCCACACGAATATATCTTCTGTAGGCATTGGACTTCCATCTGAGAGCCCGGATCTCCTGTGAAGAAAGACCCGAAGAGGCCGCAAAAGTCGCAGCACCAATTCTAAAAGAATGTGTGCCATACACCGAACGGGAAAGCCTGAGGTGCCGTATTCAGCGATGAAATGAAAGACCGACCGAAATTTAAATTTAGTCAGACGAGAACCATCCTCGAGCATGAGCCAAGCCCCCGGCAGCGGAGGACGGCAGTGAAAATACCGGGAGGCCAAGCGTACCGGACAAATCCTGTCATCAGGACAATACCTCAGGGACACCCAACAACACTTACCCATCTGATCGGTCTTAGAACGCCGAATACGGCACAACATCGTATCGCACAGAAGAATGTGGGAATGAAGTAGAGAGGGTTGGGCATGCCGTGAAGCCGCGACCAGCTTGCTGATGCGAAAAGTCCCATGAAAGGCCATCGCAAAAGTGAGGTCGAATAACAGAACCTCGAACTGCGTGGAACAAATTAAAGCAGCAAGCATGTAAAGGAGTACAGCCTCTTATCATGCTGCTTTAAAAATACGATATGCGTTAGGCATCCTGGTGCTCTGGATGCCGATGCTTACCTTACCAGCACCAGAATACCGACGCCGGTCAGAAACCCAGTGCCGGCATCCCGACCTCCAGGATGCTGAAGGTAAGTAGCGGGATGGGGGGAGGGTTAGGTTTAGGGGTTAGGGTTAGGCACTGGGGGGGTGGTTTGGTTAAGGGTGTGGGGAGGGGGAGCTTAGGTTTAGGCACTAGGGGGGAATTAGGTTCAGGCACCAGGGAGGGAGGGTTAGGGTAGGGAGAGGGTTAGCATACCAGCCACCAAGTCTCGGTATGTTAACCCTGTTGGGAAATAGGCGATGGGATTCTGACCGCCTGGATCCTGTTTGCCGGTATTACATACCGATTCCAAAAATACGGGCATACTCGCATGTATTCCCGCAGCAGCACTGGCTCGCAGGCTATTACATTTAGCCCTTTGTGTGTATTTATAGTGTGTATATACTGTGTGTGCATGTCTACTGTATGTGTGTGTGTATATATATATATATATATATATATATATAAAAGAAATATGCCCGCGCTTGACTTTACCATACTTGCTGACAATCAGCTCATTGTCGGCTAACAGCGAGGGTTGTGTCCAGGCAGTGACACATTGGGGGCGAAGCCAGGGGCGGGTCCAAGTGATCACGTCATCGTGGCTCCGCCCACTCTTCACAAAGTCGTTATTGTGAAGCAGGGGGCGGGTCCACGATGACGCGATTCATCACGAAATCGCGTCACGCTGTGGGGATTTCTAGTTTATTCTACGGGGCAAGTCGGGAGGGTTGGAGGAATTCGGGAGGATTGCCTGCCATTCCGGGGGACCGGGAGCTGCACTCAATATTCGGGAAGTTCCCGGCCAAATCGGGAGGGTAGGCATGGCTGGGTTTTACCCATATCATACTTGGTACCAGCAGCATGGCAATAGTAATGCCATAAATGTATACAAAACAGAAACACTTTTGCTAACGGCACTAACAATAATATGCTGCAAATTTATGTGTGTGCAGCAAATAAAACAAAGGGGATTTTGTCATGATTTGATCAAAGCATTTAAGCCTGCAGCCCAGCATCAAGGGACCCCATTTTTCTGCAGGTCCCCAACACTAGCATATATGCCCAGCACATCTTTACATTGCAGTTACATGTACTCACCTCCTAGATACAGAGGGACACATCTATAACACTAGCATATATGCCCAGCACATCATTACATTGCAGTTACATGTACTCACCTCCTAGATACAGAGGGACACATCTATAACACTAGCATATATGGCCAGCACATCATTACATTGCAGTTACATGTACTCACCTCCTAGATACAGAGGGACACATCTATAACACTAGCATATATGCCCAGCACATCATTACATTGCAGTTACATGTACTCACCTCCTAGATACAGAGGGGCACATCTATAACACTAGCATATATGCCCAGCACATCATTACATTGCAGTTACATGTACTCACCTCCTAGATACAGAGGGACACATCTATAACACTAGCATATATGCCCAGCACATCATTACATTGCAGTTACATGTACTCACCTCCTAGATACAGAGGGGCACATCTATAACACTAGCATATATGCCCAGCACATCATTACATTGCAGTTACATGTACTCACCTCCTAGATACAGAGGGGCACATCTATAACACTAGCATATATGCCCAGCACATCGTTACATTGCAGTTACATGTACTCACCTCCTAGATACAGAGGGGCACATCTATAACACTAACGTATATGCCCAGCACATCGTTACATTGCAGTTACATGTACTCACCTCCTAGATACAGAGGGGCACATCTATAACACTAGCGTATATACCCAGCACATCGTTACATTGCAGTTACATGTACTCATCTCCTAGATACAGAGGGGCACATCTATAACACTAGCGTATATGCCCAGCACATCGTTACATTGCAGTTACATGTACTCATCTCCTAGATACAGAGGGGCACATCTATAACACTAGCGTATATGCCCAGCACATCGTTACATTGCAGTTACATGTACTCACCTCCTAGATACAGAGGGGCACATCTATAACACTAGCATATATGACCAGCACATCGTTACATTGCAGTTACATGTACTCACCTCCTAGATACAGAGGGACACATCTATAACACTAGCGTATATGCCCAGCACACTCATTACATTGCAGTTACATGTACTCACCTCTTAGATACAGAGGGGCACATCTATAACATTAGCGTATATGCCCAGCACATCATTACATTGCAGTTACATGTACTCACCTCCTAGATACAGAGGGGCACATCTATAACACTAGCGTATATGCCCAGCACACTCATTACATTGCAGTTACATGTACTCACCTAGATACAGAGGGGCACATCTATAACACTAGCGTATATGCCCAGCACACTCATTACATTGCAGTTACATGTACTCACCTAGATACAGAGGGGCACATCTATAACACTAGCGTATATGCCCAGCACACTCATTACATTGCAGTTACATGTACTCACCTAGATACAGAGGGGCACATCTATAACACTAGCGTATATGCCCAGCACACTCATTACATTGCAGTTACATGTACTCACCTCCTAGATACAGAGGGGCACATCTATAACACTAGCATATATGACCAGCACATCATTACATTGCAGTTATATGTACTCACCTCCTAGATACAGAGGGGCACATCTATAACACTAGCGTATATGCCCAGCACACTCATTACATTGCAGTTACATGTACTCACCTCCTAGATACAGAGGGACACATCTATAACACTAGCATATATGACCAGCACATCGTTACATTGCAGTTACATGTACTCACCTCCTAGATACAGAGGGGCACATCTATAACACTAGCGTATATGCCCAGCACACTCATTACATTGCAGTTACATGTACTCACCTCCTAGATACAGAGGGGCACATCTATAACACTAGCGTATATGCCCAGCACACTCATTACATTGCAGTTACATGTACTCACCTCCTAGATACAGAGGGGCACATCTATAACACTAGCATATATGCCCAGCACATCATTACATTGCAGTTACATGTACTCACCTCCTAGATACAGAGGGGCACATCTATAACACTAGCATATATGCCCAGCACATCATTACATTGCAGTTACATGTACTCACCTCCTAGATACAGAGGGGCACATCTATAACACTAGCATATATGCCCAGCACATCATTACATTGCAGTTACATGTACTCACCTCCTAGATACAGAGGGACACATCTATACAGGGCTGGCTGTGAGCCACATCCAACTAGGCCTTTTATAGCCTTAACTGAAAGCTGCCATGATAGCACAAGGCAACATTTTTAAACAAAACAGAAAATAAATATATATATAGTTCCACGGTCAAGAGGGCACTGTCTTTCAAGAAAGAGAAAAACTTTTATTAATTTGGTGAATTAAGTATCCACAAGTAATCATGGCATCATACATATGCTGGGTGACTATGGATCAGCCTGAAGGCTGTTGATAGCAAGGTGGATTGTGCTGGGAGTTTAATGCTAACTAATTTTACTGGGTGGTGATGAAGAGCTGCCTGATGTGGCTGGATTAAACGTTGTTGGGAAGATAATGGACTGTGGGCCTGATTCAGACCCGGACGCTAAGCTGCGATCGCTCGCTATGGGCGATTGTTGCCCGTCTGCACATGCATATGCATCACAGTGTGCGTGCGCGAGGAGCAGCCGGGCGGACAGGACGGCGGCAGATGCAGGAGCGGGGATTAAGGTGTTTTTTTGGGTTGTTTTTTTTTGCACAAGCGGCACTACAGGGGCATTATATGTGGGTACTACTACAGGGGCATTATATGGGGGCACTACTACAGGGACATTATATGTGGGTACTACTACAGGGGCATTATATGGGGGTACTACTACAGGGGCATTATATGGGGACACTACTACAGGGGCATTATATGGGGCACTACTACAGGGGCATTATATGGGGGCACTACTACAGGGGCATTATATGGGGGCACTACTACAGGGACATTATATGGGGTCACTACTACAGGGGCATTATATGGGAGCACTACTACAGGGGCATTATATGGGGGCACTACTACAGGGGCATTATATGGGGGCACTACTACAGGGACATTATATGGGGGCACTACTAGGGGGGCATTACTACAGGGACATTATATGGGGGCACTACTACAGGGGCATTATATGTGGGCACTACTAGAGGGGAATTATATGGGGGTACTACTACAGGGACATTATATGAGGGCACTACTACAGGGACATTATATGGGGTCACTACTAGAGGGGAATTATATGGGGGCACTATATGAATTCCTTTTTTTCAAATCAAGGGGGTAACGTCGGTGTATCTAAATATATTTTGGGGTAAAAGGTAAAAAAGTTCCTTGACCCATGATATATATACTGTATGTGTGTGTATACTGTATGAGTAGAACTGTAAAATGAAATGTAGACATAGGAATATGGTTTGTTAGGTCACAGCACCATCTAGTGTACAAATAGTTTATCTCATCAGCTACTGCAAGTTACATGGGTTTTATTTTTTATGCCATTATTAGTGCAGGGTCGCTGAATGCATTTTATTTCCTTGATGCAAAAGTAAACAAATAAAATATATTATATTAGTACATGGATAGATCTAATAATGTTTTAATTTACATTTGCCCTGTACAGTACACACAGTGCCTGATTCGGAGATGGCCGTAATGGTGATATTTTTGCAGAACGAGTGATTGTTTGCTATTGTGCACGCACAGCGATCGTATATAGGAATCACACGCAAAGTGAGTGACAGTCAGCATTTTGTGGGGGTTAGAAAAACGCAGACGTGTCTGACCATTTAAACCATGGGTGTGCATAAATTTGTCCTTGCGTCCTCCTGTGCAGCATGAGACCTTTGTGTGTCAGGAGAGCTGCTGAGTCTGCGGCTGGTCAGACATGACTTACATGCTGGGTGACTGCCTGATTTGCGTCAGTGTTACCGATGTTTGCGCTGTTGCACGTCTTCGGACGAATATGAGGAGGCAGCTTTGGAGGGCATTAGCATATTTCAGCAAATGCGATCCCGTGTTGCCCACGTGGTGGCAGGAATCTTCTATCTCTCTCTCTCATTGCAGCTTGTTTAGGACCCCAGCTCACTACTGCGTATGCACAAAGTGTCAGGGAGGGATCGTCCAAATCCCTCTCCTGGTTACCTCTGCGTAATTTAGCCCGTAGGCAGGGCCGGTGCTAGGTTTGCAAGCGCCCTAGACAAAGCTTCACTCTGCTGCCCCTGCTCCCCCCAGTTTTCTATCCACTTGTTCCCTTACCTCAGGCCTTCCTCCTGTCTCGTCTGTGCTCCTCCATCATCTGTGTCTGCTCCGCCTCCACTGACCTAACGTTCTGCAGTGCTGTGTTCCTCCACTCATCGTCTGTGTCTGCTCTGCCTCCACTGACCTAACATTGTGCAGCGCTGTGTTTCAGCAGCCGGCTCCTCCGGTCCAGAATTGTGGCAGCGTTGCAACCTCATTACATCACATCCACGATGCTGCCGGGATCAGGTACCGCCTGGCAAATGGAGGCTTATGTTCCGGGCTCTGCACCATCCTGTTGATGATCCCTGTGTGAGGGGGACCCTGGCGGCCACCCTACCAGTATCCGGCCCTGTCGGCACCATGTAATAGAAGGCTGTTTCTGGGAGGCATCCTTCTGGTTTTTTTTGTTAGGTGGACTCTCCGGCGCTCTCAGGCAGCTGCCTAAAGCTACTTAATGGTAGCGCCGGACCCACCCATAGGCTACAATGGGTAATGCCGCGGCCAAGGCTGATTCTCATTCTGGAGCTTGGTAAATTCCCCAATTAAGCAGCCCCCATACAAACTTATGGGGGCTGCTTGTGAAGTTGGAGACGGATGGACTCTGATATCTGCTGTGGTCGTGATGATGATGATGGAAAATGACTTGTTCCAAACATTATATGAGTGACCTGTACCCAGGGACAGACTTATGGAGATGAGTTTGCGCATATATTGTTCCCAGGGAATGGGTATGTAATGCCGGCTGTCGGCATGCCTCCTGCCAGAATACCGACATCCCCTCTCCCTTCCCCCCCTAACCCTCCCTTTTTGTAGCCTAACCCTCCCCGCACCCTAACCCTCCCCCTTAGTGCCTAACTCTAACCCCCCCCAGTGGTGCCTGACCCTAACCCTCCCCCCTAGGGGTGCCTAACTCTGACCTCCCCCCCCAAAACCAACCCCCTATGCTCCCTAAACCTAACCACCCCCCCAACCCCCCTCGCAGCTAATGCTAAGGGCGCCCAGGACTTACCTCGTTCGGGCTGGCGTCCTTCGACGTTCCAGCGTTGGGATTGAGATAGGCGTCGGTATTTCTGTGCCTATCTCAGTTCCCTTGTCGGGATTCCCCTGTCGGTATTGAGACCGGCCGCATCGCGGCTGCCAGTCTCATAACTACATTCCGTTCCCAGTACATGGAGTTGCCACTGTGCAATACTGATGGGGATTTATATTACCATGTGCGCTCTCTCTCCTCTTATTCATTGTTCAGGTTGATCCATTTCTGGTCAAGGACTGTTGAAAGAAGCGATGCTGCACAGTATTACCGCCCATGATCAATGCAAAATGCAACCACAGTGCTGGAATGTATTATCCAGCACCCGCAGGGACATAGGCTCGCAATGTGCCCGGAGGGCTGCCGGGGCTACTGCGCACTCCAGCTGACTGCACATGCACAGCCGCCATTGCCGGGGAGGTTTCCGGGGGAACCCTCTCCCGGCTAATTATGAGAAGTGTAGACTATAGGCTACAACAGACTGACACCACCCTCACATGGCGTTAGCTGCGGGGACCAATCTCCAGAGAGCTTTGCATTCCATAACTTCTGTAAATCTGGCATCATTGCATCCCCTATAGACACCTATGGGGGCTGTGGCTGCCAGTGGGTAGAAGGGATCGCAGCAGGTATCGGAGATAGCTGCAGTGGTCCAGGTGTCAAAGTGGGCCGGAACGGAGCGGAACTGCGTTCCGTCACTTCTATTTGGAGACGAATTAAGTTCCGCTTTCTCCAGCCCACCCCAGCCCAGCACCGCAGGGAGGCTCCATTTGCCGGGTGCCTGCTGAGATTTTGTTACCAGCGGGCGCCCGGCTCCCTCCCCGCAGCGGTAGCTGGAGCCTGGAGCTCACTCTTGACCTCCGGCTTCCGGCTCTGCTCCCCCCACGAGCACTATGGGAGAGACGTCATGATGTCTCTCCCATAGTAACTTCAGAGAACTCTGAGCAGCCAGGCGGACCGGAGGCACACAGGAGCGGGGCTTAAGGTAAGTATTGTATTTATTTTTTTGTGTGTAAGCGTAGTAGGCATTGCTACTGGGGGCATTACACACGGGCACTACTATTACTGGGGGCATTACTATTGGGGGCACTACTATGGGGGAATTACTACAAGGGGCACTGCATAAGGGGCACCACTCCTGGGGGCACTGCATAATGGGCACTACCACTACTGTGGACTCTGCATAAAGGGCACCACTACTGGGGTCACTGATTAAGGGACACTACCAGTGTAGGCACTGCATAAGGGCCACTACAACTACTGAAAACACTGCATAAGGGGCACTACCACTACTGGAAACACTGCATAAGGGGCATTACCACTACTGTGGGCACTGCATAAGGGGCACCACTACTGGGGGCACTGCATCAGGGGCACCACTACAATTGGCATTGCAATTGCATAACGGGCACTACTGCTGTGGGCACTGTATAAGGGGCACTACTACTGTGTGCATTGTGTATAAGGGGCACAAATGTGGGCATTGTGTAAAAGGGGCACTGCTGTGTGTCATACATGTATAAGGGACACTACTATGTGGTGTTATGTGAATCGGGTGAATCAAGATTGTGCTACTGTGTGGTGTAATTTGAATTGGGAATACTATTGTGTGCCCATGCCCATTTCTTTTGAGACCACGCCGGCTGTCCCTTTTTTTTAGAAAAGCGCCAAGGGGGAGGGGGAGTTCCACCACTTCTCTAGGACCACTTTAAGCACTGCAATGGTCACCCCCTTCATACATATGGGTGATGCTAAATATTTGCAGTTACTCCTCGAAATTGTGTGTTTTCGAGAATAAGCCGCAGATATTGAATGATAAATGGGCCCCATAGGGAGTTATTAAGTGCTATCACGTATGGGGAAAGCTGAATGCATGGAGATGTTGTATTGTTATATTTTGTCTTACTTTACGTCTGGGACAAATCGGGTCCCCGCTTGGCAGGTTACAGAGGCGTCTGCTCTAACGTTCTATATTTACTCTGCAGTGTCCCACCCACATGCTGTCATTTACAGTCTGCAGAGTGGATACCGCAGGTGCAGCAGCTCAGGATACATTAGTCCGACTTTGTAATACAATATAAATGACTTTCCGGTGATTTCACAATATTTTATTATGACGAGGCTTAGGGAAAATGTCACCCACTCGCTCTGCAGAGAAGGAAAATAGTCTGCAGTATTTACGCTTCATGCCAAACAACTGCTAATATCTTCCATATCCGGTAACCTGTCTCGTTTCTATATTTTATATTGTACTTAGAACATTGGGTCCAGCACATTGTATATTACACAAAACAATCATGAAATGGGTTCATTATTTCATTATACACCCAACATTCCACAAAGTGATTTTAGGATAAGGTGATAATATCGTGGTGGGCACTGGTGGCCCCAGAGGTGGGGCTGCAGTGCAGTCCAAAATTTATATAGGAGAGCCGCACCAACTGCCACCCCAAATGCTGTTAATCATCACCGGACAGGACTCACTGGCAGTTGGTGTGGCTCCCCTATTTGAATCTTGGACTGTTCTGCAGCCCCACCTCTTAAGCCACCACTGGTGGTAGGCTTTCCTAGTATATTCCTAAATGACACTTTCTGAAGGGAGTCATTTGCAGCAATGATGTATTTGTACTGGCAGATACCCTTTTCCTGTTCCTCCTAAGTAAGGGGTGTCTGCCAGTACCCCTTACTAAGATCCAGGGTGAGTACATAGCTTGCTGCTTACAGTCTGCTCAATGGCCCATCTACCTGGGTCATGGGATAGACATCCATCATGGTGACCTTGTTCAGCCTACGGTAGTCGATGAAGAACCAGGTGGTCCAGTCCTTATTGGACAATAACAACACTCTTGCTGCTAGGTGCAAACAAGTTGGGTTGATCTTGGGGGCTGTCCATGGGCTGGCAGTAGACAGCGGTTTTCCCACCTTTCTGACTTTGGCCCAGTTGATGTGGGGTGCCTGCACAATCTAGGACCACAGAGTAATCCATCTTGCCATGTCTCAGTGACATCATATAGTGTCTGCCCAGATAGTCTGAAACGTATTCTTCCTGGTGGTTCTGTGGCCAACACATGGTCCCATGTGCACCTATTTTAGCCCTGCTTAAGGCCAGCCCAGCCTATGCTACCCAGTGGCTAGAGCGAGTTGATTTAAGTAATCAGTTAAGTTACTCCTGTAGCAGGTACCTCTCCTTCCTGAAGCTTTCCTCCCAGCTATCACAGACTGAGCCCAGAGGTTTCTCATACCTTAAGGCCATATAGAAACTGTAATGGGGAGAAACCAGTAGAGTAATGACTAGTAAACAATCTCTTTCACTTGTGGCACATTAAAGTGGTATAGCTCTCCTGGGACAAATGAAGCGCCTCTGGGCAGAAAGCCACCATAGTTGAATCAGGGCAGGTGCCCAGGAGTTGGTTACAGTGATGGCATCTAAGGGGCTCTGGGAATTCTGGAGTGTTTCTCCTCAGTGGGTTAATGGGTGCCACTGAGGATCACTGTACTGGAGAAATATCCTGAGTGTGTCGTCTCAGGATCTAGGGTAAAGTACTGGGGCCGTCAGTGGTCAGGCACGGAAGATCCTTGCCACACTGGTTGGTTTCCCACAAACCATCACCCAAAGACGGTTGCTGGATTGCAGCTAGTCACCGTGTAATACGACCATCCACCCACACCACACCCAAGCCTGGAAGCCGACAAGGAGAAATCATGTGAGTTATCTCTTATAGGCGGCTCTCTATATAGACTAGCTGTGAGAGCATATGTGTGCTGTAGGGCAGAAGTAAGCACAAACATGGCTAAAGTTTGTGACAGTGAGCTAATAAGGCCCCTCTCACCTACTCATAGCAACTGAATTCCTTCGGGCTTACGGTGTGGCAAGCTTCCAAGGATCAACTCTTTAAGCTGGGTTCCAAGTACTGGGTGCTTGGCTGACTCCTCAAGCTTGCAGGCAGTCATCATGGATTCGAAGGCCTGGATGTACATAAGCCTGTTATGGCTTTATTAAAGGTGGGTGCAACTCTGTATCAAAGCCTATACTTTCGCACACCCCTTCCCTCTCTATTGCTTGTGGTCCTAGCACTGCAAACAACTGTAAAAGTCACTGTAGTCCCTGCTCCTGGATGTTTCTCTCTCTCTGGTTTTCTTGTAATGGGAGCTGGCGTGACTACCATCTGTTTCCCCGATTTTCTTTGGTGTTACCAGTTGCATTCTGCCAACCGACTGATGAGTGTGTCTGCTACATTCGCAGGGGTGACGCTATTAAAACTTACCCGACACATCTCTTGCAAAAGTGGATTCTTAGGCTGTTCCAGTTCAGACTGGACCTCTACACTGGCATTGTATAACATGTTTGTCTCTGAGCCGGGATGTGTTTTAGCTCTGTGCGGTACTTGGTTCCAGACAGTCAGTGGTTTTGCAGGGCTCTGGGCTGTATTTCGCATACAATCTCTTACAAGTTCTCCTGGATGAGTGCCCAGTACTCAGTGATCCCACTTCTACCACCAAATGTGAGTATACATGGCTAATCACTTAGCCCGGTCGGCTACCCCGGAGTGCCTTATATTCCACTCAAGTAATATATATATTTATAGAAATCACACAAACATATGAACATACAATTAATAACAGTGAGGGTGTTCGCTGTATTAAAAACCTACTAGACTACCCCACCCTAAAGAGGTTATTGGTTATTGTCACTGTTGCTCTGGGCCATTGTCCCTGCCACCAAGCCACACCATTAATTTCTCTGCCAGCAACGCAGAGTCCAAGCCTAATGTCTTCCTGCGTTTGACAGGTCCACATAGTAGCAAGGTCCATGGGTGTCTAGCAGATATTACCCTAAATAAATCTGGCAGGAACCCTAACCCCTAGCCAGCCTGTTCAAAGTCAAGTTATGGCTCTTCCACCTGGCATCATTTAAGAACATGTAAAATACCACACAACGAAATACATAATTGTAGTTCACAGTACATAGGCTTAACCTTTATTCTCAATATGCCTACCTCCCAAGTATACTGATTTTTATGGGAAGTTGTGGGCCACGAAAGGGGCAGAATTTTGACCAATGGTGTGCATTTCTGGCAGGAGTGGGTCAGGGTTTTGGTGGATTGCGGTGGAGTTTTGGTGGGGCAAGGGCTATTTTGACCTGATTTGGCATGTGTGTAAACGTTGAGAAGAATGACTATGCAGGACACCCTGCCTAATTATACGATATATGTGTCTGAGAGGTATAAATCATACGTACAGACATTTTTTCTTTCTCCTCCTCAGAGAGTCCCAAAGTGGTGATGCAGTGGCCACCGTGGGGTGGGGCAGAGTGAATCCCTTCATTATAGCCCCACCTACATGGTGTAATGCATCATGCAGAGGGGGCGCCCCTCTCTCCAGTGCGCTGGCAGTTGGCCTTTCCCCCCTGCGTAGAGCGCGGCGGTCTTGTCTGCAGCGGGCTTGATTGTCCAACGTTTCTGCCGTGGTTCCGCCTGTGTTAGCTCCCGCATTGCCAGAAAGTTCCCCGGATTCTGGTGAGGCGTAGACCACGCGACTTATGCTGGCATCTCTGGCTGGCACGTTGACCCCTTTTCGTTAAGCAGCGGTGGTCTCTCCAGGTGCGCCTACACCGAAGTTGTCATCTCCACTGCCCTCTCAGGTTCCAGCGCAGCTGGGCCCTTTGGCTGCCCAGCTCCTCACTGCGCTGGGTATACAGACCCCCATTCTCCCACCTCCTCCGGTTTCCCCTACACCTATGCCTATCCCTTCGAAGGCCATGGCGGATGAGCCTGTTGCGGTGAGCAATGAGTCGACTACTGGCGTCTGTTTCGATACTCCTGGTGAGTCCATAGCGCCTGCTCGTAAGGGGTGTGTTCCTTGTCCTCTTCATCCAGCTCAGATACTGATAGCTGAGGGGATAGAGGCAGGAAGCGGTCACATCACCACCGCCGCCGCTGAACCCATCGTCGGTCCAGGTCAGGGGGTCCTCAAGGCACACTAACAGTCCAGGTTTTAAGGATAGCCATACTTGAGCACATATGTTTTAAATAGTACCTCAATTATTTGATTTAACTATCTGTGCTCAGGCATGGATATCACTAAAACCTGGACTGTTAGTGTGCCTTGAGGGCCGAGGTTGGGAAACACTGGTCACTCTTCTAGTGAGGACAGTTCGGTTTCCCCGGGGACATATAAGGGTGGAATCCAGTGCTGCACTGCGATAATACGGCGGTACTTAGAGGACTGCGTTGGAGGATTAGTGTCGGGATTCACAAGGGTAAATATGTTAATGTTTTTGCCCTTACGGCAAAAGCTAAAAAGGATTTCAGGGCGTCTACGCGACGCGGGGGTATGGGGGAGGAGGCATATTGCTTGTACCATAATTGTCAAGCGGGCTATATGGAATCCCGCCCTCAGGAACACTTGAATGTCATCAGGTATCTTCACTTGATGCATTCTATGTTTCGTTCTGTGAGTAACTCCTCCTGGAGGACATATGACGAGTTCAGGCATAAGCAGTCGGGATCCTCGATCGCTGATTTTGGCTGCAAGGATGTGGAGGTTTGGCTGGAGGTGACTCAGCCGGCCCCCACCCCTTCAGTACCTGCCCCTAGGTGCGAGCAAACTCCCTTTTGGGGGGCCCCCCCCTTAATCAAACACAGGACAGTGCTATGTCTTCAACGGTTCCAGCTGCTCAGCGAGAGCCCATTGCAGGTTCCGGCACGCATGCCTTTGATGTGGGGGGCCTCACCCTGCAAAGGGGGGGCGTATCAGTCGCTCCCTAATATTGGTTAAGTAACATATGGCTGGAGCTGAGTGTTTGTAGCATCCCTCTTTGCCTCCCAAATTTAAATTAAAAGCTCAGGGTCATACCTTCAATAAAAGCAAGTTATGATCATATAACCAAAGCAGTCTGTGTCCGTGTCTTTATTTTAGTATAAGTTAGTTGTAAGTTGTTATAGTGTCTTTAATTGCAATAAAGTTATAGACGCCTTATGGTGCATACACACGGTCAGAGCTGTGAGATGGTAAAATCGTTCAATATTTCAACGATTTGAACGATTTCGGACATTATTAAAATGAATGAAATCCTCAAAATCTGACTGCAAACACAGACGATGTCAGATACGTTACCTGACATGCGGAAACGCGCATCGTTCATCGTTGCAGGCCCACATGCCAGCTTTTCTTTCAGATATGAACGATTGAATGATTTTTATCGTTCATATCTGACAACAAATCTGACCGTGTGTATGCACCATTATTATGATTAACTTATAGTTAAAAATCTAGTTATTTGTCGAAATAAACTTGACAAAGATTTTAAATGCCAACACTGATGTCTGTGGGCCTAATTCAGACCCGCTCGCAAGCGGGTCGATGGTGCCCGAATGAGCATGCGCACGACGGAGGGAGCTCCGTCGTGCGCATGCGCGAGACCCGGCAAGCGACGAGGAATTCGTCACTCGGGGTCTCGCACCAAAGGGGGAGTGCTGTCGATGGTGAGTGACATCACGCCCCCTTTGGCGGGCGTGCCGGGGGCGTGGCTGCCCAGACGGAGGCGTTCCCATGGGAACGCCTACCATCTGAGTCCGGCCCCACTGACATCACTAGTGATGTCAGTGGGAATGATTTTGGCTCTGATAGAGCCAAAATCACTCCAGGGCTTGCAGCAATGAGACCCTACCGCAAGGGTCTCGTCGCAAGCCCGATGGTCGCGATGGTCTTGACCATCGCGACCATCATCATGGACGCTCGCATAAGCTGTGGGTGGTAACCCACAGCTATGCGAGCGTCCAAGGGGCCGCTCCAATTTTAGGTAGCCCGGCCTTGATTCAGAGCGAGCGCTCTGGTCAGAGCGTGTTGCCAAGCTCACTGGTTGAAGCTGCTGGTCTCAGAACCTATGTATTAGCAGAGTAGCATTAGCGCAGATGTGCAGAGGAATGGCACTGGGCGGAGTTAAGGTTATGTAAATAGTCCCATTAGATAAGTCAGTACACTGTGTCAGAGTGTATAAGGTGATAGATGTGTAGCGCAGTTGTTTGGCGCTGGTGGTGGTTAATCCACACGTGGTACAGCTTAGCCAGGTCTTCGGTTTATTGCACTAGGTAGTACAACAAGTAGCATAAGACACAGGGATATAACAGGAGCACAAATAGTTGTATTGATGCAGCCTGGAGCATTAGGGTATGGCTGGGCGATGTAGTGAGCCGGGCATTAGAGTGGTAAATACACCTGTGGATAGTGGTACTATACCCCTCTAATGAGCAGCTGTGATATATTATGCTTGCGGTACACTGGGCTCTGCAGGGCTGGTATATCTGCCGGAGACTCAGAGGTGCCTCCATTCACTAGGAATGCCAGGGAGGACAGAGGCATGAACAGGGCACATATGCACAGTAGCACGTCAGAGGTCTGGCATTCCGGAGCTTGGCCCTGGTAGCTAACGTTGCCTGAATATGGCTTTAGCTGTTGTATCCTATAGGCTACACTTCACAAAATGTACCAGGAAAGGGAACTGTAGGATCCGCGGTCAGTGGATAACACGTGCGGCAGCGCCGCGGCCCTTGGAAACTAAAATTAAAGTGACCGCACACACATATCGCAGGGACAGACTACTATCAGAATTAGCGTCTATAAGAAATTAGAATTATCGTGTCAAAAACCCAATAACTAAATAAATGAGCCCCCATTGTTTTATGTGTTCCCAATTGTCAATTTCTCTACAGAAAGTTTTATTATTTGCTTATGTATTTAGTAACACTTATATAAATTAGTGTTAGGAAATAAATAAACAAATAATTATTACAGGCGTGTGCTACTTAATAAATAAATACGTTTTTCTTCCCCTAGAGGGAGATAAAACAACACAGGACCCAGAACGGTATGCAGTCAGAATGTCGACATTCAATGTGTCAACAGTAAATAATCTCAACATTGTCAGAATGGCAACATCGTGAATGTCGACACCTGATTTTAGGGTTACAGTCAGGGGGAGCAGGTACAATTTACCCGGGCCCGGGCTTCCAGAGGGGCCCGGGACCGCCCCCCCCTCCCTTCCTCCCTCCCTCGCAGCAGCCGATGCAGTGGGAGACTGCTCGGGGCTGCTAAGCAGCAGCCACAGCAATCTCCTAGGCCTTAGGGGGGTAGCTATCACACTGATCGCGCCCCCCCCTGACTTTGCGCTGGGCTGAGGGGCTCACAGCGCCCCCTCCCCGGCATGTAGCGCCTGTTTTTTTTGGGGGGGGGGGTTTGCTCAGGGGGTGTGGCCACGCCTCCCGTGATTAGGCCACACCCCCACTTTAACTGGGCCCGGCGGCGCTCTCTACACCCCTGGTTACAGTTAGGGTAAGATTACAATTAGGGTTAGGTTACATTTAGGGTTAGGGTAAGGTTACAGTTAGGGTTAGGTTAGGGCAAGATTACAGTTTAGGTTAGGGTAAGGTTATAGTTAGGTTATGGTTAGGTTAAGGTAAGGTTACAGTTAGGGTTAGGTTAGGGCAAGGTTACAGTTAGGGTTAGGATAGGGTAAGGTTACAGTTAGGGTTAGGTTAGGGCAAGGTTACAGTTTGGGTTAGGTTAGGGTAAGGTTACAGTTAGGGTTAGGATAGGGTAAGGTTACAGTTAGGGTTAGGTTAGGGCAAGGTTACAGTTTGGCTTAGGTTAAGGTAAGGTTACAGTTAGGGTTAGGATAGGGTAAGGTTACAGTTTGGGTTAGGTTAGGGCAAGGTTACAGTTTGGGTTAGGTTAGGGTAAGGTTACAGTTAGGGTTAGGTTAGGGCAAGGTTACAGTTTGGGTTAGGTTAGGGTAAGGTTACAGTTAGGGTAAGGTTACAGTTAGGGTTAGGTTAGGGCAAGGTTACAGTTTGGGTTAGGTTAGGGTAAGGTTACAGTTAGGGTTAGGTTAGGGTAAGGTTACATTTTAGGGTAAGGTTACAGTTAGTGTTAGGATAGTGTAAGGTTACAGTTAGGGTTAGGTTAGGGTAAGATTACAGTTAGGGTTAGGATAGGGTAAGCTTACAGTTAGGGTTAGGATAGGGTACGGTTACAGTTAGGGTAAGGTTACAGTTAGGGTTAGGTTAGGGTAAGGTTACAGTTAGGGTTAGGATATGGTAAGGTTACAGTTAGGGTTAGGTTAGGGTAAGGTTACAGTTTAGGTTAGGGTAAGGTTACAGTTAGGGTAAAGTTAGGGTAAGGTTACAGTTATGGTAAAGTTAGGGTAAGATTACAGTTAGGGTTAGGATAGGGTAAGGTTACAGTTTGGGTTAGGTTAGGGTAAGGCTACAGTTAGGGTAAAATTAGGGTAAGGTTACAGTTAGGGTAAAGTTAGGGTAAGGTTACAGTTAGGGTTAGGTTAGGGCAAGATTACAGTTTAGGTTAGGGTAAGGTTATAGTTAGGTTATGGTTAGGTTAAGGTAAGGTTACAGTTAGGGTTAGGTTAGGGCAAGGTTACAGTTAGGGTTAGGATAGGGTAAGGTTACAGTTAGGGTTAGGTTAGGGCAAGGTTACAGTTTGGGTTAGGTTAGGGTAAGGTTACAGTTAGGGTTAGGATAGGGTAAGGTTACAGTTAGGGTTAGGTTAGGGCAAGGTTACAGTTTGGCTTAGGTTAAGGTAAGGTTACAGTTAGGGTTAGGATAGGGTAAGGTTACAGTTTGGGTTAGGTTAGGGCAAGGTTACAGTTTGGGTTAGGTTAGGGTAAGGTTACAGTTAGGGTTAGGTTAGGGCAAGGTTACAGTTTGGGTTAGGTTAGGGTAAGGTTACAGTTAGGGTAAGGTTACAGTTAGGGTTAGGTTAGGGCAAGGTTACAGTTTGGGTTAGGTTAGGGTAAGGTTACAGTTAGGGTTAGGTTAGGGTAAGGTTACATTTTAGGGTAAGGTTACAGTTAGGGTTAGGATAGTGTAAGGTTACAGTTAGGGTTAGGTTAGGGTAAGATTACAGTTAGGGTTAGGATAGGGTAAGCTTACAGTTAGGGTTAGGATAGGGTACGGTTACAGTTAGGGTAAGGTTACAGTTAGGGTTAGGTTAGGGTAAGGTTACAGTTAGGGTTAGGATATGGTAAGGTTACAGTTAGGGTTAGGTTAGGGTAAGGTTACAGTTTAGGTTAGGGTAAGGTTACAGTTAGGGTAAAGTTAGGGTAAGGTTACAGTTATGGTAAAGTTAGGGTAAGATTACAGTTAGGGTTAGGATAGGGTAAGGTTACAATTAGGGTAAGGTTACAGTTTGGGTTAGGTTAGGGTAAGGCTACAGTTAGGGTAAAATTAGGGTAAGGTTACAGTTAGGGTAAAGTTAGGGTAAGGTTACAGTTTGGGTTAGGTTAGGGTAAGATTACAGTTTAGGTTAGGGTAAGGTTATAGTTAGGTTAGGGTAAGGTTACAGTTAGGGATAGGGTAAGGTTACAGTTAGGGTAAAGTTAGGGTAAGGTTACAGTTAGGGTTAGGGTAAGGTTACAGTTACGGTTAGGTTAGGGTAAGGTTACAGTTAGGGTTAGGGTAAGGTTACATTTTAGGGTAAGGTTACAGTTAGGGTTAGGATAGTGTAAGGTTACAGTTAGGGTTAGGTTAGGGTAAGATTACAGTTAGGGTTAGGATAGGGTAAACTTACAGTTAGGGTTAGGATAGGGTACGGTTACAGTTAGGGTTAGGGTAAGGTTACAGTTAGGGTTGGGGGGCGTGGCCAAGATGGACATGGAGTAGCTAGCACCTTGCTGAGCTCTCCAGCCGTGTTATCCGTTAATAATATCCTGCCCTCTGCCCAGTGGTGCCCACTATACCTGGCTTGTGGGGGAAGTTGTGCTGCCTCTTCGGGAGCAGTTTGTGTCGCTTCCCGTCTCCTCCTGTCCATCCACGCGGCTCTGTGGTGTGTGGCCTCCTGCCCTGACACGCGGCTCCGTCTCCTGCTGTGGCCTCCTTCCTGTTCTTGGGCTCCCTGGATCTGACGCCTGCGGCGTCTGCTGCTGGAGGTCCCTGCTGCCGCCGGAGCTGGGACACGTGTTCTCTCCTCCTGCCCTTCTGTTGCCGGGTGCTTCCTGAGATTGCCGTGAGGTGGTCCTGGGTCCTGCAGCCTGCCGGAGCTGCTGTGGGTGAGTGCCTTACACCCCTCTCCTCATCCCTGGATCTCCTGAATAGCGGTGCTGGCACAGTGCTGGTCTTCTCACTTCTCTGGGACTGTGAGGCTCTGTGCTGCTCAGTGCTGATATATGGGCCAGTGAAGCTGTATCCTGATTTCCTAGTAGCGGCCATTTTCTTTACTGTTCTTTGTTAACCCATTGACTCGCTGCCTCCAGTAGCTCTCTATATTGATAGTCTGTGTTGCCCTTCAGTCATGGGGAAAACAAACCACCCATCAGCTGCTGCTAAACTGGAGCGCTTTTCCTGTAACCCTGTGTCTAATACTACACAGAATACTACACAGAAGGAAGATCCTGTGGAAACGCCCGATCAATCACCACCTTTAACTACAGCTCCTCCTGCTGCGCGGGCCCCAGAGATCACCTTGCAGCAGGTGTTGGATGCTGTAACTACCAGTGAGAAGCGCTTAGCTGACCAGATTGGCTCTGTACAGTCGGATCTGACTATTATTCATCAAGATTTACAGCGTGTTCGCGAGAGGGTTGGCGAGGCTGAGACACGTATTTCCACCTTGGAAGACTCGTTTTCCCCGCTTAAAGTACGAGTTAATACCCTGGATTCTCAAATGTCGGCCATGCAGCGCAAGTTGTCAGATATGGAGGGGCGATTACGTCGCAACAATGTTCGCTTCGTAGGATTGCCAGAAAAGGAGGAGGGGAACAATCCGGAAGAATTTCTAGAAAAATGGCTCCTGGAAGTTTTTGGTCGCGATGCTTTTACTCCTCACTTTGCGGTGGAACGGGCTCACCGCGTCCCTACTAGGGCACCGCCACCTGGAGCACCTGCCCGCACGTTTATAGCCAAATTCTTACACTACCAGGATCGTGACTCAGTACTCAGACTAGTTCGTGTCAAAGGTCCTATGGAAAGGAATGGCTGCCGTGTCTCAGTATTTCCTGATTTTTCTATTGATGTGCAAAAGGAGAGAGCTCAATTTATGCCAATTAAGAGACGCCTGCGTGAACTGAATCTCTCATATGCAATGTTATTCCCATCCAAGCTAAGAGTCATTGCTGACGGGGAAACAAAGTTCTTTATGTCTCCAAAAGAGGCTGCTCTGTGGCTAGATCGTTACAGGCCCGGTTGCAGACAGGTGGCTGAAGATTAAGTCAGCTGGATCATAATTTGCCTTGAATTCACGTAACTATGCTTAGTTTATGGTTACTGATTGTTGTTCTCCTATAGGCTGGGCGCCTATGGCTTGGTGTGATCTTCAAGTTATTATTTCTTTCTTTGTTGACAATAAGATTGGTAGCATTATGAGATCACTATATCCATATTATTACTGATTGCAAATCACGACTATTTTCTTATCTGTCGGTTTATTGCATTGCATTCTGATTGAGCTATACAAGTCTATGTCACCTTACTACTGTATGTATTATGTGTGGGTTTATGCACCTTCCCCTGCTATTGTATGTCTTTTTTTTTTTTTTTTACAGGGGCACCGAGGGCATTATTGGCTGGAGAGCTCCCTCATGTCTAGGGGTCATCTAAATTCTTTGCTCCGTACTCTGTAGGGGGGTTGCTGTATCTGGATAGTTGTTAGGATTTACAGTTAGGGATTTAGGTATGCCGAAGTTGGGGTTAGGTAAACGGGGAGGGAATAAGGGTTGGGGTTTTTCTTTCATTTTTTTTGTGTTTTTCAAAGGATGTTCCTATAGAGATGTCATGTAAATTTTTTTTGTATCGCAATTTATTTTTGTTTTCTTCTGTGCATATACCATTGTATATTTAATTTGTCTATTTGTTTGTCTCGCACGCTCTAATGCCATTTTGCGGGTTATCCGCTGTCTATTGTTGCTAGTATCTGGTACTAATCTGGGATGATGGCTACTCCACTGATAATTGTATCTTGGAATGTCCGAGGGCTTAACGATGAAATTAAAAGATCCTTAGACCTCTGGCAGCTCCGACAATATGGTTCTGACATTGCATGCCTCACTGAAACACATTTGTTGGGGGGTAGATTAATGTCACTCAAGAAACCGTGGGTTGGCTGGGCCTACCATACCTCACACACGTCATCATCCAGGGGTGTTTCAATCCTTATACGCAGATCACTTGGTTTTGAGTTGGTTTCCCTGCAAAGTGACACTTGGGGACGCTATGTCTTTTTACAATGTCGAATAAATGCTGCCCCCTTTCTTTTATTGGCTATATATATCCCACCCCCGTACTCATCTGAGGTTAGGAAAAGAGCAGCTGAATTTATGGCCAGATTTCCAGATACACCGGTAATCTGTGTGGGAGACTTTAACAACGTAATCGATCCTGTTCTTGATAGGCGGAGCAATGCCTCTGGTTCCTTTTCATCTAGTAGTGGCCGCTTCGGGGCCCTTGTGGCAGAGCTGGGCTTGGTGGATGCTTGGAGGACAAGACATCCTGCGGAGAAAAATATATCTACTTGGCTAGAAACGCCAAATCTAAATTTGAACACATATGGGCCAAATGGCTTAATTCTGCTCATGCTCAGACCTCACATCACCGGCTCTCTGTCTCCAATTCTTCATTTAGTGCTGTTATGTAATAGTACCAATGGGGGAAATAATGCTACACAATGACTTATTGGTGCGTGCGAGAAGGGAAAGAATGTGTATATGTATATATATATATATATATATATATATATATATATATGTTTATGTATATGTGTGTATATGTATATGTATTTATGGACAATTGTTGCATATGGGTGTTATATGCTAGTCTGTTTGCTCATCGTAATGTGACATCAATGATATGCTAATTTTACATCCTTGTATGTTTGTTTTATGTTTGTCTATTTGTTGCTGTTTTCTTTTTTTGAAAACCAATAAAAAAAGCACTTAATTCAAAAAAAAGGTTACAGTTAGGGTTAGGATAGGGTAAGGTTACAGTTAGGGTAAGGTTACAGTTTAGGTTAGGGTAAGTTTACAGTTTAGGTTAGGGTAAGGTTATAGTTAGGTTAGGGTAATGTTACAGTTAGGGTTAGGTTAGGGTAAGGTTACAGTTAGGGTAAAGTTAGGGTAAGGTTACAGTTAGGGTAAAGTTAGGGTAAGCTTACAGTTAGGGTTAGGATAGGGTAAGGTTACAGTTTGGGTTAGGTTAGGGTAAGATTACAGTTAGGGTTAGGTTAGGGTAAGGTTACAGTTAGGGTAAAGTTAGGGTAAGGTTACAGTTGGGTTAGGTTAGGGTAAGATTACAGTTTAGGTTAGGGTAAGGTTACAGTTAGGGTTAGGTTAGGGTAAGGTTACAGTTAGTGTTAGGTTAGGGTAAGGTTACCGTTTGGGTTAGCTTAGGGTAAGGTTACAGTTAGGGTTAGGGTAAGGTTACAGTTAGTGTTAGGTTAGGGTAAGGTTACCGTTTGGGTTAGGTTAGGGTAAGGTTACAGTTAGGGTTAGGATAGGGTAAGGTTACAGTTAGGGTAAGTTTACATTTAGGGTTAGGATAGGGTAAGGTTACAGTTAGGGTTAGGAAAGGGTAAGCTTACAGTTAGGGTTAGGATAGGGTAAGGTTACAGTTAGGGTTAGGGTAAGGTTACAATTAGGGTTAGGTTAGGGTAAGGTTACAGTTAGGGTTAGGATAGGGTAAGGTTACAGTTTAGGTTAGGGTAAGGTTATAGTTAGGTTAGGGTAAGGTTACAGTTAGGGTAAGGTTACAGTTAGGTTAAAGTTAGGGTAAGGTTACAGTTAGGGTAAGGTTACAGTTTGGGTTAGGTTAGGGTAAGATTACAGTTTAGGTTAGGGTAAGGTTACAGTTAGGTTAGGGTAAGGTTACAGTTAGGGTAAGGTTAAAGTTAGGGTTAGGTTAGGGTAAGGTTACAGTTTGGGTTAGGTTAGGGTAAGGTTACAGTTTGGGTTAGGTTAGGGTAAGGTTACAGTTAGGGTTAGGATAGGGTAAGGTTACAGTTAGGGTAAGGTTATAGTTAGGGTTAGGATAGGGTAAGGTTACAGTTAGGGTTAGGTTAGGGTAAGGTTACAGTTAGGGTTAGGATAGGGTAAGGTTACAGTTAGGGTTAGGTTACATTTAGGGTTAGGATAGGGTAAGGTTACAGTTAAGGTTAGGTTAGGGTAAGGTTACAGCTAAGGTGCGTACACACTGGGCGATTAAAGTGGACGACTGAACGATAACGATATCGTTATCGTTCAGTCGTCCACTGTATCGTCCATTTTTAACACAAACGAGGAACGATAACGACGACGCGCATTCCCGTGGGTCGTTCGTCATTATCGTTCATCGGGTTAACATTCAGGCCTACCTGACGATGTCGTCAAGTTGCTGCATGTTATGGAATGGGGGAGAGAGCCCGGCGCTGAACGATATCATTAATGATATCGTTCAGCGGGTGTGCTCAATGTCATGAACGACATTGAGCACAGCCTGCCGGGGACACACTAGACGATATCGCTCAGGGAGCATATTGTCTAGTGTGTACGCTCCATTAGGGTTAGGTTACAGTTAGGGTAAGGTTACATTTAGGGTAAAGTTACAGTTAGGGTTAGGTTAGGGTAAGGTTACAGTTAGGGTAAAGTTACAGTTAGAGTAAAGTTAGGGTAAGGTTACAGTTAGGGTTTAACTATACTGAATTTGAACCTCTATGCACTCCTTCCTATACCTTGTAATATCCTGCCTATACCTTCTAAGGATGACACTAATTTGCGTACGCAGTCATACAGTAAATAAAGACTCCCAATCTAGAACTTGTGGTTCCAAAGCACAAAGTATTATTCAAGTAAAAGTACAGACAGTTACACGCTTATTGATCCAAATACAATTCAGCGCAAAGGAATTATACAGACCCAAGTACAGTATACATACGCAGCGCTTCTGGACCAGATGTAGGCACCAGCAAGAAACCCTCGTCAATCAGCATTCAGCAAGAAGACTAAGACCCAGAGTTGGAGCACACATATTTATACCCCCCAGCAATAAACAACACAATAGAGAAGTTTGTTGCTGATGCCATTGATTCCCAAGGGGGATGCATCTGTTAGAGAGCATTTAACAGGCTGATTCAAATAGACACAACCCAGCCTCGAACAACTGGGGGTCTCTGGTTTCCCGCCTCATGCAACATCCTAACAGTATGTTCATATAATGTACATTTTGTTGCTTGAAGTCTCTGCGGTCCATAAGTTGAGAATGCATGATGCGATCTCCACACCGATGATACCGGAATACTGTTGAAAGAGTACGCATCAGTACAATACCAAACATGGCTTACTTATCATGTATAAAACCTTAGTTACCAAATAATCTTTATTTCACAGCATTTATACTAAATGAACAAACTTAAATCTTATACCTTAAAGCTTATTAAACCTTTTATGTGAATATGTAATATGTAAGTATGCGGGGTGTGATGTAAAGACGCTAGTTAACTTGGGGCAGATGCGTGCGCATAAAGCTAATAAACAGCGTTTTCATACAGGATCATATGCATTCGGTAATATGCGACTAGTTAACAGCGCAATTATGCGTATTAATGTGTATATGAGAAATGGTGAAAGATGCAATAGCATGGTGCTAATAGTAATATCGCCATATGTACTTAATTGTGAGTTTATCTAAAATGGCGCTTGGGTGGCCATTCGCAAAATGGTGTCTTGCGATCTCATTTCCAAAATGGCGTCTTGCGGCCAGTCGCAAGATGGCGTCGCTACGATTCAATTTTAAACTGATCTTGTCTCAGCCAATTATGCAGCTTCGACAGGTTAGGATAGGGTAAGGTTACAGTTAGGGTTAGGTTAGGGTTAGGTTACAGTTAGGGTGAGGTTACATTTAGGGTTAGGATAGGGTAAGGTTACAGTTAGGGTTAGGATAGAGTAAGGTTACAGTTAGGGTAAGGTTACAGTTAGGGTAGGGTAAGGTTACAGTTAGGGTTAGGGTAGGGTAAGGTTACAGTTAGGGTTAGGTTAGGGTAAGGTTACAGTTAGGGTTAGGTTAGGGTAAGGTTACAGTTAGGGTTAGGTTAGGGTAAGGTTACAGTTAGGGTAAAGTTAGAGTAAAGTAAGGTTATAGTTAGGGTAAAGTTAGAGTAAAGTAAGGTTACAGTTAGGGTTAGGTTAGGGTTAGGCTGCAATTAGTTGCTTACACTGAACCCAGACAATGCATAATTCAGACCTCTCACCAATATACAGGTTCTCTCTCCACCGTGACCACACTCAGGTCCAGCAGTTTGGTGGTCAGAGAGGAACTTAAAGAAGGCGCTGTACTGTATTGTACAATTATTCTGCGGAGGGAGGAACACAACACGTACACTAGTATTATTATTATTATTACTTTATGCATTTCAATAAAATGTCGCTATTCCTGAACCTCAGTGTTCTCTTCAGTTTATTTGTTTTGCTCCCACGCATTGTATTCTCATTTTGATGTGGTAACTGTTTCATGACGGAAACTCGTATGTCACAGTAGCCAAGGTAACAATAATGTGGCCTTGTTTCATTCAAACAAGACAGAACAGTAACTGATGATTTATCCTGCCCCGCTTATAGGTTTTATGTGATCCGTGACACATTTTGGCTCTGGACAAACCTTCATAAGAGATCGGTTTGAAAATCATTTTATATCTCATTAATAACATTATGTTTACAGTGATAAATTATTTTAATTATGTTTTGGGTGTATATAGCAAACAAATGTAACACCAAATAAATGCAAACCTAAATAACTTTATAAACTGTGGTGTGTACTCGATGTTACTGCAATGGTTCTCCATGTTACTGCATGGGTACTACATGTTACTGCATGGGTACTACATCGGTACTCCATGTTACTGCATGGGTACTACATCGGTACTCCATGTTACTGCATGGGTACTACATGTTACTGCATGGGTACTACATCGGTACTCCATGTTACATCATGTTACTGCATGAGTACTACATCGGTACGCCATGTTACTGCATGGGTACTACATCGGTACTCCATGTTACTTCATGTTACTGCATGGGTACTACATCGGTACTCCATGTTACTGTATGGGTACTACATGTTACTTCATGTTACTGCATGGGTACTACATCGGTACTCCATGTTACTGCATGGGTACTACATCGGTACTCCATGTTACTGTATGGGTACTACAGCGGTACGCCATGTTACTGTATATGTCAAATTCTAAGGATAGAAAGAGAAAAAAAGAAATTGTACAATGTGGCGCATAGATATGAAAAAGTTAATTAATTAAAACATAATTTTTAATACTGTTGAATAAAAAATATTCGAGATGCCTTATTCAGTGAAATATTAAAATCTAAAGAAGATCTATCATAGAGATGGTGAAATATAAGTAAGAAAAGTGAAAATAAAAATATGTCAAATGCTGCTCACTCGTTATACAGTATATAGCTATGAAAATTCAAATAGCTTATGAAAGGTTTGTGTATAATGATCTAATTTAGAGAAAAAATTAGGGATCGTTTATTCTGACACTGGCAAATAATTTTATTTCCAGTGCGCATATATATATATATATATATATATATATATATATATATATATATATTTCAATAAAGAATATCCTATTGTCAACTCAGATAGATTAATAAATTACAAATATCTTCAATTATACTGTAAATAGAGATAACTAGTATACATCAGTTGGAGAATAATACTAATACTAATATTATTCTCCAACTGATGTATACTAGTTATCTCTATTTACAGTATAATTGGCATGGGGACAGAACACAGGCTCTCTCCTCTCTTAAAGAAACCCCTTTGCTGTAAATTTTAATTACTGTAGAGATGAGAACTATATTAAGTAGTGGAACTGTACATCAGTGGTGGGGCGGTGCAGAGATCTGTCTAGCGAAAAGACAACGCTGTATGGCATGCTGGTCACATGACCGACACCATGGGGTTTCTGGCCTTGGTCAGCAGCGTGATGGAATTATTCCAGATTCCAAATATTACAGTCACAGTAATAGCTCAACATGATGGACCTCCTGACTTATCTCCCAATGGGTGGCCCTGACTGCGTGAAGTCATTATGTCAGGCGCTCAGGGGGCAGGTCAGCACAGGGCAAATATTAGCCCTATTATGGTGCTGCACCCAATAATAGTGTTCAAAACCTTACTAACCAGCTAAGTGCATGCTGGCACTTGTACTGGCACAAATGTACACTATAAAATCGTGCCCCTATCATAAAATAATAACTGTTCCTTTCTGTCATACTTCACTGACCCTGTTATACCACTTTTACATTAAATTCCCGGATCCATTCTGGGTCATTGAACACGGGTTTCAAGCCGTGTCACAGTAGATTGAAACCTGTTTACACCTCAGCCTGGAACCGAGTTATTGCTTTTGTCTGGGCTGCAAAAACCAGAAAGCAGGAACTAAACCAAATACAGAATTTCAGTCAAAGGTGACAAAAGAGGTTTTTAAAATAAAAGACCAGTTGACATGCAATACAGAGGGGGCTATCTATCTGCTGGAATGCCCTTGTGGCCTACAATATGTAGGCCAAACAAAACGGAAAATAAATATGAGGATTGCAGAACACCTCTATAATATTAAAAAAATGACCGAACACATAGCCTTTCTGCACACTTTCTGGAAAAACATAACAGTGATCCGCACGACCTTTATTTCATGGAAATACAGAAAATTACACTCCACTGGAGAGGAGGCAACAGAACAACTTCCTTAACAAAGGAAAGTGACTGAATGGATTTTTAAACTTAAAACACTAGAACCACAATGCCTAAATATTGATATAGAATTGAATGTGTTTCTATAAAAAAACATACACCTGCTTCAAAATACACATTACCATAATTTTTTATCAGCCATAATTTTTTTTGTTTTTATTCTTATTTTTATATACCGTATATACTCGAGTATAAGATGAGTTTTTCAGCACATTTTTTGTGCTGAAAAAGCCCCCCCTCGGCTTATACTCTAGTCATGCCCACATGGTACGCAGCTGAGTAGCGTACCATGCGGGCCGCGGTGCAGACTGTGTCTCTGTGACACAGCTGCACCGCGTGTGTAGCGCTGACCGGACGGAGTTCGGTCAGCACTACACACTGCCAAACACACAGCCGCCGAAGCCGGCAGCTGCGTGTTTGGTGTAATCAGCAGCCACTGAGAGTCTGTCAGACTCTCATCGGCTGCTGCTGCTCCCACTGCGGGAGCCATCTTCCGGCTCCCGCAGTGGGTAATGGGAGAGACGTCATGACGACGTCTCTCCCATAATGCAAAGTGGCCGGAGGAGCTGATAGCAGCGGCGGGACCAGGAGCGGGGTTTCAGGTAAGTGTTTTTTTTTATTATTTTTATTAGGACTACTGGGGGCACTACCAGGGGGGATTACTTCTGGGGACACTACCAGGGGGGGATTACTTCTGGGGGCACTACCAGGGGGGGATTACTACTGGGGGCACTACCAGGGGCAATTACTTCTGGGGGCACTACCAGGGGGATTACTACTGGGGGCACTACCAGGGGGGATTACTACTGGGGGCACTACCAGGGGGGATTACTACTGGGGGCACTACCAGGGGGAATTACTTCTGGGGGCACTACCAGGGGGGATTACTACTGGGGGCACTACCAGGGGGAATTACTTCTGGGGGCACTACCAGGGGGGATTACTACTGGGGGCACTACCAGGGGGAATTACTTCTGGGGGCACTACCAGGGGGGATTACTACTGGGGGCACTACCAGGGGGAATTCTGGGGGCACTACAGGGGGGATTACTACTGGGGGCACTACCAGGGGGAATTACTTCTGGGGGCACTACCAGGGTGGATTACTAGTGGGGGCACTACCAGCTGCTGCATTTCCCACCCTAGGCTTATACTCGAGTCGATAAGTTTTCCCAGTTTTTTGTGGTAAAATTAGGTACCTCGGCTTATGTTCGGGTCGACTTATACTCGAGTATATACGGTATTATTTATTTTTTTATTTACAATTTTTAATTACATTTTTTATTTTATTTTATTCAGTTTATTTATATTCACTTTTAATCTTTAGTTTCTATTTCCTCTGAAGTTTCCTCTCCCTATGTGAAAAGCAACATGAGAATGAACATTTAATGATCCTTTTAACTCCCACTGAGAGCCCATGGAACCCAACCAACATGTGGTTACCACTAAAAAATGGACTTCCAAACAGTTAAGTGGCTCAAAACAATTTACTATGATCGTCAGGCCCTTTTCCCGGCTTTTCCTGGTGGTTTCTTTTTATAAGAAATGGGGTCCATTTGTTGAATCACATGACTCCTCTGTCCAAACCAAGATTTTTCAAGTATTCTAAACTACTACCTGGTATTTACACCGTAATTTGTCTTAAATGAACAAATTATACTTCTTATGTTATCTGTGAGTCTTTTATTTTCATTTACTTATTTATATGTTTTTTTTTAGGGCTTTCGGTAACCCCTATGCCGTTTTTTTTTTACATTCTATTACTAGAATTACGTGATCACATGTATGTTGTATATTTTTACTGCACTCTGGTGTTGTTCTTAATTTTTGTTTCCAATTGTCCCTGCTATCCTCCCCTTCTCCCTCCTCCCTCTTTTTCCTCTCCCCCTTTTTTTCTGTTTTTATTGTATAAGCTTTCTGTACTGGTGTTCTTGATCTCGTTATTAATGTATATTTGGCTATTTTATGTACTTTTCATGGTCATTTGATAATTTTGTACACATATTTATTTATTTATTTATTACCAGTTATTTATATAGCGCACACATATTCCGCAGCGCTTAACAGAGAATAGTTGGCCATTCACATCAGTCCCTGCCCCAGTGGAGCTTACAATCTATGTTCCCTATCACATGCACACACACACACACACGGGTTAATTTTATATTTTGGAGCCAATTATCCTACCAGTATATTTTTGGAGTGTGGGAGAAAATCGGAGAACCCGGAAGAAACCCACGCAAGCACAGGGAGAATATACAAACTCCACACAGTTAGGGCGGTTTTGGGAATCGAACCCACGACCTCAGTGCTGTGAGGCAGTAACGCCTGATATTGCCTTGCCAATGTCAGATGCCTTTTATTGTTTACATTGGCTGATTATTCTTGCATGGTTTTTTTTTTTATGTATTCAGTAAAAAGATTAATAAAAAAGAAAAAAAAAAAAGAAAAGAAAATGACTTCCGGTTCTGGGCACTTCCATTTTTTTTTTTCAATAAAGTTTTACAGTATAAAAATACATGTAAACAAACAAGCGCCATCCTTGAGAAAGCATCTATTGATTTGAAGCGCGTTGGATGCAGAAGAAGAGGCCACACAGAGGCTGGAAGCAAGGCAACGGGAACCAGACACCACAACACTCGCGGTGTCTGATGTCATCAGCACCCGCCGCGGCTAAAGCATTACCGCTTCCTTGCAGGACATCACCCTGCAGAGGAATGAAGCTGTCCTAGACCAGCATAGGGTAAGTTAGGGACAGCGCTTCCACAACACCGGACCATACCGGCAACTGGCCCCCCAACCAGTCCCTAAGAGGCTATAACCATTGTGGTCATATGACCCATTGTGTTTAATTCTCTGGCATTTCCCTCTTTCTATTCTCATCCCCAGCCTTAACCCTTCCCCATCCTTATTTCTACCTTTCACAATTATTTTCTATTGATTTCCCCCCCCCCCACCTTTTTTTTTAATTTCGGTCAGTCCAAAGCCGCAAGGCTGCAGTGCTTTTCAATCATCCCATCTGCTGTGCAGAACAGCAGATGGGACGATGCAATGAATGACCGTCATGAACGACGGATCGGGCGTACACTGTAATGTGTACGATACAGTGTTTTGTTATATATATTGATACAGTATATCGTATGGTGTGTACGCAGCTTTACGTGTCAGGATGCCAGTGTGAGCCACCAGATCTCTCACCTGTTCTGAGCTGCAGGTGGAAGGGCACCTGAGCTAGGTAATGCCCAACCCACTCCCACTGACTGGCTCCATTTATACAATCCCACAGAGGTTCTGCCATGTCCCCCACAGATTTCAATGAGTGACAACATGCTCCAGAGTAACCGAGTGAGGCGGAAATCAAGACTGTAGAACTGGTATAACGGAGAGCAGTCTTACTGCTAGAGTGGTGTGCTGGTCATGAACTGCAAGCATGTCCTTAGTTTTGAGCAACAGGAAACCCCCCTTAAGTGCACACCTGATGGAGAGATACTGCTGTGTTTTGAGGTAGTTGCATCAGTTCGGAATTCCCATCTAACATTTGTTATGGGTACGTTCAGGGATCAATATGCGTCCAACTTTAAAACCGTCCCAAAAGTGAGAGCATTACGGGCCTATTTTGCATTAGGGCCTAAAGCTTCAGGTTTATCATTACACTGTGAATTTTACAAATAATGCATTCAAATATAAAAAGACAACTCTGTAATACAGGGAACCAGTGTGACATTATTGTTTACAGACAATAAAATAACAGATCTGTCAGGCTATTACTTGCAGCAGTAACAGCTATAATACTGGACGACTTATAGGAAACATAGGATATATTTTATTGCCACTAGGGAATTATTTGTCTCGTACCGTCTTTTTTTTTCTTTGAAAGAAACGCACAGCGATGGTCCCGGCCCCAGAACAGACAGCAGACACAAAGACGCCTTTTCATTAACGTTGCATAATAGAATTTACATGAAAAAAAAAGACAGATTGTGCTTATAATTAGATGTTTCTCACTCGGCAGATACAGCCCACGTGCCAGCGATGCACTGTCCGAATGTTCAGCATTATATGAAATTCCAGGTAGTCTAGATATGAATGTGCTGAGGAATGTAAATATAGACAGAGAATTTGCAAGCACAAAGCGTCCAAAAGTGTCCATATCACCTACATAGTACCAGCATCCGACCTGATCACAAGGACTTAGGGACCCACAAACCCCTTTCTGCAGCAATATGTTTTCTTTTCTCTCTTTTCAACTGTATTTCTGAAAAAATATTGCTGGGACATCTGGCGATACTCAGCTGTGACGGCAATACTGTCCCGTGAGCGGGATGTAGTCACCATGTCGGCAATCACAATGTCAACAGTCAAAATGTTGACACCTGCAAAATGTTGGCACAGTCAAAATGTTGTCACGTGAAATGCTGACACAGTAAAAACAAATTCAACATGTGAAATGTTGATACTCAAAATGTCAACAATAGAAATTTTAGGCTTTAAATTGGGTGTGGACATTATGCACCCTGTCAGCATTTTGTCGATGTTGTCATATTGCAAGTCGACAATGTGTTTTCTGACGTTCTCAACATGTCGACATTTTGTCTGTTGTGCCTGTCGACGTATGGTGTCTAGATAATGACTGTCGACATTGTGATTGTCGACAAAACAGTGGGAAAATATTCTTTAAAAAAAATAGATCAGCCGGTGCCAGGAGGGTGCGGGCAGGTGGAGGGTGCTGCGGTAGACTTGACCACTTTTCCAGGTGGCTAGGAGCGTCAACCGATTTTCGGGAGCCTCCCGGCCAATTCTGGACAGTAGGGAAGTTTGGGGCAGTCCCGTAGAAGGAGGTGGGTCAGATACTCTCAGGTGCCACCACCCAGGCCGGAGCTGGTGTACCCCAAATCTGGTGCGGCTATCCATGGACGGTTCTGCTAGTCTCCAGCCTCAGCACGTCAGCAGCAGCTCTCTCACTCGCAGTGTGGCCGGGAGAGGTGCTGCTGGTCTCGGAGGCTAGAGACAAGCAGAATCGGTCCTTGGACATCAGCGTCAGAGCTGGGGGGGAAGAAGGGAATCGATAATGAGCACGCTGCCTGACAGGAGGATCCAGAGTCTGTCCCCACTGCAGGTGGCACCTGCACTGCTACTGCTGCTGCTGCCTCATGGAGGTGTGTGTGTGTGGGGGGGGAGGGTTGTGGTTCACAGCAGGAACAGCCAGAACAGCCAGGGGAGCGGTGCTTACAAGAGGGAGTGGAGAAGGGGGCATTAGGGGTGCCCTGGGCCCTTCAAAGGCTTATATCTGGCCCTACTTCCCGTCTATTAGACAAACTCCCATAAACATTTGTATATTCATGGTGTGCACTTTAAAATAAGAATACTGCAATTGTTATGCATTATTAGATCCCAATGTTAATATCACTAATATATTATTTTGCTATAAGATTATTTTTTTTTTATTTAAATTGGTCCCTTCACTCCCTTAAAACAAATTAAAGTTTATCAGATTCCTGGAGATTGTTGGACCCCACAGACAGAACGTGCACTTTCCACTCTACGGCCCATAGCTCTTTTTCTCGTATCGACAACTTATTGATGGAATTGGTGTCACCACGGGGAGGGACGCTGCTGAAGCACATACGACACTAATTATGAAACCTGGAAAAGATCCCAGTCTACCGTCTTCCTATAGACCTATTAGCTTGTTAAACGTAGACTATAAACTGTTAGCCGAGATTTTAGCCACCAGACTCCAGACGATTCTTCCCTCAATCCTAACCGACCAATCAGCTTGGCTTTGTGAATTGGCGCCATGCTGTGAAGGGCACACGTACCGCACTTGCGGCTCTGACAGCCTCCCATCATTTTCCTACTTCCCAAAATACGCTACTGAGTTTAGACGCCCACAAAGCATTTCATATGGTTTTGTGGCCTCATTTGTTCAAAATACTGGAGATAGGAGGATTTGAGACTGATCTTATTACTCTTATACGATATCTTTATCACGACCCATATACCTTCCTGCTGGTGAGTGGTACAGTGCAGTGCCAGATTAAGGTCCACCTGGGCCTGGAGCTGAAATTTTGAAGGGCCTACTGAGTGCTGCCACAGGAGGTGGGACTAGCACAGTGGGTGGGTACCTACTGATGAGAGGGTGTGGCCTGTGCCACTGGGTGTGGCTAGCAACATGGAGGGCAAAGCTACCCGTCTACCTTTGACCGCAGGTGAGGGACGTGTCCTGTATTTGTCACTCTGGGGGCGAGTTTAGTGCTCCCTGAGTGGTTGGGTTCCCCCTAGGCTTTTCTCCCCACACTGCTTACATGCCTTCTATGCTACTCCAACCAGCGGCATTTAGGAGTCCTTGCCAGTATCCAACACTGAAAGTTGCCGGAGAGTGGTCTGTGACATACCGACTGATCAGAGCATTACACACACACACACACACACACACACACACACACACACACACACACACACACACACACACACACACACACACACACACACACACACACACACACACACACACACACACAGTATATATATATATATATATAATATATATTCATATACTGTATACATATATTCACATATACACTCACACATCTATGAATATACACATGCATATTTATTTTCAATTAACATATGTGATCAGCCAGCCACATTTTGCTGATCAGCAGCAGCCTCGCAGCACTGAGCCTCCCTGACAACTTTCTGGTGGATCAATTACTTACCCAGCCTTCATGGAGCTCAGTCTGAGTTGTTTCTTTGGAGAAGGGCAACTGCTTCTTCTCGGCGCGGACTGGCAAAGAGTGGGTATCTAAGTGATGTCATGCGTTATGACGTCACTCGGCATGGCGGAGGTGGCGAGACACAGTGCGTAAGTGGCGCAGGGAGGACTACAGAAGCCTTCTACTGCGCCTATTAATCTGTGTGTGTATTAAAAGCAGATGCTGGTGTTTGATCCCCCACGGCCGTGGGGTGGGATGGTCGCGGCTTGCGGTGGGGGGCGGGGCCTCAGGAGGCTACTGTCAGGCTGCTGTAACAGGAAAAAAAAATCCTGTCTACAGCAGTGTAGCTGCATGCTGTGGGCCTATTTTGATTGGCGGCCTGGAGCAGAAGCTCCACCCGCCCCATTGTTAATCCGGCCCTGCTAACACTGAAACGTTGATTACATCCGATTGTCAATGCCTGCTATTGCACCGAGTGCCGCACCTTACTCTACTACATGTTTTGCTTTTGTTGTGAGGGCACCGCCAATGTGTATGTATGTGTGAATATCTATCTATCTATCTATATATATATATAAAAAAAAAAATATATATATATATATATCTACACACACATATGGAGCCGTATTCAATTTGAGCCGAGTTAAGTTAACACGGCCCGGATTTAACGGCGACTTCGCCTGTTTTGTAGGCGTTAAAGTATCGCACGCGTGCACGCTTTACCCCGTATTCAATTTGAAAGTATGTGTAAACGGCACCCGGTGATACTGTAACTAGCGGAAAGTACTGTAATTTTGGGGGAAATCAACCTGTCACCCCCCAAATGATGATCTGACATGGGGGTTCACTATGGTACCCCCCGATTTGGCTCGCTGAAGGTATTTGGTGTTTTTAAATGGGATCAATAGCTGCTAAATAGCGTTATTCTATACCTGATGCAGAATAGTATTTAGGAGTATTTTTTCCAGAAAATAAGTTATCCCAGCAAATTTGGGGTACTTGAAAATGGGGGTCAGCATATTTAAAGTTGAAAAAGTGAACTTGAAAATTTTTTGAAAAATCCACCTGCCGCAAACACCTGCAATCAAAAAACCACCTTGGGCATACTTGGGGACCCCCCCAGAGGCAAGTTTGCTAGTTTTTAAGTTTGTACCCCAACATTTTTTTTTTTTGCCCCCTTTTTCAAAGTAAATTTTTGGGGTGTCCTTAAGTTTTTTTTTTTTTTTACACAGATTACCTTTGGGGGACTGTCTGAAGGCTGCACGGGGGTTCCCGAAAGTTTGCACCCCAAAACCCCAATTCTGTACTTTTTTCGGCCTGCTATTCATAGGCGATACTTTACCGCCTATTACATTGCATTGAGGCGGAAAGTCTTTCAAATTTAAAACCAAAACAGGCGATAATGACGTCATCGGTGGTAACTTAACGCGGATCCGGACTTAACGCTTCAAATTGAATATGGGCCTTAGTTTTATATATATATATATATATATATCTCTATATATACAGTGTATGTATATGTATATATATATATATATATATATATACATACACACACACACAGTACATATATAGATATAAACAGTATATATAATGTATATATATACACACACATACAGTTATATGTGTGTATATATACTATATATATATATATATATATATATATATATATACACACATACATACACACACACACGCACATAGCTTGTATGCATGGTCTTTTCTTTGCAATATACTTTGTACACACAATATATATGTTTATAAACATATTTTTAAGGATATTTAAGAATTTAATATTATGTATGGATATGTATATGATTGATATGCATACATATCAATACATATACAGTACACAGCAGCAGCATGGAATTGAGGACTGAAACCCAGCTCTGCTCACCTTTGGGGGACTAAACAGGACCCTGCAGATCAAGCTGCTGCTGTCGTGCGTCTGAGACAGTTGCTGCCAGTGGTCGGTGCACGGCCGGGGGTGGGGTGTGGTCGGCCCACAGGCTGCTGCAGAGGGACGGTGCACAGCCTGGGACGGGTTACATGTGGACGCGGTGCGGTGGTGGTGGCGGCGGTGGGTGGAACCTATGTGACGTCACACGCAGTGATGTCACATGACGGGCAGGCTCCGCCGCTGCCTATTCGCTGCGCTTGGAGGGCTAGAGAAGCCCTCCATTGCGCTGCCTGCCCTTACAGTATTTTTGTTCCCCGGCATTCCGGTGTCACAGCCGCGAGGGGGGGGAGTGTTATGCGCGGCCAGCGGGGGGGGCGTGGTCGGCCCTGAGGCTGCTGCAGAAGGAAATAAAATTTCCTTTATACAGCAGCAGACACGCATCAGAGGGCTGTGGGCCTATTCTGATTGTAGGCCTGGAGCTGTAGCTCCATCAGCCCCATTACTAATCCGGCCCTGGTACAGTGGGGGGCTCGGTTTCATCTGGAGAGGGTTACATGTCAGGGCTGCCCCCTTTCCCCCCTATTATTTAATCTGGCATTAGACCCCCTGCTACAACTGCTTCAAATTTGGCTGTTGTTTCAGGGAATTACAACTGGCCGGCGGGAAATAAACTTAACGGTCTTTGCAGATGACCTTCTTCTCTTTGTAGCCAACCCCATGCAATCACTCTCAGGAATATAGAATAGGATTGCCTGCTTTGGCGCTGTAGCCGGCTTCCAGATTAATGTTGATAAATCCACTGCACTATTTATTCAGGGTCGCTCTGGGCAAAATTTACTAAGCGGCGGTTTGACGGCGGTTTCTATTCTATTCTAAACCACGGCGGTTTGGTGGCGGGTTCTATTCTCTTCTAAACCCTAGCGGTTTGGTGGCGGGTTCTATTCTGTTCTAAACCCCGGCGGTTTGGTGGCGGGTTCTATTCTGTTCTAAACCCCGGGGGTTTGGTGGCGGTTTTGCAGCGGTTTCTAAATGACAGCCCTGTTCTATTCTAAAATGTGTTTTGACTGTGGTTTGGTGACGGTTTTGCTATCTGCAGATTTACTAAGGCCAAAACCGCTGTAAAACTGCCATCAAAACACATTTTAGAATAGAATAGAACAGGGTTGTCATTTAGAAACCACTGCAAAACCATCACCAAACCCCCGGGGTTTAGAACAGAATAGAAATCGCCACCAAACTGCCGGGGTTTAGAACAGAATAGAAACCACTGTCAAACCGCCGCTTAGTAAATTTTGCCCGCTCTGTCCGTCCACAGTGGGCTGCTCACCTTCCGTTGCAGTGGGCCAAAACAGAATTGCCCTACCTAGGAATTACCCTACTTAAGAACCCCTCTGAACTCTACACATTAAATGTAGGTAAAGCCGTCCAATCTTTAACATGATATACAGAGATGGGAAGGCCTTACGCTCGACCTACCTCGGCCAAGCTAACCTGCTTAAATAGTCCTCAATTTCTTGCTTAATATATAATTTCCAATCCTTTCCAAATATTTTAACTAAAGCAGATGTCCAACGGTCAGCGCTCTATTATGCAAAGTTATTTGGAAAGGTGGTAGATCTCGCATTGCCCTGCGTAAACTCTCCCAGCCTGAATCCAAATGGTAGGTATAAACTTTCCAAATGTAGGGGGAGTTGTACCAAGCTCTGGAAAGTGATAAATTGGAGAGTGATAAATGACCAGCCACTCAGCTCCTGTCATGTTACAGCCTTTGTTTGAAAAATGACAGTTAGGAGCTGAGTGGCTGGTAGTTTATCACTCTCCAAATTATCAATTTCCAGAGCTTAGTACATCTGCCCCATAGTGACTTATAACTATGAAGCGTTGTTGCGACATCTACGGGACTTGCTGCATAATACATAGCTTACTAATACCCCTTTCAGACATACGACCCGGGAAATTTCCTGCTCAGACACGGGAATTTCTCCTGTGCAAATTCCCGGGTATTTGGTCGAGACACCCCTTTCACACTACATCCCGGGAAATTCCCAGGTAGACCCCTTTCAGACATAAGGCAAGTTTTTCTGCTTACCTGCCTCCAGTGGCGTAACTAGGGTATTTGGAGCCGAGGGAAAATTTGCACCTTAATGCAGTGCCCCTTATACAGTCCCCCCCTATGCAGTGCACCTAGTAGTGGTCCCCCTTATATAGTACCCCCAGTATACAGTGCCCCCAGTAGTGGTCCCTCTTATATAGTACCCCCAGTATACAATGCCCCCAGTAGTGGTCCCTCTTATGCAGGCCCCCAGTAGTGTCCCTTATACAGTTCCCCCAGTAGTGGTCCCCCTAATGCAGTCCCCAATTAGTTCACCTTATACAGGCCCCCAGTAGTGATCCCCCATATGCAGTGCCCCTTACACAGTTCCCCTGTAGTAGTCCCCCTTTTGCAGCCCGCCAGGCCCCTAGTAGTTGTCCCCCCTATGCAGTGCCCCCTGTAGTGGTACTCCCTTTTCAGTGCCCCCTGTAGTGGTCCCCCCTGTGCAGTGCCCCCAGTAGTAAGCCCCTTATATAGTGCCTCAATAGGAGTCCCCCTTGATGCAGTGCCCCCAATAGTAGTTGTCCCCCCCAATGAAGTGCACCCAGTAGTAGTCCCCCCTACACAGTGCCCTTTATAGTGGTCCCAGTAGGAGTCCCCCTTAATGCAGTACCCCTGTAGTAGACCCCAGTAGTGGTCCCCCCCAATGCAGTGCCCCCAGTAGTATCCCCCCAGTAGTAGCCCCCAGTAGTGGTCCCGTGCCCCCCCTCGAAGCCGTGCCCCAGTAGTAGTCCCCTCCTTAGTAATAGTCCCCCCCCTGTAGTAGACCCCAGTAGTGGTCCCCCCCGAAGCGGTGCCCCCAGTAGTATCCCCCCCCCGAAGCAGTGCCCCCAGTAGTAGTCCGCTCCTTAGACCCCCCGATAAATACACACTGAAATGAAACAATAAATAAAGTAAAAATTCTTACCTGAATCCACGCTGCTGTCCGCACGTCAGTCCTCCCGGCGCTCATGACGTCTCTCCCATTACCCACTGCAGGAGCCGGAAGGGAGCCGGCTCTTGCAGTGGGCGCTGCGGCTGCAGCAGTCAATGAGCGTCTATCTGAGAGTCTGTCTGACCTCATTGGCTGCTGATTCACACACACATCTCTGCCGCTCGGCAGTGATGTGTATGCAGTAGCAGCAGCAGCCAATGAGAGTCGTCTGACTCTCATTGGCTGCTGGTTAACACATACATCGCCACCAGTGCTGGCGGCGATGTGTGTGTCAGCACAGCCTGAGCTCGCCCGCCTGCCACCCTCCTCCTGGCGCTATTGGGCAAGCACTCAGGGGGAGGGAAGGGGCTCAGCTGTGCAGCACAGGAGTAAATGCGTGTAAATGCGTAGTGCTGACCGCACACACTGCGGTCGGCACTACACTGGCTAACTAGGGCGGGCCGGTACCGTGGCCGCCGCCCCCCCGCACGTGCCCCGCTCGCCCTGCCCTAGTTATGCCACTGCCTGCCTTTCCTCTGCCGTCTGCTCCTCCTAGCCTATCCCCCGGCCAATCAAAATGCAGCATTTTTATTTTATTTTATTATTAAATTATTTGTTTTATTTCTTTTATTGCCCTGGTGGTCCAGCGGGAGTGCGGGTGGCCCGCTATGGCTGAGACCACTCGGCGGTCTCCAGCGCAGGCGGGTGCCCCCGGCAGCTGGCTGGGGTCCTGTGTCGCTGACTCGATCTACAGCAACACAGCCACTGGCGCGGGGGGTGGTGAGCAGCAGTGCTGAGCGTCCTATAGGACACTCTGTGCTGCCAACTCAATGTAAAAGCTGCTTGGTGCAGCCCGGGAGTAGTAAATTCCCGGGTAGCACCATTTAGACATAAGCAGGGTAATTTTGTGTTCCCGGGTAGGTACCTTTCAGACATACGTGGTAACCCGGGAATTTGGCTGAGGCAGGCCAAATTCTCGGGATTCTCGGTATGTCAGAAAGGGGTATAATGCACTTTTAGAACAGGGCTTTCTGTGGGGACACTGCTTTGGTTTGTTTCCTTCACCAGCTTGACCAGGAGATATTGGAATCTAATAAAGCTAATCCACTTCTGAGGACAACACGAAAACTTTGGCACATAGTGCGTCATAAGGCAGGACTCAATGCAGGGGCTGGCTGGCAACTTTTAGCCTGGGGGGCAAATGCATGCAGACGGCTCTGGCAGAGGAGTAGCGTGTAGCCACGGTGTCCGAAGAATATGCGTGCTACGGCGCCCCCCCCTCAAGTGTTCCAGGGAGGAGGCGGGTCCATATGGGATTAATGTAAGGTAAAAATAAAGATTAGGGCAGCCCCCTGTCGTAGTGCCCATATGCAGTGCCCCCGTGTGCCACAGGAGAGAACACCCTTATGCAGGCCTCCAGTAGTCCCCCCAGTAGTAGTCCCCCCCCTTGTAGTGCCCCCAGTAGTAGTAGTAGTAGTCCCCCCCTTTGTAGTGCCCCCAGTAGTAGTAGTCCCCCCCTTTGCAGTGCCCCCAGTAGTAGTAGTCCCCCCCTTTGTAGTGCCCCCATTAGTAGTAGTCCCCCCCTTGTAGTGCCCCCAGTAGTAGTAGTCCCCCCCCTGTAGTGCCCCCAGTAGTAGTCCCCCCCTTGTAGTGTCCCCAGTAGTAGTAGTCCCCCCCTTGTAGTGTCCCCAGTAGTAGTAGTCCCCCCCTTGTAGTGCCCCCAGTAGTAGTCCTCCCCTTGTAGTGTCCCCAGTAGTAGTAGTCCCCCCCTTGTAGTGTCCCCAGTAGTAGTAGTCCCCAGTAGTAGTAGTCCCCCCCCTTGTAGTGCCCCCAGTAGTAGTAGTAGTAGTCCCCTTATAGTGCCCCCAGTAGTAGTAGTTCCCAGTAGTAGTAGTCCCCTCCCCCTTGTAGTGCCCCCAGTAGTAGTAGTCCCCCCCTTATAGTGTCCCCAGTAGTAGTAGTCCCCCACCCCCCTTGTAGTGCCCCCAGTAGTAGTAGTAGTAGTCCCCTTATAGTGCCCCCAGTAGTAGTCCCCAGTAGTAGTAGTCCCCTCCCCCTTGTAGTGCCCCCAGTAGTAGTAGTCCCCTCCCCCTTGTAGTGCCCCCAGTAGTAGTAGTCCCCTCCCCCTTGTAGTGCCCCCAGTAGTAGTAGTCCCCCCCTTGTAGTGCCCCCAGTAGTTGTAGACCCCCACCCCCCTTGTAATGCCCCCAGTAGTAGTAGTGCCCCCAGTAGTGCCAGACCCCCCCCCCCGACACACATAATATAAAAAACAAAATAAAAACTCCGTCCGGTCAGCGCTACACACGTGGTGCAGTCTGTGTCACAGTGACACAGACTGCAACGGCCCGTGGCCCGGGGGGCACATGGCACCCTGCCCCCCGGCCCAGCCCGTCACTGACTCAATGTCTTTCACTCTCTCCTTCTAACCCTTCATCCAGGGCCGTCTCTTCCATTGGGCTTGTTGGGCAGTTGCCCAAGGGCCCAAAGCTTCAAGGTGCCCGCCAACCCGCCCCCCTGCAGCCGCGGCCAGTTGGTGATTTTTTTAATATTTTTAAAAGCCGGCCGCCGCCGCACTGTATTCCGATCCCCCTTCCCCTGGTGACGAGTACTCACCTCGTCTTCAGTCCCGACTGCTGACTGGTTGATGCGCAATCAGCAGCAGCTACTCCCAGGCCAGGCAGTTTGGGCGTGGCCTTGCCTTGAGAGTTGCTGCTGGCTCCTGCTGTGTGTCCCGCTCAGCCTATCGTCACCGTCTCAGTCTCCTCAGGAGACTCCTCTGCCAGGCACTGCCTCTGTCCCAGCGACTTCCGACCCGGCCACAAGCGCACCACCCACACCACAAAGGTAAGGGCTGAGCTATGCAGCATGAATCAAATCACTGCGCAATACTATAATTATAACTAGACAAAATCTCACTATGACGGGGCTTATTGCTGCAAGAATACCATATCATACTATGAAATAGTATAATACAATATCATAGTATGATATGGTATTATTGCAGCAATAAGCCCCCGGGGGCAGTATGAGAGACATGACTACTCATACATGGCGGCCTATCTCCAGTGCTGCAGCTGCTGTGGGATATTTATTTACTTGTGGGGACAAAAAATTTGCAGGTACATGATTTGACTGCAACTCCACTCCTCTAGTTACCAGGAGCAACCACCAGCGCTCCAGCGTCTATGTTTTATACCTGTTATCCAGTTATTAAACTGAACTGCATGATGTGTGTCACTGTCTAGCAGAGCCGTAACTAGACTTTTTGGTGCCCTGTGTCAGAAAGAGCATTGGCGCCCCCCTCATTTTTCAAAGGGCCATAATGCACCCAAAAAAGTGGAATGGCTTCATGGGGAAGGGCCAGGGAAGAGATAGGGGAGGCCAGGAGATGCTGGGGATGAAATTAGAGGAAGCTACAAGTGAGAATGATAATAAACAGAAATTGGACATGCCCAAACAGCGCCCCCTGACCTGTGGTGCCCTGTGCGATGGCACCTGCCGCACTACCCTAGCTATGGCCCTGATGTCTAGTATGTGTTTCCATCACCCACCGTATCAAACAAGTCCTGCAAGTGCCACCTTTCACAATACCTGTATTGTATAATCTTTTGGATATATATAATGGGTGGGTAGGGGTCCTAGCGCATTGCTTTGCCCAGGGCCCACACTGTGGTTAAGACAGCCCTGCCCTCATCCATAGTCCTAATTTTCTGAACGGCATGGCTGCTTACCCCATTGTCGGCCTGGGGCATGAAGGGCTCACAGGGGGTATGCAATGATAGGGGCCAGTGTTTGAGGGGTGTGGTCAGCCACCAGAGGGGGTGTGGTCAGCCACCAGAGGGGGTGTGGTAAGCCATCACAGACATTTGGCTAACAATTAGGGAAATCTTGGTGTAGTTTCAACAGCAGAAACTTTGCATATCAGTTACTGATGTAATAATATTTCAAGTTATACATGAGGGTACAATGTAGGTTCATTTGGCTGCCAGAGCATCTGTTTGTTCAGAGAATCATTCACAAATTACTCATTGATTGCTGCCATATCTTTCTAAGATTCCACCCCATGCTCTCAGTATATACAGTAACCCTCCCGCTCCAATCCACTATGAGAAGTATCATCACAGCCCCAGACTGCAGATACTGAGGGTAATATTTCAGTACAAATTAAGGTTTTATTTCCATTTTAATAATTTATCGATTTTACATTTAGGAATTAACATCCCTTCCATAAATTTGGGGAATAAGTGCGCTGATCGATTTATACTCTGAAGGTGCCCACACACATAGCGATCTGCACACGATCCCACAATGTGTGCGATTTCCCCTGAACTCTCCCCCGGCAGCTCTACACATGATTTGGAGTAAGAAGCATCCAATCTGACTTAAGATCTATCGCGCATCTTAACTTTTTTTTTCCCCAGTGCATTGTGTCCCAGATTGTCAGATCTGCCCTACTGCATGGCAGATCTGACGATGCGATGTGCGACCTGTCATTAGACCGACGCTGGGAGCCCGACGCCCGGCACTAGGGTTAGGCACTCCTAAAGGAGGGTTAGGGTAGGGAATTAGGTTAGCGATACTTACCTTAATTAGCGATCGGGACCTTCACCCCTGCCGGGCTTCCGCTCTCGGGATTTGAACATGCGGCTGGCGGTAATAACTACTACACCCATGAGATCAGGGATGTAATAGTCACTCTTTCATTATATGTTAATAGGTAATATTAAATATTACCATCACTGAGCTACATGGTGGGTATTTATAAAAATGTCCAGGACTAATGTGAGGCAGCACCAACTATTCACTATTGAATAATTAACGAATTGCCCAATAAATAATCCAAAACTAGACTTATTAATTTTACCATACGGACCCATGAACTCCAACCGTCTGAATTCTCCTTATTCATCTTCTGAGTCCTTCTACGCTATACATATAATTAGCAGATTATCAGTTTATCTATCTCCCTTTCTCTTTGTTTTTGAGAGAGATCTGCAGAACATTAATATAACAGGGAGCTCTGTTGCTGCACAAAATTCCATTTCCCTTGTTACTGTGACTTGGATGGTTGCTATGCCCTATTTGACCTTGGGGTAGATCTGATAGAGACGTATTGCATTATCCTCATTATCTCACTGATGCAATGTGATGGTGGGTACACACTATACAGATATATCTGCAGATGATGGTCGTTCATACACACTGAAAGGCCATCATATGTGTCTGGCTGTGGGTCCCAGCGGCTGGGTTGGGGGCGTGCCCCTCCCTGCGGCTGCCGCTGTGTGTGTACGGGCGGTCTGCAGACCGCCCGTACACACTTGGCGAAGGACAGATATGTCTGCAGACATATCTGTCCATCGGCTGTGCAGCGCAGCCAATGTGATATCTCTGTGAATGATGACGTTCAGACATATTGCGGGTACACACTGGCCGACGGGTTGCATAACAGATCAGTGAGTTTATGTATTGGGTAATTCAACTTGGGTGGGCAGGCAGGGCCGGATTAACAATGGGGCGGATGGAGCTTCAGCTCCAGGCCCCTCATTAAAATAGGCCCACAGCATCTTCCGTTCTGCTGTAGACAGGAATTTTTTTTCCTGCTACAGCAGCCTGCTAGCGGGCATCCAAGACTCCTCCCCCCCAACCGCGAGCCGCGATTCCCCCTCCCACCCCGGGATCAAATACTGACAAATTCATTACATCGCGGCGCAGAGAAATGCTTCACTAGCCTTCCCTGCACCGCATACAGAGTCCCGCGCCTTGTGACGTCACGACGTGCGACATCACTTAAGTTCCACCCTGTGTACGGTCCGCGGCGGTGCCCAGAAAGAAGCAGTCGGCCATGTACTATCGGTGATCTCTGAGGGGCTGCTCGACGGCCAGGGACTGTCCCTCTGAGGTGTCATGTCAGACTGGGTCAGTCGGTCCTGCTGGCTGCTGGTGATCGGGAACAGAAGCCTCATAAGTCTTGCTGGCTGCTGCAGTGCTGCTGACAATCAGTTAGCAGGTATATATACACACACACATATATATGTATGTGTATATGTAGTATATATATATATTATATATATACCTATATATACCATGCAGTATTTGTAGTATATATATTGTGTCTGTGTGTGTATGTATATATATATATATATATATATATATTGAATAATTGTGCAATGAGGCCCTGATTCAGCTGCTTGCTATTTGCGAGCACACTCTCTGAATCAGGGCGTTTTTTTTTTTAACCCGGCCTCCAGGCCGCTCGCTAAGCTGTGGGTGACCACCCACAGCTTTTGCGGGCCGTCTGGCGATGGTCGCGATTATTGCGACCATCCGGCTTGCGAGCCCGAGTGGACTTCCTGCTCTAATAGAGTGATGTCAGTAGGGCCGCCCCCAAAAATGGCAGATGTTCCTTCGGGAATGCCTCCGTTTGTCCAGCCACCCCCCCTACCAGCCTACAAAACGAGGCGAGCTGTCGATCAACATCGACAGCCGCCCCGTCTTGTAGCGAGCCCCGAAGCGAGTGAAGTCCTCACCTGCTCTGTGGCTCGCGCACTCGCAGTGTGCACTCCGTGCGTGCGCATTGGCCCACCATCGACCCACTTGCAAGCGCTATGCGCTCGTGAGCGGGTCTGAATCAGGCCCTGAGTCCACTTGTGCTTAGTCTATGACTTCCATTCTTTAAAAGGGCCGCTTCTCTTAAAAGCTTCACCCAGCCCGGAATTGTGCATTCTAGGAACAGAAAAGCAGAACACAATTGTAAAGTGTATAAACACTTTATAGTATAAAAGCAATCAGTTACTCTCTGTGTTCAGTTAACCGGCAGGGACTCCGGAACACAGGCCCTAATTCACAACCGGACGCTCTGACAGAGCGCTCGCTCTGAATCAGGGCCGGCCCTCTGGTTTTTCTGAATGGCCTCCTGGCAGCTCGCATAGCTCGCTAAGCGCTCGTGAGCGGGTCTGAATTAGGCCCACAGAGCGTTACAGGAGTCCTTTTGGGAAACTGTGCTAATGGGTCCTTGGAGATCAGCGACTGCACCAAGCTTGTCCCATGCTGCTTATTTTAAACTTTGAATGTATTTAACTGATTGCTTTTATATTATAAAGTTTTTATATATTACCAATGGTACAAGCAACAGGAGGCTGAGACAGGCACTCTGGACACATAACAATTATTTAAACAGTAACCTCATAAGTTGAACTTTTCAGAGAACTTTTACTTTTCTTTTGTCAGGCCTGATTTTATGAACATCTTCTATGCGTCCAGAGTGCTGCTCTCACCCTTCTGTTGTATGTATGTATGTATATATATATATATATATTATATTCCGAAGGAGAATGGAGGAGATATCTCAATCTGCTTACTTCTGCAGCAACCGCCCCGTCCTGCTATGGGGATGCCCTGCTAAAGAGAGATCTTGCAACCCCTCTCTGGTGCAGGACGTCCCAAAACGCTTTGCAAATTTTGCCGAAAGAGGAAAGCAGGAGATATTGGAGATATCTCCTGTTTTCCATCCACCTGCTCACTCCATCACCATAGATTTACATGGGGACGGTATTTACCAAGATCAAGAAAGCTTTGTAGATCTGGTTTGCATGGGCTAACACCATCTTTACCTGCTATAGGACTGTCCTGCTGAAAAGGGATTTTGCATTCCCTCTCTGGTGGGCTACAGGACGTCCCAAAGTGCTTTGCATCAACAATCACATCACTTCTATCCAGGGCCGCCATCAGGGGGGGACTGTCGGGACTGGAGTCCCGGGCCCGGACACTTAGCAGAAAGGGGGGGGCCCGGGCCGCTCCTACCCCTGTAGTTTCGGACTTTTTTTATGGAGCGCAGCAGCACTGCTGCTGCTGGCTCCAGTAGATAAGAATGAGCCGGCGGGCACTAGGACCCGCTGCGGCTCTAACATGCCAGGTCGTCCAGCAACGACTGCGCATGCGCGTCAATGCCTGGGACGGAGAGGAGACAAACAGCAGTGGGTGGCACGCGTCGCGAAGCCGGTAAGAAACATGCGCTGCGCTGTGCTGTATGAGGGAGGGGAAGGGACGGGAGGGGAACACACAAGGGGACTGGATGGATACACAAGGGGGACTGGATGGATACACAAGGGGGACTGGCTGGATACACAAGGGGGCCTTGCTGGATACACAAGGGGGCCTTGCTGGATACACAAGGGGGCCTGGCTGGATACACAAGGGGGCCTGGCTGGATACACAAGGGGGCCTGGCTGGATACACAAGGGGGCCTGGCTGGATACACAAGGGGGCCTGGCTGGACACACAAGGGGGCCTGGCTGGACACACAAGGGGGCCTGGCTGGACACACAAGGGGGCCTGGCTGGACACACAAGGGGCCTGGCTGGACACACAAGGGGCCTGGCTGGACACACAAGGGGCCTGGCTGGATACACAAGGGGGCCTGGCTGGATACACAAGGGGGCCTGGCTGGATACACAAGGGGACCTGGCTGGACACACAAGGGGACCTGGCTGGACACACAAGGGAGCTGGCTGGACATACAAGGGGGCTGGCTGAATACACAGAGAAGGGGGGCTGGCTGGACACATAAGGGGGCCTTACTGGACATACACAGATGGGGGTCTGGCTGGATATATAAGAGGGGTTGGCTGGACACACAGATAAGGGGGCCTTGCTGGACACATAAGGGGGGCTGGTTGGACGCACATAAGGGGGATGGCTAGACACTTAAGGGGAGCTGGCCAGACGCTGGTTGGACAGACAAGGGGAGGGGCTGGCTGGACACAGAAGAGGGCAGGCTTGATATTTTTGGCCAAATTTTTTTTCCGTAGGAATAAGGTAGCAGGGGAGGGGGGCCCTGCCGATTTTGTCAGTCCTGGGCCCCACAATATCTGATGGCAGCCCTGCTTCTATCTACAGCACCTTTGCAACTACTGTGCATGTGCGGCTTTCCAGTAGTCACAAGGGGGTCCGTAGATAGAAGTAAAGTGATTGCGGATACGTTTACTTTAATACTTTCTCATCGTCAGCACGGCCTTGTCCTAGTGATTAAAATGGATACATCCGAGCGGAACAAGAATCTCTATTGCCACAATTTGGAGTCTTATGCTGCATATACACGTAGAGATTTTCTGTCCAACCATCCAACTAGTTGACTGGTTGGAATGAAAACCTGGTAATGTATGGAAGCAAATGACAATCAGTAATTTGCTCCTACATGCCGGAAAATAGACAAAAACTGTTGTTTGAACAAATTGTTTAGATCAAACATTTAACAAACTTGTCTGACGACCATTTTCATCTGTTTTCTGGCATTTAGGAGCAAATTGCTGATCATCCGTTACTCCCATACGTTACCAGATATTCATTCCAACCAATCAACTAGTTGGATGGTTGGACAGAAAAGTAAGGTAAGGTCTCTCTTTTTGCATATACAGGGATTTCCCATTCATGACATCACTAGGTGACCCACATAATTGAGGGGTTTCATATTTACTATCACATTAAGCAAAGAGCGGAGGGAGATTGAGGGTTTTTGAAGGTAGGCGCTAGTCACCCCCTTCATAAATTTCAGCTCCAGGCCCATGTAGACCTTAATCTGGCACTGTGGGCAGGCATATCAACAGGCTAATCCCCAAACAAACAGGGGAGCACTAGGACCCCATTGGCTGGTACCATGGAGACATGTGGGGAAAACTTGCAGATTTTTTGCTTTTGCAATGAAATTGTAATGTGGGTGGGCTAGGGCTGTTTGTCATAGACAATTTATTTTCCAGAACTAAATCAACATAAAATAGCAAATTGCCAATTTTTTTTATATTTTTTAAGCTATGAAGAAGGGACAGAGGGAGAGGAAGGCTGTGGAAGACTAGGTGGTGGGACTACAGATTGCCTATTCATCTTTCAGGATGAGCTGCATCTACAGCAGTCACGTACCTCAGCTGGCCAGTGACTTACCCAGGTCCCCTCTGCTCCGCCTGTATGGGGCAGGGTGGGCAGTGATGCCGACCTTGGACTTTGCTACAGTACTTCCAGTGTCATTTCCAAGCAGGACCCTCCACAGAAGCCACCTGACACTACATTGTCCTGCAGCAATGACTGTGCTGGGGACAACTTCTCCTCAGATGAGGGAGGTGCCTCTGCAGAGTGCACTGCAGACCAGACTGAGCGAGTCCTCCCCTCCCGCTGACGACGCATGACGTCACTGCCACCGCTGATTCCATAAAATAGTCAGCGGTGCTAGAGCAGTGAGACTGCCGCGCCACCTGCCACTCGCACTTACCCTCCTCAGAATTGCCCATGCGTGTGAGACGGTTAGACCGTACCCTCTAGCGTTCCTCCAGTCCCAATTCTATGTAAACCATGTTATCAGACATTTCTCAGAAGGGAATTGGGATAGTTCACTCGATAAATTACTGTTATGCCGTCCCCCCAGGTACAGAGCTATTTCAACCCATTACACATTCCTTCGAGATATCTTGGACTATTCCAAGATATCTTGGACTATTCCAAGATGTCTGCGAGGTATGGCTAAATGGCTGACATACTTTCCCTCTCTAGATATCCCAACGCTTTTCAAGGAAAGCATTTTCAGCTAGCATATATGTATATGTACATAACTTTTCCTCAACACATATCATCATGCTTATCTGGCACCAGGGAGAGGCAGGTATGTACCATTGTTTATGGGCTTGCCCTATTATTAAATACTTTTGGAACCTCGTACGGCAATATGCTGTGGGAAAACTTGTCCATCATGTTCCCTTCACCCCGGAATGGTCTCTTTTAGGGATATTTGACTCCAAGCAATGAATAATCCTGGGAGGCAAAAAATTGTTCCTAGCTCTTAGTGCAGCTGGTCGAAAGACCATATTGCGAGGTTGGATCCATGACATTGTGATACCCCCAATTCTGGGAATATCACTAATAAGATGTCTGGTTTATGTGGGATAGATGTGTCTAATATTTATTTGGGTCTGCATGATGCCCTAGGGCTGTGATGTGTATTATTTATGTACTGGACACTGGCATTTGTATGCCTTATATTATGCACGCTGGACTGTCTCTATTCCCCTTTACCCCCCCTCCCCCGGGATTATGAACTGTCCACAGCCATGGACTGTTAATGGTGGGGTGGCGCCGGGTCTGGACTGCCCCACTGGACTTGAGGGGGAGCCAATCTCGCCCTCCTACAGTGATATATGGCTATTGTGACTGTAATGTAGCACACGCACCCAGCGGGAACAGAGGCAGCGCGTGTCAAGGATCTGGACAGAGCCTTTAAGAGGAGCTGCCCAGCTGACTGGCAGGGAGTCCTGAGGGAGCAAAGTTAGCGCAGGGTCTGCGTGCTTACCATGGAGCCCGGTGGATCATTGACAGGAGTCGCGGGAGCTGGGAGAGCTGGTCCGCTGTTCAGTGTCGGACTGGAACATGAAGGGCCCACCAGGGGAATGCAGTGTAAGGGGCCCATGGTTAAGGGGTGTGGCCAGCCACCACAAATACTTGGTTAACCAGTAAGCAAATCTGGTGTAGTATCTATAGAAAGGAACCAATCACCCATGATCAATGGTACTACTCCACCAGGTAACTGACCATCTAATAGAGTAACAATGTATGGTTTGAGGTCTGGAACCTGGCACCTAGAGGAGTGGGTGGGCCGTCAGGCAGTGGCGCCCACCGGGGATTTTCCCTGTTCCCCTGTGGGCCAGTCCAACCCTGCCGATGCTTAAGATTCCCCCACCCAATGGGGTGACAGGACGTCCGGTGCTTGCTGGGAAGAGTGGGCGAGCCGGAGTGAAGCGGAGGCGGGTAGTGAGAGGCAGGAGGTGTCGGAGGCTGACTCAAAGGAAAGAGGTGTGTCGGAGGTGGAGACTCCCTCCCATCGCCTGTACAAGCTGCCAGATAGGTCTGTAAGATAAGGAGCATATAACATCATCCCCCATTAAAGTGGTGCTATACTGCACTAGGTTAACTGAACATTTAACCAAATAGGGACAGAGACTAAGGGGTCTGTTTATTAAGCAGTTTTAGGAGAAGTGAAGAGTGAAAAGTGATAAGGTGCCAGCCAATCAGCTCCCAACTGTCATTTTTCAAACACAGCCTGTGAGATGGCAGTTAGGAGCTGATTAGCTGGCACCTTATCACTTTCTTATCACTTTTCACTCTTCACTTCTCCTAACACTGCTTAGTAAATAGACCCTTATGCCTGCCAGTTCAGCTATAGTAAATCAGGCAGTGAGAGTACATTAAAAAGAAAGAGTCTGGGATCGATAATTATCCTTTCTGCAGTGGAGTAGTGGTCAGACCCAGCACCCAACACAGACCCCTTAACCCATGCTAGCAGGGCAACACGCCTCACAGCTCCTACATTAAAAAGGAACTTGTTAATCACCTAAAGGAAAATAAAAGTGAGTCCAGAAGAGTTGCAATTTTAATAGTAAAGACCATTTAATAAGAACAGCTTCTGTTCAGTATAGGAGATTAAACACAGTTGCAGCCCACTGGCTTATGGTCTGGCAGCATCTCCTAATGTCAGGATCATCAGCTCCCGCATATAGCAACAGATGGAGATAGTTGTATAGCAAATTAGACTTGTCTGCAGGAAGTGTCCAATTTTCGGACTACATTAAGCCTGATAAAAGTTATTTATGCTGCACATACTTTCCCTTTGCAACAATTGCTACACTACATGTCAACATTGATACAATTGGATACAGCCAATAATATTATTGTGGCCAGCCAGTTAGATTGCAATTGACAACTGTGTTATCTATTCTGAGAAGATTTAACCCTTACCTCGCTAAACGGGACACTTCCTGAACCAGGACAGTAAAAAGTGAGGAGAGGAAAGTTTGCAGGATCTATTCAAGTCCTTAAGTCATGTTACTAACACCCGTGAATAGAACCACCGGAGTATACTCATTTTAGGCAAAGGCAGCTTTCTTCAGGGACAGCTACAGGCTATCTAATATCTCTTTTCCACCAAAAACCCAGGTCCGACCTGGGTTTTTGGACATGGTTCCAACCCTGGTCAGACCCATTTACACTGCACCTTTGATCTGGGTTACTCCCAGGTCAGCCCTGTTCACACTGAACTCAGGTCTGCCCTGCTAAACCTGTGAGGTCATAAAAAGTGGGAGGTGAATGCTCCACAACCACCAATCCGCTCATTTTAGGCATGATCCAGATCAGATAACCTGGGTTGCACTGTTTACATTGCACCATTACCTGGGTCCATCCTGGGTCCAACCCTGGTAGCTACCTGGGTTGGATTGCAGGGTCACTTGACCCAGGTTATTTTTCAGGGACCCTTTTACACTGAGCTGCGACCCGGGTAGACCCAGCAAAAACCCAGGTTTTTGCTCTGGTGTAAAAAGGGGTATTAAAGAGGTTCCAAGCCCGGGCTTGCAGCATTCAAGGGCCAGCGACAGTATTACCATCAGTGGCAGTGTAGCATTCACAGATAACTTCAGATATCCTAGCAACATAGCTTTAAAGCCTTGGTTATTGAAAAGTGCACCAACACAAGGGGTTCTGGCCAGATATTCAGGGACAAAATGTTCACTATGTTGCAAATATTGTTTTATACAAACGGTTAATGGTATTATTATATGGGGTGTGGGTAAAATAGTGTATTGCTAACCCCTCTACCTTGCAGCACAAGAACGAAGTGTTCCTGTTAAATAAAATTACTCAAGGATCCGAGTGTCTTTCCTGTAGTCTTATGCATGTATACATTGTTTTAATGTGAATTGTTGTTTCAACTTTGTCTTGCACCACTTTGCTGTTTTGTGAAATGGTTATGTGCGAATAAATTAAATGTATTGTTGATATTTGTTTTGAATAATTTGGAAGACTTATGGTGCATACACACGATCAGATTTTTCCTTCAGATATGAACGATAACGATTTAAAAATCGTTCAGTCGTTCATATCTGAAGGAAAATCGTTCATATCTGACATGCCTGAACGATGGACGATCAACGATGCGCGTTCCCGTTTGTCAGATAACGATATCTGACATCTGATGGGTTTGCAGTCAGACTTGGACGATTCCATTCATTTTAATGCAGTCAAAAATCGTTCAATCGTTCAAAACTTTGGTAAAATCGTTCAAATCGTTTAATCGTTCAATCGTTCATCTGACAAGTCTGACAAGTCTGACCGTGTGTATGCTCCATTAAGCTGCATACACACACAACGATTTTGTTACCAACGATTTTATGAACGATTTTTATGAACGATTTTCTGTCAGATTATCTGTCAGATTTTTTTAAAGTGTAATGAACGATTTTTTTGAACTACAAACGATTTTTGCATATTCCCTTAATGAAAATCGTTCAGTTGACAAGTCTGACTGAACTACAAACGTGAACGCGGATGAACGACAATCGTTCATTGCTTGACTCAGAAAGTGAACGATTTTTTCAAACGATTATCGTTAAACAATATCGTTTAACGATAATCGTTCAAAAAATCGTGTGTGTATGCACCTTAACAGACGAACCAGGAACTGTGGGTCTCATTCAGAGCCGCTCGTAAGCGGCCGTTCGCTCGTTCCGAGCGATGTTCACACATCTGCGCATGCGTACAGTTTGTAATACGCATGCGTGGACCAGTCAGTGCGGCCGAAAATAGTTAGTTCGCTAAATAGCGAATGCCTGCTATTTTGAGTGACAGGAGGAGGCGTATGTGGGTGCTAACAGGGGAAGGTGCTTGAAAACAGGGAGTGGAAATCAGAACGCAGGCGTGCTTAAAGGTCAAAACGGGCGTTTTATGGGTGTGCATAATTAAAACAGCAGCGTCATCGACCACGTCACTTGGTTATTTTATAGCCAGAACTGCTCGCAAGATTGCGGTAGGAAAAACCAGCCACAAGAATAGCGAGCAGTTCATACGCTGTTCGATGTACTCGATTAATCTATTAAATATGGACATGACGTAGGATGCGAGCGGCCAGGGGGCGTATTTTTCCAAAAAATGACCGCATGTTTTGTTCGCTCGTTCAGACATGGAGGCGTCAACAGACCGCAAAGAGCGAACGGTTCATTTGAATAGCCAACCCTTTTTTCTGAACGAGCGAGCGCAAATAGCGTCCGGCTCTGAATCAGGGCCTGTATTTGGTAAGAAATCCACACCTTATTACACAATTCAATCCTAGTGGTCGGGGTAGCACAACATGTCACCACAATTACCTTTTTGTTTTTGGACAAACTGCATCTTTTGCTCAGAATGGACTGAGTAGAAACATTGGGGGCAATCCAATTAGCCACGAGTGGTGCGAATCGAGTGAGATTTGCCGTTGCCACTGCATTCAAACGCCGGCAACGGCACCGCATCTCGCTGCCCTCTTCAAGGCTCAACGTGCTCAATTTTGTACGCCACCCTATGGTGCTGCGCACAGTTTTGAGCGAGTTCAGCCTGCCGTCAAGTGCGGCCATTCCCGCGATGACCTCGCAAGTCCATCGTGTATATTTGGATTTACCTCATTATGTAATAAGGAGGATAAGGAGGGACAGGCAGGCCGGTTTTTTACATTATGGGAATCTAATATTGATACCTTACCACTCACAACTAAACAGCAAATTCATAATAGCTTACACCAGACCACTTTGTACCTCACTCGAATTGTAGCGCAGGATCCCCCTATTCATTTCTAGAGACAAATTGTTTAACTGCTGCCTCCCCCCCCCCCCAGGATTATTGAGTGGATGTAGTTAATTTACCGGTGTCCAGAATGTCGGCCGCCAGAACTCCGACGTGGAAAGCCCCGACTTGGGAGTCTAAATCCCGACGCCTATCTTTAGCCCAACGCTGAGATCCCGAACGAAGGTAAGCGGGGTATGTTAGGTGTTAGCCGTGGGTTGGGTTTAGGGACCCCCGGGGGAGATTAGGATTAGGCTATGGAAAGGGGGACTTAGGCACCACCAGGGGGAGGTTAGGGTTAGACACCCCTCTGCCCCGGGAAAGTTAGGGTGCGGGAAGGGGGGGGGGGGGGGGTTACGGTTAGGCACCACTAAGGGAGGGTTAGGGTTAGTGGGGGACAGTGGAGGGTTATGGTACTTACCAGCCCCAGTCAGGATGTAGAGCGTTCGGCTTCCGGCGTCTGCATTACATACCGATTCCTCATTGAGTTAGTTATTCTAATTGCACTACAGAATTTGTTTGTTTTTACAACAAATGTGTATTTCAGATTCTACTGTTGATCTTAGCTCCTTTCTGTTTATCTGTAATACTATATTATTGTATTACTGGGTAATGGTTAGAAAATTTATTGCGTCACCTCTTCTTCTTTTCTGATACAGTATCTGCAATGTTTTATTGCCCAGTACTTTATGTTTCTGTGCATTCTAATGCCTCAAATAAAAATTTACAAAAATAAATAAATGACATTTTGTTGACCCATGAAATCTGATGCCTGAGGCAGCTACCTTAAAGGCACATCCCCTGGATATGGTACTTTTTTATTTTTTTAATATCAAACAACCATTAAGTTATCGTCTGAGAGGAAACGCTGTTAATAAGAGATCGAAAAATTCTTTCTGACTTGTTTACAGTGATGTCCCGTTAATGTTTAACACTAATGGTGGTTGGAGTGCCGCTCCCGTGTACAGAGGGCACAGGAGAGAATACGAGACTAAGAACACATAAGCACCCCAGTAAGTCAGTTACACACATGACATCATGAGTCACGTGTGCAATACAAAAGCTTATCTATACAATACTATGATAACTGGCAGGTGCTCGGTCAGGCCATCGTTGTCATGTGATTAACAGTGTTTTCTTTGCAAAGAATATTACACGGGGCTGTTTATGGAAAAAGAATTACCCAGGGCAGCAACTAAGTATGGGGCTCCTATTTCTAGGACAGTGTAGATGATGATTTGGGGGAGATTTATTAAACCTTCTAAAGAGGGCAATTAGAGGTGTTGCCCATAGTAACCAATCAGAATGCAGCTGGTGCACTGCACTGGGACCCACAGTGATCAAGAGCCCGCAGCCGGGTGGCCTTGGTTGGTCTGTTGACAGCTGTGCCACCTGGCTTGGGAAGGGAGCCCAGCCTGATGTGGTTATGGTTACCAGTAGTAACTTTAGCTGGGATTCCGCCAGACAGTGCTGTCCGGGATTCTCAAGGTGGGGCACGACGCCAGTGATGTCACTGTCAGTGCCTCCCAAGCTGGCCCTCTCTGCTGCTCCAACCCACCTGTGGTGGCCACGTGACTCTCCTCTCCTGTTGCTCTCTGACCTGCGCTTTCTTTTGCCTGAAATGCCGGAGATGGGTGTAAGGTGGGCAGGAAGCATGGTCTGCAGGAAACAGGTACTAAGATGGGACCTGTTTGGGTAGGAGGGGGACATTTTTATGGACAGGGTTTTTTTTTTACTATTTAATCTGAGTCCTCAAACCACTGACACCAGACATCTCTGAGCACCCCATTCTCTGACACCCCCCAGCCATCGCTCCAGCACCACATTATCTGACACCCCCAGCCATCATCCCATTCTCTGACCCCCCCTGCCATCTCTCCAGCATCCCATTCTGACACCCCAGCCATCTCTTAGCACCCCATTCTCTGACACCCACAGCCTTCTCATCACCCCATTCCGACACCACCAGCCATCTCCCCAGTGCCCCATTCTCTGGCTCCCCAGACATCTCTTATCACCCCATTCTCTGACAACCCCAGCCATCTCTCCTATGCCCATTCTATGATACCCCCGGCCATCTCCACAGCACCCCATTTTCTGACACCTCCAGCACCACATTCTGACACTCCCAGCACACATACTCACGCACACGGGTTATTTTATCCACACTTAGGGCCTGATTTAGACCTGCTCGCAAGCGCTATGCGCTCACAAGCGGGTCAATGGACGGGATGTTTGCACACACCGTATGTGCACAGTGCGTGCGCAAGTCCCGTAACGAGAGAGAAATTCTCTCGCTCTGGGGCTCGCTACAAACAGGGCGGCTGTCGATGTTGACCGACAGCTCGTACAGTTTTGTAGGCGGGGAGGCTTGCCAAACGGAGGCCTTCTCGAAGGAACGCCTGCCATTTGGGGGTGGGACCCACAGTGATCAAGAGCCCGCAGCCGGGAAGCTTACTGGGGCTTGCGGCAGACGAGACCCTACCACAAGGGTCTCGTCGCAAGCCCCGATGGTCGCGACCATTACCTGGCCACTTGCAATAGCTGTGGGTGGTCACCCACAGCTTAGCGAGCGGCCAGAAGGCCGGACTCCCCCCCCCCAAAAAAAAAACAAACGCCCTTCAGACCTGCGAGCTGCCTTCGGGTCTGAATCAGGGCCTGAGCACACATACTCACACATACACAGGTTCATTCTGTCCATGCTTAGCACACTCACACACACGGGTTCATTCTGTCCATACTTAGCACACTCATACTCACACACGGGTTATTCTATCCATACTTAACACTCATACACAGAGCCGTAACTAGACTTTTTGGTGCCATTTGCCAGAAAGAGCATTGGTGCCCCCCTCATTTTTCAAAGGGACATAATGCACCCAAAAAAGGGCCATGGCCTCATGGGGAAGGGCCAGGGAAGAGATAGGGGAGGCCAGGAGATGCTGGGGATGAAATAAGAGGAAGCTACAAGCAAGAAGGATAACAGAAATGTGACAGGCCCAAACCGTGCCCCCTGACCTGTGGTGCCCTGTGCGATGGCAGCAGCCGCACTACCCTAGCTACGGCCCTGCTCACACACACGTTAATTCTGTCCATGCTTAGCACACTCATACTCACACAGGTACATTCTGTCCATAGTTAGCACACTCATACTCACACACTTGGGTTCATTCTGTACATGCTTAGCACATACATACATGGGTACATTCTGTACATATTTATCACACTAATACTTGCACACATAAGTTCATTCTATCCATGCTTAGGACACTCATACACAAACGGGTAATACTGTCCATGCTTAGCACACTCATACTCACACACACACATACGGGTTATTCTGTCCATACTTGGCACACTCATACACTGTCACAATTGGTGTCCGCGAGTTACCCGTCTCAGGTGGTGATCGGGTTTCAACGGAGGCCGGCATGACTGGAATCACAGATAATGTAGATAGCTCTATTTATAAGACTTGTGTAGCAGTGAAAACTGCCTTTGATGATAAATGACAGGAACTGGAGAGACCAGACTGGGACCGGCAGGAAGACTTGTTGAATTGAACTGATGAACTAAGAACTTGACTCTGGACTGGAACAACGTGGACTGAACTGATGAGCTTGACACTGGACTGGAACAACGTGGATGGCTGAAGGGAAGTCAGGTAATGCTGAGATGAGGGCTAAACAGGGTAATCTGGAATTTCTATGACAAAGACTGGAACTCAGGTGCAGGCTGGATTGGATAATTGGGAATAACAGGTTTCAGGAAGGAATGGGTAGGTTTGGGAATTTTAGGTTCAGGGAGGGAGTAGGTAGGTAAAAGGGGCAGGAGTTGATCCACAGCAGGAAGCTAGGCAGGGTGACACGATGCAGGTTTACAGAGTGCCAGGAACCAACCAGGAGTAGGACTAGCAGCAGAGCACAGGCCAGGTATTGCTGTAACAGGATGTCTGGATGACAGGTATTACTGTAGCAGGTTTTCGGGATGCACCAGGGGTTGCTGTCAGCAGGCTTACTGGATTGCCAGGTTTGGCTGTAACAGGTTTTCTGGAAGCACCAGGGGGTTGCTGCCAGCAGATTTACTGGATTGCCAGGTACAGCTGAAACAGGTTTTCTGGATAGCGCCAGGGATTGCTGTAGCAGGTTTCAGTGATATACTTGAATACTTGAATGCAGGAACAGCATGAACCATACACCACGGGAAGACGAGATGTTCAGGCCCAGAATGCTATCAGGAGAGGATATATATACCATGGGTCTGGCAGCAATTGGTGGATACGGACAGGTGGTCTGGTAGTAGTATTCTGAGTGGTGGAAGGCACAACATGCAGAGGGAGTATTCATCTCTGCAGCTCTGAGAATCAGAACCACACCTGTGATTCCAATCAGGGCTAGCAGTGCTCACAGACAGAGAAGAGGCCAGGTGCAATAATCAGAGCAAATCCTCCAGGCAAATTACACACACAGATCCATGGGGGAGCTGACAGGGGTAAGTCCCAGGGCAAAAAGGTGACAACTAGACAGGGTCGTGACACACACACATACGGGTTATTCTGTCCATGCTAAGCGCACTCATACACAAACACACACAGGTACATTCTGTGCATCATTCCCGCCTTTCTGGCGATTACAGGCATTGGAAAGCGAGGGGTGGGGCCACAGCCTTGTTATGGATGACATTTCCTGGACACTTTGATGGAATCTACTTCTCCATTGTTGCCGCTTTGTTCTTTCATATATTAAAATTCAATGTCATTTTTTGATGAACGAATTCTGTTGCTCAGGCAGCTAAATGTAAATGATACGGCCATTACCAGGGGCAATATGTTTGCATTAATTGGCCGCTCATTCACTCAGGAAGAGGAAATGGCTTTTGGAAAATGCTTTTACGCATAAATCAGAAAAAGAAAAAGTAACGGGAAAGCCATTTCCCCTCAGAATATACGATTGCCCCCACCGCCGGCCCATCTAATATTTGTGCTATAAGGGTGACTGAGGCTCTTTCTGTGCTGCAAGTAAACAAGGGCGTGATTCAGAGATGGACGCAGAATCCGCCGCAGCAGCATCTATTGGCAGTCCTCTGTCTGCGACATTATGCAAATGGCACTACAAAGTCCTTACCTTGGGTACATCCGAATGGTAGTCGCACCATCGAAATTTGTGCCAGCCCTCTAGCAGGTGCAGATTCTCCGTCTGAATACAGCCTCCTATCAAGGGCGTATGAAGAGAGGAGGGGGCCCGTGGTCACTCCCCGTTCAGGGCCCCCTTCTCTCTGTCTGGAGGCCGCCGCACACTAAGCCTCAGCAGGCTCTGGGCAGTGGTCTGTGCCCGGAGTCTACTGCGCATGTGCAGGTCACCGGGGAAATTACGCGGCAGCCATTTTCCCAGTGATTTCCCTACTGCGCATGCGCAGAACACCGGGAAAATGGCCACGGTGGCCATTTTCCAGGCATTTTGTGTAGCACCTCTACAGCCGATGGGGGACTTCGGAGAGGTAAGTATTAAAGAGCATGGGTGCAGGGTGTGTGGGCCCCCCTTGGACCCAGAGGCCTGTATGCACCGCACACCCTGCACCCATTATAGATATACCCCCGCCTCCTATACCTACCTCAGCCACTTTCACTAAAACGACCGCGACACTCCCAAAACACGCCCATTCAACAGACCAGTTTTGCACAAATTTCTAGCCTCCTCCCAGTCACCGCCCAGGAATGCACCTCACTTTTCCAGCAGGAATTTCCGCCCACGCGCAGTTGCATAAAAGCGCTGAACTACATGAACATCAGCATCGCACTTCAGCTTAATGATCCTCTACCCCTAGAATCCTGCCCAGAAAAGGTCAGAGGGGAAAGAGCCTGATATTATTGTCAAGCACAGAGCAGACATAAGGGAAGAGAATCCTGCCGTGACTTGCAAAATTGAAAATCAGGGGCCTATTTATAAATAAGCCTCTATCTCTCTGGCGATCAGGCAGATGTCTGTATGAAGCTTATCGCTGCGATAAGAGCCCAGTAGAGGGTAGATTTACTACAGAGTGGTTTGCCAAAGCTGCCAATCATCTGCAGCTTTGACTGCTAGTTCTAAAACAGCAATAGGAATAAACCAGGTTTGTTTAGAATTGCTTCCTAATGCTGCTGAGGGGACTCTGGAGCAGCTCTACCGGAATCGGGAGGTCAGATGAGTAATCAGGGGCAGGGAGGGAGGCAGTAGGCTCCGTGTGGCATGGAGGGGTAGGCTTTGTGTGGCGTGGGGGTAGGCGGGTAGGCTCGGTGTGGCTTTAGGCTACATGTAGCTTGAAGGTGGTAGGGGGGTACATTTGCTTTTTACCATACTTATCTGTATACCATACCGTTGTATATACACTCCTTTAGAGCACTGTCTATACAGTAATTGTCCCGACTTTCGTGGCTTGTGGACTCTAACATTTACAGAATCACATGACTTAAGTGAAATGAACCAACCTTCATTACAGAGTCCATGTACCAGCAATCTTTGCATTGACTGTTGGCTAGATTTAATGCTGACTCACTCTTTCGGTCATGCATGATGAATTACCACTTGATTCACTTGCTTTACATTCCGAGGCCTTATGTCCCATTTTGTGACACTTGAAGCACTTGTACTTGGGCCTATTAAGTTTCATGCCGTTTAACAGTGGAATTCTAAGCATTTGTCTCAGGGATATGGGTTCTTGAAACTGCAGTTGTTTGGCCCATTCAATCTCCATTGATAGCTTAGCAGCTCATGACTCCAAAGCTACTACAAGAAAATCATAAACTGGCGTAAGGTTTTGCAGCATCACCACTGCAACCTCTTTATCCTCCACTTGGATACCTACTGAAGTCAATTGCTGAGATATAGACAGCATCCTATCTATATTTTTTTATATTTTTGCATACAACTAGCTTGCCATACAAAGTGTGTCGCAGGGCGTTCTCTCTCAACAGATGCAATAGTTATAGTAGCTTCCATTCTCGGGACAAGTCTTCAGACAATTATTTTATATTTTCACAGACTTGTCCCTGTTTCCAGAACTACTTATAAAAAAATTATACAAAAAAAGCTGTCGGTACTGTGACCATTGAGTACCATCAGAAAAAAGCAGTTTATATGTATACTGGTGTATCCTCTTTCACCCAGCGTTTTTGCACCATATAAAGCGAGACGCATGGCACGACTTAGATGCAGCACCATTGATAGTAGGATTCATAGTTTCACTTTCTAGCATCTTTTTCGCATCACAGCCGTAGACAATCAGACGTGTACTATAGTGTACTGTGTACCATTGAGTAACATCAGAAAAAGAGCTGTTTGTATATACAGATGTGTCCTCATTTATCTAGCAACTTTTGCGCCATATGATGCGAGACGTCTGGCGCAACTTAGCCGCAGCACCACTGATAGCGGGACTTGTGCTTTCGCATTTTAGCGACTTTGTTGCATTACAGCCGCAGACAAACATACTTGTAGTGGGGACTTAGGATTCGCAATTTCTCGCAAACCTGGCAGTGTAACCTCGCACAATGCTGCATGGCGGGACAAGTGGCGCTGCTCTGTTGCATCGGTCTTGCCTTTATTCTCATATTAATGTATTTTTCGCGCTACTATTGCATGCAATTCCAGTAGACGTGTACAGGGAAAGTGTAGCAAGTGCTTTGGTGACATTACTGGTTCGAAAAAGATGCAAAGTGAGTAAATTATTGGGTGAAGAAGACACATGGCGCGGCTTAGTCACATTTTTCATGGTACGCCGAACAGGGCTAATTGGAGCGATTTAGGGATAGGTATATTTGGACACACCTGTATATATTTGCAGCTGTAAAGTTATATATTCAAATTGAATATTAATAAATATGTATTTTGCAAATAGGGGTGTGCACCGGCCACTTTTTGTGCTTTGGTTTTGGATCTGAATCTTTCTTCGTGTTTTGGATCTGGATTGGTTTTGCCAAAACCACCCTTCCGTGTTTTGGGTTCTGGGTTTTGTGTTTTGGATCTGTATTTTTTTGAAAAAAAGCATAAAAACAGCTAACATCACAGAATTTGTAGGTTTTTCTGCTCCTATGCTATTATTAACCTCAATAACATTCATTTCCACTCATTTCCAGTCTATTCTGAACACCTCACACCTCACAATATTGTTTTTAGGCCAAAAGGTTGCACCGAGGTAGCTGGATGACTATGCTAAGCGACACGAGTGGGTGGCACAAACACGTGGCCCATCTAGGAGTGACACTGCAGTGGCAGACAGGATGGCAGTTTAAAAAACTAGGCCCCAAATAGTACATAATGCAAAGAAAAAAAAGAGGTGCAAGATGGAATTGTCCTTGGGCCCTCCCACCCTTATGTTGAATAAACAGGACATGCACACTTTAACAAACCAATCATTTCAGCGCCAGGGTCTGCCACACGACTGTGGCTGAAATGATTGGTTCGTTTGGGCTCCCATAAAACAAGCTGGCAATTAATCTGTCCCTGCACAAACCGGCTCTATAGAGGCAAGATGTCATCCTCATCCTCCTCATCCACCGATTCCTCACCCTCTTCAGTGTTGTCCTCATCCTCACAGAGTATTCATTCGTCCCTGCTGGAATCCACCACCACAGGTCCCTCTGTACGTTCTGGAGGCTGGTCTCCCTGGAAGAATTGACCATTCATTTTGAAGAACATCATCTTCTCCACATTTTGTGGAAGCAACCTCCTACGCCTTTCGCTGACAAGGTTCCCGGCTGCACTAAACACTCTTTCGGAGTATACACTGGAGGGGGGGCAACTTAAGTAAAATAGAGCCAGTTTGTACAGGGGCCTCCAAATTGCCTCTTTTTCCTGCCAGTACAGGTACGGACTGTCTGACATCCCTACTTGGATGCTGTCACCGATGTAATCCTCCACCATTCTGTCAATGGTGACAGTATCATATGCAGTGACAGTAGACATGTCAAAAATTGTTGGCAGGTCCTTCAGTCCGGACCAGATGTCCAAACTTGTTCCTGTCTGCCCTGCATCACCGCCAGCGGGTTGAAAAAATAATATTTTCCGGCACTTTGGAGGTTACACCACCCTTCAACAGACGAGCCAGCTGGCTCTTGACTTATGACACAGGCGCACGCTTGGCGCTACTTTGTTGATGCATGTGCGGCTACAGCGCACACAAGTCACAAACACAGAAAAAGGTTTTTTGGGGTTTTTCTGGAGCGCACTTTGAGGGTTACACCACCCTTCAACAGACGAGCCAGTCAGCCCTTGACTTATGACACAGGCGCACGCTTGGCGCTACTTTTTTGATGCACGTGCGGCTACAGCGCACACAAGTCACAAACACACAAAAAAATAAATTCCTCCATTTTGGGGTTTACACCACCCTTCAACAGACGAGCCAGCCAGCCCTTTACTTATGACACATGCGCACGCTTGGCGCTACTTTGTTGATGCACGTTCGGCTACAGCGCGCACAAACAGAAAAATATATATTTTTTTGCACTTTGGGGGAGCACCCTTGATGGACAGAGCACCCTTTGGACAACACTACAGCACCCCTTTAGGACTACAGCCTTTATGGGACACTGCACAACACAGCCCAGCCAGCGCCTATGGACAACAGCAGCACAACACAGCCCAGCCAGCCCCTATGGACTTTGGAGTGGACACAGCCCCTATGGACGACAACAGCAGCACAACTCCCACCCTCCCTCTTCACTGTCCACAGCCGGAGTGAAAAATGGCGCCGACGCGGGTACTTTTTATAGAATCCAAAACCCGCGAGAATCCGACAGCGGGACGATGACGTTTTGTCTCGATTTCAGATCCGAGTCAGGTGGGAAAACTCGAACCTGACTCGTATCCGGCTCGGATCGGGGGGTTCGGATTTCAGATCTCCGAAACCACTCATCTCTACTAAAAAACTGCTTGTTCTAATTGTTGTTTACTTGCATAAAGTATAAACCCCCCCCAGGGTTTTGCTGATTGTGGAAGAGGATTACAATGCTTTGGACTCTTGTTCTTTTGGCACATTCCTTTGTGTTGTAAAATAATCAAATAATCTCAGGGATAACAGACTTTGTGATTATAGTTAGGAGGAAATCTGTCTTCTCTACAGTTATGAAGATTGACCAAACTGCCTCTGTTAAAAGTTAATGCTACCCGTATATATCCAGCTAATACACTTTAGGGATTTACTTAACCTTGGCTGGAGATAAAGGACCTCATTCAGAGTCGGTCGTTGCGGCCGCACGGTCGTACGCCACTGATGTTCGCTAAACTGCGCATGCGTAAAGTTCGCAATGCGCAGGCGCAAACTAGCGGCTACGATCAGAAATTTCTCTCTCCTTGAACACCGCCAGGTCGGTAGTTTGAGTGACAGAATGAGGCATTTGTGGGTGGTAACGAGAAGGTGCTTGAAAACGGGGGTGTGGAGATCCGAACGCAGGCGTGCCTAATTATGCGAACGGCGTTTTATGGGAGTGCATAATTAACAAAGTAGTGTCATGGCACACGTGACAGGAGGGTTTACACTGACATGATCGTAGAGCTTAAGAGAGGGTATGGTCAACCTTTAGCTCTACGACCAGTTCCGATGGATTCCGATGGTCTCGATTAATCCTTATATCCCAGGAGATGACGTGTGTGGTGAACGAGAAGGGGGCGTGATGTAGTCTTACGGCCGCTTCTTACCCTCGGTCGTTCAGCTAACGATCTCATCTTAGGACCGCAACTTGTGATCGCTTCATTTGCATATCCGGCCCCTTTCCCCTACGACCGTGCGGCCGCAACGACCGACTCTGAATGAGGTCCAAACTCCCAGCCAACCAGCTCCTGTCATTTTTCAAACACATTTTTCAAACACAGCCTGTGACATGGCAGTTAGGAGCTGATTGGCTGGTACTTTATTTCCCTTCACTTTATCTCCATCCAAGGCTTAGTAAATAGACCCCTCAATTACTCTTCCACCTCTTGTGAAAACTCTCGCAGTGGTCACGGTGCAATCTCTGGATTGTGGCCCTCATTCAGAGCCGCTCGTAAGCGGCCGCTCGTTCGTTATGAGCGATGTTCGCTCATCTGCGCATGCGTACGGATTGTAATACGCATGCGCGAACCAGTCAGTGCGGCCGAAAATCGTTTGTTCGCTAAATAGCGAATGCCTGCCATTTTGAGTGACAGGAGGAGGCGTATGTGGGTGGTAACAGGGGAAGGTGCTTGAAAACGGGGAGTGGAATTCAGAACGCAGGCGTGCTTAAAGGTCAAAACGGGCGTTTTAAGGGTGTGCATAATTAGTACAGCAGCGTCATTGACCACGTCACTTGGCTGTTTTATAGTCAGAACTGCTCGCAAGATAGCGGTAGGAAAAACCAACCACAAGAATAGCGAGCAGTTCATACGCTGTTCGATGTACTCGATTAATCTAATAAATAGCGGACATGACATATGATGCGAGCGGCCAGGGGGCGTATTTTCAATTTTACGACCGCAAGTTTTGTTCGCTCGTTCAGACATAGAGGCGTCAACAGACCGCAAAGAGCGAACGGTTCATTTGAATAGCCACCCCTTTTTTGTGAACGAACGACCGCAAATAGCGTCTGGCTCTGAATCAGGGCCTGTGTTCATATCTCCTTTGGGTCACTGGCCAATCACAGCCACCATATTTTGGAGCTCAGAAAAAGGAGCTGGTTACTGACCCACACTCCAGTCATAAGTAAAACTGATCTCAAGATGTGCCACCATTAAGCAATAATCATATTAGATCTTATCCAGGTGGTATGTAAACCCTTCTGAAGACCACCAGTTTAGACCAACTAGAGCAGCCAGTGTGGGAACGTACGCTGGGGCTCCCACACATCACCAGGGTCATGCATATCCTGGAGCCTGAGGCAGTCCCATGATAAAATAAAAAGCATCGAATTCTACAAGCCAAACAAAGACACACATTTCTAGACAATTGTCTCACGGTGGAACTTATGGTTGTGATTTGCCTTCCACAGCGGCCATCTTGAATCGGGAAGTTACACAGAGAACAGCTCAAACGAAGCCAAAATGCTCTTCTAACAGTATCAATCTCTTTTTTTTTCTTCTTAATTCTTCCTCACCACAAGCTCTTTTTGCTTTTCCGTTCCTCTCTCCATTTATCAATAAAATAAATGTTCATTACACATGAGCACATTTAAGTACCTCACAGCTTCCCACACAACCAGGGGCGCCGAGAGGGCGGTGGGGGGAGCGGGTACTAATCACTTGGGCTTGTTGGAGGGGCCCGGCGAGGGCCAGGGTCCGACGCCCCCCCCCTCCCTTACTTGTCAGCAGCCCAGCACATGCTGCTGTGTGGTGGGCTGCAGTGGAAGACTGCTCGCTGTCTTCTCTGCCTGTGGGCGGGAGCAATCATGCTAATGAGAATTTCTTATTGACGCTTATCACATGCAATAAGAAATTAAGGTTTGCCCTAACGTATCCAAAAACACAGGCAGGGACAGGGGCTCCGATAGCTACTGTGATCACTTCACACCATCTGGAGATGGCATTAGCTACCGATGGGCCAATGCAGGTGAACTGCTCAATAAAAACAAAAATATTACTTATAAATGTGAGCATCGTAATAACCATGCCTATCCCGGATAATACATAATAAATTATCATTATATACTTTGACTGACATTTTCTAAATTGTATAGGTGTGAGTATTTTCCCTAATGGCTTTTCCTGTGCAGTACTGTGTGGCACAATGTGAACTGGGGGCAATATGAACTGGGGGGCACTACAGTGTGTTCCAACACATTTGGGGTGCTGGGAGTATTTATACAGTTTACTTTTTTAATAAATCCACCAGTATATTTATTTTGCCCATTGTATCGGTCGCGGCCACCACAAGTTAGTTGCCCCTGGGGTTCCCACAAGACAATCCGTCTGCCAACCAGTTCCCCATTTGGGTTTTTATTGATGTTTCAAATGGGGCTTGATGAGACACTGACAAGTTCTAGGGGTGTTCGACCTGAGCGGTCGAACAGGGGCGCCACCCATAGAGGGCGCACCCTTCCCCAGATTTCAGCGGGACAGTACTGCCAAAGTGGCCCGCGGGTGGTCAAATCGGGGGGTTGGGGACCCCTACCGGCGCGCCGGTGCCAGGACCCCGGAGTCTGAATGGATGCTGAGCGCATGCATGAGAGGGCTGAGGGAAGCCCAGCTAGTGAGGCTCCCCCCAGCCTAACGTTATTTGGAGGCGTGCCATGTGGGCACGCCCCTCAGATAACATCACATAATGAGGTGTGGCCTATGGTAATGAGGCCACACCTCAATTCGGTCGCGCGCAGAGCGCTATTAGCCCTGGAGCCGGCCCTGGACACTGAACTGGGTCAAAGGCATTTTGGCTTCATGTTAAGCCTCTGAACTAAACCATATTGGATTTTTGGAATAAACTTGCTAAAAGAATAATTAAGCCTGGTAGGAATCTGAATCGGCATAGCCTCTCTCCAGCTATGAGCCAATTGTTTTGGAAAATTCATGGTTAGCAACAAGTTCCCAGAGATTCAGGCAAGTAATAAATTGTCAGCTTCTCGGTCTATCAGGATTCCCTGGAAGCTTGTGGGGGAAAGGGAGGGGGGTCAAAGTAACAATAGTTTGCCCAGTATTAATGTGCAGTGTATAATCTTATCATTTTTTGTCAGTAAGGGGTAAGGGTGAGCATACGAGCTTCACTTCAAAATTATTTTCGTTTTTTTTAACTTTTACTTTGTCAATTCTATGTCCTTTCTGTTGGGGAAGTGTGCGCAGCCTTGATAAAAAACAGAATACTGTACACACCTGTGGTTAATTGTGTAGGCAGTGACCAGTCAGGTAACTTAACCAGGCTCTGTTTATTGGTATAAAGTTAATGTACAGCCGTACTCACTGTTATATATTTAGCAATGGAGCGGACCAGGGGTGCAGAGAGCTCACCAATCGGTGACTCACCTCTCTGAGGGTAACTGTGCAGTGTCTGGAACGATTGATGCAGCGGGGTGATGTCTCGTGTCTCTGTAGCTAAGAGGAAGACATCAGTCCTCTACGATGTCTGCGCATGACCAGATACACTACCGGCAGCCATCTTGGTTATTGAATGAAGCTTTCCTGGAGGAGCCATTTTGCTGGAGACTGCACAGTAGTGCACTACACTACTAACACTTTCTGCTTAATCGTATTGATTATTGTGTTATAATAGTAGTTGGATTGGTGGCAGTTCTATTTAATCTTTTTGTACTAGTTGACAACAGAAAAACATACAGTACGGATTTACCGGCAATAGTGAAAAATTTTATTTTTGTGTTGTTAAAATAAGGGGGAAATCAGGCCTAAACGGCTACACATTTTCACAATTAATCAGGAATTATTATTTGGCACTTTACTGTTGCAGAGGCCGAACGCACTGCGTTATGCTGTGGAATGAGCCACTAAGGAATGACATTTCCAAATCAATTGCAGCATCGTGGGAAATCAGAGAGAAAAAACAACTGTTTATCTAACCCACAAGCTGTGATTCATGACAGACCTTCAGAGTTATAGCACGGCCTGCCTGGATTACTCTCAATTGGACGTAAAACGCAGCTTACACACATTACAGTGACATTAAACAGCTCATTGTTTGAGCAGGGTTCAAAAAAGCGATCTAATTTTCCACAGAACATGCAATAAAAATGCTGTTATTAATTTAAAACATGTGGAGATCTCACACATAAGGAAGAGGCTTAGTAATTGGTATGAGGTTCATAACAGTGCAACACTCAAATATGAACTTTATTTCCTGACTTGATTTAGATAGGACAGTCCAATTTTAAGGGGACTGTGCCGCCTCCAACAGCCGTGTCCCCTTCACCGGCAGAGCAGTGGTGAGCAAGTGCTGTTTGTACCTAACACTAGTGCACGTTGCAATGCACTGTGGGTGTAATGATATCTCTACTCTATGTATATAAGATAAAGGATCTGATTCAGACCCGCTCGCTAGATGCAATCGCTCGCACCCAGCGCATGCAAATTCGGCTAAGTGACAGCAAGGCAGTCGCTCGCTCGGAAAGGCATAAGCACGCCCACTTTGTTTTGGCGAGTGATCACTTTGTGTCTAGAAACGCTCGTTAGCTTATGAGGAGACGCCCACTAGCGCACGTCATCTCCAGGAAGTGTATTAAAACATTGGTACATCGAGGACAATCCGAAGCGATCGCAGCGCTTGTGGTTGCCTTACCCTACCGCAAGCACTGCGAGGACTTCAGTGTAAAAAACAGGCATGTGACGTGTACTATGACGCTGGCTGTTAATTATGCACGCCTATGAAACGACGTTGAAACACTCAGGCAACGCCTGCGTTCGCACCTCCACTCCCCCGGTATTAGTGTCCTGCCCCTGTTACCACCCACAAACGGCCTCTCCTGTCACTCATTACACTGGGCTGTCTTTGCTGGGCAAGCGAGCGGATTCCAATTGCTCCGAGTGGTTTGCGCATGCGCAGAACGAAGCGTACGCATGTGCAGTCGCTTACCATCGGCTGCGAACGAGTGAGCGGCCGCTTGCGAGTGGCTCTGAATGAGCTCCAAAGTCCCCTGTTTAAGGGTCTGTCTGTTCATTCGGGCTAATCTCTTGAACCACTGGACGGATTTTGATGGGTTTTCACGATTCTATACAGCATTGGTTGAGCAAGGTTTAGTTGTGAAGCATTAATCTGTGACAAAGGGGAGCCGAGGAGTGACTATTTTAGTGAAGCAAAGTTGCAGAAAAAAATCTTGCACACAGCTGCTGTATAGGAGTGGGCCAGTAAGAGATAGTCTGAGGAAGCCGCTGATGTATACCACAAGGCAGGGAAACGTGTTACAGACTTCAGCTCCACATTATCATCCACCAATACAGGACGCTCTGTTGGATCAGCTTTACTGTGAGTAATCTTAAAAACAACTAAAAACAGCTCTCAGTGAATACCGCTATCTGGGCAATAATAAGACTTTTGCCAATTATTTCTGCATGCAAAGCGGATGAATGATAGCTGATATTACGCCTACCTGGCTGGACACTATGGCCCTGATTCAGAGCCAGACGCTTTGACAGAGCGCTCGCTCTGAATCAGGGCCGTCCTTCCTAATTTTAGAGCGGCCTCCTGGCCGCTCGCATAGCTGTGGGTGACCACCCACAGCTATAGCGAGCAGCCAAAAAGATGGTCGCGATGGTCAAGACCATCGCGACCATCGGGCTTGCGACGAGACCCTTGTGGTAGGGTCTCGTTGCCGCAAGCCCTGGAGTGCTTTCGGCTCTATCAGAGCCGAGAGCACTCCCACTGACATCACTAGTGATGTCAGTGGGGCCGGCCTCAGACGGTAGGCGTTCCCATGGGAACGCCTCCGTCTGGGCAGCCACGCCCCCGGCATGCCCACCAAAGGGGGCGTGCTGTCACTCACCATCGACAGCACGCCCCCTTTGTAGCGAGTCCCATAGCGACGGCTTGGTCGTCGCTATCCGGATCTCGCGCATGCGCACGACGGAGCCGGCTCCCTCGTGCGCATGCACACTGGGCCAACATCGACCCGCTTGCGAGCGCTCAGCTCTCGCGAGCGGGTCGGAATTAGGCCCCATATCCCATTAAGGGTGATGGGAAGATCCCTATCATTCCAAGAGAAAGTTTTCAACTATTAAATGGACAGAAGATATATGAGACCGTGTATTTACACATATCTATTATCAAGTCTCTCTCAACCATCAAGAACAAAAAGTACTGCTATACAATTGGTCCTTGACCCAATATAAAGGGTATAGATTAGAATACACTTGGAACCTTGAAGTGTTATTTTTCTGGGACATTAGCCAGAGGAACGACCTTATGTGTATCATTTATATGTATATTATTCACTTCCACAATATAGCAACATATGTGGAAGTGTTGGCGGCCTGCTCTATCTTGTGGCTGCTCTATAATTATATGCTCAGATATTAACCTGATATTTTAGAAAACAATTTTACATACTGTCGTTTATGTAAATTGTCTTGTATTTTTGTGTGCTTATATATGGCCATTTGTATGTGACAATAATTTGTATTTATTATAATTAAGCTAAAGGGTCTCCAATCAGCAGTGCTTTTTATTATTCTCTTTTTCAGTAAGAGATAGTGACTTGTTTTTTCTTTTTTTTTTATATATACTCTTTTTATTGAGCAAACCACAATAAAATAATAGAGACAAATATTCAAAAATAAATTACAGCACAAAATATGCATATGAAATGTAAGCTGTAACAGTTCATAACAGTAATATAGTGGTTAAATTTTTTAGTATAAGAGAAACGTATAGATGGAAGAAAAAATATCTCGCAGCAACCCGTCAAGAAGTAATAGAGAGAAAAGAAAAGGAGAAGAAAAGCCGTAAAGAAAGCAAGGGAACATAAAGGAGATAAGTGTAGTAGAAAAAATAAAATGTTAAATATTGAACTGAGAGGGAATGTTTTGGTGTGTCAACCAAGGGGCTCATACTTTATCAAAAGATTTCGATGTGTTGCGTAATAAAGCAGTCATGTATTCCACCTTGTAGACGTACCAGACCCGTGATAATATTACCTGCATAGGAAAAGGATCAGGGTCGGAATAACTTATTCTGATATCATGATAAGGAGGGCCGATAGAACGGGAGGAGAAAATGCTGAGGATCAGAGGGAATCGTGGTCTCAAAGAGGCGCGAGAGGAGATCGACAACCTCCTGCCATATACTAGTTAGTTTGGGACAGGTCCACCAGATATGCAAAGTGACTTGTTTTTTCATTCCACTGGTAGCATATTTTCCTGGGCGCCTCCACTCCCATGGACATTACTTTCCCTCCCCCACATGCAGAGCGCAACTAGGGACCTAATCCAGCACGCAATGCTGAACGCAAATTCCCAAATGGGTCCTGCATGAATGCATACTGCCCCCCGTTTTCCGTAAGTGGCAAGCCCAGGATGTGCGTCCACAGATGCAGTTTCTTGGCATCACAAGCCAGTCAACCTGTGTAAGCTGAGACTTGGGTAAATTTATTAAAGGCCCCCATACACAGTAAGATTGAAGGTTGGTAAGATGAGTTGGACGATTGCCCTTGAAATTCTACCCTTCAAATTTTTCATAAGATGTGGTCAAATGGTGTACGACTGATCGTTACGATCATAGGATAAGATGCATAAAAGTGTGTCACATCGTACACGATCAGCTGGAATCTCTCTGCAAAACCATCTGATCTGCGATCCAACTAGACCACTGCGGGGACGCGCATCGGGTTCGCAAAAGACTCAAAATACATCTATTTTCAAACGATTGGTCTGATCAACCTGTAGAAACTGACAAAATCAGGTTAAAAATCGTCTCGTGTATGTGCACCTTAAGATTCGAGTTTGGTTGAGTTTTTTTATTTTTTTTAAACTCGATTTGCATCGCCAAAACTCGAGTGAGTTTTTTTTTTTTTGGTTTGCAAATTTACTAAGAAGTGAGTTTAGCTGAAAGTGAGTTTTTCGATGGTGAAGCAAATCGAGAATTCTCCCCCGAGTTGCTAGTAAAGATGAGATTTCTCCCCCAAGATTGCAGTGTTTTCTCTCTGCAAATCTATCTCTCGAGCTAGCAGCCTGCACATATCAGTGAGATATGTGCTGGATGCTTGTGTTGCACCTGTAAAAAACGTGTTTTTGTGTTTCAAAAAATGACCCCCCAAAAGACTAACCAGCCCCGGACTTTCCAGCCTGTCCTAGTTCTTAAATTTACAGGGAAAAAAATGTGTGGGGTTCCACTGTAAATTAAGAACCTGCACCAGGCAGCAGAGACAGAGCTGGCTTTAAATATACATTGAAAAAAAATGACGTGAGGTTCCACGTATATTTAAGATAAAGTTTTATTACATACAGTAAGGTGCATAAATATTGGGACATTGACAGAATTTTCATATTTTGTCCTCTATTCACCACCACAGTGGCTTTGAAATGAAACAAACAAGATGTGCTTTAACTGCAGACTTTCAGATTAAATTTGAGGGTAATTACATCCAAATCAGGTGAACGGTGTAGGAATTACAACGGTTTTCTATATGTGCCTCCCACTTTTTAAGGGGCCAAAAGTAATGGGACAAACTAAACAATCCTAAATCTAACTTTCACTTTTTAATACTTTGTTGCAAATCCTTTGCAGGCAATTACAGCCTGAAGTCTGGAACACATAGACATCACCAGACGCTGGGTTTCATCCCTGGTGATGCTCTGCCAGGCCTCTACTGCAAATGTCTTCAGTTCCTGCTTGTTCTTGGGGCATTTTCCCTTCAGTTTTGTCTTCATCAAGTGAAATGCATGCTCAATCGGATTCAGGTCAGGGGATTGACTTGGCCATTGCATAACATTCCACTTTTTAGCCTTAAAAAACTCTTTGGTTGCTTTTGCAGTATGCTTCGGGTCATTGTCCATCTGCACTGTGAAGCGCTGTCCAATGAGTTCTGAAGCATTTGACTGAATATGAGCATATAATATTGCCTGAAACACTTCAGAATTCATTCTGCTGCTTTTGTCAGCAGTCACATCATCAATGAATACAAGGGAACCAGTTCCATTGGCAGCCATACATGCCCACGCCATGACACTACCACCACCATGCTTCACTGATGAGGTGGTATGTTTTGGATCATGAGCAGTTCCTTTCCTTTTCCATACTCTTCTCTTCCCATCACTCTGGTACAAGTTGATCTTTGTTTCATCTGTCCATAGGATGTTGTCCCAGAACTGTAATGGCTTTTTTAGATGTTGTTTGGCAAACTCTAATCTGGTCTTCCTGTTTTTGTGGCTCACCAATGGTTTACATCTTGTGGTGAACCCTCTATATTCAGTCTTGTGAAGTCTTCTCTTGATTGTTGACTTTGACACATATACACCTACCTCCTGGAGAGTGTTCTTGATTTGGCCAACTGTTGTGAAGGGGTTTTTCTTCACCAGGGAAATAATTCTTCTGTCATCCACCACAGTTGTTTTCTGTGGTCTTCCACGTCTTTTGGTGTTGCTGAGCTCTCCGGTGCGTTCTTTCTTTTTAAGAATGTTCCAAACAGTTGATTTGGCCACACCTAATGTTTTTGCTATCTCTCTGATGGGTCTGTTTTGATTTTTCAGCCTAATGATGGCTTGCTTCACTAATAGTGACAGCTCTTTAGATCTCATTGAGAGTCGACAGCAACTGATTCCAAATGCAAATGTCACACCTAGAATCAACTCCAGACCTTTTACCTGCTTAATTGATAATGAAATAATGAAGGAATAGCCCACACCTGTCCATGAATAGCTTTTGAGTTGATAGTCCCATTACTTTTGGCCCCTTAAAAAGTGGGAGGCACATATAGAAACCGTTGAATTTCCTACAACGTTCACCTGATTTGGATGTAATTACCCTCAAATTAAATCTGAAAGTCTGCAGTTAAAGCACATCTTGTTTGTTTCATTTCAAAGCCATTGTGGTGGTGAATAGAGGCCAAAATATGAAAATTCTGTCAATGCCCCAATATTTATGCACCTGACTGTACATACATTGCCCCGTTGGTTCCTCTGTAAACAACGCCATACCTGAGCACTTGTACAGGGTGGTGTATCAATCTTTGGACGCTGCCCTGGACATAGGCCCTCATTCAGAGCCGCTCGCAAAAAACGAGCGCTCGCTCTGAATGAGGGCAGCCGCTTTTGTTTTGAAAGCCGGCCTCCTGGCCACTCGATAAGCTGTGGGTTGCCACCCACAGCTTTAGCGAGTGACCAGGTGATAGTCGCGATAGTCGAGACGTCGGGGCTTGCGACGAGACCCTTGTGGTAGGGTCTCATCTACCGGAAGCTCCAGGTAGCTTCCTGCTCTAACAGAGCAGGAAGCTCCCTACTGACATCACTGGTGATGTCAGTAGGTCCGCCTACAAACGGCAGGCATTCCTTCAGGAACGCCTGCGTTTGTCCGGCCACCCCCCCACTCCGCCTACAAAATGGGGCGAGCTGTCGATCAACATCGACAGCCGCCCCGTTTGTAGCGATTTGCTTGTGCGGGAGGCATTTTTGCGGAAATTTAATAGGGTTAGGATTTGGGTTTCGCTCCCAGTTGCCAGCCCGGTGTTTCAATTGTTTACAGATGCGGCCGGCTCCGGTGGTTTCGGAGCATATTTTAATGTTGAATGGTGTGCTGCACCTTGGCCGTTTGAGTGGGTTACTGAAGGTTTGACGAGGAATTTGATATTGCTTGAGCTATTTCCTATAATGGTGGCTTTGGAGCTGTGGAGTGGATTCTTGAAGGACCGGGCTGTGATTTTCTGGTGCGATAACCTTGGGGTGGTACAAGCCATTAATAGGCAAAAGTCCTCGTGCTTGCCGGCTATCCGCCTATTACGGTGTCTAGAGGGTAACATTTTGCTGCGGGCTGAGCATGTTCCGGGGGTGGATAATGCCATTGCAGATGCTCTATCGCGTTTCGAGTGAGTGAAGTTTAGGCAGTTAGCACCTCATGCTGATGAAATAGGTGAATTATGCCCGTTTTATTTATGGCAGGTGATCCGGCTGACATGGAGGGATTAGCACGGCGGTCGTTGGCACCGGCTACTCACCTTGTCTATCTTTCTGCTTGGGAGCAATGGAATACATTCCAGTTGCATAGGTAGAACAGAGGTAAGCGTTCTAATTCAATGATGCTTGCCTTTGTTATTATTATTACATTTTATTTATAGGGCGCCACAAGTGGTCCGCAACGCCGTACATACAGTAAAGGGTACACAGAACAGTACATTACAATACAGTAACCAAAATATAAACAGAACACAAGTAACAATTAGCAACACAATTCTCCATACACAGTACAGCTCTGAAGGTGAAGGCTGTCATCGAAGTGCTAGAGTAGAAAGCTGTGAGACAGTGGGGAGGAGGACCCTGCTCCTAGGAGCTAACAATCTAGGGGAGACAGACAGATGACATGAGGCATGAGTGTGCAGAGGGGGACCTGAGTGCAGGAAGTAAGCAAGGTAGAGATGGCTGAGGGGGGAGGGACAGAGACCTGGTAACATGGTTATTTGGTGGAACGGTATGCTTTGGTGAACAGGTGGGTTTTCGGTGCACGTTTGGAGCTCTGCAAGGTCGGGGAGAGCCTGATCGAGCGAGGAAGCTCATTCCAGTGGAGGGGGGCTGCACGGGCAAAATATTGGACACGAGCATGAGATGAAGTAATCAGGGTGGAGGATAGGTAACACTCATTGGCCGACCGGAGAGGGAGAGAGGGAGTATGTAAGGAGATGAGGATGGAGATGTAGGGAGCAGTAGAGTTAGAGAGGGCCTTGTATGTGAAGGTGAGGAGTTTGAAGAGCATTCTGAAGGGGAATGGGAGCCAGTGCAGGTTTTGGCAGAAGAGAGCAGCAGAAGTGGAACGGCGGGAGAGGAAGATAAGTCTAGCTGTAGCATTGAGAACAGACTGGAGGGGGGCAAGATGGCAATGTGGGAGGCCAGTAAGGAGAAGGTTGCAGTAGTCAAGCCGAGAAATTATTAATGAATAAATAATCAGTATGGCAGCATTCTGGGAGAGGAAAGGCCTAATGCCAGCGATGTTGCGTAGCTGGAACCGACAGAGGTTAAATGTGGGGGTGAAGGAGAGTGTGGAGTCAAGGGTAACACCCAAACAGCGAAGTTGGGGGACAGGGGAGATGATGGTGTTGTCAACAGTGATAGTGAGATTGGTTGGAGTTGAGACTCTATTAGGGGGAAAGATGATGAGTTCGGTTTTGTCCATGTTGAGCTTCAGAGAGCGCTCGGACATCCAGGAAGAGATGGCAGAGAGGTAGCTGGATACCTGAGAGGACAGAAGTGGAGAGCTCAGGAGAAGAAAGGTATAGTTGCGTGTCATCGGCATAGAGGTGGTATTGGAGGCCAAAGGAGCTGATGAGTTCTCCTAGTGTAGAGGTGTACAGGGAGAAGAGCAGCGGGCCCAGGACAGAACCCTGCGGGACACCAATGGGAAGGGGGGGAGGTGGAGCCAGAGGCAGGCACAGAGAAGGAGCGGTTGGTGAGGTAAGAGGTGAACCAGGCATGGATGGTGTTAGAGATGCCAAAGGTCTGAAGGGTGCGGAGGAAGAGAGTATGATCCACATTTTCGTAGGCTGCAGAGAGGTCCAGGAGGATGAGCAGAGAGAAGTGGCCCCTGGATTTGGCTGCAAGCAGGTCATTGGTGACTTTGGCCAGGGCAGTTTCAGTGGGGTGAAGTGGGCGAAAGCCAGATTGAAGAGGATCAAGGATGGAGTTGTCAGAGAGATAGCTGGTGATGCGGCTGTAGACAAGCCACTCAAGTAGTTCGGAGGCAAGAGGGAGAAGAAAAATGGGGCGGTAATTGGCGGATGAGGACAGGTCGAGGTTAGGTTTTTTAAGAATAGGTGTGACTAGAGCATGCTTGAATGAGGAGGGAAATATGGCGGTGGAGAGAGATAAGTTGAAAAAGTGAGCAAGGTGGGAGCAGGCGGTGGAGAGGGAGCGTAGAAGTTGAGAAGGGAGGGGGCAGGTGGTAGGGGGAGAGGACAAGATGAGGGAGTGGACCTCATCGCCCGTGGTGGGGCCGAAGGAGCACAAGGTGGGGTGGCCGGGAGGTACAGATGGTGGGGGAGATGGGGTTGCAGCAAGGAGATTGAAGGAAATACTGTGACGAATTGCCTCAATTTTGGAAGAGACGAAAGAGGCAAAGTCAAATGCAGTGAGGGAGGATTGGAGGGGTGGGACGAGTTGAAAGTACCAAAAAGGCGGCGGGGATTGGAGGACTGAGAGTTGAAGCAAACTGGAAGAAGGATTGCTTGGTGAGAGAGGGCCGAGTTGTATGAAGAGAGGACAAACTTGAAGTGAAGGAAGTCCGCCAGAGAGCGAGATTTCCTCCAGAGGTGCTCGGCTGCGCTCGAGCACTTTTGGAGAAACCGGGTCATTTTGGAGCGCCAGGGTTGGGGTTTGGACTGATGGAGTTTGACACCTATATTCGTCGGGCAAGTCTCGGTCGTACGTTGGGAAATTGCTAGCCGGGATTTCCTATTTCCTTCGTCTTCGGGGCGAACACAACATGACTAAGTCATTTTTTCTGTCGCGTGTCCTGAAGGGTTGGGCTAGAGTAGCCCCTGCTCTACCGGACCGCCAATTGACGGGGGTTTGTTGAGTCGCCTTTTGCAAGTAATGGCGTGTATGTGCTCGTCATCATACGAGCTGGGTCTATTTAGACTGGGTTTTGTGATGGCGTATCATGGGACGTTTAGGGTAGGGGAATTGGTCACCCCTTCCAGGACGGCTGATTCGCCTATGCTTCGCTCGCACATCTCGGTCATTTCCGAGGCTGTGCTGTGCTTGATTCGTCGTTCAAAAAATCAGGATCAGCAGGGGTCGTTGGGTATCGCTGGGTCGTTGCAGGATGAGAGCATTTGTCCCGTCATACTGGCATTGGCTTACTTGCGTTCTCGGCCTGGTGGAGTGGGTACTTGGTTGCGGCATCTGGATGCGTCACCAGTCACGCACTTCCAGTTTGTCTGGATTTTGAAGAGTTGTGTTTCGGAGTTAGGTTTATTGCCGTCTGATTACGGCACGCACACCTTTCTCATCGGTGCTGCAACAGATGCTGCTGTGGCAGGGTGGTCGGTGAGCGAAATTCGGGCGTTAGGCAGATGGAAGTCTGGGGGGTACCAGAGATACGTCGGACACTTCGGTCTGACTATTAATTGCAGCTTGGGAAGTAGCTACTCGTCACGGTATTGGGTGGAGGTCTTGAGGAATTTTGTTTTACCAACAGTGTTAACCGCGGCTTGTGGAAGTTTTGTGTTTTGCCTCAGGTCAAGTTGGGATTCCCTTTCCCCTCCTTAGTTTAAGCCCATTTTTAGCCCCTCCCCCTTCCATCACGGTTTTGGAGGCAATTTAGCCCCTCTCGCCCTCCCCTTTTTTCTTTTGTGCACATGCTTTAGCAGTAGTTTTACTTAAATGGCTTTGCTGAGGTTGTTCCGATTGGCCATTTTAGGTGGCTTGATTTAACATCATTATTAATGTTTCTCTATTGCTTTTTGACAGGTTCTCGGCTGGATATTACCTTTATTTGGGTGTTTGGGCATTCCTTTATTTTTTGGGCAGCGCGTTCAAGTATTGCTGTGGACGTTAGGGCGTATCCAGAGAGTAGGTTGGTTAGGTGGACAGGGCATCGTGGCATGCGCTGGGTTGCCTTTCGAGATTATTGCAGCAGACTGTATTTGATTTTGGGTACCGTTGTTCTTCATTGTTCACTTTGGAGGAAATGACTTGACGTCGGTGTCATCTCTGGAACTAAGATGCACGATTCGCAGAGAGTTGCTGGAATTGATCAAAGCTTGGCCTTTTTGCAGGATCTTTTGGTCCGAGATTATACCTCGTTTAGTTTGTCGGGATGCTGTGAGGCCTGGGGCAGTAGACTTGGCTAGACGTAGGGTGAATACGATAGTGTCCAGAGCAGTTATAGCGCAAGGAGGGGGTGTCACTGGTCATTCTAGGATATCCTTCAGGGACAGGCATTTGTTCAGAGATGATGGGGTGCACCTTTCTGAGGCCGGGATGGTTCTGTTTATTTCGGATGTTTGAGGGTTTGAGAGCAGTTTGTTTTTTGGTATGGTGGCGTGGGCGGCTTTTAGGGAACCTTTAGGTGGGCAGTGGCAGAACGGTATTTGCTTGATTACGTTTTTTGCTGGTTGAAGCCCTGGGGCACGACTCATGCCATGGCGAATAGATGTGGATAACAGTGTTGAACGAGAGGACCACCAGTCCTGGTGGGTCCTTTACCTTCTCTGTGGGTTGGGTTGGTGCTTCAAGTTGATGGATATGGCAGCAGTTGGCTGCTTTTGGTTATGGTAAGTTTTCCCCGCAAGGGATGAGGGCAGATGGCCCGCTCACCCTTGTGAGTTGCTGGACAGGGATGTTGGCAGTTGGCCTCATCTTTGTCTGAAGGGCAGATGGCCCTTGTCGTTCTCATTGTTTTTGTTATTTTATTTAGTATTGCTTACTCTAGGCCGTTCTTTCCTTGCCACCATACCTTTCAGTTTAATTCAATTAAATAAATAAATAGTTTTAGGTCAAAGTCCCTTTCAATAAAAGCTGACCCCTTTTCACTCCAACTTCAGTTATCGTGTCTTGATTTTAGATAGGCACTTGTGTGTGTGGAGTGTGAATGCATCGGCCGATAGAGAGTTTAAGTGGCCACTGAGTAGTATTTAATGCACTGAAAATGCAACGTGCACAGGGGCAAACGCAGGGTTTGTAAGGGGGGTTCCATATATCGGAACTGCAAACTGTCTCCCCAGCACAGACACACCTACTGCCCATCCACATACACACTCTCCAACTTCAATTATAGGGTGACTCACCTCTGGTACCAGTGAAAGAACAAATACCAATCAGTGCGCAATTAACTAAAAGCGAGCTGCCAGGGAGACAAAAATAGGGAAAGTTCACCCAATTCCCTGAAATAGAACGTTGAGAAATAAAGGATTGTTCACTTAGGCGCTGAGGATGATAGAGACATGCATAAAAAAAACCAGGATGGTGGATCAAAGATTTACATAGAGTGATATCCCACTTCCTTATAGTATTGAGCTCAGATTCTTACTCAAAAATAATAATGTCCCATAGAGTCCCACATTAGGGAAAACACCATATCCTTCTCTTTTTCCAAATATCTGAAGCTTTCCTGGTGGTCAGTAACTTTCAATGGAGAAACTGTATGAGCTGACAAACAGAAAGAAAAGACCAGAGTGCAGACAAACCTCCAGATAAAAAAGGTTTAATTATAACATTGCTCTCACATGTAATAAAAACAAATAGGCATATCACCACAGGATGGTCTCTCTGGTAATTCAATGGATGGGCTTGAACATGTCCTTAATCCTCCTTTGGAAAGGGAGAGTGATCATAGGTACAAAGTGGTTCCCGGTTACCATAAGTCCCAAGAAAAAGGCTTCAACAAGTTCCAGCTGGTTCCAAAACGACTACCAGGTCCAAAAAGGTTTAATATACCTTAAAACTCTCTGGAGGCAATTAGGTTTAGAGCTCGCATGGAGTTCTACATAATTACCGGAGGAATTCATCATTCCTCTTCTCTATAACTATCTATTCCGAAAAGCTGTCATTTTTGCGATGACAGCTTTACGGGAAATAGATAGTTATCTCTGTCTACACTAACTTACCGCAGCTGGAATCCGTTCTGCACATGCGCTGTTACATTTGTAAAGCCAGCACTGCCTACAGAGGCGGTAAGTTTGTGTACCCCCCCAACCCCCCCGCTCACCTCCCCCCCCCGTCCCCGCACTTACCTGCCCGCTGCAGTGCCTCCGGCTGCGGTGGCTGTGCTGTCACGTGGTCTCCCAGCAGCACACAGTACAGTTTAGAAAAAAAAACATTTATTGTGTTCTGCTGGGAGAACACGTGTCTGCACAGCCCCAGGAGCCAGATGATGGACCAGAGCACCAAGGAAGACGCCGGGGGACCTCACCAGCTGGAAGCAGGTAAGTGTCACTTGCTATTCGCCACCTCACAGTGGCAACTCCATCAAATTCCGAAAATACATAATTTTCGGAATTTGATGAATAGCATAATTTCCATATCCCTATTCTAATGTACTAATGTATGGGGAGTGTGGAAATTAACGCAGGAGGACTAGCAAGGAGATATCAGTGCTATCTCCTGTGCTAAGTGTGTTCATGAACACCAAAATAACGTTAATTAAGGAAAATGTCCTTAAAAACGTTATTTTAGTGCTGGTGTTGATGAATAGGCCCCTAAGTCCAGTAACTTGCTTAATGCATTTCAAACCTCCTGGGTTCTTCGTCAGAAGCATGCTTGAATTACCAGAGACCATCGTGGTGATATGCCGGGATGCCGGGATGCAGTCAGGAAGCCGACGGTCGAAATGCCGACCGCCGGCTTCCCGACTTCTAATCCCGGCAGGGGTCTAATGATAGGCGTCGAAATCCCAACACCTATCATTATCCCTACACCAGGAGCCCGACACCTGTCATACCGAACAAAGGTAAGCCAGGCACGGACAGCCGCGCGCGCGCGGGGGGGGTTTATTAGGTTAGGTGCTCCCGCGGGGGACTTAGGGTTAGGCACTCCCCTCTGGGAGGGTTAAGATTATGCTAGCGTAAGGGGGGGTTAGGCACCCCCGATGGGAGGTTACGGTTAGGCACCCCCCCCTGGGAGGGTTAGGCTAGGGTAAGGGGGATTATGGTTAGGCACCCCCAGCGGGAGGTTAGGGATAGGCACCCCACCGGGAGGGTTAGGCTAGGGTAAGGGGGGCTTAGGGTTAGGCACCCCCAGGGGGAGGTTAGGGATAGGCACACCCCAGGAGACTTAGGTTTAGGCTGCGGGGAAGGGGGGGTTAGGTTTAGGCACTTGCAGGAGGGGTTAGGGTTGGGCACTTGGTGGGGAGGTTAGGTTTAGGCACCCCTAAGGGAGGGTTGGGAGGGGGGGTAGGGTTAGTAATAGTAAAAATACTCACCTGTCGGGATCTTCTGTTGCCGGTCTGGATTTCCTGCCAATCCCAATATGCATATTTGTTTTTATGAAATGTGAGAGCAATGTTATAATTAAACCTTTTTTATCTGGAGGTTTGTCTGCACTGTGGTCTTTTCTTTCTGTTATACCCCTTTTACACCAGAGCAAAAACCTGGGTTTTTGCTGGGTCTACCCAGGTCGCAGCTCAGTGTAAAAGGGTCCCTGAAAAATAACCTGGGTCAAGTGACCCTGCAATCCAACCCAGGTAGCTACCAGGGTTGGACCCAGGATGGACCCAGGTAATGGTGCAGTGTAAACGGTGCAACCCAGGTTATCTGACCTAGATCATGCCTAAAATGAGCGGATTGGTGGTTGTCGAGCATTCACCTCCCACTTTTTATGACCTCAGAGGTTTAGCAGGGCAGACCTGAGTTCAGTGTGAACAGGGCTGACCTGGGAGTAACCCAGATCAAAGGTGCAGTGTAAATGGGTCTGACCAGGGTTGGAACCATGTCCAAAAACCAAGGTCGGACCTGGGTTTTTGGTGGAAAAGAGGATTAGTGAGCTCATACAGTTTCTCCATTGAAAGTTATTGACCACCTGGACAGCTTCAGATATTTAGAAAAAGAGAAGGATATCGTGTTTTCCCTAATGTGGGACTCTATGGGACATTATTATTTTTTAGTAGGAATCTGAGCTCAATACTCTAAGGAAGTGGGATATCACTTTATGTAAATCCTTGATCCACCATCCTGGGTTTTTGTGCATGTCTCTATCATCCTCAGCGCCTAAAGCTGGCCACACACTAGACCAACTTACATCCAACCATCCAACTAGTTGATTGGTTGGAATGAAAATCTGGTAAGGTATGAAAGCAAATGACAATCAGCAATTTGCTCCCAAATGCCGGAAAATGGCCAAAAATTGTTGTTTGAACAAATTGTTTAGATCAAACATTTAACAAACTTCTCTGAACGTCCATTTTCATCTGTTTTCTGGCATTTAGGAGCAAATTGCTGATCATCAGTTACTCCCATTCCTTACCAGATTTTTATTCCAACCAATCAACTAATTGGATGGTTGGATGAAAGTTGGTCTAGTGTGTGGCCAGCTTAAGTGAACAATCCTTTATTTCTCACCTCTGGCACCGCTCGAACCAGCAGTCGACTGAGGCTGGAAGGAGGAGACTGGACGCTCCGCAAAGACATGGGAGGAGCAGCGCTAAGGAGATGTTGCACATGTGCGGTAGCTCTAATTTGCGGGAAAAAAAAGTTGTCTCTGTTAGAAAACAAAAAAGTTTTTGAGCCATCAGGTCTGTCTGTCCTGTGTTTTATACCATTTGCTATAGAGTCTGTCTGTCCTGTGTTTTATACCATTTGCTATAGAGTCTGTCTGTCCTGTGTTTTATACAATTTGCTATAGAGTCTGTCTGTCCTGTGTTTTATACCATTTGCTATAGACTGCAGTAAAGCCCTTTGTTAAGATTAATAAATTGCGCAGTACCGCTTCCTTGTTACATAAAGATGAGCAACATTCTGCTCATTCATACCCCAGACACAGGGAAGGGCATCGATTTCCAATGTTACAGAAAACATCAATATTTATTTTATATATATATTTATTCACAGTTACTTATATAGCGCCAGATTTCAGCAAAATGCGATGCAATACTGCTCCTGTATATAGGATGGGCGCTATATATATATATCTGGTGGCTCAATTCTAAATTTGACAGATGTCATAAGTGCCACCCAGTTGCTTTTTCCTACCCACCACAGACCCAGAGCTAGGAGGAGGCGTCTTAAGTAATTAGATGCCCCCTGCCGACTTCTCTGATCCGATACTACGTCCCCAGAATTGGATCAACTGTGTGACCATCGGACATGAGTGACCCTCAGGTTACTTAGGGGTAAATCACGGTGCTGGGGCCAGTGACACGCACACTGCTTTAGGGCAGACACAACCCTGTTATCTGGGACGCTCCATGTCGCCCGCCGCCCCTTCCCCACCCCCAAATTGTGCTGCGGCTTAGGGGACACTGTGACTGTCTTCGAAGACACAGATCTGCACCATAGTTGCAGACTTTCTGGAGGCCCACCACCCACCTTCTATGCAGGTTTCCATTCTCCTTGTATAGAAACCTGCACAGTAATTCCTCCATTATCATGTATTCTGTATGACGTCTCCCTGTACGGGTAATTGCACAGCAACACTCATTTATTTTATTCTAGAAGTAATTATTCCCTGTATGTGCCTTATAGTCTGTGTGTATGTGTACAGTATATGCCATTCACTTAGATGGCAGGAAATGAGACATACTGTAGTGTACATTCACGCGCCCATCCTGGGAAAAGTGTTTCGGCAAACTGCAGTGAAATAGAGGCAATTATGTAAAAATGTATGTAAATAAGGTGTATATAGGAATATGCTGGGATGAGTGCTGTGTGTGTTGAGCACAAAGTCTTGTGCTAATAGTGTTATATAGAAACAGTTCTGCTCTCTTACAGTCATACACTACTCAAGGTCAGTGACGTAACGACTGCGGCGAGTGGTCCTGGCGATATTGGTCCATCCGTTCCAGAAAGATTGGTGCATGCTCACTGCAGGAGCAGGAGACCCTGGAGTAACCCATAAGGCCAGTCCCCTATACCCAAACCTCCATTCTTGGCCTGATCAGTGATCACAGACAGCGTTTGGTCATTATTTTACCTCTTACAGTGGCCCCATCCCACAGGGGGCCCCATTCACAAAAGTTTTGCAGAAATACGTAAGGACACTGAGTCCAGCAAACTTGACAAAAACACCTGTTCTCTGCCAGTCAGAAGAGCGCCTGGGTTTTCAAAGACACACGGTGCAAACATGCAAACGTCAGGTCAGAGTCCGGCAACCAATCAGATTCTACTTCTCATTTATCTAGCACCTTCTAGAAGATAATACCTGGAATCTGACTGGTTGCTATGGGCAACATCACTTCTTAAATAGAACTCCCATCTTAGTAAATTTACCCCCAACTGTGTACCCCTTACTTGTATCATTAACTCAAATGTGTGAATTTTTTCCTAAAATAATACTCAGGTGAGCCTCATTTAGGACATGATTAATCGTGATGCTGTGTGGGAACATTGGCACAGTCTCTGTTTAAGGGGCTTATTTATGAAACTTATTTCCCAGAAATGTATGTGGGAGCGGCTGTTTCAGTGTGAATTACTCACGTTTAGGTAATGTCATTGGGATGTAGTTAAGAGATCGGTGGCTGCAAGGACGCCGGGCTCTATCCCGACGCTGGAATCCCCACAAGGGAGTTAAGATAGGCGTCAAAATACCGACATCTATCTTAAACCTGACGCCGGAATCCAGGAGGATGCGTAACTGAACGAAGGTAAGCCGGGTTGCCCGTAGTGTTAGCCGCGGGGGGAGGGGTTTAGGTTTAGGTCACTTAGCGGGGTTAGCTTTAGGTTTTGAGGGGGGGTTAGGCACTCCTAGGGGGGAGGGTTAGGGTCAGGCACCACTGGGGGGTTGGGTTTAGGCACTAAGGCGGGAGGGTTAGGCACGAAGGAGGGGGACTTAGGTTTAGGAACTAACGGGGAGGGTTAGGGTGCAGGGTGGGGAGGGTTAGGCTACAAGAAGGGAAGGTTAGGGAGAGAAGGGGGAAGGTAAGTATACTTACCTGACCCATGCCGGGATACCAACCATCGGGATGCCGCTGTCGGTATTGTGACAGGAGGCATCCCGACAGCCGGCATTGCATACCCATTCCAATGTCAATTATATCGCAGATATCTGCTATGTTTAACCCATTTATCGGAGCCAGCTCTGCGAACGAATGTGCACCCCAATATCCGTGCTGCCGCTATCCATGTCTTTTCATGCCACTTTTCAGTTATAAGGATGGACACCCCCAATCACTTTGTAAAGTTGACTCCAATGGCCTACCCACCCGGTTAGTCCGGAAAACTATGGGACAATGGGAAATCTCCTCCTGGCTTGGGAGGTTAGGCTAATATCCCTGATTCCGGCTATCACCCTTCACTTTGCCGATTCTGCGCGCTACAGGAGTATGAACACCATGACGTCACTAATGTGACATAAAGAAGGCGGCGGCCAGCCAACGTGGGGCTTCCTGGGCAGCTGTAGTCTCACACAAGAAGCATTAGGAATCCCTGGCTGACAGCTGCTGACAGTCCTCACCTGGGCAACCAGGCTGACGGCTTATATTACCAACAAACAGTAAGGCAGGAACACGGCACAGCATATTTATTTATTTATTACCAGTTATTAATATAGCGCACACATATTCCGCAGCGCTTTACAGAGAATAGTTGACCATTCACATCAGTCTCTGCCCCAGTGGAGCTTACACTCTATGTTCCTTATCACATGATCACACACATACACACTAGGGGTAATTTGTGTTGGGAGCCAATTAACCTACCAGTATATTTTTGGAGTGTGGGAGGAAACCGGAGTACCCAGAGGAAACCCACGCAAGCACAGGGAGAATATACAAACTCCACACAGTTAGGGCCATGGTGGGAATCGAACCCATGACTTCAGCACTGTGAGGCGGTAATGCTAATCATTATACCATCTGTGCTGCCCAATATACATAATATTGGTGTGGGGTGGGCACCAGGATGCAGGTTAGCACCCTAATAATAAATGTGGGTATTTAATTCATGCTAAAAGACATAATAAACACACATAATAGTGATCAAATGAGTAAAAACATGATTGATGAAGTTTGGTTTGGACCATGTAGAATAAATAATATAAAGTAAGTGTTAATAGGTCATTTAGAGGATGAAAAATACGTATATTGAGAATAATTTGGGGACCATTTATCAATGAGTTTTATCATACGCACATGTTTTGAAACTCGTTGCCTATGATAATTGGTGCTCCAGCCAATCAGCACCATTATCACATGCAACAAGTTTTAAAACTCGTTGCGTATGATAAAACTCGTTAATAAATAGGCCCATAATGTCTCAAAAGCAACTGACGATCTTATCGGTGTAAATAGTTAAGTATGACAGGGCAGAGCAGGACACACACTCTCGACGGCGTGCGGCGCGATCATTACCCTGCAAGTCATCACCCTGAAATAATTTTTCAAAAGTAGGCAAAAAATTACCTCAGGCCGCGGAAGTGCCGGTACCCAGTGCTTTCTATGAAATAAGGACCAGTACTCATACAGGATGTACAGCACGGCCTGGGTAAAAGTGTGCAGATGCTTATTTCAGTCATTTCTGAAGTGAATTAGATGATTTCTTCCTGTTTCTGGAACTAGTTATAAGAATTCAAAATTATACCCAAAAAGTGTTGCGGGTACTGTGTATCCCTGAGTACCACCACGCCAAAGCAGGGGCAGGACCACTACCAACACACAACCCATCAGTATAGTCTTTCGCCGCAGCGGTCACTACCGGCACGCGATACCTCCGCCTCTCAGTTACTGATAATTTTATACAGACCGAACTATTGACGTGCAATATAATTACTGGAGATGTAGATAAGAGACCGGTGGCCGCAATGCCGCCGGTCTAAATCCTGACAGGGGAAGACCGACAAGGGAGTTAAAATAGGCGTTGAAATACTGACGCCTATCTTAATATCGACTCCGAAATACAGAAGGACGGCTGCCCGAACGAGGTAAGTTCGCGGCGCCCATAGCGTTAACCGCGCCGGGGGGAGGGTTAGGTTTAGGTAGCATAGCGGGGTTAGTGTTAGGTTTTGGGGGGGGGGAGGTTAGGGTTAGGCACCCCTGGGGGGGATAGGCACCACTGGGGGCAGGGTTAGGGACTAAGGGGGGAGGGTTAGGTTTAGGCACAAAGAGGGGAGATTTATGTTTAGGCAGTAACGGGGAACGTTAGGCTACAAGAAGGGAGGGTTAGGGGGAGAAGGAGGAAGGGTACCCCTGTCGGGATACCAACCATCGGGATGCCGCTGTCCGTATTTTGACAGTAGGCATCCCGACAGCCGGCACTACATACCCATTCCTAATTACTGAACCGTTATTACAGCCACCTGTCACATAAGCAGCATAATTTGGGGGTGGGGGTCAGTCAGGGGTTTCCAGCACTCATATCCATCCATTGGGGTGGTATTTCTGTGTACTGATTTTTGCTTTCCCCTCCCGGAAGGATTAAGGTATCATTTTACTTATCACAGTCAGTAACTATTCTGCCAGCTAATAACCCTGGCACGTCTGCTGTCAAAAATAACATGCGGCTGCCAATCACAGTTATACCGTAAATACTTCCTTGTGGCAGGGGCCTGTCTCTCTCTCCAAGATGTTCTGCAGCAGCTGTATAATGTCACAGCATCAGTGTTGGGGCAGCACAGTGCATGGCACACACATTACCCCCCACCCACTGCCAGCTGTAAATAGACTGGTCTGGGAAAGGGAACAGACTAGGAGGATGTACATGTTACATCCAATACTCAGTCTACACACAGTGCCAAAGAAAGGAGAGATCTTCTCACCCCCAGCAGCAGGAGCCTGAGGCGCCTCCCTCTGTGGGATGGACCCAGTTGCAGCATTGATTGTACATTACCCTCTGCAATTACCGCTCATGCACCATTCACTGGGCTCTCTCCAGCCTGCAGAGGGCAGTTGATTGCAGAGCAGTGGACCCCCAGCTCCAGGACCCAGGTCAGGAACATATATATATGTGTGTGTGATTGGACATGTATGATGACTGGACATTAGTTACACCCCTGTCCTCTGCTGTTTAGGAATATGTGTTGTTTTCCTGCTTCCATGTCTCAAGGTTAACCCCTGAGTTGCTGTTTCACCATTAACCTATTCTGGACCTCATAGGGCTGCATTTTGCATTGCGCAGTGAAGTGGTTAAACTATTGTCAGACTGAGTGTCCATTGCAGCGCCCCCGCCTGGCCGTGCTGGGTAAACGCAGCTAAGCCACTGGCATTACATGGAAAGTACCTGTCTGTAAGAGGATATTTTGTTTTTGGTTTGGTTACTCTGTGGTTCACCCATCAGGAGACTGTTTTTAAAAAAAAAAAAAAAATTCCAGTTTAAGGAGTATTTGCATTTTACAGTATACATAGTATTTCTGAATGCCCAGAGCAGCATCTGTTCTTCATGTAAGCACAAATAAATAGTGTTTCTGATTACCCAGACCAGGACCTGTTGTTCTTAATGTAAGCAGAAATAAATAGTATTTCTGAATACCCAGACCAGGACCTGTTGCTACAGCAAGAATGATTTTTGGCAACCTGCTGCTCTTTTCTTTGGAACTACAAGTACCAGCTTGCCCTCCCCCCTCCCTGCCAGGCAAATTAATTTGATGACGGAAGCCCCAGGTCGCTGATCAGTTGGACTAGACTAATAATCTCAGACATGTGACAGTGTCATAGATACATTAAAAAAATAAAATAAAATGTAGTGGAATTTGTTTTTCAAAAAGATTTTTGGAAATATGTTTAAAGTGAGGTATCCGTGGTCTGGTAGCAAATTACAGGGTGTAAAAAAGAAGCTTTCGCAGAATTCATACTAGTTTGATTTAGCTAAAGTTGACTGACTAATACTGACATGTCACTTCTGGCTATAATCCTCAACCCCTCTTATGTTTTATTAATACACCCATCACACGCATGCGCGAGACCCGGATAGCGACGGCCAAGCCGTCGCTCCGGGTCTCGTACCAAAGGGGGCGTGCTGTCGATGTTGAGTGACAGCACACCCCCTTTGGTGGGCGGGCCGGGGGCGTGGCTGCCCAGACGGAGGCGTTCCCATGGGAACGCCTCCCGTCTGGGGGCCCACTGGCATCACAAGTGATGTCAGTGGGAGTGCTTTTGGCTCTGTTAGAGCCAAAAGCACTCTTCGGCTTGCGGAAACGAGACCCTACGGCAAGGGTCTCGTTGCAAGCCCGATGGTCGCGATGGTCTTGACCATGGCGACCATCATCATGGCCGCTCGCATAAGCTGTGGGTGGTAACCCACAGCTATGCGAGCGGCCAAGAGGCGCCCGGCTCTGAATCAGGCCCACTGTTACAGACCGCTGTCACATCACTTTACAACCACTGTTTCTTTAAATTACATTTTACAGTTTGGCTTCTGAAATAGACTGTACTCTATATTCGTTTACAACTCTCGTTATTACATGTCTCACTTTTGCGGTTATAAAGGTACTAGCTGATGTACTCTGTTTCACCCGAGTAGACCTTAGATATTTACTGTTTCCATTTCCATTTTACCACTCCAATAACCCATTAATCCTTTACCTCTATAGTAATGCATCACTGCTATAGTAAGACATTACCTTCCCTCACCTGTGTACTAACACATTCCACTCCCTCATCTCTGTAGTAACACATTTCCCTCCCTCGCCCATGTTGTAACACATTCGACATTCCCCTCCCTCACCTGTGTAGAAATACAATCCCTCCCTCTCACCTGTAGTAACACATTACTCTCACTCACACCTGTAGTAACTTATTCCTCTCCCTCACCTTTGGAATAACACATTCCCCTTCCTCACCTCTGTAGTAACACATTACCCTCGCTCACCCCTGTCCCCTCACCTCTGTAGTAACACATTACCCCGCTCACCTCTGTAGTAACAAATTACCCCCGCTCACCCCTTTAGTAACACATTCCCCTCCCTTTGCTCATGTTGTAACACATTCCCTTTTTCAACTCCGTAGTAACACATTTGACATTCCCCTCCCTCACCTGTGTAGTAACACATTATCCTCGCTCACCTCTGTAGTAACACATTCCCTTCCCTCACTATTCAAATAGTGGAGCCACACCAATTGCCAGTGATGTTTGGCAGCACTTGGGGTGACAGTTGGTGTTTGAATATGAACTGTGCTACAGCCAGGATGAGACAGTCAGGCAGGACACTGCCACTGCACAGGGGGAGGAAATATAATAGCCCTTTTTACTTCCTTTGGAGTCGAATTTCGAAAAATCCCTTCTTAGTGGGCACCTATGTCATGGAAGGAATATACTCCCACGATTTTCATGTTTCTAGGTCCAGGGGTTTGGGGGCCATTGATGAGTCAGTCCAACTCATTTTACATATATTAGATTATTGGAGAAATGCGTAGTGAGAGTGGAAGGTGTAAAATGCATCCCATTAGAACCATTGGATGAGATTCCATCCCTGCCAGTTTGGAGCTGCTGCAAAAATCAAATTCACCCCTGGAAAACACATAGCAAAACAATAACCAGACCTCTCCACCCCTTATCGCATTTCACTAATCTGTCTCTGCAAACTGCTGTCATTTCAATCTCCCCCACAACACTAAGCACATCAATACATGAAGAGATAGTTAGCTTTCTAGTTAAGGTCATAATCTTTGCAATAATGACTACATCCTCTATGTCCCCTGACTGTATATATTGAGTACAACCTCTATGTCCCCTGACTGTATATAATGAGTATATCCTCTATGTCCCCTGACTGTATATACTGACTACATCCTCTATGTCCCCTGACTGTATATAATGAGTACATCCTCTATGTCCCATGACTGTATATAATGAGTACATCCTCTATGTCCCCTGGCTATATATAATGACTACATCCTCTATGTCCCCTGACTCTATATTACGACTACTTCCTCTATGTCCCCTGACTGTATGTAATGACTACATCCTCTATGTCCCCTGACTGTATATAATGACTATATCCTTTATGTCCCCTGACTGTAAATAATGACTATATCCTTTATGTCCCCTGACTGTACATAATGACTATATCCTTTATGTCCCCTAATTGTAAATAATGAGTACATCCTCTATGTCCCCTGACTGTACATAATGACTATATCCTTTATGTCCCCTGACTGTATATAATGAGTATATCCTCTATGTCCTCTGACTATATAATAAGTACAACCTCTATGTTCCCTGACTGTATATAATGACTATATCCTATGACTGTATATAATGAGTATATCCTCTATGTCCCCTGACTATATAATAAGTGTTTCCTATATGTCCTATGACTGTATTTAATGAGTACATCCTCTATGTCCCCTGACTGTATATAATGAGTATAACCTCTATGTTCCCTGACTGTATATAATGAGTATATCCTTTATGTTCCCTGACTGTATATAATGAGTACATCCTCTATGTCCCCTGACTGTACATAATGACTATATCCTTTATGTCCCCTGACTGTATATAATGAGTATATCCTCTATGTCCCCTGACTGTACATAATGACTATATCCTTTATGTCCCCTGACTGTATATAATGAGTATATCCTCTATGTCCTCTGACTATATAATAAGTACAACCTCTATGTCCCCTGACTGTATATAATGAGTATAACCTCTATGTCCCCTGACTGTATATAATGACTATATCCTATATATCCTATGACTGTATATAATGAGTACATACTGTATGTCCCCTGACTGTATATAATGAGTACATCCTCTATGTCCCCTGACTATATATAATGAGTATAACCTCTATGTCCCCTGACTATATAAGTGTTTCCTATATGTCCTATAACTGTATATAATGAGTACATCTTCTATGTCCCCTGACTGTATATAATGACCATATCCTCTATGTCCCCTGACTGTATATAATGAGTATATCCTCTATGTCCCCTGACTATATAAGTGTTTCCTATATGTCCTATGACTGTATATAATGAGTACATCTTCTATGTCCCCTGACTGTATATAATGACTACATCCTCTATGTCCCCTGACTGTATATAATGAGTATATCCTCTATGTCCCGACTATATAATAAGTACAACCTCTATGTCCCCTGACTGTATATAATGACTATATCCTATGACTGTATATAATGAGTATATCCTCTATGTCCCCTGACTATATAATAAGTGTTTCCTATATGTCCTATGACTGTATATAATGAGTACATCTTCTATGTCCCCTGACTGTATATAATGAGTATAACCTCTATGTCCCCTGACTATATAAGTGTTTCCTATATGTCCTATAACTGTATATAATGAGTACATCTTCTATGTCCCCTGACTGTATATAATGACTATATCCTCTATGTCCCCTGACTGTATATAATGAGTATATCCTCTATGTCCCCTGACTATATAAGTGTTTCCTATATGTCCTATGACTGTATATAATGAGTACATCTTCTATGTCCCCTGACTGTAAATAATGACTACATCCTCTATGTCCCCTGACTGTATATAATGAGTATATCCTCTATGTCCCGACTATATAATAAGTACAACCTCTATGTCCCCTGACTGTATATAATGAGTATATCCTCTATGTCCCCTGACTGTATATAATGAGTATATCCTCTATGTCCCGACTATATAATAAGTACAACCTCTATGTCCCCTGACTGTATATAATGAGTATAACCTCTATGTCCCCTGACTGTATATAATGACTATATCCTATATATCCTATGACTGTATATAATGAGTACATACTGTATGTCCCCTGACTGTATATAATGAGTACATCCTCTATGTCCCCTGACTATATAATAAGTGTTTCCTATATGTCCTATGACTGTATATAATGAGTACATCCTCTATGTCCCCTGACTGTATATAATGAGTATAACCTCTATGTCCCCTGAGTGTATATAATGAGTATAACCTCTATGTCCCCTGAGTGTATATAATGAGTATAACCTCTATGTCCCCTGACTATATAATAAGTGTTTCCTATATGTCCGATGACTGTATATAATGAGTATATCCTCTATGTCCGCTGACTGTATCTAATGAGTATATCCTCTATGTCCCCTGACTATATAATAAGTGTTTCCTATATGTCCTATGACTGTATATAATGAGTACATCTTCTATGTCCCCTGACTGTATATAATGAGTATAACCTCTATGTCCCCTGACTATATAAGTGTTTCCTATATGTCCTATAACTGTATATAATGAGTACATCTTCTATGTCCCCTGACTGTATATAATGACTATATCCTCTATGTCCCCTGACTGTATATAATGAGTATATCCTCTATGTCCCCTGACTATATAAGTGTTTCCTATATGTCCTATGACTGTATATAATGAGTACATCTTCTATGTCCCCTGACTGTATATAATGACTACATCCTCTATGTCCCCTGACTGTATATAATGAGTATATCCTCTATGTCCCGACTATATAATAAGTACAACCTCTATGTCCCCTGACTGTATATAATGAGTATATCCTCTATGTCCCCTGACTGTATATAATGAGTATATCCTCTATGTCCCGACTATATAATAAGTACAACCTCTATGTCCCCTGACTGTATATAATGAGTATAACCTCTATGTCCCCTGACTGTATATAATGACTATATCCTATATATCCTATGACTGTATATAATGAGTACATACTGTATGTCCCCTGACTGTATATAATGAGTACATCCTCTATGTCCCCTGACTATATAATAAGTGTTTCCTATATGTCCTATGACTGTATATAATGAGTACATCCTCTATGTCCCCTGACTGTATATAATGAGTATAACCTCTATGTCCCCTGAGTGTATATAATGAGTATAACCTCTATGTCCCCTGAGTGTATATAATGAGTATAACCTCTATGTCCCCTGACTATATAATAAGTGTTTCCTATATGTCCGATAACTGTATATAATGAGTATATCCTCTATGTCCGCTGACTGTATCTAATGAGTATATCCTCTATGTCCCCTGACTATATAATAAGTGTTTCCTATATGTCCGATGACTGTATATAATGAGTACATCCTCTGTGTACCCTGACTATATAAGAGTAAATCGGAATGGGTATGAAATCCCAGCAATCGAGATGCCTGCTGTCAATATACCGACAGCGGCATCCCGTTGCTCAGTATCCCGACAAGGGTCAGGTAAGTATAGTAACCCCCCCTTCTCCTCCTAACTCTCTGTTCCTACATCCTAACCGTAACCCCCCACCACCCCATCCTAACCCTCCACCCTTGGTGCCTAAAACTAACCCCCCCAGTGGTGCCTAACCCTAACCTCCCCCTCCCCTAGCCTAACCCTAACCCCCCCTTCCCGTGACGGCTAAACCTAACCCCCACTGCTAAGACCTAACAAGCCCGCTATACTTAAGTTCGGCATCCCGGCTGTCGGGATTCCGGCGTCGGCATGTCACCTACTGTTGGCATTCCGGCGCCGGTTTTCTGGCCGGGTAGTGGCAGGGCCGGTGCAAAGTTTCCAGGCGCCTTAGGCAAGATTTCACCAACCGCCCCTGCTCCCTCCAATTCATAATATGCCACGCATTGGTCTCCCCAGTTTATAATAATCACAGCAGTGTGCCAAATTCATAATATACTATATAGAATATTCTACACAGCAGAGCATCAATGTCATAACGCACCTCATAACACTGCCGCAAATTAATAATATGCCGCAGAGTCATGAATTATGCAATTACATTTATTTCTGTGGACTCAACGGCGCCCTCCAGTGGCCTGCGCCCTTAGGCGGCTGCCTAAAGCTGCCTAATGGTAGCACTTGCCCTTGGGAGTGGCATTCCGCGCCGGGATTTCGTCAGCTGCGATGCCACATGTAGGTATATTAACTACATCCCGAGTAAATCCTCTATGCCCTGTGACTGTGGTAATGAGTATTTCCTCTGTATATATAATGAATATATCCTATATGTCCTATGACTGTATATAATGAGAGGGGGATTGAGCACCACTGCAGGGTACACCCCTGCCAGGTCTATAGTTGTTACTAGGATCTATTGCTAGGAGAGCTGAGGCAGCGCAACCTACTCTAAGCTCGGGACGTAGTTACCGTGCCGACGGACGGGATGCCGGCTGTTGAAATCCCGGTGTCGGAATCCTGACCCAGGACTAAACATAGGTGCCTAAATCCCGATGCCGGTTTAGACACCGGCATTCCGAATATAATTATAGCGAGCTGGGTTAGGTGTTAGCCGCGGGGGGGGGGGGGGGGGGGCGGAGGGTTAGGTTCAGGCACCACGGGGGGTTAAGGTTAGGCTCCGGGGGAGAGGAGGTTAGGGTTAGGCTAAGGACAGGGGGGGGTTAGGTTTAGGCACACTGGGGGGGGTTAGGTTTAGGCACACTGGGGGGGGTTAATTTTAGGCACTAAGGGGGGAAGGTTATGTTCAGGCATCGGGGGGGAGGGTTAGGTTTAGACACTAACGGGGATGGCAATGGTGCATACACACGGTCAGATTTGATGAACGATTGAACGATTTCTGACAGTATTAAAATGAATGAAATTGTCAAAATCTGACTGCAACACAGACGAAGTCAGAGTTCGTTATCTGACATGCGGAAACGCGCATCGTTCGTCGATGCATGCCCTACGTGTCAAAGATATGAACGATTGAATGATTTTTACAATCGTTATCGTTCATATCTGATAAGAAATCTGACCGTGTGTATGCACCATTAGGGTTCAAGAAGGGAGGGTTAGGGTTAGAGGCAGAAGGGGGAGGGTTCGTATAGTTTCGTACCCCTGTCGGGATACTGAGCACCGGGATGCCGCTGTCAGTAATTTGTTATTGTAGACACAAGGGGGCGGAGTGACAGAGAAGGAGCAGGCGCAGTGATCTTCACACTACCGAAGTGCACTTCAGCTCATCTTGCCATCTCCGGATGGCGAACTGAAATGGAGAAGCTAAACGTAAATATGACGTTTCCGTTCTTCTCTGAATCGCTCTCCCCATACTAGTGTAACAGTACTCGGGGGGCACCGCTGGAGAAATCTTAGACCCCATCTTGAATACGAGGAAGCAGCGAAGAGTCCTGTGTATGAAGTGCTCTATTAGACAAAGCTTTTCATCGCTATAGGAATAGACCCCAAAGCATCTTCAGTTGCCACTAAAGCTGTACTTAACCGACTTTAGTTTGTGAAACAGATACTGATGTAACTCAAATGAAACGTCCTGAACTGCAGAGTATTTTATCTACTCTCACTAATAAGAGTATTTGTATTTTATTTTTTTTAAATCGTTTATTAGAATTAAAGGTAAACAACAGTACAATTTGGTGTCACAGTAAATCTATTCTTCGAAAACAATATATATATAATCATATAGAAAAAATACACCGGTAATGTTGCAATAGAAAAATTTCTTCAACTAATTTGAAATTGAGAAAAATATTATCTTAAATAGTTATAACAACATTGGTAGAATGTGGTAAGAAAATAAAAATTTAAATTCAGGTGAAGGATATTTGGGAAGAAGGGAAAGTATAAAAAAAAATTAAAAAAAGCGAGGGGGGGAGTGTGTAAGCGAGTCGGGGTAACGTACGAAAAAATAAATAAATAAATATTAAATAAATAAATAAATAAATGAAAACATCGGGAATAGATATAGAGGATGCGATTCATGAAAGACCTGGAAGAGGAATTGCTTGAGAGGAGTACCAGGGTGACCAAATTGAATGGAATTTCTGCACTGAGTTATTCAAGAGGCTGGTAGTATAGAGTATTTGTATTTTATTGCTGGTAGACTTGTTAATTTTCCCTCTGGGAACGTTTATGGGGGCCATGGCACCGGCCGCAATGATTTGAGTGACCCACTTTATGTAATTATTATAGATTTTCTCTGGGCCTAAGCCAGTTCAAAATACAATTTACTGCACTTGATGGAATGAAATTATTGGCCGGATCTGGCTGATTAACACATATATCCTCTTATTCACAGTCGTTGAGAAAATCTGTTCTGTGGTCTGACTATTGTGCTAAACAGAAGGGAAACCCCATTCATTTATAGAAAGTTAGGTAACTGCTCACGTTGCTATAGTATTATAGTCATCCTGATTATATATACAGTATATATCTACTGTATGTATAGGTAAATTAGCTGCCTTCCTATATCTGTTCTATTTCTTCCTAAGTAAATTGGCGCCCTTTTGTATTTTTACCTGCCAGGTAAGGGTAACCCTTGTTTATTAAAATTCTGGACAGCCGCCAAAGACTTTGGCCTCAGAATTGTGGAGGTGGTCGGCTGACTCGTGTTCGCTCGTTTAATTACATTTTCTTGTACTTTGATAACCATGCCAACATAGAAAATGGTCATTTTAATTAGTGAGATAATTAGTTTATTTCTTTTAAACCGGTGGTAAGTGGGATGTTCTGGATATTAGGGCCACGGAGCTACAGCATATGGCAGTCGGTTTAAGTGGTGGGCAAAACGTGGCCTCGGGATTTGAACTAATAGAGTGTGCATCTTTAGAAGGGGAACTGCTGCTACCCCCTACTGCCTGGCTTGGTAAGTAGACAAAACTAAATTTCGTGAACTAAGGGCCTGATTCAGACCCGATCGCAACCGCTGAGCGCTCGCAACCGAGTCGATGGTGGCCCAGAGCGCATGCGCACGACGGAGCCGGCTCATGCGTGAGACCCGGATAGCGACGGGCGATCCGTTGCTCCGGGTCTCATACCAAAGGGGGCGTGCTGTCGATGTTGAGTGACAGTACGCCCCCTTTCGTAGGCGGGTCGGGGGGGTGGCTGTCCAGACGGAGGCGTTCCCATGTGAACGCCTCCGTTTGGGGGCGGCCCCACTGACATCACTTGTGAAGATGGCTTGGAATGATGGCTAGGGTTTGAGATATGGGATGTGGTTTGGTCACACCGGACAATGACCTCGGTAGTTAGGGGGACCTGAAGGGCCTTATTCCGAGCCGCGTACAACCCGCACGCAATGCTGATGTTCATGTAGCGTTTTGTTTGCAACTGCGCATACGCGTCCAAATTAATAAAAAATCCCGGTGGCGCATGCGTTACACAGAGCGGACGCACAGAGCAGCTGTGGCGATTGAGGGAGACGGTATAAAGTGATGGGCGTTCCTGGGCGTTGGCTAGGAGTGCCCACAAAAATGGTCCCTTCAGTGGACGTGTCGCGAGCATGTCAATGCAAGCAGCAGACATAAGAGGCCATGGCCAATCTGAGACTGCCATAGGGCTGGTGCATGTTTCAATTGTGCGACTGATGGTGTCGTATAAGGACACATTGATCAGTATTACAGCGTGCACGGAGGCGAACAGCGGGCGTCTCAGTCCTTGCACATTTGGCCGCACGGATGTACACCAGGGAGGGAGTTTGTAGTCGCATTTGCATAAAGTCTCAGGCGGACGACCGTCCATAGCCGCTGCTGCTGCTGCCTGCGACTGGAAGAGTTGATTAGTATTGGTGACTCCCATCATAGCCGATCAGGTTTCGGCTTTCATTGAAATCATTTGCGCTGTATGTTAGTGTCTACTTGTTTGTTAATGTGTCAGATTTGCTTAAGGTGCGTACACACGTAGCGATTTTAAAGAGCGATTTGAACGATATCGTTACCGTTATCGTTGAAATAGCTAATTTAAAAGGTCCCTACCAACTTACCAGCGATGCGCGGCCGCGTATGGACGACAGCGATTTCGGCCATCGTCCGTGCATGCTGGTCAACTTGCTCGATATTGAGCAAGTTACTATAGGGACCCGCGATTGACGGTCGCGGGTCGCTATAGTCGTCGGTAAGTTGGTGGTGTGATGGATGATCGATATTGATCATCCAGCATACCAGGGAGGGCGCATAAGGATCTGCCAGCGATATCGTATCGCAGGCAATTCGCTACGTGTGTACGCACCATTAGACAGCCCTTCCCTTAACTGAGATATTGCCTCTTAGCAATCCATATTCTTATTGCCTCTTTGACTGACCATGAAGATCCCTTTTCACGATGGGGAACCTAATCAGTTACAAATCTGTCACCGTTAGTTTGGTGTTGAAGCTTTTGTAGATCTTAAACGCCTGAAGAAGACGTGGGACAAACCTTAATTTGTCCAGACACCCCGAGGCCTCATTGTGTGTATAATATATATATATATATATATATATATATATATATTACACATTACACACACATACTGTGTGTGTGTGTATAAGGAGCCTCAAGGTTTGAATCTTTTTTTACTTACAATAATATCGGAGAGTGCCACATTATTAGGACATGCATTTATTTTGTTTGCATGCGCCCCACCAAGTATCTGGAATATGGGAGCGCCTCCATACTTCCTGTCAGGAATATTAATTGCACCAAGAAAACATTTTTTCGTTATTATTATTTCTCTGGGTTTCACCTTGTAAGTGATGTCCTCCATAGTAGACCAATAAATACTAACGTTGATGCTTTCAGATCAGTACAATTAAGTCGATAGTCATTGTCCAGTGATCCTTCCCTCCCTCTGCCTTGTGGTTTGCTGCACATTATAACCGCACAGGTGAGATCGCACGGCATAACCAGTACCTATGGAGTCTGGCCAGACAGGTGGCAATTCTATTTCACTCAATTAGTTGACAAAACACCTCCTTAACCCGGCACCCAGGGTATATGCCCCACCTGCCCCACCCATGTTACGCCATCTTTAGGGCGCTTGCTCTCGTAGCCCCGCTCCTTAATGTGGGAAGGAGTTCCGGGGATGCAAAGAGGGATCTGAGCGGATCCTTCCGCCACTTTCTCACTGACTCCCTGGCGGTTGTGCGCATGACGGTGGAGGAGGTAAGTAATGCAGCCACTTTTGTAGCTTCGATACTAACTGAGGGGACAGCTGCTTTTCCGAGCAGCTTTCCCCGCAACGGAGCAATGATGAATTGCTCCGGTGTAAGCTATACCCCGCTGCGAGTTGGATACTTAATCATCGGAGGCCATATGGCCATCGATGATGAATAGGCCCCAAATGAGCTTAGTACTGAATGTACAGTCCTATTTGCTAGCAAACCTGTTCTTACCACTCTTTTGTAATTATAGAATCATTATCATCATCTGCCGTTTAGCTAGAGGCAGAAACAACATATTTGCAGTGCTTTGGTGAAATACTTAGCATTGTCTCTAGTTATATACTCCGGCATCGGCTGGAGGCGGAAACACTTTGATTTCTGGTGTGGCACCTACATGGCTAAATGTAGATATGTATCTGGAAAATTATTTCACTTGCAGAAGACCCAGTGCAGATGGAACCCAAAGAACACATTAAAAGAATATGGCATGGTGCGTTCAGTAACGTGAGATGGGGTGATAAAACTTTAAACCGCCCGTCTCATTATAGGTCAGATTAATTCTTATAAATTAATCAATAGTGTCTTGTGAAATTTTCACCCTTTTCTCTACCTGATACTTCAGTCCAGGATGGATTGGCCATCTGGCAATTTTGGCAAAAGCCAGAAGGACCGATGGCCTGATGGGCCAGTCTAGCCGCCTGGAGGTCAGGCTGAGCAGCTCCGCTTCCCGGTGCTCTGCTCAGCCAGTAGGCTATCTCTAATTTGCAAGCAAGACTTGATGTCATGATGTCATGTCCCGCAGCAGCACACTAGGAGAGCCATGCGAAGACGGGGCGTAATGCAAGGCCACACCTCCGTGACGCACGGAACTACCTACTAACTAGTAGCCTAAACCCCCTTCCTCTGTATATGCAGGGAATGAATGCCTGGCCCGAGTCTTCTTCAGTCTCTCTCCAAATGTACCCAGAATAAATATTACATAGGGATCCTGGGTTTTTAAGTAAAAGTGGCTAATTACACAGGTCTGTGAAATTTAAGGTATTGAAAGTTTTTTAATAATACTTTTATATTCTTAATTATACCCCTGTGAACATCAAGAAATAGTATATTAAAAAAAATTACCACATCACATTTACCTATAAGGGGGTTACATACATTTTTAAGAAAAAACAAGAAGTTTCATTGTTTTTGACATTATTTATTGTGAAATGCGAAGAAGTGTAGATGATATCACTGTGTTTTTGTCTTAATTACATAATAAAATAACAAAATCAAACAATAATAGAAAACAAAACCATAATTATTGAAAAAAATCGTTTAATATATTTTTTTTGTCTTCAAACTTCGTTTTGTTGCTTTTCGCTTATAAGCTTTTTCTGTGTTGTCTCTGTGTATCATCCAGCAGCAGTCAGCCATCATGCTGACGCCCCAACGACCCTGGTATCTTCTTTCTACATCTTTAACGTCTTGGTGGAACCGTTCACCCTGTTCTTCACTGTAGTCTCCGAGATTATTTGGGAAATGCTCAATATGGGAATTCAAACTCACATTGCAGCCGAGGTTTCTGTAACTATTAAGCATTTCCCTGACAATTTATTTGTAGTTTGGATCCTTGACATTGCCTAAAAATTTTTAAATCACTTGTACTGTATGAGTGGTGTGTACTGTATATTTACTGTGTATGTGTGTGTGTATGTGGTGGTAGGCAGGGGTTAAGATGAGCCGTCACAGGGCAAAACTGTGTTGCATCTGTTGTATTTGGTTCCATCTCCGCCAGCTCACCTTGTAGTTGTAGTAGTAGTTGTTGTGTGTGTGTGTGTGTAATGTTCCTTTAGACAGTATGGGGTTTAGGCCCTTTTGTAAATTTCAGCTCCAGGCCCATGTGGACCTTAATCGGGCACTGGGCGGGGGGTAATTTTATGACGAGAACTGAATTGCAACGTTCTATACAACAGACTGAATTAATTTAAGACCATGGGGTCTATTTACTAAGCATTGTTAGGAGACAGAGTGAAAAGTGATAAGTCGGTGATAAGGTGCCAGCCAATCAGCTCCCAACTGTCATTTTTCAAACACAGCCTGTGAGATGACAGTTGGGAGCTGATTGGCTGGCACCTTATCACTGACTTATCACTTTTCACTCCTAACACTGCTTAGTAAATAGACCCCAATGTTTTATAATAAATGTAGGCAGAATACATTTATTACTTTAAAGAAAAGGAAAAAAATATATGACTTATTCATAAATACACGTTTTGCAGAAAAACGTGATGTGATATGCAAAATCGGGAGTCATTTTCGTGTTTAGAAGCCAAAAATCTATAAGTATCACATAAATTCCTTTAAAAAGCTTTTTCATCGCAGACCTGTGTTATTAAACTCGCCTATAAAGGTGAGGCTAAAGCTTCCCAATAAGAGCCTGCGGCATTTTCACAGTGAAGGAGAGACCACCATCACACTACAAGCAATAACGCAGGTTATTGTACGTGAAAGCGCAGCAACCAGGGTTACTGTGCAGTGTGAATGGGCCAGGTTATAATTACCCGGCTCGCTATGCAGTGTGAACGGGTATCCCAGGTCGATCCGACCCCCGTAACCACTCACAGCATAGGAAGAGCCGGTGCAGTGGTTTAAGAAATATTTTTTTTTCTAATTGCTTCACGTAAGCCATGACTTCACAAACTGTTTTTGCACTTCTGAGTGGGATAATTGAGATAGAGCTAAATGCGTGGGGGGAGGGGTGGGGGGGATGAGCATTAATTAAGACTAATTAAGCAATAGTACAGTTGATCTGGGGGCCACACTTTATTTTATACAGCTGAGATCGGACTAGGGTTAAGGCTTATTTAGGGTACAGAGAGAGTGTGAGGTTGTGGACCCGGGGTGGTGATAGGAGCAGACACTGAAGCAGATTTAAATGAAAATGAGGAACTTTTAATGAGTGGCTTAGTAGACATGGAAATGGCAAAAGAAAAAGTCCATAGCACTGAAGTGCACTTGGGATCTGTAGTGAAGCTAATGGGAGAATGTCCAGACAGTGACAGGCAGGAACAGTCCAGGATGCAGGTTTTGTGAGGCTGAAGAGAATTTGCAGGCTGAGGTGAATAATGTCCAGAGGAAATGCAAGTGGAGGCAAGGTGCAGGGTAATAGCTGACACAGGTACTCAGGCAATGGGAGAGGTAATTGGAGAAGGCAGGGGAATCCAGCAGGGTAAGGAGCAGGTTAGGTGAAACAGGCTTAGGTAGCTTTTCCAAGGAGGCAGGTAACGAGCTCAGGAACTCTCTCTCAGCTGCCACTGAGAAACACGTTGCACTGGCCATGCAAGGGAGCTCTGAACTCCCTTAAATCCCCAGTGCTCAGCCGTGACTGGTCAGAGAGGAGCATGTGACACACCAGGATAGGGCGACTAGGTCACATGATCGGTGGCAAGATGGCGGCGCCCATGCCAGAGCGGAACGGAAGCACCACCAGGCCTAACCAGACCAGAGTGACAGTATGCCCCCAAAGGACTACACACAGCCAATGCACCCCGCCAGGCACCAACGCCACCGCCAGACGCCCCTCGCCATAGCGTCCTCACAGGTATCACCCGCCGACCGCCATGCCGAGAAACCCTGGTCGTGACAGTACCCCCCCCTTTAGGGGTGGCCTCAGGACACCTTCTCGGCATTACAGGGTGAGCCAAGTGGACTTTGTTGACAGGACAGGAAGTGTGGACATCCTCAGCTTTGGTCCAACAGGAACAGGAACTGGAAACCCCCTCCTGGGGTACAAAACTTGAACCCTCCTCTCGAGGTATGGGACTGAAAACCCCGTCCTGGGGCTGGATACTCGGAAATCCCCTATGGGGCTCTGGAGACCCCCGTTGAGGTTGAGACCTTAGAGACATCCTCTGGGGTTGAGGCCTTGGATTACCCCTCCTGGGGCTACAAAGGACTTCCCAACAGGTGGTTGCAGTTGTATCGTTGTCAAAACTTTTGCCCCAAGCACGGGTGTATTCCGTAGTGTCTCTAGACCACTATCAGGGGATAGTGACCATGACAAGGCGTCGGTCTTCTGAAGGCAAGACCCTTAACATTCCACACTCCATGACAGAACTTGCATAGTGTTCCAATCAATTCTGGGGTTGTGCTTACGCAGCCACGGGTATCCAAGTATGACTTCATGGGAAGCCTTGGGTATGATGATAAAACTGATATATTCAACATGGAGGGCTCCAACACGAACTAAAACAGGTTGAGTTTTCTTAGACACAGTTCCATTAGAAAGAGATTTTCCATCAATAGAGGTCCAGGAGACAGTATGATCCAAGGTGCTGCAGGGAATTTGTAGTTTATCTGCCAACCGTGATGACATGAAATTCCCTGCTGCCCCTGAATCCAAAAGGGTAGACACAAACACAGGACTAGAATTAATGTCTAAGGCTATGGACAAGACATAGGCCCTCATTCAGAGCCGTACGCTCTGAGCAGAGCGCACGCTCTGCATGAGGGCCGGGCTCCTTTTTCATGGAGCGTCCTCCTGGACGCTCGTATAGCTGTGGGTCACCACCCACAGGCTATACGAGCGTGCATTTTGATGGCCGCGATGGTCGTGACCATCGCGACCATCGAAATTGCGAGCCGGAGCCTGCGGTTGAGGTTTTCAACCGCAAGCTCCGGAGTGATTTTGGCTCTATCAGAGCCAAAATCACTCCCACTGACATCACTAGTGATGTCAGTGGGCCGGCTTCTGACGGGAGGCGTTCCCGTGGGAACGCCCCCGTCAGGGAGGCACACCCCCGGCACGCCCACCAAAGGGGGCGTGCTGTCAATCAACATCGACAGCACGCCCCCTTTGATCAGACACAACGAGCGAAGGAAAGTCCTTCGCTCGTCGTGTCTGGCGCATGCGCACGACGGAGCTCCCTCCGTCGTGCGCATGCTAAGTGCAGACCATCGACCCACTTGCGAGCGTACAGCCGCTCGCGAGTGGGTCTGAATCAGGCCCATAGCCAATATGTTTAGAGGTTGGAAGAATTGCTCCTAACCGAGTGCACCCAGAACTAGCTAGAAACGGGACGCTCCCCGGCTTGCAGGTACAGGAAGCCACCAGGTGACCCGCGTCTCCACAGTATAGACAAAGGTTCTCTTTAAAGCGTCTCTGTCGTTCTTCTTAGAGAGACGGGTATGATTTACCTGCATGGGTTCTTCCTCGGAAAGGGAGGGAGTGGAACGTGTAGGGGAAGGGAGACGCTTAGCTCTGTGCTTTTCATCTTGGCGCTCTCTAAAGCGTATATCAACTTTATTACAAAGGGAAATGAGATCAATAAGACTAGAGGGTAATTCACAAGTCACTAGATCATCCTTTAAACGATCTGATAGACCTTGCCAAAAGACCAATGTTAAAGCTTCTTCGTTCCACTTGAGTTCAGATGCCAACGTCGGAAACTGAATGACGTACTGGCTGACAGGACGGGTCCCTTGTTTTAACTTCATGATACTGGAGGAAGCAGAGGGAAGTTCTTCCAGGCTCGTCAAAAATCCTCCTGAATGTTGCTAGAAACTCTGGGTAATTGTCCAGAAGTGGATCTGAACGCTCCCAGAGCGGAAAAACCCATTCTAGGGCAGAGCCGGATAACAAGGACACAATGTAAGCCACTTTGGTTTTAGGAGCAGGGAAATTAGAGGGTTGCAAAGTAAAGTGCACATCGCACTGATTGAGAAATCCACAACACAGTTTTGGAGTACCATCAAACTTATCGGGTGTGGGAAGATACAAACGAGGAGTAGATCCAGAGGAAGATATCACAGGAGTGGGGATAGGAGTAGCTGCAAGCACACTAGGAGCCGTTGAAGTAGCTTGTACAGTATCCAGACGGCGTGCAATGTCCTGCACAAACTGTGCCATCTGTCGCTGCATAGTCTCCACACTCTCCAAGCGAGTTGTTATGCTCAGAATTAAATCCTGTTTTTTAGTTATTTCTTGCTTAAACTGAGCTTTTGGTGCTACATGGCTCCCAGGTTTTCCAAACGGCCTGCAATACTTCGGAATAAATACGCTCCAGACTCCTGTCCCGTGGCCGGGTCCATGGGGCCAGTGCAAACTGTGAGGTTCTGGTTTTGTTGTGGACCCGGGGTGGTGATAGGAGCAGACACTGAAGCAGATTTAAATGAAAATGAGGAACTTTTAATGAGTGGCTTAGTAGACATGGAAATGGCAAAAGAAAAAGTCCAGGTATAGCACTGAAGTGCACTTGAGAACTGTAGTGAAGCTAATGGGAGAATGTCCAGACAGTGACAGGCAGGAACAGTCCAGGATGCAGGTTTTGTGAGGCTGAATGAATTTGCAGGCTGAGGTGATTAATGTCCAGAGGAAATGCAAGTGGAGGCAGGGTGCAGGGTAACAGCTGACACAGGTACTCAGGCAATGGGAGAGGTAATTGGGGGAGGCAGGGGAATCCAGCAGGGTAAGGAGCAGGTTAGGTGAAACAGGCTTAGGTAGCTTTTCCAAGGAGGCAGGTAACGAGCTCAGGAACTCTCTCTCAGCTGCCACTGAGAAACACGTTGCACTGGCAATGCAAGGGAGCTCTGAACTCCCTTAAATTAAATCCCCAGTGCTCAGCCGTGACTGGTCAGAGAGGAGCATGTGACACACCAGGATAGGGCGACTAGGTCACATGATCGGTGGCAAGATGACGGCGCCCATGCCAGAGCGGAACGGAAGCACCACCAGGCCTAACCAGACCAGAGTGACAGTATGCCCCCACAGGACTACACACAGCCAATGCACCCCGCCAGGCACCACCGCCAGACGCCCCTCGCCATAGCATCCTCACAGGTATCACCCGCCGACCGCCATACCGAGAAACCCTGATTGTGACAGAGAGTATATGAATCCTGTGTGCATTTCTCCTTTCCTGGCTGCCTCATGGTGCCCTGTCCGACTTTGGGGAATTTCTGGATAGAACACTACTTCCTGGTATCACACACTTTATAGCAGACATAGGGCTGGACTGTTGTACGATTGCCCATTTACTTGTGATTGCAGATAGTTGGCAACTCTCTCCTGAGAAACACCTTGAGATCAGATTGCAGGCATCTGAAATGCATTCTTATCACCAAACGTGTGCAAGTTCTATACTGAGGATAAGTATCACACATACTGCACGTAGGCGTAGGAATATTTTTCTCTGTTTTCCATCTATACAGGTTAGCACAATATTCCGCATTTATATTGTTTGTTGGTAAAATGTTTCAGCATGGCAGAGTTCTGTTGGTTGCCCCGACGGCCCGATACTTTTTAAGCAGTGACGTTCGATCCAGTCGCACTACGATTCTCAAACCTTTTAAAGAAATCAAAAAGTTTACTAACTTGACAGGTTTGAGCTCTATAACTGTCTTAATAGTGTTCTAGTGCCTGATTCTGCAGAGGACGGGATGGCGAAGCCACACACAAGCAGCTCTGCAATTCCGTCCTTGCTAAAATGCTAACGCATTAGGAGGGGTCTGACTCCCCCCTGCTGCATCTGTGATCCCAGCGCTGCGACCGTGGTGGCAGCTTGGGGTCACCATCGCGACTATCGGTCGCGATGGTGGACGGTGCCGGCCAGCTGAGTAAGCCTCAGGTTACGCAGGCTGTCCGACATGCGAGGCCAGGAATCTAGGTCCATGAACGCAGATCCTGGCCTTGCCACTCCTGCAGACTGTCCCCACCCTCGCACCGCCCCCGTATGCGCCTCTCTGCCTGTCAATCAGGCAGAGGCATAGGAGGGCCAGCCTGTGATCACGCAGGTCCTGCGCAGGCGGAGAATCCCTATAATCACTGCCGGATCAGGCCCTAGATAACATTTTATTGCAAAAGGCAAACCGAGAACATAGCTCGATTAAAAAAAAACCAAAAACTTAAAAATACTCATATTAAAAATATAAATTTTATTGTTTATAAAAATAGCTTAAAACATTCATCTGTAAGTGAACTTCAAACGCAGACAGCAAATTTTGCTGATTCAGAGCCGGACGCTCTAAACGAGCGCCCGCTCTGAATCAGGGCGCTTTTTTATTTTTAATAGTGCGGCCTTTTGGCCGCTCGCATAGCTGTGGGTGGTAACCCACAGCTTATGCGAGCGGCCAAAATTATGGTCGTGATGGTCAAGACCATCGCGACCATTGGGCTTGCGACGAGACCCTTGCGGTAGGGTCTCGGTGACTGCAAGCCCTGGAGTGATTTTGGCTCTATCAGAGCCAAAATCACTCCCACTGACATCACTAGTGATGTCAGTGGGGCCGGCCCCAGACGGTAGGCGTTCCCATGGGAACGCCTCCGTCTGGGCAGCCACGCCCCCGGCACGCCCACCAAAGGGGGCGTGCTGTCACCATCGACAGCACTCCCCCTTTGGTGCGAGACCCATAACGACGTCTTGGCCGTCGTTATTCGGGTCTCGCACATGCGCACGACGGAGCCGCCTCCGTTGTGCGCATGCGCACTTGGCCAACATCGACCCGCTTGCGAGCGGGTCTGAATTAATCCCTAAGTTCTGCTCATGTCCACGGCCCGATGTCCTGCGAAAATGTTTGAGATTGTAGAAGCAGTGTGGAATTTTCATGCACCTCTACGTAAAGGCCTCAGGGCTGACGTAACGCATTAGTTCCACACCAAGACAGTCCTGTTATGTCATGGTTTGCTCCCCATTGCCCACACTAGGAAACAGGAATGTGCTTTATGCTGTGCTTGTGCCGTATACATTTTGATTTCCGGCAGCCCCCAAGGTAGTTTCTGGTCATCTTGCATGACCTGAGATATCCGTTACAATCTGGGCAATGTTCAGATATGTGTACTGTGGGCCTGATTCAGCAAGGGAGAGAACCACACGCACTCGGCCGATGTTTTCACGCTGCGCATGCGTATGTATCGCACTGCGCGTGCGCGAACTAGCCAGGGCGATCGGGTAAGGGTACGCAGACTACACGCAGTGTGTACGCAGACCCTTCCGATATTGATTGACAGGAAGTGGCGTTTGTGGGTGGTGACGGGGGGGTGGTTGGGCGAACGCAGACGTGCCTATAGGGGAGTGCATAATTAAGGCAGTGCGGCGTCATACGCAGTCAGACGACTCGATGCACGCAGGAAGTGGCCAATGTCCTGCGCCAGGTCCAGTCATCCTCTATTGTGCGTCTGGGTCCGATGGTTGTCGATGTTACCGATGTTTGCGCCTTCCAGCGTACTGATTGAGCATTGAGTAGAGGGAGATGGGCGGCACTGTGTATTGCTGGGCGTCTGCATCCTTGTGCTGCGGTTGCCGTGCGTATACATTGATTAGCATATACACGCAGCGACCGAGTGCGTGCGTTCACCCCCTTGCGGCCCTTGATGAATCAGGCCCTGTGCCCCAACATCATCTACATATCCCGGATAGAGAACTATTGCAAATATGCAGCTGGCACAATTTGTAATAGATGTTTTTTTTTTATGTCTACTATGATATTAAAAGTCTATTTTTTTTAAATTATCATTTTTCTTTTACTGTTGCTCAAGAAAAAAAAAAAAAGTGTTGGATTTTCCTAAATTATCATCTGAGCCTATGCAAATATTACTTTTAAAGTGAACTTGTCAACTATACGCAGTAGAGCCAGTGCTGATCCACTTACATCACTGGGGCATGGTCTAATTAATTTATTTATCAACATTTATAAAAGCACACACATATTATGCAGCGCTTTACAGAGAATATTTGTCAGGAACCGTCCTTACCCTCGGCTCGGGGTCCTGCTGCTCTGTCCAGGCGGAGGTCCCGGCCTGGGAGCTCTCGGAGTGCGCTGTTGACGGGTCCTCAGCATTGCGGTGGTCTCAGGGGCCCAGTGCTCCGGTGGAATTCCCGCTGGCTCTGGACACTGGGCACTGGGCCCATCCAGCTGACTGCGTTGCTGTCGGGCTCCCTTCGTGGTGATAGTCTCATGCGGCATTCCCGGCGGCTTGGCACACTGGGCACCGGCATGTTGGTCCTGGTCAGCTGAATGATAGTCTCTAGTGAAAGCCGGGCCGATGTCCACTTGACGACATCAGCCCATCCCTGCGAGACCCAGGGTTTAAGTATCCTGCTCTGACAGCTTCGTTGCTAATACATGTCCTAGGCTCTACTCCCGGCTGGTGGTCTTAGGCTCCTTGACAATTCCCACTCTGGCTTCAGTCTATGTTTATATTTTAGTTCCACTCCGGCTAAAGTGTATATTCCAAGTCTGGCCCCACTCCGGCTCCAGTCTCTGCTCCTAGTCCGGTCCCATTTTGTCTCCAGTGTATACTCAAAGTCCGGTTCCACTCCGGAACCAGTTTGTGCTTCAAGTCCGGTCCCACTCCGGGTCCAATCTGTGCTCTTAAGGCACACATCCACTAAGAGACATCAAAACGACTGCACAATTACGACATTGTAACCGTGCAGTCGTTTGTCAGTCTGTGATGTGCCTACACTGAACGAACAGTCGGTCAGTGCAGGCTCATAAATCATCTTCAAACATGTTCAACCTGACGTTATTGTCAGGTTGTACAACATAATTGTACGATGATAGATGTCTAAACGTTATGCAGTCGGGAAGCCAGCGGACGTAATCCCGACAGCCGGCTTCCCGACTGCTTTATCCCGGCGAGGGTTAAATAACAGGCGTCTAGATTTCTAGACGCCTGTCATTTTACCGACGCCGGGAGACCGGCATCCCGTTTGAAGTGATGCCGGGCACCGCTGCGGACAGCCGCGGGGGGGGGGGGGGGGAGGGGAGAGTTAGGTTTAGGGCTCCCGGGGGGGACTTAGGGTTAGGTTCCAGGGAAGGGGGGGGTTATGTTTAGGCACTTAGAGGGGTATTAGGGTTAGGCACTGGAGGGAAGGTTAGGGTTAGGCACCCCTAAGGAGGGTTAGGGTTAGGGGGGGAGGTTAGGTTAGTTAATCCTTACTTGGGACGATCGGGATTTTCAGCCATGTCGCGTCCGGCGGTAATTCATACCGATTCCGTCTAAACAACCAACAGGAGCGCGCATCGCTGGTCGTTTTAGACATTTTTGTTAACGATATGCAAACGATTATTTAACGATATCGTTATCGTTCAATCGCTCACTTTAATCGTCTAGTGGATGTGTGTCTTTAGTCTGGTTCCACTCCGGTCTCAGGGCCTGATTCAGAGCCGCTCGTAAGCGGCCGCTCGTTCGCACTGAGCAATGTTCGCACAACTGCGCATGCGTACGGTTTGTAATACGCATGCGCGAACCAGTCAGTGCGGCCGAAAGTCGTTTGTTCGCTATATAGCGAATGCCTGCTACTTTGAGTGACAGAATGAGGCGTATGTGGGTGGTAACAGGGGAAGGTGCTTGAAAACGGGGAGTGGAATTCAGAACGCAGGCGTGCTTAAAGGTCAAAACGGGCGTTTTATGGGTGTGCATAATTAAAACAGCAGCGTCATTGACCACGTCACTTGGTTGTTTTATAGGCAGAACTGCTCGCAATATAGTGGTAGGGAAAACCAGCTACAAGAATAGCGAGCAGTTCATACGCTGTTCGATGTACTCGATTAATCTAATAAGTAGCGGACATGACGTATGGTGCGAGCGGCCAGGGGGCGTCTTTTTCAAAATTTCGACCGCAAGTTTTGCTCGCTCGTTCAGACTTAGAGGCGTGAACAGACCGCACTGAGCGAACGGTTCATTTGAATAGCCACCCCTTGTTTTTGAACGAACGACCGCAAATAGCGAGCGGGTCTGAATCAGGCCCTCAGTGTGTACTCCAAGTCTAGTCCCAATCCGGTCCCAGTGCCTCTTCTATCCAACCCCAGTCTGGCTCCAGTGTCTGCTACAGTACTAGTCCTACTGTTTGCTTAATGCACCTTCCTTTCCAATACGGTCCTGCTGTATACGTATCATTATTAATTCATCTATGAGGAGGAATTATACATACGACCATCTCTACTGCAAACCTCCCGTACCACCGGTGGGCAGGTATCTATGTCTCTCCCAGGCTCTCCAGAGTGCTCAGTCCTGACAATATTTCAGTCAATGACATAAGTCCTTGCCCCAGTGGAGCTTACAATCTATATTCACTACCACAGTGGTTCCCAGACTGGTGGTCCAAACCAAATAAGCTACTGTACCACCAGTATGTTTTTGGAGTATTAGAAGGAGCCTGAGCACCGGGAGGAAACCCAGACAAACATGAGAGAGAACATACAAACTCCACACATTGTGCCTCGGTCAGGACTTGAACTCAAGACCTCGGGACTGTGAGGCAGCAATGCTTACCTCTACGCCAACTGTGCTGCCCTGTCTAATTGTAACCAGGCCTGAAGTTTTCATTGAGCAATGTTTCCTAGTGACTTGAATATGATCTATTCCCCTGAATATTAGTTTGGCTCACAGAATTGTCGACCCTCCTGTGTGTGTTCAGTGACAGGTTTCACTTATATATTGTATTATTTATCATGATTTGTTTGTATCGTGGCGCTTTCAACGAACAAGGCTGCATAACATGTTGCCGTTTTTAGAAATCAAAGATCATAACACATGAAGTAGTGGACGGGGGCAGTCTGGTTCCATTCAAAACAGGGTTGCATAAAATTGGATTAAAAAAAAAATAAATAAAAAACGGATTTATTTGATTTAAATAGGTTTTTTTATTAAAACATTTTTTTTAAATAAATGTAAAAAAATGTAAAACATTTACTTAGGATTTTTTATTAAAAAATTTTTTTTATTTAAATCCCCAAAAAATAAAATCTGATTTAAATCAAATAGATCAGTTTTTTTTTATTTTTAAATCCAATTTTTTTTTTTTTTTTTTTAATGCAACCCTGATTCAAAATAGCTGAAATTTGTCCCGATTAAAAAAAACTAATTCACATTTTGTTAAATAAAGAAAAAAAGTGTTTTGACGGCGGAGTCTACAAATTATTCTCCCATGCTCACCGTAATATGCAAATTATGTTTTCTATGTAGCTTTATATTTATCACCGCTTTGTAGGCTTCCTGCACGGCTCACTGTCCCAGTGTTTGCCTACAGAAATGAAGAGGATGTAAGACTCCCCAGATGGGGACTTCGCTCAAGAACCTCAGGAGGATCAGGCTGGGGAAGCTGAAAATCGTGCGTAGGCGCCTCCTGCAGCATTATGAGCATCAGCCCTTCATCTCCCTACTGGCGGGTCTGTACAGCTGCAGATGGAAGCGGTACCAGCGCCAGAAGACAGAGCCTGGACAGTGCTGCTGCGTGACGGTAAGAGGCACCGAGGCAGACTCATGTGCTACTAGGCCAAGGTTGGCACAGGCTACCATTGGAGGGTACATATGTACTAATGGAGCGCTCGTCCCCCTCAGGAATTATATTACAGCAACGAACCAACTCACACACTAAAAAAAAATATATAAATATTTCCTTGAAATTCTATATAATAATCAAAACAGTAATCAGACGAGTTACATAATTATAAATCATAAATCAGTATTACAGTATTACTTTCAAACGACACAATAAAATGGACCCTGGAATGAAATCTTCCGGTATTATAAATGATCAATGACTCAATTTTAATTGTCCAGAGGTGATGAAATAACGCACACGCACACTACAAATGGAATATAAAGTGTGTATTATGTGGTGGGCAAAAATAGATAGTATCTCACCAGCCGCCGGTTAATCGTAGACGCTGCAGTGTGATAGTTGTATTTGCTCCATTCTGGTTGTGAGCCAGGAGCTCAGAACAATTATTAAAAGATGATCCATTAACCAGTTAAAATTAGGGCAACAGGTTAAACCACTAACGCGTTTCTCCAGTGAGCAGCCCGGTTTCATCAGCCAAGGGCACTGTTTGACACAAGCTACCAACAGAAGTGGTAGAATGGGAGTTTTAGATTTACTGTAAACTGATGCTACCCAGTCAGATCAATTATTTGTTTAACCAGTCTTACTAGGAACCAGTTTTTGTGTAGCAGCTCCCAAATAGCTGGACGGGGCATGTTGGTTAAATATTTTCCTAGGCGAATGTGAAAACTTTAATGGCATATTAAACTGTTCCCTTACGACTTGCTGATTCATATACCCAAGTTTGAGCACCACCATTGTTCTAATCATTTCGGTTATGTTTGTGCTACATATACCTCCACACTAATCTGCAAGGGGGCTATTATTCAAAGGAGATAACGTGTGGACGTTGATTTTAATCTGACTGGTGGGAATATAGGGAGATGGCTTTATCATTGCTGGTAACAAGAGCGGGTTACAGGTATCTGTATTTTCATCTTGTAGAAGGAGGCCCTGTTCTTTGTCCTCCTGATCGCGGCTTTCTGCCTCTCCTTGGTCTTCTTGTATTTCTGGGGTGAAGCAAAGAACGACTACAATGACTTTGACTGGTGAGTACTCCCTTAGATTCCAGCAACGCCAGATGTTTTATACAAATGGTAAAAGTATGACGGCGGCGATGTATCAACATGTTCCTTATCTCTAAGTGATGTCCTACATCGTTGCTTATTGCAGCATTGCAGGATGTCTTACCACGGAAATGGTAAGAGATGTCGCATAACTCGCCCCTCTGCTGGGCACTGTCCCCTCTGTACTGCATCTGCCTACTGCTAAGGCATTACGTGATAGCTCCTACGTAGTTGCGTTGAGTATGCGCAAGACCTTAATGCAAGCATAACCACGGATGTATCAGGAAGACCAGAGGTCGGCGGCTGGGCATGTAAGTGACCATACTGCCATCCACAGATGGCGCCATGTATAGTTAGACATGCAATGAGCAGCTCAGCTTTTAGTTGCCTACTAAGGTTCCCAACGCGCTTCGCCACCATGTGATAACGGCATTATTAACCCTGCATCAGGCGCACCTCTGGGACTCCCAGGTTCGGGCGCAGTGCGCCTGACAGGCGCCTGTTATAAAATCGTCTTTAGCACCTAATTAACTCAATTCTAACGTTCTTAAAGTGATCAGTGACCTTCATTAGGATGTACAAAGAGAGAATATATGGAAATCTGATTCACAAAACCAAGTAAAAGCAAGTAAAACAAAAAATACTAAATTTTAAGAGGCGCAGTTTGCCTAAGAGGCTATCCTGGACAAGCCTACATATTTCCGCAAAATACCCACAACCTTTGTAATTTTCATTCATAAAATGAGCAAAATACACATAATTGTGAAAATAAAAAAGAAATACGTACCTACAAAAGTCGGACGAGTTTGGGCGCAATGAGCCTGAGAAGCCAGGAAGGTCACTACTGCACACCAGGCAGGCGGCGGGAAAACTGACTAGGGGGGTTTCAAACTGCACCTAGAGATAGGAAGGTACTAGGAGGGGCAGGCCCCGACGCCCCTTGTGGCGGAGAGGTGAGCGAGAACATCTTTGTGGCGTCTGTCAGGCCAGCTGCGCCCGACGCAGGGTTAAGAGGAAAAAATAAATCTCTGATTTCTCCTCGGTCTGAATTTGTAAACATTTTGGAGAAGCAGCAATAATCTCTTTTCCTGCGGTAATGATGAAAAAAGGGGTTATCACCACTTGATACTATTGCCCCAGTGTCTGTTCTTGTTCTGTATGGTGGGCCAGGGTAGCAAGGCTTCCCTTTGTTTACTCCAACCAAATCAAAGCCTGTACCATAAAATAATGTCCCTAGTTTACCTGGAGATGGAGAATGAGCTAATAGCATACTGGGCAGTGATCAGTCCCTGAACTGCTAGTCCCTGTTTCTTACTGGTGTAGATTGCAGCAAGGGCGTGTCAGTGAGCGTCATTAGCACCTTGGTCGGGCTAATTAGGTTGCTAGATGACCAACTGTCTTGTCCAAGGATGGAGTCTCAGGGGTCTAGTTACTAAGCAGTGTTGGGAGACAGAGTGAAAAGTGATAAGGTGCCAGCCAATCAGCTCCCAACTGTCATCTCACAGGCCGTGTTTGAAAAAATGTCAGTTGGGAGCTGATTGGCTGGCACCTTATCACTTTCTTATCACTTTTCACTCTGTCTCCTAACACTGCTTAGTAAATAGACCCCTCAGCCTCATACAGCTGTTATGGATGTTGTGTATTTTTTTTTTTTTTTTTTTTTTACTACCAGTTATTCGAAGCCTGTTCTTTACAAACTAGGACATGACCTCTTTAAATGTAATTAATACATCTTCCTAGTTTACAAATAAACCGAGAAATAATTTTCTGTAGCCCATCTCCCGCGGATAGAGGTCTTACTACACTGTCACAGCTTCATCTACCCTTTTGTTAAACTGGTCCTGTGTGAATTATGCACCAAAATCCCATTTCCTTGATTTATTTTCCCAGGTACACGTATCGAAGTCTAGGATACTGGTTCCTGTGGTCGATATTAATCCTAGCGGTGGTGGCTGTTTTGTTTACATATATTGGAATATTAGTGGTAAGTATTATCCTATTATCTGTGGGGTAGCTACCTAAAAAATATATATATTTTCTTTAAATATTTCATGCACGCAGAATAAGTCCTGGTGTCCCGCTAGATAAGTACATTACAGTATACAGCTCCGTTACTTAATAATTTGGTTACAGAGGATTGTTTCTGCCCGGGACATGTGCTAACCCCTTTGCTTCTGGGAATATTTTGACACTCTATGGGCAAGTGACCTTCCAGCATCAATATCAGTAATAATTAGGTACCGTAGTACCCAAACCAATTCTACATTGTTCTTCTTTTTTTATTCTTTTTTATTATTTCAGAAGACTGTGAATTTCTTATTTCATTTCACATTGCATAACGCAGTGTAAATGGTAAAATGTCAAAATGGCACAAGTGTTTTTGTATTAAACATGAACTAAAAATGAATGTGTAGGTGTAATATATTTATGTATACAGTATCTATCTATCTATCTATCTATCTATCTATCTATCTATCTATCTATCTATCTCTATCTAACCAAGAATACCCGTGTAGAACCCCCACCACCACCTTCCCAATATCTGGACTCCTTAACACTTTCCGTAGCATAGGGTGTTATTGTATGGTGGTAGTCACCAGAACATAACTACTATAGTGGCTGGGTTTTCTCTGCTTCCCCCGGCTGCCTCTCTCTCTTCTCAACTCCCCAGCCAGCTCTCTGTACCCCCAGTCGTCTGTCTCTCTTTTCCACTCCCCCGGCCTGCTCTCAGCTTACCCAGCTGGCTCTCTCTCTTCCTCACTCCCCCAGCCGGCTCTCCACTCCTACAGCCCGTCTCTCTCCTCTCAACTCCCCAGCCAGCTCTCTGCTACATGCGGCTGGCTCTCTCTCTCTTCTCCGCTCCCCCGGCCGGCTCCCTGCTCCTAAAACGTGTCACTCTCTCCCCTGCTCCCTCAGCCAACTTTACGCTCCCCCCGGCAGGTTCTCCCTCTTCTCTACTCCCCCTGCCAGTTCTCTGTCTTCTCCACTCCCCCGGCCAGCTCTCTCTCTTCTCCACTCCCCCAGCCAGCTCTCTCTCTTCTCCACTCCCCCGGCCGGTTTTCTCTCTTCTCCACTCCCCCAGCCAGGTCTTTCTCTTCTCTGCTCCCCCGGCCGGTTTTCTCTCTTCTCCACTCCCCCAGCCAGGTCTTTCTCTTCTCTGCTCCCCCGGCCGGTTCTCTCTCTTCTCCACTCCTCCAGCCAGGTCTTTCTCTTCCCAGACAGCCTCTATGCTCCCCCAGCCGGCGCTCTCTCTTCTCCGCTCTCCACTCCTACAGCCTGTCTCTCTCTCTCTTTTTCGCTCCCCCCAGCCAGCTCTCTCTCTTCTCCACTCCCCAGACAGCTCTGTGCTCCCCCAGCCGGCGCTCTCTCTTCTCCGCTCCTCCAGCCAGCTCTCAACTCCTATAGCCGGCTCTCTCTCTTCTCTGCTCCCACAGCCGGCCCTCTCTTATCCACTCGCGAGTCAGCTCTCTGCTTTCCGAGCCATCTCTCTCTCTTTCTACATCAGGGTCCATAGGGTATCCACAGGATACCTTGGGGTATAGGTGATGACGTCAGGCATCGGGCACCATAGAGTTAAGTTTTCAGCCTCCCAGGATGTACTAGGGTCCCCCTCCTATACCCCGCCCCCGAGCCAAGGCATCTCAGTTTCGTTTGGTGCCCGGCCGGAGTCGGATGCACCTGTTGGAGTGGGGGCTAAGAATAGCACCTGAAGTTTTCTTCAATGCAGCTGTGGCTGCACATCTGGAAGTACAGCATGGACATTCAGTGCTGACGTCCATGCTGTCTTCCCTACACCCCCGCCGGTACCAGAACGCCGGTACCGATCCGGGGATGCTGGTAAGCATCTGGGATCACAGCTAGCGGTGACCCCAGATGTTTGGGACCATGGCCGGATCCAAGGGGGTAGCAGGTAAGCAGCGGGGTCCCGCGGTGGGACCCTGCTGAAACATGGTCCAGAGTCCCCAGGCAGGGGGCTCCCTGGGGACTGGCAGCAGCGTGGAGCCAGGTACCTAACCTGCGCTTCCACTAGCCCCCTGGGACAGCGGACCACGGCTGAGCGGTAGCACTGCGGCGTCCCAGGGGTTAATTGCATGCCAGGGGAGCGTGCCTTCCCTGTGCACAGCCGGCGCCTCCCCCGCTGCACACAGCCTTCTCTGCTCTAAGCTGACTGGCCCTGTGGCAGCGCTCCTCCCCCAGGCCGGCCTCCTCTATGCTCCTCGGTGGCCATCTTTACAAGAAGCATGGTGAACGCTGCTGGAAGCTTTTGATCGGTGGCATCGCGGTCTGGATGCCCCGGCATACCTCTCCTCCATTGGTTCAGGTCTGTGTATGCAGCGCTGTGTCCTACCAGACTCTGTGTCTGCGTAGTTGAGGATCAGCGCTGATAGTGCAGGAATTGATTTCTTTGCATTGTATGTGACCTATGCTAGCGTCTGCTGCCTGTACTTTCACTTTCTACTGTCAGCCATTTCACTGTCCCTGATCTTTTTTTGCTAAAGCCCTTGCGGTGCGGTGATTGCAGGGTGGTCTCACACTATACTAACAAGTATCAGTGAGAGGGGTCACATACTTACCATCATGTCTGAGAGTGACTTTCCTCTCCAGCTTATGTGCACTACGTGTAAGGTACCAATAGCGGAGGGGGAGGGTAGCGCGGAGGGGCTATGTCGGCAGTGTTATTTATTGGCGCGGCCAATTACTGTCACGGCTTCGGTACAGGAGCCGCCCTGGGCTTGTTTCGCCAAATCGCTTACAACCCTCGTGGGCCAGTTAGCTCCGCAGCCTGCGTTCACACAGATGGGATTGTCCCAGCAGTCAGTTGTGTCGTCACCCATGCAGGGTTTCCCGAGACAATTGATGGTACCCCACAGTCTCCCTATTTCCCCTCCCCAAGTCTCTCAGGAGCCTGCGTGGGTTAATTCTCTGACAAGTTCTGTACAGCACTTGTCGGACGTGTTACAAGGGGAGTCTCTATGGGGCCAGATAAGCGGCCGGTGGCGTCTCTGTCTGCTCCTTATGAGGATGACGACGTGACGTCTGATGATGGGGAGATTCTGGATCTTTCGGACCAGGAACCTCTCCGTACTAAAGAGTCAGACGCTAGGTCCAAGGTTTATATTCCTGGACTTATTTGGGCAGCCCGCACAGCTTTAGTGATTGAGGATGAAAATCCTCCGGTGTCCAAATCTAAATATGCCTTTTTTAAGGATATTAAGGGTGACGCCACAGTGTTTCCTCTTTCGGGTCAGTTAGTGGACCATTTAGAGGAGGCGTGGAAACATCCGGGCAAACGGTATCAGCCTCAGAGACGCATGGCGGTGGCTTATCCGTTTGCGGATAATTATTTTTCTAAGTGGGAATCCCCTCCACAGGTGGATTCTCATGTGACACGCCTAGTCCGAAGTGCCACATTGCCCATGCCCTCCATGTCTTCCTTGAAGGATGCTACGGACCGTAAGGTGGAGATCTGCCTAAAGTCCGTTTATTCCCTTGCTGGGGGGGGGGGGGGGGGCAGCTAGGCCGGCCATGGCCATTTGTTGGGTAGCCCGAGCTATGGAGTGCTGAGCTGATAGTTTGGAGGCGTCTTTCGATTCCGACTGTTCGGTTGAACAGACCGAGTTGATAGGCAATCTCCGGGATTCGGCCACTTAAATCAATGAAGCGGCCTTAGATATCAGTACCCTGGCGTCTCGGATTTCTTCGGCAGCTGTAGCTGCTCGTCGCACCTTATGGTTGCGATCTTGGAAGGCGGACGCTGATTCCAAGAAGGGCTTGGAAGCTTTGCCATTTAATGGAGAAGTCCTCTTTGGTCCGGATCTGGACAAAATCGTAGCCACGCTGGCGGCAGCCAAATCGGCATGTCTTCCGTCGGCTGCGGTTCCTTCCAGTTCAGGTACGTCATCCTTTCGGCCTTACAGGGCCCAGGATAGGCCTAAGACACAGTCTTTTCCCAGACAGGCTGGCCCCAAGAAATCGGTCAAGCCCCGGAAACAGGCCTGGAGTACCAGACGTCCGGCCCCTAAGCCAGATGACAAGCCTGCGGCCTGACGGTCCGGGCCTCCCTTTGGGGGATCCCAAAGTGGGAGGCCGCCTGCTGCAGTTCGCCCAGTGTTGGTCGGTTATCACGACAGACACTTGGGTTCACGAGGTGGTTTCTCACGGGTACGCCCTCTCCTTTCGGCACAGGCCCCAGTCCCGATTCTTCACCACGGGTCTTCCATCAGACCGGAACAAAGCCATGGAACTGCGGAAGGTTTTGCACGCTATGCTCCAGGCTGGAGTTATAGTGCCTGTTCCATTCTCCCAGAGGGGCCAGGGTTTCTATTCCAATCTGTTTTTGGTGCAGAAACCCAATGGGTCGTATCGTCCGATCCTCAACCTCAAAGCACTCAACAAGTCTTTGCGGGTGCCGAGGTTTCGGATGGAGACCCTACGGTCCATCATTCTGGCGCTGGAACCTGGGGATTACATGGTGTCGTTGGACATACAGGACGCTTACCTGCATGTCCCTATTCTTTTACGCCATCAACAGTTCCTCAGGTTTGCAATCCGCAGCGATCACTTCCAGTTCCGGGCATTACCTTTTGGGCTGGCGACAGCACCACGTGTATTCACCAAGGTGATGGCGGTCATGGCGGCTTCCCTGCGGCTGCAGGGAGTCCGCATGTTACCGTACTTGGACGACCTTCTGTTGGTGACAGGATCTCCAGAGCTCCTTCTACGCCACTTGGACCTGACCATTGCGGTACTGCAACGGCACGGCTGGTTGATAAACTGGCAGAAGTCCACCCTGATCCCGTCTCAGAGGATTCTGCACCTCAGAGCCTTATTGGACTCCGGACAGCAAAGGATCTTTGTGATGGAGGAAAAGATCTCTGCCTTGCAGTTGAGGGTGCGCAGTTGTCTGCAGAATCGTCGTGTGTCTCTGCACTCGGCGATGAGGTTACTGGGCTCCATGGTGTCAGTATTCGACATGGTGGAATATGCCCAGTTTCACTTCAGACCTCTGTAGCAATTGATCCTGTCCAAATGGAATGGACTGCCTCAGAGTCTAAAATCACAGACGATGGTGCTCACTCCGGAGGTTCGCCTGTCCCTAGCCTGGTGGTTGCAGACGACCCAACTCAACAAGGGTCGTCCGTTCTGGCTGGCGAATTGGGTCCTGTTGACAACGGACGCCAGTCTTCAGGGCTGGGGAGCAGTTTCGGGTCCACACTTGTTCCAGGGCAGGTGGACTCAGACAGAGGCAGAGCTTCCCATAAACATTTTGGAGCTCCGCGCGGTATTCAATGCTCTCCAGCAGGCACATCTGGTTCTCCGAGGTCACCCAGTGCAGGTCCAGTCAGACAACGCTACCACCGTGGCCTACATAAATCGGCAGGGAGGAACCCGAAGTCGGGCGGCTCTCGTATAGGTGTCCCGAATCCTGGTATGGGCAGAGCGCAATCTCCCGGCCATATCAGCGGTATTCATCCCGGGAGTGCTGAATTGGGAGGCTGACTTTCTCAGTCGCCAGGACGTTCATCCGGGGGAATGGTCTCTGCACCCGGACGTCTTTCAACTGCTGGTGGACAGGTGGGGTCTTCCAGAGATCGACCTCATTGCGTCCCGGCACAACAACAAGTTGCCGGTGTACGGGTCTCGCACAAGAGACGAAAAGGCGTCTCTGGTGGATGCTCTGTCCGTCCAGTGGACGTTCCGGTTCGCTTACCTGTTTCCTCCGGTTTCCCTTCTTCCGCGGGTAATCCGGGTTTTTCAAACAGGAAGGAGGGACGCTCCTGTTGATAGCTCCCGCGTGGCCCCGGAGGCACTGGTTCTCAGACCTCCAGGGACTTTCCATGGGCATTCCTCTGCGGTTGCCGTTACGTCTGGACCTCCTGTCACAGGGTCCTTGTGTTCACCCAGACCTGACTCGGCTGTCTTTGACAGCGTGGCTGTTGAGACGGCCATGTTAAGGTCCAGGGGGTTTTCCAGCTCTGTAGTGCAAACTATGCTCGGAAACCATCTTCTGCAAGGATATACCATCGTGTGTGGCATACGTTCTTCCAGTGGTGTCGACCGAGAGGTTATGACCCTCGGGAGTTCTGTCTGTCTAGAGTGTTAGCTTTCCTACAGGCTGGACTGGACCATGGGCTTCGCCTTGCATCTCTGAAGGTGCAGGTGTCTGCCCTGTCAGTCTGGTTCCATCGTAGGATTGCTGCAAGGTGTTCTCCGCATTCAGCCACCTTTTGTTCCATCGGTGGCACCTTGGGATTTAGCTGTGGTCTGAGGGCTCTCCAGGGACCGCCGTTTGAACCACTGGGCTCAGTGGACCCCAAATGGCTGACAGCTAAAACAATTTTCCTTCTGGCCATTGCTTCGGCCAGACGTGTTTCTGACTTAGGGGCTCTCTCCTGTAGACCCCCTTTTCTGATTTTTCATAGGAACAGGGAGGAGCTGCGCACTCGTCCTGGTTTCCTTCCTAAAGTTGTTTCCAGTTCTCACATCAACGTGGAAATCGTTGTGCCGGCTTTTAACTCACCTGATCTTCCAGTGGGTGAGGCCACTTTGGATGTTGTGCGGGCCTTAAGGATTTATGTTGACCGCACTTCTTCGTTTAGGAAGTCGGATGCCTTGTTTGTCCTCTATGGTTTCCGTAAAAAGGGTTGGCCTGCTTCAAAGCAGACTTTGGCAGGCTGGATTCATATGGCCATTTCAGAAGCTTATCTTCATGAAGGCCTTCCGGTTCCTTCCTCTGTGAGGGCTCATTCCACTAGGTCTGTGGGTCCTTCGTGGGCTGCTCGACGTGGTGCCTCTGCAGTCCAGATCTGCAAGGCTGCCACATGGTCCTCGGTCCATACCTTTGTGAGGTATTACGCGTTTGACACCTTTGCCTCTCAGGATGCTTCCTTCGGGCAGCGGATTCTCCTTTCAGCACAGGAGCGTCCCCACCCTTAAAGGATACTGCTTTGGGACATCCCCAAGGTATCCTGTGGATACCCTATGGACCCTGATGTAGAAAATATGAGATATGGTAAGCACTTACCTTTGTTATCTCTATTTCTATCTTCATATTTTTTCGCTTCCTCAGCCAACTCTCTCTCTTCTCCGCTCCCCCAGCCACCTCTCTCTTCTCCACTCCCCCGACCGGTCCTCCACTCCACGAACCAGCTCATGTTCTCCTTCATTCTCCCAGACAACTCTCTCTCTTCTCCGCCCGCCCAGCCAGTTCTCTGCTCCCACAACTGGCTGTCTTTCTTCTCTGCTCACCAGGAAGCCTCTCTGCTATCCCCCAGCTGGCTCTCTCTCTTCTCTGCTCCCCAGCCGGCTCTCCGCTCCCTAGGATGTCTCTCTCTTCTCTGTTTCTCTACTCCCCTGGCTGTCTGTCTCTCTCTCTTCTATGCTCCGCACTCCCCTGGCTGTATTTCTTTTCTATGCTCCCCACTTCCTTGGCTGTCTTTCTTTCTCTCTCTCCTATGCTTCCCACTCCCCTGGATGGCTCTCTCTCTTCTCTGCTCCTATGGCTGTGTCTCTGCTCCCCCGACCAGCTCTATCTCATCTCCACTCCCCCACCTGACACTCTTCTCCGCTCATCAGGAGGGCTTTCTCTCTTCGCCGCTCCTATGGCAAGCTCCCCGGTCTTGGGGTGGGGGTGGGGATACAGTCAAAATGCCGTCGGGTCAGGAAGCCATCTGACTAAATCCCGGCGTCTAAATACCGACGCGGTACTAAAGACAGGCATTGAAATATCTTGACTCCAGAATCTAGACAGACGGCTTCCCGAATGAAGGTAAGCCGTGCAGTGTTAGCGCTTAGCCGCGGGGATGGACGGTTAGGTTTTTATGGACATCCGGGGGGATTTAGTGTTAGGCACCACCCCGGGAGGGTTAGGTTTAGGGGGTGGGGGGGTTAGGTTTAGGCACCCCTGGGGGGGAGGTTAGGTTTAAGCACCACCCCGGAAGGGTTAGGTTTAGGGTGTGGGGAAGGGGGTTAGGCACCACCAGGGGGGAGGTTAGGGTTAGGCACCACTAAGGGAGGGTTAGGGGGGGAGGGGAGGGTTAGGGTTCTTACCAACCCCAGTCAGGATCTTCAGCGTTCGGGCTTGCGGCGTCGGGATTTAGTCAGATGGCTTCATACCCAACCCCTTGGGGGTCTATGTACTAATCCTTGGAGAGAGATAAAGTACCAACCAATCGACTCCTAACTGTCATTTTTCAAACACATGACATGACAGGAGCTGATTGGTTGGTACTTTATCTCTCTCCACTTTATCTCTCTACAAGGGCTAATTACATCTACCCCATAGTCTGACGTCGTTGACGCTGACTGGCGCATGCAGTTGATGCAGACGTCTTTTACAGATGGGAAAGATGTAAAGAATGCGCGGTCTGTCCCGTCACTTCAAAAGATAGAAGTACAGCAGTAATTTGTTAGGCAAAGCGGGATTTGTTTTTTAATGCCGTGTTTTTATTTTTTTTATTAAATAAACCCCAATAAGTGTTAAGAGGGCACTCATCAGGGCGGGACTCTCTTTCAAATGAGTTTATTGAATCTAGCATGGGAGAAAGATGACCCCATCTCTGGACCTCATCAGGATTTCTGTAGTACAGGTGTGTTCTCTAAAGAATATCGTCTCAGGGGGGGGTCACATAATTCGGATGAGGGGAGGCCACTCTGTATGTTCAACGCTGTTTATTTTTCAAATCTGATTTTTATTTTTAGGTCTTAGCGGTATGTCTGCTCTCGGAAGGCCAGCAGCTATACCTGCACTGGAGCCACAAGGTGAGATACCTGGCATTGCAAGGAGATTGTGATTATGTCCATAGTGCCTTGTAACCTTTTAAATTCCAAATCAAATGTAATAAAAATTAAATTTTCAAGCCGTAAACACTTGCCTGGTGTGGTCGCAGTGTTCGACACCACACCAGGCTGTGCGTTACCTGACATGGTCACAAACAATGCGATCAGTCAGTAACGCTTACTGGGCGGCTGCTGGAAGATAATCTTCCAACAGCCGCCAAGGGCGAAAGGACCTCCCGGCCCCTCTGCAACCCTGCACCCTCCCTCAGTGTCTGCTAATTGGGAAGCCCAATGTGTAATGCAAAGTCGCTGGGGAAATGCAAAGTCGCGACAGTCCAATCATCAATGGTCCAATATATATAGTGATGGCCGATATGTTAAAAAACTATATTAATGTTATGTGTTTCAAAAAAAATTATATATATATTCAGTATATAATTATATATAATATTTTATTTTCCGTGTTGGATAAGTTATAAATCGCAGTCACATTCACTCTAAAGTAATGCTTTGTTTGTATAGTTTGGAAACATTACGTATGGTGCTGATTGCTGACAACTTCTACTCCCGCTATGGTTTGCCCTTTTACCACCCTGAAATAAATGACATGAGAGACGTGTATGGGACAGATTGGTCACAGCTTTTATTGAAATTAGACGCATTACAGCTCTAAGCTATGGTGGGGGCAGGTAGAGCCGGTTCTGCGGACTGCCGGTCCCCATACTGCACTGGTAGTACGAGCCCTCATTTACAGCTTCTTGGTTTCACCGTGGTGGTGGGCACATATGTGCACCCTTGATGCCCCCTCGTGGTTTGTCCTTATTGCTACGGATACTGCTGTAGAGACCCGTCTTGCTATACTGTAATACCTCATAATGTAGATGACGTGAGACCATTGTCCCTGTGCTGGGATGGGAGGGTGGGAATAATTGGCTGTTGGCTCCAGATGACAAGTGGGCCTGAAGTGTTTCCTTTGGCTGTATAGCCCTCTTGTTGCCAGTGATGGCCCTTTATGGTCAGCTCAGGTAACCTGAGTTATGACAGTGCCATTCCTTGTAATGCTAGAGGACTTTGGGGTCTATTTACTAAGCAGTGTTAGGAGACAGAGTGAAAAGTGATAAGGTATCAGCCAATCAGCTCCTAACTGTCATCTCACAGGCTGTGTTTGAAAAATTGTCAGTTGGGAGCTGATTGGCTGGCACCTTATCACTTTTCACTCTGTCTCCTAACACTAAATAGACCCCTTTGTGCCCGATTGCAGGCATGGCCGGAGGGGGACGGCAGGAATCTCTAATGGTGCGTACACACTAGATGATATGCTCCCTGAGCGATATCGTGTAGTGTGTCCCCGGCAGGCTGTGCTCAATGTCGTTCATGACATTGAGCACAGCCGCTGAACGATATCATTAACGATATCGTTCAGCGCCGGGCTCTCTCCCCCATTCCCCAACATGCAGCAACCTGACGAGATCGTCAGGTTGGCCTGCATGTCAGCCCGATGAACGATGATGACGAACGACCCGCGGGAACGCGCATCGTCGTTATCGTTCATCGTTTTGGGGTTAAAAATGAATGATAAAGTGGACGACTGAATGATAACGATATCGTTATCGTTCAGTCGTCCACTTTATCGCCCAGTGTGTACGCACCATAAAACCTTGACTGTGACAAAAATAATATTGCCAAATTCTACATTACTGTACTATTATTGTAAATATAGATTTTTATTATTATTACATTCTGCAGAAGTTTGATGCATCCTATTTTTTTCTTGCCATTGCCCAAACTTTATGCATAATAAATATTTTGTCGCTATTTCATGTCATCACTGTGTTACTGTAGACAGATCTGTCTATTCTCCTACTGTCTGTTTTGCTAAAGTTGTTGTGCTCCAGGGGTTACTGTATTTAGGAATTGGTGACTATATTCTGCCATGCACATATACAGGAGCGCGCATCCCCATTTCACGCTTTCATCTGCGCGGACGCCTAGGGTATCAGTTTGCTGGAATATGTTATTGTGATGTTGGAAAAAGTTGAAAAAAAATAACATGACGAAAGGAGAGAAAATGTCATTTTAGTTGGGGATTTGTATCTCTCTGTGTTTGTAAATTACATTTCTTGTGTTTATTCTGTGACTTATTTGCACATTGCAGTTTGTTCTTTAGTCCGTACTTACGGCCTGATTCAGCACGGAACGCAATTTCGATCGCAGATGCAATCATGCACGCAGGTCTGCTGCGAAAATATGCTAATGTTTGCATTCGCCCAGCCAGCAGACGCCCGCTAGCGCTATCTCCTATCCGTAATACCTCGCTGTCCTGCTTACACATCCGTAACCTAGAGTAACATCGTACCCTCAAGCACAATTACAGCAGCTCTGACCTGTCTCAGAAATTGCAACTGTCGTCGCACGCAATGAGTACACAAGCTGCGTATGCCGTCGCAGTGGCTAATTAATGCACGCCTATGCAACGGCATTCAAACGGACTAGCACGCCTGTGTTTCTCCGACCACTCCCCCGTCACCACCCCTAAATGCTGACCTCATGTCACTCACACTACGGTGGCTTTCTTTCTGTGTGAGTGATCGCAGTGTGATCGCAATCCTATCACGCACACACACTTTGACGCATACGCACATGCGTAGTACGCACCATCGGCTGATCTGCGTGAGCGGTTGCAATTGCGATCCGGGCTGAAACAGGCCCTGAATGATGTTGTTTTGCTGCCGGTCTGACTGTTCCCTCTTATCACTGACAGGCCGGGACGCTGGTTGTCCTCCTACTCTTTATTATTGCACTTGCTGTCCTGTCTAATTTATGGGGTGAAGAATGGGCGACCGTGCGCCTCTCGTTCCAGGTATGACTGGGAACCCACGAGGGATAAGGGGATGCTTCTCTTAAAGTACTTTTGTACATATATACACAAAGCAGACTATCAGTTTGCCAGGAACTCCTCATCCTCTCCTCATGCCTCAGTATCCAAAACCCCACAAACCTCAATCCAGCCATGACTGTCCCTTCCAAGAGAGATGGGCACGTCATGCCACTTCACCCTGAGGAGGTGGTAATACATATATCAGTGTTTGGGCTCCCAGTGTTATGAGCAGGCACTGGTGGCATTACACTGGTGGCATGACATGGCACATCCACACGGTGGGGCAGAGGAAGGATTTACCCGGGGAGGCAATCCCGCTACTTATGATAGCAGGGTGTGTTTGGTCCCTACTTTTGTAAATTATCCGTGATTGTCCATTAGCATTGCTCCCAACATCTGGTGAGAGGGATTCGGGACCCGCATGCGCGTCAGAAAAGGGGTGTGGCCTAATCCTAAAGGGGCATGTTCAGGTGACACGCCCCCGTTTATGTCACTAATGGGGCGTGCCTAGCATCTCCGAGATGCTAGGCAGCCCCTGGGCTTCCCCCCGTACTCAGAATAGACGCTGTGCGCATGCGTTTTTATAGCACAATGTATGAAATGTCAGTTAGAAGCTGATTGGTTGTTATGGGCAACATTTCCACTTGATCGCTCACCAAGGCTAGTTACATCCCACTCTAGGGATGAGATGTTGAGTCTGTAGAAATGGTTATAATAGGATGGATAGTAAGTCAGTGGCGTCACTATGGGTGATGACACACAGTGCAGCACCTAGGGATTCCTCATGCGCGCCGAAGTCCATGAAAAAGACCATACCCCTAATTTGTGACCCTTCCCATCACGCTGGGGCTTGCCCAGTGCTCCAGGAGCTGCCCGGCAGCCCCCAGCCTCTCCCAGCACAGTGGATGGCACGCACATTTGCACGTCATTCATCACTGCTGCAGTGCTGCTTGGTGACACCCTCTGAGGGGGTGACGCCAAAGTAACACAGCAGCTGGCACCCTCCTAGTGACGCCACCACTGCAGTGAAATAAAATACTTTTGTTGCTCTAGCCAGTTTGATTTATTTATTTGATCATTTAGTAACACGGCATATCGGAGCTCTATGAAAAGCGGCTGCCATCTCGTGTACCTGGGTCCAGCTAACAAAATGGCCGCCCCCACTTTCAGTGAAGGGTTTTCTTTGTATAATATTTTATTGCCTACTATACCATTGTGTCCATACATTACAGGTGACGGCTCCATATCTACACATTGGTTCTCTAGCAGCAATGACTCTGCTGTCCTGGCCGGTTGTTCTGTATTTTGTCAGGATGAGCACAACACGTAAGATGGTCGTTGTTCTGTGTTTGTGTGTATATATATATATATCTGTAATGTAATGTAGCCTGGGAAGCCAGGGCCCTTATCTCCTTACAGAGGCTTCAAGCCACTTTTTAATCAAAAGCCTTACAGCATTGTCTTTCTCGAATGATAAATTAATAACAATATTTCAAATATTAATATGTAATCATTTGTTTATATAATGTATGTGTACCAGATAGTTCCACCTCCCACCCACCAAGAGCATCTGGGCTGAGGGTCTGCATTTTTTGGATGAATATGTAGCAGGACAAAGGGCCTGATTAAGCACGGATCGCAATTTCAACCATATACGCAGATCGGCCGATGGTGCGTACTTCGCACGCACTGCTGTGCGCGTGCGTGAGGTAGCACTGCGATCACTTCCGCAAGATACAAAGCCATCGCAGATTGAGGGACAGGGCGTCAGCGTTTGGGGATGATGACGGAGGAGCAGCTGGAGAAACACAGGCATGCCTGTCCGTTTGAACGCCATTTCATGGGCGTAAATGAATGCGCCACTGCGACGGCATACACAGCTTCAGCGCTCACTGCGTGCAACATTTCTGAGTAAGGTCAGACTTGCTGTATTTGTGCGTGAGGGGCCGATGTTACCGATGTATACGCAGGTCTGCGGATGTGAGAGAGCGGTCTATGCTGGCTTGGCGATAGCATTCACTGGCATACTTTCGCCGCAGATCTGCGTGCGCGTAATCGTATTTTGCGATCGCAGTAGCGATCCGTAGAGAATCAGGCTCACAGTCCATGTAATTCGGGATCTTTATACCTAGCAAGGAACTTAGGGTCTGATTCAGAGCCGTTCGCTATTTGCGGTCGTTCGTTCAAAAACAAGGGGTGGCTATTCAAATGATCCGTTCGCAAATTGCAGTCTGTTCACACCTCTAAGTCTGAACGAGCGAGCAAAACATACGCTCGTTTATTTGATAAAAACGCCCCCTGGCCGCTCGCACCATACGTCATGTCCGCTATTTATTAGATTAATCGAGTACATCGTACAGCGTATGAACTGCTCGCTATTCTTGTGGTGGTTTTTTCAACCGCTATTTTGCGAGCAGTTCTGAGTTAAGAAAAAACAAGTGACGTGGTCAATGACGCTGCTGTATTAATTAGGCACTCCCTTAAAACGCCCATTTTGACCTTTAAGCACGCCTGCGTTCGAATTCCACTCCCCGGTTTTCAAGCACCTTCGCCTGTTACCACCCACATACGCCTCATTCTGTCACTCAAAATAGCAGGCACTCGCTATATAGCGTACAAACGATTTTCGGCCGCACTGACTGGTTTGCGCATGCGTACTCAAAACCGTACGCATGCGCAGATGTGCGAACATCGCTCGGAACGAGCGTACTGCCGCTAGCGAGCGGCTCTGAATCAGGCTCTTACGATCTTAAAATTGGTGGAACCCAGAATATTGGGTGAGGGGAGATATCTCCTCTAGATTACTGGTGGTTTAGATCACAAAGTACAGTCTGATTATAATCCCATGAGACAAGGGCTATAGATGCTCTCCTACAGAGAGCAGTATCTGCAGCAAGCATAAGAAACGCATTTATTCCGATATTGTGTGTTACAATAGGGGGAGATGACGCCTCACATGCGTGTTCTGGTATTAATTACAATAGATTAATGCGTGTACGGAAGAGCCCTGCGATTGTGCTTCATGTGGCTTTCCCAATAATAATAAGAAAGAAAACCACAATTTAAAGAAATGACACTAATTGCGCTAACAACACGCAGGGTGTTGTTAGCACAATTCCAGGAACATATTAGGAAACTCTTATTAAATAGAACACAATGGAAAACAGGAAATTGTAGCACAAAAGATCATTTCAGACACTGTGGGGTCTATTTACTAAGCAGTGTTAGGAGACAGTGATAAGGAGCCAGCCAATCAGCTCCCAACTGTCATCTCACAGGCTGTGTTCGAAAAATGACAGTTGGGAGCTGATTGGCTGGTACCTTATCACTTTTCACTCTGTCTCCTAACTTCTTAGTAAATAGACCCCATATTTCTTTTCCACACTTTTGTATCTCGTGGGCCTGATTCAGCAGAGGCTTCTAACGCGCTCGCAGCTGCGATTTCCGACACAACGCAGCTGCGCGAATACGCTCAGTCGACAAAGAGGCCCACTGCTGCCTTCTCGTATCTGTCGCGCTCCTGCATGAACATCGGTACCATCAACGACAATCGATCAATCACGCAGCAGGTACGGCAAGTCTGACCAGCCGCAAACACTGCAGCTCCACTGACACGCAGAGAGCCGTCACGCTACAACTGCAGTTGCTAAATTATGCACGCCCATGAAACGGCGTTTAAATGGTCAGACACGCCTGCGTTTACCTAACCACCCCCTCCCATTACCTCCACCAACTGCTGACCAAATGACACTCGCTTTGCCGATGGTTCCCCGGTTCATATGTAATCGCAAATCAATCGCAACGTGTGTGCCATGCGACTTACGCGCAAATAATCGCTGGGTCTGTGTAAATATCGGCTTTGCGCCCGCTGCTGAATCAGCCCCTATGGTTATTTTTTTATTTTTCCGATTTTAAGAAGCAGGGGGTAAATGTTTCTGCCCCAAAAATGGTTTGTTACCGCTTCATCGATTTATACAGCAGCTCCTTCATCTTCTGGTAATAACTAGACCGACAAAGCTGCGTCATGACCACTTACACAGCGCCTCCTGAGGATGGCGCTGTGTGTTATTTACCAGTCCCACCACCGCCATCTTCATGCATGTGCTATCAGTCCTGAATACGAGATCTGGTGCATGGGCACCACCCACCGCCCCACGGAACCATTCATGGTAGCATCAGCACTAGGCCGATGTGATGCTGGCAGGTTAGAGGTTACTGGAGGGGCGAGTAATTGTACCCTCTCTCCGATGACCCTCTGTGTAATACATTACACCTTCCCTTTACCTCCTGGGCCCCTACAGTACCCGTCTCTGGGTGCCCTCAATGTAGCTTATACTGCTTTTAAGGGCTGGCTCCAGGGGTCTGAGCACCCTGTGCCAGCTCAGTGCGTAGCACCCTGCAGCTTTGCCGTGCGTGACCGAACTTGGAGGCGTAGGCCACGACCCCTAAGTGACGTTATTTGGAGGCGTGCCCGCATGATACGCTTCCAAATAACGTCAGGCTGGGGGTAGAGCTCAGCCCTCCGTCACTGGCTGGGCTTCCCCCAGCCCTCTCCCGTCAATGAATGGATGCCGCGCACATGCACAAGACATCCATGCACACTCCGGGGGTCCGACACGGCCACACAGCTGTGGCGGTGTGTGTCCCCAACCTCCTGATTTGACCACCCGCGGGCCACTGAAATTGGGATGTTGGGGAGGGGTGCGCACTCTATGGCACTGGTCGAACACCCCTAGAGCCGGCCCTGCTGCTTTTATACCTAAATTCCGGGTCTGACCCGGAGGTTGGAACAGGGGCCCTGATTCAGAGCCGGACACTCTGAGAGAGCTCTCGCTCTGAATCAGGGCCGTCCCTCTGTTTTTTTTTTAGCAGCCTCCTGGCCGCTCGTATAGCTGTGGGTGACCACCCACAGCTATAGTGAGCGGCCAAAAAGATGGTCGCGATGGTCAAGACCATCGCGACCATCGGGCTTTCGACGAGGCCCTTGTGGTAGGGTCTCGTTGCCGCAAGCCCTGGAGTGCTTTTGGCTCTATCAGAGCCGAGAGCACTTCCACTGACATCACTTGTGATGTCAGTGGGGCCGGCCCCAGACGTTAGGCGTTCCCATGGGAACGCCTCCGTCTGGGCAGCCACATCCCCGGCACACCCACCAAAGGGGGCGTGCTGTCACTCACCATCGACCGCACGCCCCCTTTGTAGCGAGACCCGGAGCGATGGATTAGCCGTCGCTATCCGGGTCTCGCGCATGCGCGCGACGGAGCCGGCCCACCATCGACCCGGTTGCGAGCACACAGCGCTTACATCCGGGTCTGAATCAGGCCCAGGGTTCCAAACCGGATCAGAAACGGAATTTAGCCGGCGCTGACCCAGGAAATTCCTGAGCCGGCGCCGTTCACACTGGAGACGAGTCTGCAGTGACCCGGCTCTTCCGGCGTGGAGGTGGACGGCCGGGATGCGGCGCGCTCCAGGTCATCATGACCTGGATCGCGCTTCTTACACCGCAGTGTTTCACGGGTTATTCCCTTGTTAAACCCTGCAAGTTACCTGGTTGGATTGCCGAGTCACTTGACCCGGCAATCCAACCCTTTCCCCTTTTGCCCCAAGGAGCCACGCGGGTTAACCCTGCAATAACCCGGGTTTTAGCTCCTGGTGTAAAAGGGGTATAAGTAAAACTCATAAGCAGAAGCAGCCAATGGTGACATGACCATTAATTAAAATGGAGCCTATACATTCATTAGGATCCAATTACCTCAGTGAATTATTGACAATGTCAGTCCACAAAATGGCGGCTACAGCTCTGGGTAGTCATTATTGTCTTTACTTTTTGTTATGGTTTTTAGTTTGTCTTTTCCCTATTGTACCTCATACTGTACCCACTTATCCGGCCATGTGAATTATTTTCTTTAATTACAGCGCGGCCCTATATTGATTTATTAAGGGAGGTTGATGGTATTTCTGTGTATTTACAGTCACTCAGGCGGTGATAATAGGCCCATATCTGGCCGTGCTGCTCGTCCTGTACTTTATCCCATTGGGAATGTACTCACCCTGCATCAGAGAGGAGGGGACATTGGGAGCTAAACCCCTGCTAATAGGACACAGAGGATTGCCAACAGTAAGTGACAAATCCACTTTATTTTGTATTTGACTGAACACCACTGTACCCTCCGGCCTTGCATTCCCATACTCCAACTTACATGCAAGTTACAAAATCTGCATTTGTTTTTGCATCCTATTCCAAAAAGTCACACCGCTCGCCTATAGAACGGTCTTTAAACTTGCACCAAAAACCAAAAGGAAAAAAAAAAATCAAACAAAGACAAATTAAAAAGGAGCAACTGACACATTGGGGCTGACGCAGAGGTGCACTCGGTGCCGATGTTTGCGCAGATGAGCGATTATTTGCTACTGCGCCTGCGCAAAAAGTTCAGTGAATGCGGCTGCGTTCTCAAACGCAGAGCTGCAGATGCGGAGGTCATATTTAGAGACCGTTCAGAAGGAGGCTGCACCAGCCAAAGAGCGTCGTAAGTGTTGACGGTCATGGCGATGATGCGCCGATAGAGTGTTTGAGTCCACCGGTGGAGCTGCACCATCCACGGACATTAAAAGTGGGCGTCTCAGGACTCGCTTTGTCCGACTTTCGCAAGTACACAACTGGAAGTCTGAGGCTAGCCTTGCATATTGTCGCAGCTGTGAATCCGGAACATATCGCTGCTCCGCATGCATCACTGTCCGCCTCCGAATCAGGCCCATAAGCTGCTTTTTATCCTAATCACAATATTCCAAGTTATATTTTGAGCGCAAAGCAAGAAAAAAAGCAAGTAACTGTGCACAGCGACAAACTATGCTGCAATGCAAGGGGGGGACAAATAGTTTTTTTTTCCATGCAGGGTAAATACTGGCTGCTTTTGCATGTAACCCACACATGCTGGACAGCTTTATTTTTACACTACTTTTTTTCTTTAAAAAATTTACCCTTTAGATGACTTTTTCTTGTTTTTGTGTTTTTCTCCTTTAAAAAAAAAAAGTTTTACATCACAAATTACCTAAATATAGATAGATACAAATAAAGCAACACAAACGCCTTTTGCTTCCAGGCTCGTTGCATTAGTTTTATTATTTCACTTAAAACGCATGACATTCCCATCGATGGTATTTTGCCAGCGTTAACAATTTTTTGTACACTAAGAACCAGTTTTACAGTATTTTGAGGAAACACAATAAGAATAAATTTAAACTACTTGTTTGTAACCTGTTTGTCATTTAATTCAATATGGAGCTAATTCTATCATTCTTCATAACCCCCTACATTTCTCACCTGGCTTCCAGGAGATGTGGCGGGGAGGTAGGATAGGAAGAGATGACCTCGCACAGTGTTGGCTAACCTTGACACTCCAGCTGTTGTGGAACTATATATCCCAGCATGCCCTGCCACAGTTTTAGCATGCCCTAATAGCAAAACTGTAGCAGTGCATGCTGGGTTATGTAGTTCTATAACAGCTGGAGTGTCAAGGTTAGCCAACACTGACCTAGCAGGTAGCTATGTAAGGAAACGTGGTCTAAGCTTAGCAACCAATCAGACCTTTGATTTCTTTCTGTAAACACTACTGCAAAAATGACACTTAGATTGTGATTGGCTGTTATGGTAAAACTACCTCGCCTACTTGGTTACCTGTAGCAAATTATATAAATGGGCCGATAATTTGATGAGAATGTATGCCAATAGGGAGGGGAGAGAGAGAACATTATACAGAGAGAATCATCTATATACCAGTGTTTGGTTCCTGTGGCAAAATTTACTAAACGTCGGTTTTGCTGGTGCATTGAATCTGACAGGATCCACCGCGCACCGACGTCGGTTTAAAGGTGGCACCCAGGGTCGTAACTAAGGGTGAGAGAGGGGTATTGCCACACAGAGCCCTCTGGGCAGCACCGTTTCTGCCCCATGGCCTCTGCATCTGGCTAGAAGGGTGCCTGGAACACCACCCTGCAGCCAGAATTATTCCTACAGTGCCCCCACGCTCCAGGCATGCATACTGCAACGTGTACAGCAGTGGCAAACGCAAGATTTCTAGAGGGTGGTTTCCAAATGCCTGATTTTAGAGTGAGTGTGGCCAGTCCATGAAGAGGGCAGAATTAGTACTTATCCAGCTTTATTATGTGTCATACATAGTGTATTGTGTGTCATAATTCCAGCATATACAGGACCAGCAATCACTGTAACCCATTAAATGTGGCAGTAGGGCCATCCTGCCTGAGCAGAATGGTTTTATTTTAGATGTGGGCACCATTCCAGAGTATTAGAGCAAGTCTGTGAGAGCAGCAGAAGAACCTAGCACTGCCCTGGACATACTGTATATGTACATATTGGGCTCTATAGCAGCACATCCTTAACAGTGCATGTTTTCCAGATCTCCTAGTTGGTGCACAGGTTATTTATTACTGGCTGATAAATGTTAAAAGATCCACAGGTGGTGCTAATTATTTCATTTGTGATACTGAGAAGAACATGTAGCACTAGTAAAATTCTATTATATTACTATTTCTATTGTGGTCATGGTGTGTGCTGGGGAGGGGGTTTCCAGGCAGACGGAACCCCCCCTGCTTTTGCCTATGTACAGCCCCCCAGAAGATTCTGAGGATGCCCCGGGCAGCATGAATTCATATGCTTAGTGGCCAGGGCATAATAAAGCCCTGTTACGGCATTTGGTGAAACCACTGGATTTCTAAAAATCATTTGGATTTACTAAATTGAAGTTGCTGTCTATGCTGTCTATGACAGTCTGTTTCAAAATGCCTAAACCGACGCTGAACCGCATCTATAGCGCTTTACGTATCACTGACATCCATGCCGCACTGTTCTTTGTATAAATGCTGGAGCCGCTGATGACAGATTCTGCTCCAAAGTCAATAATGATAGCCAAATACATAACCGTATATATAATGTATATATAATTATAAATAATGACACGTGGCATAAGTGTCATGAAATTAGTCTGCTTTATTATATAATAATTTACTATGGTGGCATAGGAAAGAACGGTCCAGCTATTCAGCGGAACCACTCAACGCAAGTACACTTCAAACAACATCTGCATGGGCCGATTGCCCTAACCACAACTGCAAGAAGTAACTCCCATACCAATAGCACACTGAGCAATCTGGCACCGTACACAACAAAACACAAAGTAATGACATTTTCCTCATAACCTATCACAGCCTTGAGGTTTATAGGCCGCCACGCTTACTTAGCGCTCCGTTATTTAATGAAGCACGTTAAAAAAAATCATACACATACAGTACATGAAATAACCAAGCCTCGTTCTCCACTTCAATACTCACCTATTCCATAGGTCCCTGTAGGCATACATGTACTTGGCAAAAAGAAAAACCACTTCAAACAATGCAGAACTTGTCCTGTGAGGGACCTCGCCGTGAATGACTGGTAGAGATGCCCATCGACCACCGATTGTTAGCAATCATCGATGGTTAACAGTCAATGGCCTATGGTTTTGCTATCGATGGCAGAGAGCCAATGGTTCTCCAGGAAACAATGTTTTATTTTAATTTTTACGGGACAAAGCTTCGCCTTGCACCTTGGTGCTCGCAGCCTACCGTGCCCCCCAGCAGCGGTGGCCATTGAGGGTACGAACCATTGATTTTTCACCATAGATGGTTTTTGTGCCATCGATGATAATCACTGGTGGAACCATCGATGAACACCCCACCGATGGCCATCCCTAATGACAGACTTAGCGCTTGTCAGTCCTATTTAAATGAATGTCTATGCTCTGATTGGTCAGAGTTGGTGAGTAGTAACCCTCTCACGTGTGCCATGATGCAAAACCGGCAGCAATTTTAACCAAAGCCATTAGGAGAAATACTCCTTTAGTAGGAATGGCAATCAGTGGGATGTCCACGATGGATCCATCACTGATTACCATTAATGACACAAAAATGTTCTATGGCGAACCATCGATGGTTTGTACTCCTCGATAGCCACCGCTGCTGGGGGCACGGCGGGCCGAGCAAAAATGGGGTGGGGCTTAGCGGACACCGAGGGCGGTGCTAAGCTCCATCCCATCAAGAAAAAAAAATAACCATTGGCTCCCACTCGTCCATTGATGGTGGAGGACCACCGATTGCACATTGCTAGGATAGCAGCCATCAGCACTTGTCAGAGGCCATGACGGACTTTTCAAGAAATAGCTATCGAGCTGTCTTTTGTTCTGGATTTAATAAAAGTAGCAGCTAAGGCAGCCAGAGGAATGTGACACTCTGCCCCTGTGACACTCTGCCCCTGTGACACTCTGCTCCTGTGACACTCTGCTCCTGTGACACACTGCCCCTGTGACACTCTGCCCCTGTGACACTCTGCCCCTGTGACACTCTGCCCCTGTGACACTCTGCCCCTGTCACACTCTGCCCCTGTCACACTCTGCCCCTGTCACACTCTGCCCCTGTCACACTCTGCCCCTGTCACACTCTGCTCCTGTCACACACTGCCCCTGTCACACTCTGCCCCTGTCACACTCTGCCCCTGTCACACTCTGCCCCTGTCACACTCTGCCCCTGTCACACTCTGCTCCTGTCACACTCTGCTCCTGTGACACTCTGCCCCTGTGACACTCTGCCCCTGTGACACTCTGCCCCTGTGACACACTGCCCCTGTGACACTCTGCCCCTGTGACACTCTGCCCCTGTGACACTCTGCCCCTGTGACACTCTGCCCCTGTGACACTCTGCTCCTGTGACACTCTGCTCCTGTGACACTCTGCTCCTGTGACACTCTGCCCCTGTGACACTCTGCCCGTGTGACACTCTGCCCCTGTGACACACTGCTCCTGTGACACTCTGCTCCTGTGACACTCTGCTCCTGTGACACAAGCTTGTCGCGTCAGAAGCACTGATAGAAAAAAAAGTTTCTCCTGCATGGAGAAATCCAGCTGCGTGGAGGCTGGGAATTCCCGGAATGGCCGTGAGATCACATCCTCAGATATCTGGAGGGGGGGGATTATTCCAATAAGGTGCTACGGGTGGGCATCACCACCAATTATCAGAGTGTGAGGGTTGCTATGCCCAAATTTATGTTGGCTTTAATAGGTCAAAAACAGTTGTTGGGCTTATAACAGCTAATAATTCTAGTCCGTGCCTGCTACTGGCTTAATTTACCATATGTTTACTACTTGTGTCATTCTAATTTTTTATGAACCAAAACCTCATGAATCGCTTCGCTTTATTTATTTTATCTTCATGTAATATTTCTTTGCAAATCCATCTGGTTCTCGTTCTCTCGATTTTTGTGTTTTTAAATATTGAGATTAATCTATATTTTCTGTCTCATCCCCCCCCCCTTCTTCACAGCTGGCACCAGAAAACACCAAGATGTCATTTGAGAAAACGATTGAACATGGCGGTGACGGCCTGGAAACTGATGTGACTATGAGGTATGGGGGTCTAGTTACTAAGCAGTGTTAGGAGACAGAGTGAAAAGTGATAAGAAAGTGATAAGGTGCCAGCCAATCAGCTCCCAACTGTCATCTCACAGGCTGTGTTTGAAAAATGACAGTTGGGAGCTGATTGGCTGGCACCTTATCACTTTCTTATCACTTTTCACTCTGTCTCCTAACACTGCTTAGTAAATAGACCCCATGATCTTTTCCCCATATGTCACCAATAAGCTTAAGGCTAAGGCTGCCCAACAAGTCTCCCCTAAGGCAGCTGGAGGAGATTGATAAGTCAGATTTTAGGGCAGATAGACCGTTCTGAAACCCTGAATTGCAGCCTTCAGATCCCCGGCATTGATTACACACGGTGTAGGGTTTATCTGCAAATGAACTGATGGGATACCTGCCAGTGATTAATATACAACCCAGATAGCAGAGATACCTCATTACTCTGTTACCCAGACCCAGGATCACCGTGTGAACTAAGGGGAGGCTAGACAGCGACAATCTAATAGCAAAGGCTCTGACTGTCCCTCTCTAAGATCGGATTCCCCTAGCCGTATTCCCCGTCCAAATGACTCTCTTAGATGTTTATAGATCTATATTGATAACCCCTCCATTAACTGCAAAAGATAAGGGGCCGTTATTATTACAGCTAATTGTAGGCAGATAAAGCTGCGGATTATATAACCAGAGGATAGTTGGATGGTGATACGTTTATTTTTTCCCCCTAATTTATGTCCAAACTGAGGCGTTTCCAGGAAACAATAGAAGTAATTGTTTAATAAAAAAAGGTTCTTAAATCAACAGTGAAAAAAGGTTCTTAAATCAACAGTGAAGATTGTAAATGGAAGAAGCAAAGCCTTGTATCACAATATTTAGTTACATTTCAACATACAGTAGAGGGAAAACCCTCTGGGATAAATTGTTTCAAGATTCTATCCCACCTGTTGCTCTTGTTTGTTTCGTACACAAACTTTCCACTACCGTGTTTTTATTTTATTTATTTATTAACCGTTTCTTATATAGCGCAGCATATTCTGTTGCGCTTTACAATTAGGAACATTAATAGAACAAAACTGGGTAATAACAGACTGATATATAGGTAGGAAGGCCCTGCTCGCAAGCTTACAATCTATAGGGAAATAGGCATTGATACACATAGGATAGGTGCTATATAATGCAATTTTGGTCCAGCCAGAATGCAGAGTTTCTTGGTGGGCTGCATGATCCAGTCACACAGGAATGTCGGCCAAATATCAGGAGGATGTGAGAGGAAGACGATGTGTGAGATTGTGTGTGGACTGTGAAAGGGGATGTAATTAGATATGGAAGCTATGAAGGTTATGTGGGCGGTTCTGGGATCTAATAAGCTTGCCTGAAGAGGTGAGTTTTCAGGGATCGCTTGAAGATTGGAGACTAGAGGAAAGTCGTATTGTGCGTGGTAAGGCATTCCATAGAGTGGGTGCAGCCCAAAGAAAGTCCTGTAACCGTGAGTGGGAGCAAGTAATGCATGGGGATGAGAGACACTTTTAAAAGCGGACCTATGGAAAACCTAACATCATTAGTGTCGCTGAATAAAACCGTATTTGAGTTGCCACATCTCCAAAACTGCGCTCTTTCTACTTTGTCTGACGCTTCCTAAAACAATGCCCTTAATATCATTTAAGTTAGCATTTTGGGCACTACTGGAAATGCGTACGGATCCCGGAGAGATCTGCAAACGGCACACGTGCCGCTGAATCAGATTGCCGACTGTACATGTGCCGCTTCATGCATACGCTCACGGACGGAGATTGCAGCAGCAGGCAGAATGATCCCTCCGATATTTATGGTAACGGCTGTTGGCGGACAAACATCGGGCAGGCTGGGCATTCGCCTTCAGGCGCATGACTACACGGCATACAGGGGCAGATACTTGCTTGCTGTACTTGCCTTAGCTATAAGGTAGTCTGCAGGCTTTCACGACCGGAAGGAGAAACGGCGCCTCTCTGAAATGCCGGCAGCCGCCATGTTGGAGTCTACCAGTTTTAGGCAGGAATCTTTTTTTTTTTTTTTAAGTATCAGGAGCTACTGCGCTATGTGGAGGTGCCCAGCGTAATTACTTTCACTGTGCATTCTGGGCAGAATAATGTAAAGGTCCACTGCCCCACCATCTTGAAACCATGAGAATGTGGGATATCTGTTTTGTCTTTATTATATGTGGCCAGACTTGAGAAAAGAAGAGACAGAGGAGGTATGGTAGAAATATTCAACTGTATTCTAGGTATTTCCAGAATTGTTAATTAAAATTGGGAAGAAGACAAAAAGGTAATGGAAGAACGGATTTACTGGAAGGCTGATAGATCCGTGGAAAAATAATCTCCCAGCATAAGAAAAAAATGTCTATTAAGGTGTAAAAGTAAAATAATAAAAAAAAATAGTTTTTTTTTTTTTTTTAAAGTAAAAAAAAAATTAAATATTCATTAAAAAAAAAGGACAGACTAGAGGGACCTGTAGGTTCTCTTCTACCAAATTCTAGTCTCTCATTGTTATTGTCCAGCACTCAGAAGCAGCTTCATTTACCTAAGTCCATGCCAAGATCACCATCCTCATCCCTTCCCGTCGGCAGCTGGACCAATGCTTCTGTTTGGCACTTTAGAACAGTCGCCCTGCACAGAAAGTTTGGCATCTCCCAGCCAGCGACAAATTTTGGTATCCATTATTGGCCGGCAATGACACCGACACTAGTGTCTTCTTCTTCTCTTACAGTTTTGATGGCGTTCCCTTTCTTATGCATGACAGCACTTTAAAGAGAACTACGAACGTCCAGGAAGTCTTCCCCAACCTGACCAAAGTCAATGCCGCCATGTTAACCTGGGACATGCTGGAGTCTCTTAATGCCGGGAAGTGGTTCACGCAGGTATTTTTCTTGACTTCTACTTATAGGGTGAGATGAGCGTTGCCAGGACCAGATTATACTCTACTACTTTATTATAGATGGTCTTCTGCCTGTTGGGTCTGTGGAAGGTCCACTCTTCTGAAATGGTTGTAAATGAATGAATGTATCTGTTATGGAGACCTGGAGTCGGTGCAACGTGAATCCTACAACTATAAGGTATAGAAATATGGCCAATAAATAAATGTATATTTTGTTTGTTCCCCAGAAAGCACCATTTTCCTCCATGGATTCTCTATCAGATGGAGATAAGCAGTTGGCGAGCAATCAGTCTATTTACAAACTGAGCGATTTGCTAAGGCTTGCTGACCGGAACAATAAAACGGTCATCTTCGACCTTTATCGCCCTCCTAAGGATCACCCCTACAGAGACTCCTGGATTAACCGGACGCTAGAGGTCATCCTCAATGAGACCACAATTGATCCAAAACTGGTATGAAACAATAGAACCCATGATGTAATGATGTTCCTGAAACAACCTTACAAGACAATAATTGGCAGCAAAAATAGAAAGTACTCTCTTTTTATGGGGCACTCAATTTGCTAATTATAAAACTATGGGCGGGATGTACTAACCGCGCGGTGTACATCCCGCCAGTCACCGCCCCGATACTAATCGTATAGGTACTAACATATGCGATTAGTATCGCAAAGGACAGCTCTTGCGATAAGAGCTGCCCTTTGCGGGGTGAGGGGGTCTCCGCAGGTCTCCGCCCTCTCCCAGCCCCGGGAGCTTCCTGCTGGTGACCTCTGCAGGAAGTCCTGGGTTCCTCCTCCTCCTCCCTGCACCCGGAAGAAGAAGAGGAGGTGGGGGAGCCAGGAGGAGCACGCAGGAGGCTGAGGTGAGTGGGGTGCCTGCAGTGAGAGGTGCTGGGCGCCTGCGGGGAGGGGCATACGGTAAGAAGCCCATAGGCTTCTAGAGGATAACGCCAGAAAAACCTGGCGTTACCCTCCGCATCAAAAATCGGACGGCCATATGAGGTTTTTACCACATTTTTCCTTTAGTACATCAGCCTATGGGCGGGATGCAGCAATGGTAGAAATGCGGTCAAACCCTGAAAATGCAGGTTTGACCGCATTTCTCATATGCACCAAGCCCCAGAGTGCACTTGGTTGCAGTGGGTTACGATATCTTCCTGGTTGCGTTACCCTATAGAAGCCTATGGGGTCCTTCTGCTCATGCACACAAGGACACCAGTGGGGCTTCCGGGTCATAGACCCGGAAGTCCCTACATTGCAAAGGGTATGGTATAAGAGATAGACAGTAATTAGATAGACAATGGGCCGTATTCAATTTGGAGCGAAAAGTCGGTGGCCGGACTTATGGCCGTCATCGAAGGTTTTGCCGTCGAAAAGTTTATCGTGCGCGTCCCCGCTAACCCCCGTATTCAATTCCAAATCTGCAAAAATGAAATCAGCGAAAAAGTCCTGTCATTTTTGGGGAACTCAGCTCGACACCCCCGAAAAGATGCTCTGACATGGGGGTTCCCTATGGGTACCCCCGAATAGCCCTGCTAAAGGTATGTGTGGTCTTTAAACGGTCTCAATAGCTGCTGTCTTGCGTTTTTAAGAAGGTGGGGAAGAATAGCATTTAGGACGTTTTTTTTGCCAAAATAAGTAGTCCCATCAAATTTGGGGTACGTGAAAATGGGTACCAGCGTATTTTAAAGTTGCTAATATGTAGTTTCAAAAAACTTGAAAAATCCACCTGCTGCAACTACCTGATATCAAAAAAACACCTGGGGCACCCCCATGAGTCTATTTCGCTAGTTTAGAAGTTTGTCCCCCAACTTTGTTTTTATTTCGCCCCCAAAACGAAAGTACTTTTTTGGGGTGTCTAAAGTACTTTTGAAACAGATCACTTTTAGGGGACTGTCCAAGGGGTGCAGGGTTTTTTTTCTGGAAGTCTGCACCCCAAAACCCCAATTCTGCTCTTTTTCTCACCACCTATTCAATGGGGATACTTTTTCGTCGGGTCCGATGCATTGACATTTCGTACCGTCGAAAACTCGGCCAAGTTGAATAAGGGGAAAAGTGGAATCGGCGAAAATGATGTCATCGGCGAAAAAGTTTCACCGTGGACGGCTTTTCGCTACAAATTGAATACAGCCCAGTGTCTAGATAGACACCAGGGACCAAATGTAATAGGGTGAGAGTTTAGAAAATGTGAGAGTTTAGCAGTAACCTCTCACATTGGTTGAGTTTTATCTTCAAAATGGGAAAGCATCTGAATGAGATTTTAAATCGTGAGAGTTTTTTAAGTCTAAAAAAACATGCAAGTTCGCTCTGTTACTTTGTTTTTGGACTCTATTACATTGGCAAAGTTTAAAAAGTGTCAGAAACTCTCACTTTTCTAAACTCTCACCCTATTACATTTGGCCCCAGATGTTAGACAGTGAATAGCAGGGGAAAAAAGTTTGACACAGGCATCACTAAAGTTAGACATGTAAAAAGTTTGACAGGGTAAAAAGTTCGACATGAAAATGATCGACACAAAAATGGTTGACAATTTTGTAAAAAAATTTTTTAGCCCTAATCTGCACCCTAACTCTCCCTCTTGGTGCCTAACCCTAACCCTCCCTCCTGGTGCCTAACCCTCCAGTAAGTGCCTAACCCTAAACCTAACCCTATAAAAATGTAAAAAATAAATGTGTCAACCATTTTTGTGTCGATAATTTTCCTGTCGACCTTTTTACATGTCTAACTTTGGTGTGTCTTACTTTTGGCCGTGTCAAACTTTTATCCTTGCCTAACTATTGACTGTCTAACATCTGGGGCTAAATGTAATAGGATGAGAGTTTAGAAAATGTGAGAGTTTAGCTGTAAACTCTCACATTGGTTGAGTTTTATCTTCAAAATGGGAAAACATCTGAATGAGATTTTAAATCTTGAGAGCTTTTTAAGTCTAAAAAAACATGCAAGTTCGCTCTGTTACTTTGTTTTTGGACTCTATTACATTGGCAAAGTTTAAAAAGTGTCAGAAACTCTCACTTTTCTAAACTCTCACCCTATTACATTTGGCCCCTGGTGTTTTTCTAGACATTGTCTAACTAATTACTGCCTGTCTATAGTCGGGAACCCCATCGCAAAGGGGCCGCTCTTACCGAGAGAGTGATCCTTTGCGGTGATCGTCATGCATCCCGCCCTCAATCACTAAAAAACAACCAAAGTGGTCATGTAGGACTACAAAAAAGGGCTACACAACATAAAGAAAGAATGTGAGCCCTGGCCTAGATAGGACCAAGGAAACTTCATATCTGACCAGTTGTGTGAAGGAAGACTTACAGTACATAGTAGGTGTCTCTGCTCTGAATATGGTCAGGCAAACCAATCATCACACTATGGTCAGAGATATGGTGAAAATATACAAAATATTACAATACATTTGAGAGTAAAATGACCTCTGTATAAAGTGTCGGCAACCACCTGGTCCATATACTATTATGTGGAATATCCAAAATAAGTGCAGGTTTTTAGAAGTGGTGATGATGGCAATAGCAACCAATCAGGTTCTAACTATTAACTTTTATAAGGTGCTATATTAATGTAGAATCTGATTGGTTGCTATGGCCAACATCTCCACTTCTAAAAACTCTCACTTTAGTAAATATACCCCCTTGTAGCTGATATAGTGCATTCACATAATAGCTACACAAAAATATTCATATATAAAATGACCTTGGAAAACGTATATCTTGCAGTGGGGATGTAGTCAGGAAGCCGACTGTCTAAATGCCGACCGCCGGCTTCCCGACTGTCAAATCCCAGCAAGGTACTAATGACAGGCGTCGAAAACCCGACGGCTGTCATTAGACCTACGCCGGGAGCCCGACGCACGGAATACCGAAAGGAAGGTAAGCCGGGCGCGGACAGCCGCTGGGGGGAAGGGTTAGGTGTCAGGGCTCCCGGGAGGACTTAGGGTTAGGCACCCCCTGGGAGGGTTAGGCTAGGGGAAGGGGGGCTTAGGCACCCCCGGGGGGTGGTTAGGGTTAGGCACCCACACGGCAGACTTAGGTTTAGGCTGCGGGAACGGGGGGGGTTAGGTTTAGGCACTTAGAGGGGGGTTAGGGTTATGCACAATGGGGGAGAAAAGGGTTAGGCACCCCTAAGGGAGGGTTAGGGTTAGGGGAGGAAAATAGGGTTAGTTATAATTACCTTATTAGCGATAGAGTTCTTCACCCCTGCCGGCCTTCCGCTGCCGGGATTTGAACCGCCGGCCATGCGGTAATACCTATTGCAGGTTATGCTTGCAGAATTAAAATATTACAAGTTTAGCAGCCAATCACATAATAGCATTGATGATTCAAGTTCAGTCTAGGTCCGGGAGTTGTGACGTCTGATCGGTTGCTATGGGTGACAACAACACTGGCACAACTGGGAAAATCTGCGTTGTTGCCTTTAACAACTTGTTAGATTTTACTGACAAAATTAAATCAAATACCTGATTACTCGCACAACCAGTTTCGGATTAAGGATGCATGGACCAATAGGCAAAATACTTACTCCTTTTAAGAAACAATACATAAAAAACTAAAAACGTGTTAGGGCAATCCAGGCTCCTCAGTGTCCAACGGCCGGTAATTGGAAGCCTAGATTGCCCAATGGATGATCAGGCTACCAGCACAACAGGTTTTCTGTGCACTCATGTTTATAAATTCACCCCCCTTCCCATTACTAAGATCTGCATTGCATAATGTATGGGGCGCTAAAACACCGTCATTTGTACAACAATTGATGATATGACTGAGACAAAGTATACACCAATCATCAGCCAGGGTTCAGTCTCTACTCATCACTTGTCCCTCTCGCAGGTCTTGTGGCTGGCAAATGATCTGAGGTCCTTTGTGCAGTCTGTGGTGCCGGGATTTCAGCAGACGCTGGGTTTCAAAGCAACCGTTGAAGAACTTGTCAGCAATCACATAGTGAAACTGAACCTGCCGTACAGCGAGATGTCCCAGCACGACATCAGGTAATATTTAAACATAATATATATATATATATATATATATACATTAATTACTTAAAATCAAATGATCCTTTGTTGCCACTTCTTTCACTGCAAAGGGTTATTTTAGCTTTTTCTTATATTGCTCAGTAAATATTTCTCAGAAGCTGTGGTTGGAGATTTCCATGCCACAGTATACTGCCTGCAAACAATATGCAAATGAGAATCATCAGAAGAGGAGAATTCTGGGTAATGCCATTGCAGCCCTGAGTTTCCATGTCCCACGTTCTGGGTGTTTAGCCCATCAATCAGAATATCCTCCTGCAGACTGACTGCCGAGCCCTCCTGCAGACTGACTGCCGAGCCTTTGATTGGGACTCATCAGTGCAGGATAGTGCAGCCAAACAAGGCTGACACATCTTTTATATCCTGCATTCATATGTTTTTTTGGGTTTCCTGACTTTTTTTTTCCAGCCACAGAGGCTCATTTCCAAACAGGAAAAATTGTGACTCTGCGGCACATTTTATTTTGTACATATGGCTGGGCTACCCCCTGGCATACATAGGAACAGGCTCACATTCTGCTTATGGGAACTGCCCCACCGGGAAACTCACTCTGCTCCCGTTTTTGAAAGATTGTGGGTTTGTCTGGAAAACCTACATGCTTTAGGCTGTATAACTTGTAATCGCAGAGTCCTAACTACTGCAATGACTCTATAAAATATTGGAAATAATTCTGACTTTTCATCTTGGGATGCATTTACCCCGCTTCCGTCGTTTGTTTCCTCTGATCTGTGGTGAATACACTTTAACTAGTGCTGCAATTAGGGTTCATTAAACCTTATGGGCGGGATGCAGCAAAGGGAGAAATGCGGTCAAACCCGCATTTCTCATATGCACCAAGCCTGGCGTTACCCTCCGCGATGCACTTCGGCGCTTGGTTGCGGTGGTAACACCATCTCCTGGTGGCGTTGCCCTATAGAAGCCTATGGGCTTCTATCGGGAGAGTGCCATGAGAGGGATCCAATTGGATCCCATCCAGCATCCCCCGCGACACGCGTGTCCTTCTGCGCATGCGCAGAAAAATGCCAGAGGGACTTCTGGGCCATAGACCCCGAAGTCCCTCATTCGCAAGGGACAGCTCTTACCGAGAGAGCTGGCGTTTGGCGTTTGCGGTGTTCTTCATGCATCCCGGTTACTAACGCCGGCATGCATGCGAAGGGATGAATGCGATGATCCCGAAAGGATAAATGCGAAGATGCGATGCTATGAGAGAAGTAATAACGGTACACAAGCACTGAACGGATATTTGCACAGCATGTTCTATTGTCTTGTGCCCACAATATTTATTGTGTGTATGTGTTAGCGTGCGACACACACGGGCCCAAGCTGTTAGAGGCTGGCACATGGGCCCATGTCAACAGAAGTCCTACCCATCACTAGTGCCGTTCAAGCCTTTAACCACCCTAGTCTGTTACGGTCTTGCTATTAGAATGTAAGTTCTCACGAGCAGGGCCCTCTTCCCTCATGTGTTTCTCCTTACTTATACTTTCATCTACTCCTTACTCCCCACTCGGGTACCTAACACTTGATGCTTACGCCCTGTTGCTTATTTGAGTGTTATTATTGCTAATGCAACAATGTGTATACACTATGGGCAGGAAGTCCAATCGGCCTTGCGGCAACCGAGACCCTATCACAGGGTCTCGTTGCAAGGCCGATGGTCGCGATTATCGCAACGGGCTCCTTGCCGCTCGCACAAGCTGTGGGTGGGCTCCCACAGCTTTGCGAGCGGCAGGAGACAAAAAAAATAAAGTAAATACAAACGCCCACATTACCTGCGAGCGGCTGGCCTTTACGAGTGGGTCTGAATCAGGCCCAATGTCCTTGTCCTGCATTGTATTGTACTGTACTGTAAGTCACTGGTTTCTTGTTCCCTTATTTGTTTATGTACTTTGTGAGACGCTGTGGAACCCTTGTGGCGCCATAGAAATAAAGGATAATAATAATATTGGTCCTCTATCCGTCCTCTGAGTGGATGCTATATGTCTTTGAACTCCTCCCTGGCCCTGACAACTCGCACATCTCTTACCCTTAAACTGTGACACAATTACTGTGTGCGGGTTTGTGAACCTCTCACCTGTTGCAGGGGGTGTATTCAGTCAGTTGGTCACAATACCAACAGCGGCTTCCGACTGTCAGAATCCCGACAGATTGTGGAGGTAAGTATTAGGGTCAGGGGGAGGATTAGGGTTAGGCACTAGGGGAGGATTAGGCTGCGGGATAGGATTAGGGGGATGGTTCAGGTTAGGCACTAGGGGAGGATTAGGCTGCTGGTAGGATGGGTTAGGGTTAGGCTGCGGGACAGTAGGGGATAGGGTTAGGGGGGTGGTTATGCACTAGGGGGAGGATTAGGCTGCGGGACGGGAGGATTAGGATTAGGCTGCGGGACGGTTAAGGTTAGGTTGTAGGGAGGGGTGGGTTAGGGATAAGCTGCAGGTCAGTAGGGTTAGTGTTATGCTGAGGGGCGGAAGGGTTAGGGCTAGGCTGCATGAGTGGTGGGTTAGGGGGAGGGTTATAGAGCCTGATTCAGCAAGGAGGCAGCTTTACAATTGGGTCCTTGCAATAATGCAAATACAGCAGGAGGTGTATGACACCCCCTGTATGACACCCCCTGTATGACACCCCCTGCTGCATTTGCAATCCCGGCACTGGGTCGATGGTCGTGATGGTGAACGGCGCCGGGCCTTCGACCAGCTGAGTAAGCCTCAGCTTACTCAGACTGGCCGGCTTGCGAGCGCAGGACACTGCGTTGATCGACGCAGATCCTGGGCTTGCCACTCCCGGAATACGGGGTGGACACGCCCCCCGTTTCCGGGAACGGCGGCCAACCCCGCACCGCCCATTAAATGCCTCTGCCTGTCAAGCAGATTCACGATAATCGTGTGTTGCTGAATCAGGGCCCATAATACTTCCAGAAATCTGTCAGGATTCTGACCGTCGCGATCCCATACCCAACCCATTGCGGGGACCGGTGTGAAGTTCCTAAACAATGTTGCGTCAAAAAAATAAATATCATTAGTTGCTAGTGTTACACGCTTCTTACTGTTGGTGAAGTCACTTTTTTATTTTGTGTTTTTAAACTTTTAATAACCTTAAATATGTAATAACTGTACAGACCTAATTCTCTTCAACAAAAGTTTACTTGTTATTTGTGTTGCTTAAATGGAACTTTATTGGTTGTTTTGTGTTAATTATAGGACGTACGCGGCGGCCAATATTACCACCAATCTGTATGTGGTCAGCGAGCCGTGGCTCTTCTCCCTGGCCTGGTGCTCGGGAGCCTATTCCGTCACCACAAACTCTGTAAAGACACTGAAGAAGATGGACAGGCCCATGTTCCTCCTGGTAATAACCTGACGTGGCCATAATGCTATTCTGTTACCCACGTGTCACACTGCGCAGCTGGTTTCCTGCCGGGTTTACCCTCGTAATCACCAGATGTAATAGCCAGCGATTTTGGGGGCAAAAATGATGTCGTTATTCTATGTATAAGGTGCGACATGGTGGCATAGTGCTGTACACTGTTATAAAACTGACAGCAAGAATTATATTGGTTATATATTATTTATATATATATATATATATATATATATTTATATATATATATATATATACAGTCAGGTGCATAAATATTGGGACATTGACAGAATTTTAATATTTTGGCCTCTATTCACCACCACAATGGCTTTGAAATGAAACAAACAAGATGTGCTTTAACTGCAGACTTTCAGATTTAATTTGAGGGTAATTACATCCAAATCAGGTGAACGGTGTAGGAATTACAACGGTTTCTATATGTGCCTCCCACTTTTTAAGGGGCCAAAAGTAATGGGACTATCAACTCAAAAGCTATTTCATGGACAGGTGTGGGCTATTCCCTCGTTATTTCATTATCAATTAAGCAGGTAAAAGGTCTGGAGTTGATTCTAGGTGTGACATTTGCATTTGCAATCAGTTGCTGTCAACTCTCAATATGAGATCCAAAGAGCTGTCACTATCAGTGAAGCAAGCCATCATTAGGCTGAAAAATCAAAACAAACCCATCAGAGAGATAGCAAAAACATTAGGTGTGGCCAAATCAACTGTTTGGAACATTCTTAAAAAGAAAGAACGCACCGGAGAGCTCAGCAACACCAAAAGACCCAGAAGACCACGGAAAACAACTGTGGTGGATGACAGAAGAATTATTTCCCTGGTGAAGAAAAACCCCTTCACAACAGTTGGCCAAATCAAGAACACTCTCCAGGAGGTAGGTGTATATGTGTCAAAGTCAACAATCAAGAGAAGACTTCACAAGAGTGAATATAGAGGGTTCACCACAAGATGTAAACCATTGGTGAGCCTCAAAAACAGGAAGACCAGATTAGAGTTTGCCAAACAACATCTAAAAAAGCCATTACAGTTCTGGAACAACATCCTATGGACAGATGAGACAAAGATCAACTTGTACCAGAGTGATGGGAAGAGAAGAGTATGGAGATGGAAAGGAACTGCTCATGATCCAAAACATACCACCTCATCAGTAAAGCATGGTGGTGGTAGTGTCATGGCGTGGGCATGTATGGCTGCCAATGGAACTGGTTCCCTTGTATTTATTGATGATGTGACTGCTGACAAAAGCAGCAGAATGAATTCTGAAGTGTTTCGGGCAATATTATATGCTCATATTCAGTCAAATGCTTCAGAACTCATTGGACGGCGCTTCACAGTGCAGATGGACAATGACCCGAAGCATACTGTAAAAGCAACCAAAGAGTTTTTTAAGGCTAAAAAGTGGAATGCTATGCAATGGCCAAGTCAATCCCCTGACCTGAATCCGATTGAGCATGCATTTCACTTGATGAAGACAAAACTGAAGGGAAAATGCCCCAAAAACAAGTAGGAACTGAAGACATTTGCAGTAGAGGCCTGGCAGAGCATCACCAGGGATGAAACCCAGCGTCTTGTGATGTCTATGCGTTCCAGACTTCAGGCTGTAATTGCCTGCAAAGGATTTGCAACAAAGTATTAAAAAGTGAAAGTTAGATTTAGGATTGTTTAGTTTGTCCCATTACTTTTGGCCCCTTAAAAAGTGGGAGGCACATATAGAAACCGTTGTAATTCCTACACCGTTCACCTGATTTGGATATAATTACCCTCAAATTAAATCTGAAAGTCTGCAGTTAAAGCACATCTTGTTTGTTTCATTTCAAAGCCATTGTGGTGGTGAATAGAGGTCAAAATATGAAAATTCTGTCAATGTCCCAATATTTATGCACCTGACTGTATATATCTCTTTTGTATTAAATTCTCCTTTCTCACGGCTGCAATCCATCTGACATATATGCCTTTGTCTCCTGGCTCTTATCATTGGTACAGTACCCCTGGCGCCTCAATGTGCCACCTCTCTCCGCTGCATTACATTACAGAACTGTGATTGTCCTGATCTGTCTGTCTGCTCACTGATATGCGTCCCATCAGTCATCTGTGGGGCTCTTTCTCACCGAGTCCAGTCACATGTTCCCTCTCTGTATTGTCTTTCAGACTCCAGCTCAGTACAGCTTAATGTGGATTCTCACAGATATCGTCTCCGCTGTGCTGATCGCTAACATCTTTCTCCTGCACTGGTGAGTTCGGCTGATCTGTAACCTGCCTGACGGCGGCCCTGTGCGCGCTGAGGGGATCTGCAGGCAGCTAATTACTCTGCTGCAAACCTGTATATATTTGTCAGAGCTGATGCGAGCGACGCTAAACTCACTACCGATTATTGTGGGAAGAACAAATGACGCGTTGCGTGTTTTAAATTGGATAAATGTGTAAAGCGATGCGCTGAGAGTACAGATGTGCCCCCATACAGCTAGCATCTATACACCATACTGCGCAAGAAGCCCAGGCGAAACTGAGGCAATCTGAATTGCGTATTGTACTTTTCTTTACATTTTCCATCTTATACGCAAAAACAGACGCAGCGATAAAACCGCTTACGGTGTACCAGACGACAGGGTGCGGCTTTAATCGCACGGTAATTGGTATTACACACGTACAAAGTCGCAGGTGAAGCACAACGAAACTTGGTGTGAGAAAAAGTTGCGGCCTCTGCGTCGTAGCACTTCGCTTACAGATTAGGGGCTCATTCGCACACAGTACAAGTGTCGCACATGAAATTGATCAGTGTACGCTAGCAGTGCAGTTTTGTTGTTCCCAGTTTTAGTTATACGAATGAAATGCACATTCTCAGCAAGAAAAACGCTTGGCGCGACCGAGTCACCCAGAACTTGCGCGCCAAGGGGGGCTGGTGGGAGTGACTGAAGCCGCAGTCTATAAGGCCATATCTGTAGGGGAGGTGGGTACTGAAGGCCTGATTCAGACCCGCTCGTGAGCGAATAGTGCTCGCAAGCGTGTCGATGGCCGGGCAGTGCGCATGCGCGAGCCTCTGAGCGAGTGAGAACTTCACTCGCTCGGGGCTCGCAGCAAAACGGGGCGGCTGTCGATGTTGATCGACAGCTCGCCTCGTTTTGTAGGCGGGTCGGGGGGGGTGGCTGGCCAAACGGAGGCGTTCCCGAATGGACCGCCTGCCGTTTGGGGGCGGCCCTACTGACATCACACGTGATGTCAGTAGTGAACTTCCTGCTCTATTAGAGCAGGAAGTTCACTGGGGCTTGCGGTGGACGAGACCCTACCTCAAGGGTCTCGTCGCAAGCCCGATGGTCGCGACCATCGCCAGGCCGCCCGCTAAAGCTGTGGGTGGTCACCCACAGCTTAGCGAGCGGCCTGGAGGCTGGGGAAAAAAAAAAACGTCCTGCCCTGAATCAGAGCGAGCGCTCGCAATTAGCGAGCGCCTCTGAATCAGGGCCTGAGAACGCAGAATTACAGTGTTTGTGTACTTTGGATTATTAAGTATGGCAATGGGAGGGGGACATTATTAAATATTAAGGTGGTGGAAGTTCTCCTTTTAGTTATTAAAAGTATCAATACTAAAATAATTTATTTTTAATAATAACATAATTCCATTAATATTGAATAAATACATAGGATAATCATAATCACAAGTGGATGCAATTAAAAAATAAATGAGAAGGGAAATGAGAGCAGAATATTATTGCATGGCTGAGATGGAGCCATGTCAGCTGGATTTGTTCGGAAGCAAAATTTAATTTGTATTGATGTCAGTGTAACATATCTGTCAGTCTCAATTTGTTTTAAATAAATGCAGATTGGCCTGATTTTAAAGTTGCACTATTATGACACCTGTGATATGTACATTTATATCTTCACGCGAGGCCCAATAAAATACCAGGTGATTGGTGTAAGCGTATGGAGGATCACTCTCTTTGTGTGGGTGACTGTTTCCTTGTCTCCTAGGTGGAGAGAGAGAGGCTTCTCGTGTTGCTCAGAAAGTAACGAGATTCCCGATAGCGGATTTTACAACACATTTAAAACTGGTGAGTGATATAAATGCATGATCATACACGTGTAAACTCTCTCCCCTCTAGTGCACTCGAGATCTAATTTTATAGTGTAAATGTGGAAGCTCCTGGTTTCATTACAAAAGGGGCACAGATGCAAGATAAGTAATCAGTTTTACTATGGTAGAAGTCAGATACTATTGTATTTTAAATATGGGGTACAGTTTTGGGAACCTGATTATAAGAAAGGCACGAAAGTGGTAGCCACAAGGAGTAATTAGCTAATGATATTATAGGTCATGTGGTAGTCACATGACAGCGACATCCTAACGTTCTACACCCCGGTATACCTCCTCGCAATCCGAGGCACACCTACTGGTGTCTTCGTAGAGCATGGGGCCTGCCCTGCTGTAACAACATGGCATCTATAGTTCACTGAGTAATGAGCCCCACTGACAACTGCAGAAAGTGTATGTCATCCATATGCCAGTTTGGCTTTTTCTGGCTGGTGGGGAGTAAATTATGTTTCTGATGATTCCTCACAAACACTCTCCCCCCCTAGGTGCGCTGTTGTTCGGTGACCTCTGTAATAGGCCCTAACCCTAGCAGGTATTCATGCTGGCTGCATTTTACTCAAGTATATTTTCTTCTATAAAAGACGAGGCACTTGCCGTGTCAGTATTTTCACTTGAAAGGGCAATCATCAGTGGCGGGCTGGTTATTAGTCGCTATGCTGCGCCCCGCAGAGCGGATTCAGTAGGGACGCGGTGAATATTCACTTGTCCGCTTGGATCTGGAGACTGCCGAGTGCCTGGCAGGAAGCGTACACTCTGTGCTGATGTAATTACAGGTCTGTCGCACGCCAGTACAGTACTTTCCAGTGTTTATTTTTAACACCATTTGCAAAGGTCGTTTGCCCTGCAGAAGAAAACTGATTAAAACAGTTGTTGTTGAGGCAGCTAGACAGGACTTGCTGCATTTTGTGCTGCATACATTGGTGCTTACGTTTTTCAGCAGAAACGCACCAAGAGGTGGTGGTAACAGACAGGAATATTTTATTGATGAAGAAACAGGATGAGTAACATACTGCAATCCTAACTGGCTGCTCTACACATGGAGAGAAAAGAAAAGACTGGAACAGGCTAGGGAAGGGCAATCGACCATCGATGGTTGGCCACCGATGGTCGATGGTTTTGCCATCAGTGGCGAAGAGCCGATTGTTCTCAGCAATTGATAGCAGAGGAGGATGCAAGAGCTTTTTTTTTTTCTTATCAAACGCAGTGGCCTGCTCAATACCATCTCCTTTTATGATTGTCCCACCAGTCAGGCCCTCCCCTGCTTAGTCCCACCCTCCTTCCCGATTGGGCTGCCGACCACAGTATGAATGCCCATCAATGGGTGAAACCATCAGTGGTTTAACTGAGATGTCATGTATACCGCGTATGGGATCGCAGGCGTGGGAAATACCCCGCTTTCGAAACGGTGGAGATACGCCTGCTTTATTAGCCCACGCTCCCTGCCTGTTCATCTCACTGCGAGTACCTTTACGCATGCGCAGTGTCAAAAAATGGCCTTTCAAAGATATAGGGGTCTATTTACAAAGCCTTGGAAGGAGATAAAGTACCAGCCAATCAGCTCCTAACTGCCATGTCACAGGCTGTGTTTGAAAAATGACAGTTATGCTGGGTACACACTGACAGATACATTGGCCAATCAATTGATCGGCCAATATATCTGCTGCCCGTTGGCCAGCGTGTACTCACGATAAGTCGGTGAACGCCGGCGTTCACCGACATATCACATTGGCTGTGCCGCGCAGCCGATGGACAAATATGTCTGCAGACCGCCCGTACACACACAGCGGCAGTCGCGAGGAGGGGGACGAGACACACTATCCCCCCCCCGCGCCCGCTGGGACACGCCCCCTGGTCGCCGGGACACGCAGCCAGACGCAGATGATGGCCGTTCAGTGTGTATGAATGACCATCATCTGCAGATATATCTGTATAGTGTGTGCCCACCTTTAGGAGCTGGTTGGCTGGTATCTTATCTCCATTGACTTTATCTCTATCGAAGGCTTAGTAAATAGACTCCATACTTATATATGCGTATATATATACAGTGCCTTGCTAAAGTATTCACCCCCCTTTGCTATGAAGCCCCTCAAAAATTACCTTCAGAAGTCACATAATTAGTGAAATGAAGTCCACCTGTGTGACATCTAAGTGTCACATGATCTGTCAGTATAAACACACCTTTTCTGAGAGGCCCCAGAGGCTGCAACACCACTAGGCAAGAGGCATCACACCATGAAGACCAAGGAGCTCTCCAAACAGGTCAGGGACAAAGTTGTTGAGAAGTACAATTCTGGGTTGGGTTATAAAAAAATATCCAAATCTTTGATGATCCCCCGGAGCACCATCAAATCCATCATCATCAAATGGAAAGAACATGGTACCACGACAAACCAGCCAAGAGAGGGCCACCCACCAAAACTCACAGACTGGGCAAGGAAGGCATTAATCAGAGAGGCAGCACAGAGACCAAAGGTAACCCTGAAGGAGCCGCAGAGTTCCACAGCAGAGACTGGTGTATCTGTGCATGTGACCACAATAAGCCGTACACTCCATAGAGCTGGGCTTAAAAATAGTAATGATAAAAATAAGAAGTCACGATTTGAGTTTGTCAAAAGGCATGTGGGCGATTCTCCAACTGTATGGAGGAAGGTGCTCTGGTCAGATGAGACTAAAATTTAACTTTTCGGCCACCAAGGAAAACGCTATGTCTGGCGCAAACCCAACACATCCCATCACCCCAAGAACACCATCCCCACAGTGAAACATGGTGGTGGCAGCATAAAGCTGTGGGGATGTTTTTCAGCAGCAGGGACTGGGAAACTGATTCGAGTCGAGGGAAAGATGGATGGTGCTAAATACAGGGATATTCGTGAGCAAAACCTGTTTCAGTCTGCCTGTGATTTGAGACAGGGACGGAGGTTCACCTTCCAGCAGGACAATGACCTGAAGCATACTGTTAAAGCAACACTCGAGTGGTTTAACGGGAAACATTTAAATGTGTTGGAATGGCCTAGTCAAAGACCAGATCTCAATCCAATTGAGAATCTGTGGTCAGACTAGAAGATTGCTGTTCACAAGCGGAAACCATCCAACATGAAGGAGCTGGAGCAGTTTTGCTTTGAGGAATGGGCAAAAATCCCTGTGGCAAGATGTGACAAGCTCATAGAGACTTATCCAAAGCGACTTGCAGCTGTAATTGCCGCAAAAGGTGGCTCGACAAAGTACTGACTTTAAGGGGGTGAAGTTATGCACGTTGAAGTTTTCTGTTAGGTTGTCCTACATGTTGTTTGTTTCACAATATATAAAAAAAACAACTTCACAGTTGTAGGCATGTTCTGTGAATGAAATGATGCACACCTTCACACAAGCCATTTTAATTGCAGGTGGCGAGGCAAGAAAGCATGAAAAATGCAAAGGGGGTTGAATACTTTTGCAAGGCGCTGTGTGTGTGTGTGTATATGTATGTGTATATATATGTGTGTGTGTGTGTGTATATATATATATATATATATATATATATATATTGGTGATCTTGGGGAGCGCTAAACTCCTATTATGCAGGTTCAAATTTTCCCTTGACATTTTCTGTTTTAATGTCCTTGTACAGTGCATCCGGAAAGTATTCACAGCGCTTCACTTTTTCCACATTTTGTTATGTTGCAACCTTATTCCAAAATGGAATAAATTCATTTTTGTCCTCAAACTTCTACACACAATGGACCCCATTCAGAAGCGGTCCTTAGATGCAAGCGGTCGCACAGAATCAGGGCGGCCGCTTGCATCCCGAATGGCCGCCTCCTTGTCGATCGTTAAGCTGTGGGTTACCACCCACAGCTTAACGACCGACCAGGTTGATTGTCGCGATGGTGATCACCATCGCGACCATCAGGGCTTATGACCAGACCCTAGGGTAGGGTCTGGGCACTCGTAAGCCCCAGGGAGCTTTTTGCTCTGATGGAGCAGGAAGCTCCCCACTGACCTCACTGATGATGACAGTGCGGCCACCCACAAAACGGCAAGCGTTCCTCAACGCCTCCGTTTTGGAAAACCACCCCCCCCCCCAGCCCGCCTACCAAACGGGGGCAGCTGTCGATCGACTTCAACAGCCGCCCCTTTGTTAACGAGCTCCGGAGCGACAGAGTTTCTCTGTTGCTCCGGGGCTTGCGCACATGCAGGCCAAACCATTGAGTCGGTTACAAGCGCATCGGTGCTCGCGACCGACTCTGAATGAGGTCCCATAACCCATAATGACAACTTGTAAAAAGTTTTTTTGAGATTTTTTCAAATGTGGAAAAAGTGAAGCGCTGTGAATACTTTCCGGATGCACTGTAAGCGGAAGCACTTTCAGTTTCTACAATGATATCCTCATCCAGAGTACACTCAATGACAATCAATCAGTTTCTGTCTGCTTTGTTAACATTTTGGTTCAGAGGCGTAATTAAGAGAGGAGAGGGCCCGTGTTCACTCCCCGTCCGGGGCACCCTCCTCTCTCCCCGGCTGCCGTCAGCGAACTCACAGCAATGGTAGACTCCGGGCACTAGAGTGTGCCCGGAGTCTACTGCACAAGCGCAGATCACAGGGAAAATGGCGAAGGCAGCCATTTTCCCAGTGATTTCCTACTGCGCATGGGTAAAACAGGACCCCACACAGTTCACTTTTTCCAGGTCACCTAATTGGTGCACAGGTGAATTAATTACTCACTGACACATTTTAAAAGATCCACAGGTGGAGCTAATTTTTTCACTTGTGATTCTGTGAGGAGACCTGGAAAACATTTACTGTTGGGGGTCCTGAGGACCGAGTTTGAGAACCTGTGAATTAAACTGAATGAATGAAGTAATTATTGGTGAAACGCGTTGAGAAAATTGTTTCAGTGACCAAAAAGTGGGCTCAGCGAACTGTCAGTGAGCTCGCCCACATTAAGGGGTGACAGGAATTTATTAACAACATCTAACCCACAATGGCCACAATATACTGTATGTGTGATGTAAGGTTTTTAGAGATTTTCAATTTATTTGTTTTAAATAAAACCAAACGAAGCAGACAGAAACTAATTGATTGTCATTGGGGGTACTCTGGTTGAGGGTATCATTGTAGAAAGTGAAAGTGGATTCCTTCTTTGTCTTCATCTTCATCCCTTGAAAGGACATTAAAACAGAAAATATCAAGGGAAAATTTTAACCTGCATAACTAGAGTTTGGCGCTCCGCAAGATCACCATTCCCTAGAACCCTTCTGGTCCATACTGGCAAGCGTCCACACTTGGGGAAGCGGCCTCTATTAAAAAGACTTTTTAACGAATCGTACTGAATGTTTTTTATATTTGCATTATAAGTTAAATTGGTCGATGTAGCGCAATATAGGTACTGTATTATATATATAATATGTGTTGTTTTTTTTTAGAGTGAGTGTGTGTGTGTATATATATATATATTGGCATTCTTTCTGATAAAATGGAATGCACATTGACTGGTTCTTCTTTTACAGAGCTGGATATGTCAGTCTCTGAAGACAGGAGTGCCCCAACCACCCCAAATGCAAGATCTGACGCTGAAAATATGGATTCTGCCGAGATTGCTTGATATAGTGATTGCCCGAGATAGAGATTTTCCGGATACTCCACTCCATGCTCCACTAATGATCAACCTGTGGCTACGTTCACACTAGGTCCATGCGGGACTGCAACTCTCATTGCTGTGATAGGAGCCTGGAACTTGAACTACAGACATTCTGTTATTTTAGCGTGTTGCTCGCACATCGTTGGAGCCAAACCAATATTCATGAGAATATGGCCCATCCCTTTACTAGGAACTCATCATTCTCATGATGATTGGTTTAGCCTACAAAATGGCTGCTGTGTTTACACTCTGTGTCACTTGAACCAATGTTTTGCTTGGCTGTCTTATCTTGATTGATGTGTTGCTGCTAGTATCTATCCTAGTTCCTTGGCCAAATTCAAAAGTGTAATCAGTGTTTTCCTAAGGTAGCCAGTGATGCTAAGACTCCGCCACTTTTTTTACCTTCACGGTATCCTGAATATTTGATTTACTTTACCAGTTCCCTTATAATCTCCTGAAGATATTTTGCATGTGTGAAAATTCCTAGACCTGCAACACTGCAGTGTTGCCGGGGTTCTACAATGTTAAGTCTCTCTGCTCCTCTTTGCTCAGTAACCACCATATAAGGTGTTGGCAATTCAAAATGGCTCACACTGGGCAACAGTGGTAATGAATGTCAGTGCTGGAGCAGGAGGAAGTTGACACCTTATAAGCAACACGGATGAGAAGACCTACACCTTGGAATAATGAAGCACTCAAGTAATATGACAGTGTGAGATCTCCTATGGTCTTGTAGCACATTCTCTAAAATTATAGCTAGGATACGATTGGTTGCTATGGGAAACATCTCCCCTTGTCCTCTTTATGAAGTTAGATAAATTTCCCCGTATGTGAGGTGGCCAAACGTCATGTTTCTAAGGTGCTACATAGTACTTGTATGAGCTTTTAGTCACATCGCAGTAGATTAATCAAGATGGAAACTTTATGGCTGATGTGGAGTTGATCAGGTGCCCGTTTGCGTAATTGACCTTGTGTGGATTCACAGTGTGTATGCTCAGAAAAGGAGCGCACCCACTGATCGCATCTATATGTACAGCCTGGGAGGCGTAACGGGTGTGCGAAGGGGCGTTCTACGTACTGTAGGCAACGTTCAATGAGGGTGCTTTCACTTAAATGTGGCCCTTGGAGACCACTGTGTAAGTGGTAAGAGGCCTAACTTTTGAACCTAGTATAAGGCATAAGGCAGGCACAAGACCTCAAGATGCGTACAGCTATGTGTATGAGTGCTATATACACTGTTTTTCCAAACACGTTCCTTTTTCGCCCATTTTACTTACAGCCCTGCAGCGGCTCCCTTGTTGTCCTTCTATCCATCTTGGAAACAGGATTTTAGCTTTCCTTTTCATTGTTTCACTAAAGCGGTCTCTATAGTGCTTCACATTGGAGCAAAAAAGTCCTGTCCTATACCAATGAGCTCCATTAAGAGGAAACAGTCTGTTCGTGGTCTTCTGGCTCCGTTCTTGTCCCTTGTCATGCTCTGCATACCTTAGACTTGAAGGATGACCATCAACGATGCTTGTTTGAATATTGCCGAGGACCTTGTATTTCTCCTCAGCCCACTCCCTGACCATAGTGATGGTCTGATTGAGGCCAGGTTCTTTTATCCCACTTTAGGGCTTATGTCTTAGTTGGCCTCAAAAATGAGCAGAATATAATTTGAGTCGGACGCAAAGTGGCCATTTTTGCATGATGCCACGGAAGCCTGAATTATTATCTTATACTAATGCCAGTTTCCTTAGGGCTATCACAAGTATCTCTAAAGAAGCCATTCCATCCACTAGCTTTTCATCGACAGCTTCAACCATCATCACTAGTATTGCCACGTGCGCCAGCCCAATGCCAGGTGCAAGAGATCCGTCAGAGACGGACTGCCCTTCTCCGTATGTATGACTCACAATCGCACTGAACTCCAGCTACACGCCCACTACATGCAGTTCCATGCGTCACGTGATGCATGACCAGTTCCCTCCGCGAAACTCCCATTCCACGCAAAGCAAGATCCGGCAATGATCTGTCCAACTCTGAATCACCCGTTGCGTACATTTGCTTCTGCGCAGACGCTGTATGATAAATCTCGCTATTTGCATCCATGAAAAGAGATGTGCCCAGCTTTGATCATGTCTAAACTCATCAGTCCTATTAATAATGTTTTCCCGACAATAATCAGAACTCGAGATGCGTTCTATCCGGCAATAATACGCTTGGTTCACGCCAGGGGCACCTCACAGACACGGACGTCCATGTTGTGCACCATTTTATGCTCAACAAACAAATTCGCTATTGGGCATCAATTTAACTCTAAATACCGAAGTATTACAGCAAAAACAACTAAGCGCTATTTCGGTTGCGGCTACCTGATTACTGGTACCAGTGGGCAATGAAGATGGCGGTTCCCAGCGCTTTGGACTGGTTTTGGGATCGTATTTTAGCAATTTTTTATATTTCGGAACCAAGATGGAGAATTTTACCTGCTGTATTCTAGGAAAAAAAATGTTTTTAATGTCATTTCGAATCTATCAGCTAATACATAAGCATTATACATAGCAATCCTTTTATAATATGTATGTAGGTGTATCTGACGTACAGTATGTATGGGCGCATAAGCTGCCGAAGCAGATGTGCCCGCATCTTGTGATGCGTACCCCTCAGCATATGGGCATGAATACGCTATTTTTTACGGGGATGTCGTCAGAATGTTAAAATTTAGAAAATGTGGACACTGTAATCCAGGGGTGGGGAACCTATTTTCTGCCAAGGGCCATTTGGATATTTATAAAATCATTCGCAGGCCATAACATTTATCAACTTAAAAATGTACAAAGAATAGATTTGCATAAATGATACAAGTAGTAAGGAGCGCAATAATCTTTTAAAATCTTTACTAAATTATAGCATTAATATCATAAAAACATTAGATACATATGAAACATATAAAATATTATTAATCTTGGAGGGATTAATAAAGGCTGGACTGAATACATTATACCGTCTGGATCAGGGCCGGCTCCAGGGTTCTGAGCACCCTGTGCCGGACCCTGAGAGAGCGCCCTAAGATCGCACGCGGCAAATAATTTGGGGGCGTGGCCTAATTACCATAGGCCACGCCCCCTATGTGACGTTATTTGGAGGCGTGCCCGCATGGCACGCCTTCAAATAACGGCAGGCTGGGGGTAAAGCCCAGCACTCCGTCACTGGCTGGGCTTCCCCCAGCCCTCTCCTGTCAGTGAATGTTTGCAACAATTCACTCTCCGGCGGTCCGGCACCGCCGCACAGCTGCGGCGGTGGGGGTCCCCAGCCTCCCGATTTGACCACCCGCGGGCCACTTCGGCCTGCGGGTGGAACAGCGGGACAGTGCTGTCCCGCTGAAATCGGGATGCTGGGGAGGGGTGCCGTCCCTCTAGGGGTGGCGCCCTTGTGCGACCGCACTGGTCGAACACCCCTAGAGCCGGCCCTGGTCTGGATCAAGAGAACCTTTTAAAGCTCATTACAATAAAGGAGCAACTATATCAAATATAGAAAAGTATCTATCATTCTATCCATTTGCAAGAGCTATAAAAGAATTATCTTCAATTGGGATAACCAATAGGATGGGAGATTCTCTTTGTTGCTAATTATATGATTATGTATTTTATGTTTCATATGTATCTAATGCTCCCCCTTCCCTCATGTCACCCACACTGTGCTCCCCCTTCCCTCATGTCACCCATACTGTGGTCCCCCTTTCCCACATTTCACCCACACTGTGCTCCCCCCTTCCCACATGTCACTCACACTGTGCTCCCCCTTCCCACGTCACCCACACTGTGCTCCCCCTTCCCACATGTCACTCACACCGTGCTCCCCAAACCCACGTCACCCACACCGTGCTCCCCCTTCCCACATGTCACACTGTGCTCCCCCTTCCCACATATCACTCACACTGTGCTCCCCCTTCCCACATGTCACCCACACTGTTCACCCTCTTCCCACATGTCACTCACACCGTGCTCCCCCTTCCCACATGTCACTCACACCGTGCTCCCCCTTCCCACATGTCACCCACACCGTGCTCCCCCTTCCCACATGTCACACTGTGCTCCCCCTTCCCACATGTCACTCACACTGTGCTCCCCCTTCCCACATGTCACCCACACTGTTCACCCTCTTCCCACATGTCACTCACACCGTGCTCCCCCTTCCCACATGTCACACCGTGCATCCCCTTCCCACATGTCACACCGTGCATCCCTTTCCCACATGTCACCCACACCGTGCTCCCCCTTCCCACATGTCACACTGTTCACCCTCTTCCCACATGTCACTCACACTGTGCTCCCCCTTCCCACATGTCACACTGTGCTCCCCCTTCCCACATGTCACTCACACTGTGCTCCCCCTTCCCACATGTCACCCACACTGTTCACCCTCTTCCCACATGTCACTCACACCGTGCTCCCCCTTCCCACATGTCACTCACACCGTGCTCCCCCTTCCCACATGTCACCCACACCGTGCTCCCCCTTCCCACATATCACACTGTTCACCCTCTTCCCACATGTCACTCACACTGTGCTCCCCCTTCCCACATGTCACCCACACTGTTCACCCTCTTCCCACATGTCACTCACACTGTGCTCCCTCTTCCCACATGTCACTCACACTGTGCTCCCACTTCCCGCATGTCACCCACACTGTGCTCCCCCTTCCCACATGTCACTCACACTGTGCTCCCACTTCCCGCATGTCACCCACACTGTGCTCCCCCTTCCCACATGTCACTCACACTGTGCTCCCCCTTCCCACATGTCACCCACACTGTGCTCCCCCTTCCCACATGTCACCCACACTGTGCTCCCCCTTCCCACATGTCACCCACTCTGTGCTCCCCCTTCCCACATGTCACACTGTGCTCCCCCTTCCCACATGTCACCCACACTGTGCTCCCCCTGCCCACGTCACCCACACTGTGCTCCCCCTTCCCACATGTCACCCACACCGTGCTCCCCCTTCCCACGTCACCCACACTGTGCTCCCCTCTTCCCTCATCTCACCCACACCGTGCTCCCCCTTCCCACATGTCACCCACACCGTGCTCCCCCTTCCCACATGTCACTCACACTGTGCTCCCCCTTCCCACATGTCACCCACACTGTGCTCCTCCTTCCCACATGTCACTCACACTGTGCTCCCCCTTCCCACATGTCACCCACACCGTGCTCCCCCTTCCCACATGTCACTCACACTGTGCTCCCCCTTCCCACATGTCACTCACACCGTGCTCCCCCTTCCCACATATCACACTGTGCTCCCCTCTTCCCTCATCTCACCCACACTGTGCTCCTCCTTCCCACATGTCACCCACACTGTGCTCCCCCTTCCCACATGTCACCCACACTGTAGGGGTAGGGTTAGTTACACTTAGCTTTTTAGCTGTCAGGATCTTCACTGCTGCCGGTCTTCCAGCGTTGGGATTTGAACTGCCGGACATAGGTCCGGCGGTATTTCATACCGATCCCGGCTACAGGTAGGAGCGAGCGGGCCTGATAAACTGATCGTACGGCCCGCGAGCCAGAGGTTCCCCATCCCTGCTGTAATGTCTACAACAGTGATTCCCAACCTCGGTCCTCAAGGCACACTAACAGTCCTGGTTTTAGTGATATCCATGATTGTGCACAGATGGTTAAATCAAAATAACGGAGGTTCTAATTAAGTCACTTGTGCTCAAGTGTGGCTATCCCTAAAACCTGGACTGTTAGTGTAGCTTGAGGACCGTGGTTGGGAACCCCTGGTCTACAAGCACAGAATGCCGACATTTAACTTGCCCTTTTATTTTCTATCATATATGTCCAGTTTGCGTCCAACTCGGCGTTTGCCACCCCGAAGCGCAGTGCCAAACGCATCATCCTTAGTTATCAATGACCAGAAAGTAAGCATGTGTTTGACATTGCTTTGACAGACAATTAAATGCATTTACTCCCCCCACCCATAAAAAATAAACAATGGGAGGCCACGGATTTCGCACTTGGTGAATGAGCCTTTTCTAACTTTCATTTTCTGATTAATATTAATTGAACAAAAGATGCTGCTGCTATGAATTACTCCCGGTCCTCATTTGGGATTGGAGAAAAAGGATATTATCAATTGTTTTATTTAGTATATTCCTTTTTTTTTTTTTTTTTTAATTTATAACAACCACTATTTACATATAATGTCCTCTTTAATTCTGGTGAAATTTTATTTTTGATCCCAACTACTGGTCTTAAATACAAGCTTTAATATTTTTTTGTATTTCCACTCTATGTATGTATGTAGCCCTTTAAAAGAAATTTGTTCTATTTATATTCATTTTTTTTTTCAGTTTAAAGCATATTTAGGTAATGTCTGGCTGGTACTTGTAGTTCTCCAAGCAACATGCTGCCTAGATCTACCATAGAGAACATTTGATTCCAATGCCAGATAAAGTTTTAATTTTTTTTTCTTTGTTATATTTTTATGTAGACGGGGGAATTGTGTACTTGTGTAATATACGTGAAGGGGGGTGTATGTAAAATTTACATAAAATGTATTGTTTTTGTTATTTGTAAAATATTTATGCGCTTTTCATTTCCTCTTGTTTCTTTTAATTGTTCTTTTGTTTAATGTCTACGGCCAGCTCTTGGGGAAGCTGCTGCTTAGAGCAATAATACAGTATATTTTATTGCACAGTGTAACCTAATGTCATTTTTTAGACTGTTTAGTCTGTGACATCAGACGTTTTCGCTGCTTTAATTTGAAAAAAAATTGTGTAGAGGGTTTTATTCATTCATTCTCACAGTAATTTTTTTTTCCTTATATAATTATGACAATTACAGAATACATCTACAATGGATTGCCCCGATTCCCCGTTCTGGCAACGCTGGGGAATCAAGGAAATCCAAAATGTTGTCTCGTTTCCCCGATTACAAACCGAAAATGGTCGGAATCGGCGAGTCGGGGATTTTTAACAAGCTGCTTTTCCCCTGATCTGCTGACGGATCGCTGATTATTGATGTTTGCGGATCTGCGTTTTTGATCAGCGCCAGCAGAGCGCCGTAGAACATAATACAGCTACATTACAGTGACTGACACTGGGTCTGAAATCTGACTGCTCTCAAGAGCATCAGTGATGTCATTGCCTGAGAGTTCTGACACCTACTGAGCATGTCGGAGACAGGACGCCCAATCTCCTTTATTATTATACTAGCATAACGGACCTGCTCTGGCCCACCCCCTCCCTGCCTGGCCTGTCCCCTCCCTGCTGTTCCTCGCTCTATTGTGGCTCCATCCGGACCCCCCTTCCCCCGGCTCCCATACTTACCCCAACGGCCGGTCCTCCTCTCTTCCAGCGGCTGGCCAACCCAGCAACCGATTTAGCAAGCATACACACTTACCAATCGGTATGTCTGGGTAGATGTTACAACTGGGCGGGCATATCAATTTGCCCGCCCAGTTGTGATATTCTTGTCAGTGGTTCCTACAGCTATAATGGGTCGATCACCCGTACACACTGGCAGATGCGCACAATAAATCTGCTAGCTATATCCAGGGGTGCCGAGAGGGGGGGGGGGGGGGAGTGGGTACCCCCTCTTACATCGCAGCAGCCCAGCACGCGCTGCTGTGTGCTGGGCTGCACTGCGAGACTGCTCGCGGCTGCTAAGCAGTAGCCACAGCAGTCTCCTATGCCTGTGATGGGAGCGAACAAGCTGATCGTGCCCCCCACTGGTTATGCGCCGGGCTGAAGGGGCTCACTGCGTCCACCTCGCCAGCACACAGCAGAGGCGCAAAACTATATTTTTTTTTACGTAGGGGGTGTGACCACGCCTCCCGCGATTAGGCCACGCCCCTTTTTTACTGGGGCCCGTCGCGGCTCTTGGCGCGCCTGGCTATATCACATCTGGCGTCCTGCTATGAACGACGTAATATATCTGTGAACAGATATGTCAAGTGCAGATACACTGAATGGCATATCGTACAGTGGGTCTCATTCAGACCCACTCGTGAGCGCAGGACGCCCGCAAGTGGGTCGATGGTACCCAAATGCGCATGCGCACGACGGAGGGAGCTCCATCATGCACATGCGCGAGACCCGGCGAGCGACGGGGTAGCCGTCGCTCCGGGTCTCGCACCAAAGGGGGCGTGCTGTCGATGGTGAGTGACAGCACGCCCCCTTTGGTGGGCGTGGCTGCCAGACGGAGGCGTTCCCATGGGAACTAGTGATGTCAGTGGGAGTGATTTTGGCTCTGATAGAGCCAAAATCACTCCAGGGCTTGCGGCAACGAGACCCTACCGCAGGGTCTCGTCGCAAGCCCGATGGTCTTCTTGACCATCGCGACCATCATCATGGACGCTCGCATAAGCTGTGGGTGGTAACCCACAGCTATGCGAGCGTACAAGAGGCCGCTCCAAGTTTAGGTAGGAGGTCCCTGATTCAGAGCGAGCGCTCTGGTCAGAGCGTCCGGCTCTGAATCAGGCCCAGTGTGTACTCAGCATTCATCCGTCCTATCTCCCTCACAAATTGAGGTGACTGGAACAGATCTCCGGAAATTATGATATAGACAGATTGATTTTGTAAACTGTAGGGTTTATCTATTAAAATAAATTCATGTTTTCATATTTGTTTCAATATAAAATCCCCTCCCCCAGCTGCTAATATGTAATTATCTATATTTACTATAAATATGTAAAAACTATAAATAGCAGAGGCAATTGAGCATCCAACTTACCCTATAGGGGTAAATATATAGGGGTATACTCAATTGGGCGCGACGTTTAGCGAGGCTAAAGCCTCGCGGCCAATTTCGGAATCCCACGGGTATGTGCGCTTCCGATTCCCGCGGGATTCAATTAAAAAAACAGTGGACGCGGGGTTTTCATCAATGGAAAATCCGAGCTGCGTAAATTTAAAAAAAAAAAAAAAAAGTCACTTACCTGCCAGGGTCTCCGCGGCTCCAAGTGGCTTCCCCTCTCTCTTCTTACTGGAGAGGGGCCTGCTGGGAGTCCTGGGGGCTGATGGGAGGAGCAAGGGCTGCTGGGAGATGTAGTTCTCCCAGCGCCCATTCCGGGGGGACCACACACACTGCACCGGGGGTCACACACACACACATACAGCGCACACACTGACATACTCACCCTGCTGCAGAAGACCCGGCTCCCGTCGCTGGATGCAGAAGAAGATGCAGAAGACAGCGCTGAGAAGTAATTAAGGACTAATTGGATACTTCCAATTGCTTAATTAGTCCTCAGGGGGGGGGGGGGGGTGCCACGGGGGTGTCAGAGCAAGTCCCGGTGATTTTTCCTTAAATTATCGGTTTTAGGAAAAATCACACTTGCTCAGGAGGTGCGTGGAAAAAAAAACTCCCGGTGCATGTTTTTTAAAAAACCACGCACCTAATAGAATAGCAAAAAAACCGCACCTGCAGGAAAAACCTCGCAGGTGGAGGTTTTTGGTTATTCTCGCACACAACTGAATATGCGGAATAGTGTCACCGGATGCATGCCTACACTATACAGGGCGCAATATAATGATGACACTAATTGCTGGCTATATAGATTCTATTGAGTATCACTGTGATCCTTCTGAATATGCTGCCTGTATTTACCATCACTTTCCTGTCCGACCGAGACCGGAGAGGTCCAGCGTTGTCTCACTGCTCAGTGACATCATCTGCTGTGTAGCCGCCACACAGCTTACACTGCCATGGGAGGGTTACTGACTAAGGCGCTGTCTGCTCCTGTGCATTGTGCTTCATCTCGTGGGTACTCATCATAATGGGAGGTGGAACAAAGGGCCGGGCGCAGCTGCTCAACACAGCCCCTGGGAGGCACACACAATAGAGGGTGGAACCCAGGGCTCCCATTACATGCCTCCAGCAGCCCAATCCACACAAGCTGGAGAGACACACCCAGATGTACAGCTTCCCCCTGTGACTGCGAGACACCATATACCCCTTTTACACCAGAGCAAAAACCTGGGTTTTTGCTGGGTCTACCTGGGTCGCAGCTCAGTGTAAAAGGGTCCCTGAAAAATAACCTGGGTCAAGTGACCCTGCAATCCAACCCAGGTAGCTACCAGGGTTGGACCCAGGTAATGGTGCAGTGTAAACGGTGCAACCTGGGTTATCTGACCTGGGTCATGCCTAAAATGAGCTGATTGGTGGTTGTGGAGCAGTCACCTCCCACTTTTTATGACCTCACAGGTTTAGCAGGGTAGACCTGAGTTCAGTGTGAACAGGGCTGACCTGGGAGTAACCCAGATCAAAGGTGCAGTGTAAATGGGTCTGACCTGGGTCTGACCAGGGTTGGAACCATGTCCAAAAACCCAGGTCGGACCTGGGTTTTTGGTGGAAAAGAGGTAATAGTCAGGGCCGCACATGAGTTTACCTGAAGGATATGGAGCAGACTGAATGCTTGGGGTCAGTATCTGGCCGGACAGACATTATTAGATGCTACACACACAAGGCTGCTGGTCATTTTATAATTAGTGAAAGGCTTAAGCAGAGGTGAGGGCGGACCGGTGGGTTGACACAGACGGACGGTAGAGGCCGCAGCTGGATTTTACCTCACCATGAAGAGGCCCCTCATTTCCACTGTGACCCTAGCACAGTCTAAGCTTTTTGAGAAAGCTTTAAGAGAAAATCTGCCCACCATAATAAACAGCCTTAAACTGGCCCTTATGTTCTTGTCTCAGCTGGCCGACAGGTCGACCTAACGATTGGTAAGTGCATACAACCTTACCAATCGTTCAGGCCGATGTGTCTGCACTGACATCACAACTGGGTGGGCATTTAAATTTGCCCACCCAGTTGAGATATCCGTCACTGGCAGACACCTGCAGCAAGTGTAAGGACGGTCGGCTGGTCTCCCGTACACATAGCCAGACGTGCCTATATATCAGTAATGCTGGGCACACACTCTGCAATTATCTGTCCAATCTGGCTGGTTGGAATGAAAACCTGGTAATATATGGGAGCCAATGACAGTCGTCTCTTTGCTCACAAACGCTGGAAAAACAGACAAAAATGGTTGTTCAGACAAATTGGTTAAAAAACACGAATGTAACCAATTTGAACAATTGTTTTTTGTCTGTTTTCCGTCTGTTTAAACTAGGGATGTGCAGGCTCGGATAGGTTCGAGTTTGCACGTGGAGTTCGGATTTTTCCCTCCAAAAAAACGGAACTCAGAACGAGGCAAAACGTCATCTTACATGGACGAACATCATCATTCCTGGACAAAAGACCAGGAATGATGATGTTCGTCCATGTAAGATGACGTTTTGCCTCGTTCTGAGTTCCGTTTTTTTGGAGGGAAAAATCCGAACTCCACGTGCAAACTCGAACCTATCCGAGCCTGCACATCCCTAGTTTAAACCCATATGATGGACTGTCATTTGCTCCCATACATTACCAGGTTTTCCTTCCAACCAGCCAGATTGGACAGATATCTGACAGATAATTGTATAGTGTATGCCCAGCATAAGATATATCGGCATCAGCTGTGCTGCAGGACAGATGCGATATGTCTGTGAATGACGTAGTTAATAGACATATCATTTTTACACACTCGATCATGCTCTACAAATATATTGCCCGTTCAATAGAACAGGTGCTATACCTGTCAGTGTGCACCCAGCATTAGTCATATGGGGCTGGTACATGATGTATGTGTTTTATAGCTGTTTCTCATAACAATTTTTCATATTTCATTTGCTATTTAAACCATACCCACATTACACAAAGCACACCCCCAACATTATTGTCACGGCCATTTTTAAAATTGCATTTGCTGGTAGAAAAACCGGGCCACTTGCTCTTTTTCGCCCCCTAGGCTGAAAGTTGCCAGCCAGCCCCTGGCCAGTAAGCACAATATCCTGGCTGGGTCTCTGGAGCTAAGTGGAACACGTCCGAGTCCCACTGTGGCGAACATACACAGTAACAAGATGGTACCTCAGAAGACTAGGCGGCGGCCATTTGGTTAGGCAGAATGATTCATCTAAGGAGCATTCATGGAGGCAGCGCAGTAGCACAATCCATATTTCAACACATTATAGATGCAGATGTCATCAGTGTTGAGCTGCTGATAAAGCTAGATAAAAAGAAGGTAACCAGGGGCGTGTTCTTCCTGTATCTGTTATAGTAGCTGTTACTTTTTTCTTTTCTCCATGTTGAAAGTAGTGATGCCCATCAGTGGGTTATCCATCAATGCTACCAGCAGTTGTTGTCCTCGATGGTATGAAAGCATCGGCAGGCATCCATCGATGGTAATTCCTGTTTTTACTTGCTGGGCAATAGGCCAATCACAGAGTGGGGCTTCATGGGTCATATTATGGGGCAGAGCTATGCTCCGTGTCCCAACACATGAGAAAAAAAACAAAAACTTCACATTGCTTTTTGCCATCGATGGTGAAGAATCATTGGATCTCCAACCTCGATGACAAAACCATTAACCATCAATGATTGTTTACCATCCATGGTTGATGGCCATACCTAGTTGGATTCAGCATGTTAAGTTTACAGCATGTGTTTGATCCTGTTTATACATAAATAAAGAGTTCCCATTTGCTTATATTTTATGCAGCTCGTATATATATATATATATATATATATATATGGTCTCAAAAGGAATAGAAGGTTATATTTACAGTCACCTTCCTACACAACTGATTACTTTCTCCCACTCTCGCCTCCAAGACATTGTCTGTGCTGAGCCTTTCCTCTCTCCTTCTCCCTATCAAAAAGGATAAAGCGCTCAGGGCCTCATTCAGACCCACTCGCGAGCGGCTGTCCGCTCGCAAGTGGGTCGATGGTGTGCACTGCGCATGCGCACGACGGAGGGATCTCCGTCGTGCGCATGCGCGAGACGCGACGAGCGAAGGACTTTCCTTCGCTCGTTGTGTCTGATCAAAGGGGGCGTGCTGTCGATGTTGATTGACAGCACGCCCCCTTTGGTGGGCGTGCCTGCCAGACGGAGGAGTTCCCAAGGGAACGCCTACCGTCAGAAGCCGGCCCCACTGACATCACTAGTGATGTCAGTGGGAGTGATTTTGGCTCTGATAGAGCCAAAATCACTCCTGGCCTTGCGGTTGAGAAACTCAACCGCAAGCTTCTGCTCGCACTGGCGATGGTCGCGATGGTCAAGACCATCATCCTGCACGCTCGTATAGGCTGTGGGTGGTGACCCACAGCTATACGAGCGTCCAGGAGGACGCTCCATATTTATGGAGGTGGGCCCTGATTCAGAGCGAGCGCTCTGGTCAGAGCGTCCGGCTCTGAATCAGGGCCTCAATTCCCAATAATGATAATATTAACAAGGACAATAACAATAATAAAAACCCTTGTCTATAGCTGCTGTCCAGGTATAGGTATGTGCTCTAACACCTATGTAAAAAACAGAAAAAGCAAAAGATAGACAGCGCTCACAGATAGGGAATAATTTAATACATATAGATTAAACATTACATAAATAACATAACAGAATAAAAAATCAATAGATACAAGATCAAAAAAACGGCCGGTCAGTACAAAAAAATTAGATTCCTTCAATTGAGAATATGGTATGAACAAGGCTCCAGTGATGGCTACACCGTAGCTTGGATTAGTAGTCGAGCACAGTTTGGCACATGGTGATTGTTTAGTTTGTTAGTTAAGCATAAACAGCAGTTATATAGCTTATTTAAATCAGCTATTCGTGTTAGTCATACAACGAATCATCAATCATCAGAGCAACCATATATACTTTATATCTTATAGCAAGACTCCAGCAAGTGAACAGATGGATGGTTTGGATATAGATCCTGTTAGATATGTAGTTATTTGTTAGTAGGGGCAAGCATGATTAATGCCAAGAAATACTTCCAACAGCGTTGCAGCAGGACTTATTTAGCCACATACATCTCAGGCTTAGATCCACCTCTATGGAAGTTTAGGACCAGCCAAATCCAATCCTCAGCTCATTAATAAAGAGCTTGTACTCACAGTTCACAGTTCTCCCGGGAGATGCAAAAAATATTAAAACCAGCTGGTTGTATGATCGAGTGCAGTGTGACCAAGTGCAATCTCTTTCACTTTACGCGTTTCTCCGCCTCCTTAACGCTCAGCGGCTTCCTCAGAAGTGTGAGGTGGATCTAAGCCTGAGATGTATGTGCTAAATAAGTCCTGCTGCAACGCTGTTGGAAGTATTTCTTTGCACTAATCATGCTTGCTACTACTAACAAATAACCACATATCTAACAGGATCTATATCCAAACCATCCATCTGTTCACCTGCTGGAGTCTTGCTATAAGATATAAAGTATATATGGTTGCTCTGATGATTGATGATTCGTTGTATGACTAACACGTATAGCTGATTTAAATAAGCTATATAACTGCTGTTTATGCTTCACTAACCAACTAAACAATCACCATGTGCCAAACTGTGCTCGGCTACTAACCCAAGCTACGGTGTAGCCATCATTGGAGCCTTGTTCATACCATATTCTCAATTGAAGGAATCTAATTTTTTTGTACTGACCGGCCGTTTTTTTTGATCTTGTATCTATTGAGTTTTTACTCTGTTATGTTATTTATGTAATATTTAATCTATATGTATTAAATTATTCCCTATCTGTGAGCGCTGTCTATCTTTTGCGTCTCCCTATCAGACTCTCCACCTCTCTACAAAACTTCAAACGGGCTCTCAAGACCCACTATTTCATCATAGCCTTCCAGCTCTCACCCTAACCCACTGCCCCATGCTCCTGGCTCACTGTCTCTCCCCTCTGTGTTACCCCTGTCTGTCTGCCCCTTCCCTGTAAGTTCTCATGAGCAGGGCCCTCCTTCCCTCACTTATACCATCATCTCCACTACACTGCATACAACGGCACCTTTCTCCTTGGTATTGTGACTGGCGAAGCAGCAATGTTTATAAACCTTGTCTATGTCCTGCACTGGTAGTGACTTTGGGCCTGATTCAGAGCCACTCGTAAGTGGCAGCTCGTTCGCTCCGAGCGATGTTTGCCCAACTGCGCATGCGTACGGATCGTTATACGCATGCGCGAACCAGTCAGTGCGGCCGAAATTCATGTGCTCGTAAAATAGCGAATGCCTGATAATTTGAGTGACAGGATGAGGCGTATGTGGGTGGTAACAGGGGAAGGTGCTTGAAAACGGGGAGTGGAGATCAGAACGCAGGCGTGCTTAAAGGTCAAAACGGGCGTTTTATGGGTGTGCATATTTAAAACAGCAGCGTCATTGACCACGTCACTGGGTTATTTTATAGCCAGAACTGCTCGCAACATTGTGGTAGCAAAAACCAACCCCAAGAATAGCGAGCAGTTCATACGCTGGTCGATGTACTCGATTAATCTAATAAATAGCGGACATGACGTAGGATGCGAGCGGCCAGGGAGCGTAGTTTCCCAAAAAACGACCGCAAGTTTTGTTCGCTCGTTCAGACCTAGAGGCGTGAACAGACCGCAAAGAGCGAACGGTTCATTTGAATAGCCAGCCCTATTTTCTGGACGAGCGAGCGCAAATAGTGACCGGCTCTGAATCAGGCCCTTTGTTCTTGTTTTGTTCATACTGTTTCTGTCTATGTACCTTGTCTTGTGAGGTGCTGCTGACCCCTTGTGGCGTCATATAAATAAAGGATAGTAATAATAACCAGAGAGATACTTATGAAGAAAGTCTTCTCTGTGCCTAATCTTGACATCAATTTGTTGCCTGTGAAAAAGCTTATTACCCAAGGACATATTGTGACATTTAAAGGTAATCGGGGGTGCCGAGGGGGGGCGGGTACTAATTACCCGGGCTTGCTACATGGGCCCAGGTCTGGCGCTACCCCCTCCCTCTTATCTCACAGCAGCAGTCTCCTATGCCTGTGGGGGGAGTGATCACACTGATCGCGACCCCCCCCTGGCTTGTATTGGGCTGAGGGGCACACGGCGCCCCCCTCCCCAGTGCTGCAAAAATGAATGTTTTAAAAATAAATTAGCCTAAGGGCCACCCCCCTTCCCCCCGGGCCCAGCGCAGCTCTTGACGCCCCTGAAGGTGATAAATACATTATTACAAATGGTAGACACACACTTGCAGAGGAAAAATCACAAATCAACTCCCATCAGTTAATATGTAATGAAGTTGTTAATACCACTAAGCAGGAGCATATAAACGGTATTCACGTATGGCACCATCATCCAGGGAACATTAATCCAAAACTCTCTGTATAGTATATAATTAAATATGCACTTATTGTAAATCGGTTTCTAAAATGCTCTGTATAGTGCATAGAGATCCATAGAATGCTCTGTGTATTGTATGGCAGTCATCAGAATACTCTAGTGTTCACTCTAGCTCCGGCGGCATGCAGGGCGCCGGAACTAGAGAGGGCAACGCTGCGGCGCGCGCCCGAAAAGGGGGCGTGTCTATAAGACGCGTCCCCTTTTCGTCATACTTGGGGGCGTGCCTGGCACTTACGGACACGCCGGGCAGCCCCCAAGCGCTGCAGATAGGGAGAATAGATGCCAGGCGCATGCGCCCTGCGTCTATTCTCCGGCGGTGACCGGGTCACCGCACATTTCTCCACCTGCGGGGCACTGCGTCCCGCGGGTGAGGACAGCAACAGGCTGTGAGGGCAGGGCGCTTTTTGCCCTCCTTCTGGAGGGCAGGGCGCCGCGCCCCGCTAAAACAGCCTAGCGGGAACGCTATGCTCTCTGTATTGTAACCCAGTCAAGAGAATGCTCTGTGTAGTGTGTATAGGTCAATAAAATACTCTTTATTCCATATTGGTCTACACAAAGCTCTGTTTATTGTATATTGGTCACTAGAATGCTCTGTGTATTGTATGCTGTCATTAGAATACTCTGTGTATTGTACAGTATATTGATCTGCATTGAATACTGTACTAGTCAGATGGGGCTCATAGTTGTTGTATTTGATTATTGTTCTTTGACCCACCATTTTTTCATATACTGTATATAGTTAGATATATAAACCATAAGCACATTAGAAAACCCATCGCACCTACAAGTTTGTCTTGTATTTGTCCCCAGGCTAAAAGTTGCCACCCAAGTCCCTGTTTACATGTATAATTTATTTGCCATTAGCAGCTCTTTTCTATATGGTATCTCTTGTATTGTGGGTATAGTGGTTCCTTAAGTTAGTCAACATTATGCTTTATTACCTCTGAATAGCTTGCACTTGACAGATACAAGTTCATAACTGATTGGTTGATATGGGTCACTGTTATTTGTTATTCTAGTTATCACCATGACAATTTTTCATTGTTATTCTGCGCGTGGTATCGTTTTGGTTTATTTTGTTGCTGGGTAGAAGACTGGACCCTGAAGTACATCTGCAGCCTTCAATTTATTTTTTTTACAGTGTCCCCTCCTATAACCTGGATAACTATGTACATTAGGAGTAAGTGACAGTGCAGGCAGCGTAGTCTCATACAGTGTATAATGGGGAATATCAGGAGCAGACTGATTACATTGTCCTCACCTATAACCTGGATAACTATGTACATTAGGAGTAAGTGACATGCAGGCAGCATATTCTCATACAGTGTATAATGGGGAATATCAGGAGCAGACTGATTACATTGTCCTCACCTATAACCTGGATAACTATGTACATTAGGAGTAAGTGACAGTGCAGGCAGCATATTCTCATACAGTGTATAATGGGGAATATCAGGAGCAGACTGATTACATTGTCCTCACCTATAACCTGGATAACTATGTACATTAGGAGTGACAGTGCAGGCAGCATATTCTCATACAGTGTATAATGGGGAATATCAGGAGCAGACTGATTACATAGTTATCCAGGATATAGGTGAGGACAATGTACATTAGGAGTAAGTGACAGTGCAGGCAGCGTAGTCTCATACAGTGTATAATGGGGAATATCAGGAGCAGACTGATTATATTGTCCTCACCTATAACCTGGATAACTATGTACATTAGGAGTAAGTGACAGTGCAGGCAGGACGTGTGCTGTCGAGCTCCTGACTTCCATAGGAGTGTCAAATTACAGCCAGCGGTTCTGCGGGCTTCCCCAGGAAAGATGCGCCCTCCTGGGGCAGGGAAGGGGAAAGGTCCCTTGCAGAAGGGATCGCGGACCCAGCCAGTAAGAAAAAAGTCTACCTTGCAGCTGGACACCCGGGCGGAGGATCAGGCTGATGCTTTCAGCCAGCCCGAGGTGCTGAAGCGGGAGAGCGTTGGCGGGAGCGCGGCGGCCGCGAGGCAGAGGCAGCCGCGAGCGGGATTCCCCAAACTGCCGGCGGAGACTCCCTGTGGTGAGGTAACCACGGGTAGAGCGGAGGCATGTGATGCCGATAATCTGCAGGGCAGTGTGGAGGGGGAGACTGTAGCCCCCATGCTTTCAGCAGGGAAAGATGAAGAGGAAGAATCCTCTGTGTTAAGCGGGGATGAGGACTATGTGGCACAGATGAGCCTGGAAGAGGCTGTTATAGAAGCCAGGAGGCTCAATACAAAAATTGGCTACACAAAAAAGAAGAGGAATAAGGCACATACCTGGGAGAAACCGCGGCTGCGGGGGTTAATTGTGGAGCTCACTGATACCCTGGAAAGGGTGAAGGAGAGAGTGAAGTCCCTGAGGCAGGAGAAGCGGAGGATGGCCGCTTCAAGTGAACTGCCAGCAAACGTGACAGCGGGGGAGCTAAGTGCAGCATCCCAGGAGGAGAACCCCTTGATGACTGAAATCAAGCGGTTAGAGGAGGATGGTGACGTGAGGGGGACCCCGAGTGTGTGCGCTGTTGCGGCAGGTGATCCAGTCAAGGTGGAAGTCGGGACGGAGATCCTGGGGAGCAGCAGCAGCAGCGGTTTAAACATACCTGTTCCCGGTGATGAAACAGCAGCAATGAGAGAGCCTGACGCTGGGGGAGTATCTGGCGTCCAAGGTCCTGATGGCAGCGGTGGTAGCAGAGGTGCGGAGGTTTCCAGTGAAGCTGGTGGTCTGGAGCGGCTGATCGTGAAGGGCGTCGCGGCAGAACAGCAGGTAGGTGGAGGAGTGGGGGACCCCCGTGGCACGGTGGAGAGGTCCGCTTGGATTGCGGAGGGTGTCTCCACCGTGCTAGGGGATGTTTTCCAGGGTCTGGATACCTCTGCTGTGATTCCGATAGGTGGGCAAGGGCGCCCGGTGCGGACCGGGGGAGAGGGGACGAGAAGGGCGCAGGCAGATGTGGAGACTGGTTTCCCTATTGGGCCAACGGGTCCTGTGGTTTCCTCAGGGTCCGTGGTGGCTACGGGGACGGTTAAAGATACATTGAAATCACTTATTAGAGAAAGGATGGAGGTCTTTCTGAGGGGAACACCTGGGCTTGTGAGGCCTGATGTCTCTTTCGACTGCTTGGAGAGTGATATAGGGGTAGAGGAGGTGAGGATAGCGATTGAAGGGTTATCTGTTAAAAAATCTCCGGGGCCGGATGGGTTAACGTCAGAGTTTTATAAAACATTTTCAGATATTTTGGCCCCGCGCCTTGTGGAAGTGTTTAATGAGTGTTTGGGTGAAGAATGTCTTCCCCCTTCCATGAGGTTGTCTGCACTTATATTGCTCTCCAAGGGTAAGGATCCCCTGTGTGTTGAGAATTGGCGCCCCATAGCTCTTCTCAACACAGATAGGAAGATTTTGTCAAAAATAATATTTAACAGACTGACTGAATATTCACAGAATGGCTGCTTTCAGCCTCTCAGCATTGTACGGTGAAAGGCCGTAGTACCTTTAGTGCTGTCCTTGGTGTCCGGGAGGTTATTGAGCGGTGCCGTGCTGAGAGGTGGGGAAAGTATTTGCTAGCATTGGATCAATCCAAGGCTTTTGACAGAGTCAATCATGAATACCTATGGAGGGTACTGGAATGGTATGGATTTCCAGCGAGGGTGGTGAATTGGCTAAAAACAATATACAGCAAGGCCGAAAGCTTCCCACTTGTGAATGGTTGGGTGGGTGCTACTTTTGGTGTAGGTTCTGGGGTTCGTCAGGGGTGCCCCTTGAGCCCTCTTCTGTATGTATTTGCTATTGACCCCTTTATAAGGAGGTTAGAGTATGGTGCAGTGGAGGGGGTGCAGCTGGGCCCTGGACCTGCACTGAAGGTGGTAGCCTACGCTGATGACGTCACGGTGTTTCTGTCTGAAGAGGCAGAGGCACGGCGGGTGGAAGAACTCATCAGGATGTATTCTGAGGCATCGTGCTCCAGGATAAACCAAGAGAAGTGTGAGGCTTTCTGGATGGGGGAGGAAGGGACAGAATTTGACCTTCCGGACAACCTCCCTCGGGCCAGTCCACAGATAAAAATTCTAGGCATTTATTTCAACCACGGTGATTATGGCACCCTAAATTGGGAGAAAAAGTTGGAGATTGCATCCAGGAAGGTATCTGTTTGGAGAAGATGGAAGTCTTCCTATAGGGAAAGGGTTGATTTATGCAAAACCTACTTGATTCCAGTGTTTCTGTATGTCAGTTATGTCTGTTTTTTGCCTCAGTCCATGTGGTCCAAGATGAATTCATTGTTTTTCCTGATGTTTTGGGGAAATGGGATGAATATTATCAAAAGAGGCATCACCTACAAATTGAGGGAAGAGGGAGGCCAGAGTATGGTCAACCCCGTAGTATTTTTTGTGACAACTTTTTGTAAGCTAAACATAGGGAGTCTGTTTTTAGAGACTCCCCCTCAATGGGTAGAAGGTCTCGGGGAATGGGCGTTTCCCTTTCTCAAAGAATGGATGGAGGGAGGTCAAATTAAGATACCCCGAGTTAGGCGAGGCTACCTCCCGATCTACGTGGTCCTGTGTCTGAAAGTGATGAGACGGTGGGGCTTGGAGGTTGGTGATGTGAGAGGCTTGGCCAGGAGGGAGATGGGGCTAAGAATTCTGCAGAACTACTTCTATGTTCCGCTGGCCCTAAAGGATTGCCCGGGTGAGATGTGTTCGGAGGGATTGGCTCTGATTAATTCTCAGAGGATTCCTCTGAAATTTAGAGACATCGCCTGGCTCTCCTTCCATGGAAGGCATTATGTTAGAGGTAACCTTAAAGTAAGAAGTGCCGATGATCGTGGTTGTCTACGTGAGGAGTGTCTAGGGGAGGAGGAGACGATGGACCACTTCTTCTGTAAGTGTCCCTATAACATAGAGGTTTATAAAGGAGTTTCAAGGCGCTTGCGTATCCCTTGCCTTTCGGGGCTGAGTTACCCTGAATGGGCTTATGGGGCATTCAAGGGGTATGGTAGATTTGATTTGTGCACTATTTTTTTAGTTAGCTTAGTAGTACGGTATTACACATGGAACGCACGGTGTCAATTGGGTATTAGGGGTAAAGTCCTTCCCTGGATATCGGTTGTTGGGGAAATCTTGCATGAGGTGAAGCGGATGATGGACATGGACAAAGGAAGAATGGACGCCGTCAGTTGGTCACGGTTGTGGCGACATCTGAGGCCCCCTTGAATGGGTAGCGAAAGTTCGGTCCTGAGTCCTTGGTAACTGGTTTCTGTCATTTCCTGTCCTTCATTTTGTATTAACTAAATTACAGAGGAATGCTTTACATACATCTGGATGATTGACTTACCTTTTCGATACTTGGGTTGGTGATGGTGGGAGGAGTTGGTGGTGGGGGGTGAGAGGGAGGGGGGATGGTCATTGGGTGTGAAGTTGGGGGCGGTGAAGGTAGGAAAAGGGTTATTAACATAAGGTATTGAGATGCATTGTTGATTTGATGGAGTATATATTGTATTTGTGTAAATATGTAAATACTGTAAAAAGTGTTTTATGTATAAATTATACGGTTGCATTTTGTGTAATAAACACAGACAGTGCAGGCAGCGTATTCTCATACAGTGTATAATGGGGAATATCAGGAGCAGACTGATTACATTGTCCTCACCTATAACCTGGATAACTATGCACATTAGGAGTAAATGACAGTGCAGGCAGCGTATTCTCATACAGTGTATAATATCAGGAGCAGACTGATTACATTGTCCTCACCTATAACCTGGATAACTATGTACATTAGGAGTGACAGTGCAGGCAGCGTATTCTCATACAGTGTATAATGGGGAATATCAGGAGCAGACTGATTACATTGTCCTCACCTATAACCTGGATAACTATGTACATTAGGAGTAAGTGACAGTGCAGGCAGCGTATTCTCATACAGTGTATAATGGGGAATATCAGGAGCAGACTGATTACATTGTCCTCACCTATAACCTGGATAACTATGTACATTAGGAGTAAATGACAGTACAGGCAGCGTAGTCTCATACAGTGTATAATGGGGAATATCAGGAGTAGACTGATTACATTGTCATCACCTATAACCTGGATAACTATGCACATTAGGAGTAAGTGACAGTGCAGGCAGCGTAGTCTCATACAGTGTATAATGGGGAATATCAGGAGCAGACTGATTACATTGTCCTCACCTATAACCTGGATAACTATGTACATTAGGAGTAAATGACAGTACAGGCAGCGTAGTCTCATACAGTGTATAATGGGGAATATCAGGAGTAGACTGATTACATTGTCATCACCTATAACCTGGATAACTATGCACATTAGGAGTAAGTGACAGTGCAGGCAGCGTAGTCTCATACAGTGTATAATGGGGAATATCAGGAGCAGACTGATTACATTGTCCTCACCTATAACCTGGATAACTATGCACATTAGGAGTAAGTGACAGTGCAGGCAGCGTATTCTCATACAGTGTATAATATCAGGAGCAGACTGATTACATTGTCCTCACCTATAACCTGGATAACTATGCACATTAGGAGTAAATGACAGTGCAGGCAGCGTATTCTCATACAGTGTATAATATCAGGAGCAGACTGATTACATTGTCCTCACCTATAACCTGGATAACTATGTACATTAGGAGTGACAGTGCAGGCAGCGTATTCTCATACAGTGTATAATGGGGAATATCAGGAGCAGACTGATTACATTGTCCTCACCTATAACCTGGATAACTATGTACATTAGGAGTAAGTGACAGTGCAGGCAGCGTATTCTCATACAGTGTATAATGGGGAATATCAGGAGCAGACTGATTACATTGTCCTCACCTATAACCTGGATAACTATGTACATTAGGAGTAAATGACAGTATAGGCAGCGTAGTCTCATACAGTGTATAATGGGGAATATCAGGAGTAGACTGATTACATTGTCATCACCTATAACCTGGATAACTATGCACATTAGGAGTAAGTGACAGTGCAGGCAGCGTAGTCTCATACAGTGTATAATGGGGAATATCAGGAGCAGACTGATTACATTGTCCTCACCTATAACCTGGATAACTATGTACATTAGGAGTAAATGACAGTACAGGCAGCGTAGTCTCATACAGTGTATAATGGGGAATATCAGGAGCAGACTGATTACATTGTCCTCACCTATAACCTGGATAACTATGCACATTAGGAGTAAGTGACAGTGCAGGCAGCGTATTCTCATACTGTTTGGAATGGGTTAGTATCTGAAACCAGTATAACTTCCACAATCACTAGAGTGTCAGTAATCACTGCAGAACAGAGGGGTGATTCAGCTGCAGATGGATATGCTATCACCGCTGCTAACATCAGCTATGATAGCTGTAATATGGTAACGCCTCCTGCATGTATTACTAGTCCGAACTGCGTCCACGGATCGGATCATCTGCCATCCCTTTGGCCGTCTGAGTGACCATGGGTTCACGTAAACCGGCCGCCGCAGATGAGTAAAAGAGGCCAGGAAATCTTCCCCGCCGGACTGCTTGCTGGATCAGGCGCATCCGCAGATTCACGATAATTGCAAATCTGCACTGTGTCACAACAGAATTACCCCCTGAAATCACTCTGCAGACTAACATTGAAGACCATGTCTAGCCGGGCTGCCATCAGGGTGTGGGTGAACGCCGGAACTGGAGTCCCGTTCCTGGACAGAAGGGGGCCAGTCCGCAGTGGCACTGTGTGGTCGCAATCAATATCCCCTGCTGTTTGTAATCTCCATAAGCTTTGCCAGGATCAAAGATTGTGGATTGATTATGCTGCCTGCCACAGTCTGAATGTATCGAATGCTGAGCTGCTCATGAACCTGCCAGGCACTGTGACCGTGTACAGTACGATGCCAGCCCCTCAGCCCCAGAACCTGTATAATTTAAGAGTGTCCTGGTTTTATGGGATTGTGTGACAAAGTTCAAATCTAGGCAAAATACCAAATCCAACACCACCATGTCAAATCTGGTGGAGCTAAGTACAAAACTCTGACCATTCATAAATGACTGACAGACAGACAGACAGACAGACAGACAGGCAGGCAGGCAGGCACGCACACACACACTCTCATTATATAGATTATGCTTTATATTTCTTTACTCATTTTTGGAATTAAATGCAATGTTGACGTTATGGCAAGGATAATCCACGTTGTATGTCCCCCTCCTATAGCGTTATCCCCCTGGCTGGTTCAGGGGGATCAATTTGGAAAATAGGGGGGAAACCCATGGCATTATTTCCCTCTATTTTCCAATACCAGCTCAGAGAACCAGTGCTGGTTATGGATTTGGGGGAGGGGGGACCCCATACATTGTTATTTTTAAATTTTAAACTTTCTATCCTTTTAAACAGAATGAAGCCTGCACAGATCATAGTGTTCTGTCGCTACACTCAAACTCTCCTGCTATTGTTTGTGTAGGTTTGCCGACGGGTTTACGGTGGAATTCAAAACTCCCGTTTCATAAATCGGGGATTTTTCTTTTATTCTTTCTATTGTGCAAAACATTGATGGTGCTGTGATATTCAATTACTTTCCCAGCAGTTTTGGCCTTAGGAAGTCAGCAGGTTGCAAAACCACCGCAATACAGCCGGCATTTAGATCCCGCCGCCTAGTAAATTTTGCCCCTGGTATTTTCAGCAGAGATGAGCGGTTCAGTTTTGACTCCAATCTTCACGCCAAATTCGGATCTTAGAATGAGGCAAACCGTCATCTTTCACGGACCTTTGTCTTAATATACAGCAGAATAAAGTGAAAAACAACCGGTGGAAATATTAAAATCCAAATAATTTATCATTTCCGCAGCAAAGAGAAGAATGAGAAGAGATAGAAACTTTGTGTATCATTATGGGATGCCTGACGATTCCTGACACACAGGACCGACGGCATTTGCCAAACCTTGGAGCAGAGAACCAAAATGGCGTAGTTTTTTTCACAAATTAGCTGTATTGGATTTCCGTAGCCTAGAAGCTACTAGGCCTGATTCACAGGTGTGCGCAAACCACACGAAAGGCCGATGTTCATGTAGGTGAGCGATTATCTAAAACTGCGCAAAAAAAAAATCAGAATACCCCTACGGCGCACGCGTTAAACAGAGAGTAGGCACAAAGGCGCAGTTGCAATTGGGACTGATTATATCAGAAACCAAGAGGTAGAATGAGGAGTGTTCCTGGTAGGTGACCTGAAGTGAACGCAAAAATACGTCTCGTGGGCGTATGGCGGGCGTGTCAGTAAAAGCGACTGCGTTCCCAGATGCAGAGCCACAGATGCCATTTTTAAGTGGAGAATCTGTACCTGTCATAGTGGAGGTACAATTGATGATGGTGCGCCAATGGTGGCGTCAAGAACCACCGGCAGTGTTACAACGCGTGCGCGGCCAGTGAAAGTGGGCTGGCACAGTCAGGTGCACACCAGTGTACAAGGGGAAGGCTGAAACCAGCATCTGTATATTATCGCCGCCACGACTCCGCAAAAAGTTGCATCCGGTTGGACGCAGCAGCCTCCATCTCTGAATCAGGCCTGTTATCAGTGACATAACTAGAGCAGGGACGCCGGGGCTCGTGCCCTGGGCGCCGTGGGGCTGGTGGTAGTTACGCCATTGCCTATTATCTCTTCCTCATAAACACTTTTAGAATAGAATTTATCCCAATGAAATGATAGCTGTGTAACACGGTCCATCAGGAGAGATCCCGTGCAGACATTATACGTACAAAGAAACTTAACAGACCCAGTTCTCTTTTCTTAATCGTATTTTCTTCAAATTCAAAACAAAATGGTACGCCAATTTAAGTTAAATAAATAATATGTCTTGTTAAATTTACTCTCCAATACTGTACGACCCTGATAGGACACTGTGATTTGAAATATATTATAATCTGTTTTATGAAATCCATGTTGACATGTTCTCCTTGTATGACCTCTCCCATTGGCTCTTGCGGGTGGAACATGTATGGAGTAGGTTGGTCTTGTTCTGCGGCTCCACCAATCAGCATCGTGCTAAATACTGTTCCTTATGAAATAAATACATGACCTCTGCCTCTCTCAGTGGAGGCTCCTTATTAGATTCTCAGTCAGTTTGATAACGCTGCGTTCCCCCGGTGCGCCCTCAATACCAGTGTCCGCCTCTCAGGGCTGAGTCACAGGTAGTCATCCTCGCTGGAGGGTGTGTTAGAACCTTCTGTATCTGAATCAGATGAGATTTGGGATTCAGCCCTGCTCATATTCCAGACCTGGGGAGAGAACGTCTTGCCCCAGCTGCAGGGGTACCCCACAGACCTCGAACAGCGAATCAAGTCGAACGCAAGGCACCAGCGTTCCCGCTCAGTTCACTTGCTGCCTTTTGCCCCTCTCTGTTTGCTCATTGACGTCAGCATCTGGCTGATGTAAGATGTCAGCAGGTCGTCCATCTTGTACCCCTGACAAAAATCAGAGTGTGGGAATTAATGACTACGGAGAACAAATTCTACCATTAAATATTATACTAATCACCTGGCAACGTGCATGCTCTACTTAGTGCAGCCATCCTGGCACTGGTCTTCATTATATAACCCTCCAGTTTATTACAGAAGTACCCATTTATGGGCTAGGGTCATCAGCTGACTTACCAGAGAGGTCTCGCACAGCAGCTTGCTGCCTCTCACCAGATTCCCGATGGTTATGTGGAAGTACGTGTTGCCGCTGCTCCAGTTAGAGATCTTGGTGAAGGGGTGCGTGGCCAGGATATCCTGCACGGGACACCAGAGTCTGTTACTATACAATGTGATGCAACGCCTCTAAGCGCCATACACTACGTATTACATGAGATGCAAAGTAATTAGGTCAGCGATTACATCACTGCAGAGAAAAAAAGCAAAGAGGGGGATGTACAGTACCTTTGTTTTGGGGTCTATCAGGCTGACGCCATGTTTGTTAATTGCGATCAGGAGAATTTCGGGGAAGTGCGGCTCAGTGGTTTGCTGAAATATAAAAAGAGAAAAACAAATAGTTGTTATAAGTGATTATAGTCACTTCTTCTGGCAGCTTGGCTCTAATACTAAATCAATGTATTAATTCTGTACAGACTCCTTTGTATGTGTGCTGTCCTTACTGTTAGGGCTGCGGAGATTTGCGTGAGGCCCAGGATGGGCAGTTGGCGAGGAACATGGGAGCGTGACCACGGCACGGATGCGTGACCCCCTTTTAGAGCATTGTGTATGCAAGCTGGGGGTGACGGAACTGCAATGTCTTGGAAAGCGTGGTTACGCCTCCCCTGCATTCCTGGGCCCCTAAACAGACCCAGACCAGAGAAGGGATGGCCATCCACAGGGTAACCATCAAAGGTCCATGCTTCTTTAAAATGGTGAAAAACCATAGATGGTCGGGGTCTGCAAATGCCCAAAGGAAAAGAGACTATGGGCACGAATGCTTAGTACTTCAAAGTGAAGAGATTTTGCCATCGGATCTCCCCCATCAATGGTAAAACTATTTACTATCAGGTTATGCACCAGCGATGGTCAATGGCCATGCCTAGGCCAGGGTATTTTGTACCTGCCGCACCCCCCTCTTGGCGCCTCTGCTCACTGTATAGCATACCTTCCTATTGTACAGTATAACTACCACCTACGTATGAAGCTATTTGGTAAAAAGATATATATATATATATATTATATATATATATATATATATATAAGCAAAACACTGGAGTAACTCTCAGTCGTAGTGGGGTAATTATTGTGAAGTTAATATCTTAAGCTAAGCACACATGTTACAATATTGTGGCCGAATAACTCATTACTTAATTTTTGGGCAATGTAATAACTCCTGGCATGGTCAATTTTAGCCAGGTAATTGTAGCCATAGCACAGAGCCCAATTATGTTCTAGTCGCAATATACTTTATTTAGCACATTCTATAAAATGATAGCAACCAATCAATCAGATTCTAGCTATGGGAAACGCCTCCAATTGTCCTCTGTAGAAGGTTTGAAACATCGCCCCCCCGATAAAACGTTTGTCCTACAGTACCTTAACTTCAAAAAAAGCTGAACCGAACGTTGGCCACTTGTAGATTATCTTCAGAAAGGCAATTTTGGCTTCTTCTCGTGTCTTCCCAGCATGTTTATTGAAATAGGCAATAATGGACTGAAAGAAGACATAAAAACCCTGTAATAAATGTGAGTACACAACTACATATGATGTACAGGTAATAGAGCTCTTCTGGAGAGCAACTGCTTATCAAGTAGGAATACAATGTAGGTTTCTGTCTGGTGAAGTAATGACTCTTTTTTTAAGAACATGGTGTCATTTATTTTTGTTTAATGTAGATCTGGAAGGAGCTGTATATGATAAGGAAGATGCAAGTTGTTTGTTAGATAATGCAATAACAATTAAAATTACACTTTACATACTGTATAGATGGTCAGGGTTGGTTCGAGGCATGTTCGACCAGTGTGGTCAAACAGGGGCGCCACCCATTAGAGGGCGCACCCCTCCCAGCCATTCCCCATTTCAGCAGGACAGTCACGTTTTTCGGGCACTGCCCCGCTGTTCCACCCGCGGGACGAAGTGTTCCGCGGGCGGTCGGGAGGTTGGGCACCTCCACCGCCGCAGCGGTGCCGGTCCCAGAGAAGAATGGATGCCACGCGCATGCGTGCGGCATCCATTCAGTGCAGGGAGAGAGCTGGGGGCAGCCCAGCTAATGACGTAGTGCTGCGCTCGCCCTCAGCCTGACATTAAATGGGAGGTGTGCCATACAGGCACACCCCCCAAATAGCGTAATTTAGGGAGTGTTGACTATGGTAATTAGGCCATGCCTCCTTTGCAGTCTCGCTCAAGCGTGAGTTTTGGGGTGTCCGGGTCCCTCGCTGCACAGGGCGCGGCTCCGGCTGCAGCCGGCCCTGTAGATGGTGATAAATGAACAGTTACACATTTTCAGGCTGTTTCCCACCAGTAGTTTGTGTAACCTGGATATAATATCACAGAGAGTAATTACTGGAAAGCCAAGGGTCATACACTCGAGGTCTCAGGAATCACAGGGAATACCACAGAAAGAAGTCACTGGAAAGCCAAGGGTCATACACTTGAAGTCACAGGAATCACAGGGAATATCACAGAGAGAAGTCACTGGAAAACCAAGGGTCATACACTCGAGGTCACAGGAATCACAGGGAATATCACAGAGAGAAGTCACTGGAAAACCAAGGGTCATACACTGGAGGTCACAGGAATCACAGGGAATATCACAGAGAGAAGTCACTGGAAAGCCAATGGTCATACACTGGAGGTCACAGGAATCACAGGGAATATCACAGAGAGAAGTCACTGGAAAGCCAATGGTCATACACTGGAGGTCACAGGAATCACAGGGAATATCACAGAGAGAAGTAATCGGAAAGCCAAGGGTCATACACTGGAGATCACAGGGAATATCACAGAGGGAATATCACAGAGAGAAGTCACTGGAAAGCCAATGGTCACACACTGGAGGTCTCAGAAATCACAGGGAATATCACAGACAGTAATCACTGGAAAGTCAAGGGTCACATACTGATGTTTCTGGAATCACAGGGGATTTCATGGAGAGTAGCCACTGGAAGCCAAGGGTCACACACTGGAGGTCTCTGTAGCAGAATATGTAATATAGCTGGGGCACAATTGTGAACCCAATACTCTGTACTGCTGCCAGAGCGAGGATTATATAGAAAAGCCTCATGTGAACTAACCACCTGCTTCATGTTAGCAGACCACATGAATAAAGCTAATGAAGTGCTCTACGCACACCCCTAAGGGAACAGACACAGGTAACATATAACATATGGAGATAAAGTGAACGGAGATAAAGGCCCAACCAATCAGCTACTAACTGTCATTTTTTAAACACAACCTGTGACATAAAATTTAGGAGCGGATTGGATGGGACTTTGGGCTCTATTTATTAACATTATTTTTACTAAAATAAAGTGAAAAAGGGTGTTTTCACACCCCTTTCACATTTATCACCTATAGTTATTACAGGGCAATTGGAGTAGGATTCACCACACGCTGATTACTGCTACACAGACCACACGCTGATCACTGCTACACAGACCACACGCTGATCACTGCTACACAGACCACACGCTGATCACTGCTACACAGACCACACGCTGATCACTGCTACACACACCACACGCTGATACAGTACTACACACACCACACGCTGATCACTGCTACACACACCACACGCTGATCACTACTACACAGACCACAAGCTGATACACTACTACACACACCACACGCTGATACACTGCTACACAGACCACACGCTGATCACTGCTACACAGACCACACATTGATACACTACTACACACACCACACGCTGATCCACTACTACACACACCACACGCTGATCACTGCTACACAGACCACACGCTGATACACTACTACACAGACCACACGCTGATCACTGCTACACACACCACACGCTGATCACTGCTACACAGACCACACGCTGATACACTGCTACACACACCACACGCTGATACACTACTACACACACCACACGCTGATACACTACTACACACACCACACGCTGATCACTGCTACATAGACCACACGCTGATACACTGCTACACAGACCACACGCTGATACACTACTACACACACCACACGCTGATACACTACTACACACACCACACGCTGATCACTGCTACACAGACCACACGCTGATCACTGCTACACAGACCACACGCTGATCACTGCTACACACACCACACGCTGATACACTACTACACACACCACATGCTGATACACTACTACACACACCACACGCTGATCACTGCTACACACACCACACGCTGATCACTGCTACACAGACCACACGCTGATCACTGCTACACAGACCACACGCTGATACACTACTACACACACCACACGCTGATCACTGCTACACAGACCCACACGCTGATCACTGCTACACACACCACACGCTGATCACTGCTACACAGACCACACGCTGATCACTGCTACACAGACCACACGCTGATCACTGCTACACAGACCACACGCTGATCACTGCTACACAGACCACACGCTGATACACTACTACACACACCACACGCTGATACACTACTACACACACCACACGCTGATCACTGCTACACACACCACATGCTGATCACTGCTACACAGACCACACGCTGATCACTGCTACACAGACCACACGCTGATACACTACTACACACACCACACGCTGATCACTGCTACACAGACCCACACGCTGATCACTGCTACACAGACCACACGCTGATACACTACTACACACACCACATGCTGATACACTACTACACACACCACACGCTGATCACTGCTACACACACCACATGCTGATCACTGCTACACAGACCACACGCTGATCACTGCTACACAGACCACACGCTGATCACTGCAAAAAAAAGAAAAAAAAATAGTAAAAAAAAAAATTACTTACCTGACTCCAGGGACCGGTGATCGGGCCTCCGGGGATAACTCCCCTCCAGGCAGCTGGTCTCCCATAGTGCACTGCTGCCCGGTCATCAGGTGATCGGGTCCAGTGCAGTATGTGAGATCACCTGACCGGAGGAATGGAGAGCATCAGCGGAGGCCTGGAGCATGCAGGTAAGTGTAAGTAAGGGAGAGGGGAGTCATGGGGAGGGGGGGTCCGTGATCGCGGGGGGTGGGGCTTAGCGCCGAGGACGGCCTAGCGCCGGAGGGGGTAGCAGCGGCGACCTGTAGGCGCATGCGCGGGCACTTAATCACAGTATTTTTTTTCGAAAATACCTTGATAAGGCTCCAAAGGGGATTCGCAGGGACAGAGCTTTATCGCATTTGTAGTAAATCCCTGTGATATTGCCTGAATTCGCAATGCTAATTCAGTCGTTAATATCACACTACAATCTGCATTACCAATGCGGATTGTAGTAAATAGAGCCCTTTATCTCTGTTCACTTTATCTCCATCCAGGGCTTAGTAAATAGAGAAGCACATTGATTTGGAACAGAATATGTCAGGCACAAGCTCAGACAGATGGAGACCAGTGTTGTAAGTACATCCGGGGGCTCATAGGAGTCTGAGGGGCGAGATGGATGTAACAGAAACACCAAATAATGCTGATTGGGGGGGAGGCTGGATGTGATTCTATAGATCATAGCTCAGGTCATTGCTCATCTTTCCCAATGATAAGAGTGAGACAAACATGTGGATGTAAGAAGATCCTGTAACACAACTATACGTCTTTAGTATTTGTTGAAAATGAAACGTATCAGGGAAACGACAGAACATCACAGAAACCGATCTCCTACTCACCCTCTTCCAGTCATCTGGATTTAATTGCCGAATGAGATCTTGTGGGACCAATTCCTTCAGCATTTTGGGGATGTTCGGGAAATAGGACTTGTCGTCTTCAAACCTGACCCTGTAGATTAGAGCCGCCAACTGCAGGACATCTTCCCGGGTGCACTTGTGGTACCCACGTAAGTACTTTGGTAACTCCTGTGATATTTGTGAACACAGAAGGGGAGATATCATTTCACAAGGAACGAGAGGACAACCTGCTCTATAATAGACTCTCATGGTGGGACAGGACTGGTCCTATTGTATCCGTGGCTCCATGTACGGTCTCATGTCCCTTTACTTACTGTACCTGATTCCTGGGAGTGATGTAGTCAAGAAACCGGCGGCCTTTCTAAGCCGACGCTGAAATCCCGACAAGGGAGTTAAGATAGGTGTCGAAATACCGGCGTCTATCTTAATACCGACGCCGGAATCCAGGAGGACACGTGCCTGAACGAGGTGTGTCTGGGGCATCCGTCCTGTTAGCCACGGGGGGGGAGGTTAGGTTTAGGGCAGTTAGCTTTAGGTTTTTTTGGGGGTGGAGGTTAGGCACCCCTAGGAGGGAGGGTTAGGGTCAGCCACCACTGGGGGGGATTAGGTTTAGGCACTAATGGGGGAGGGTTATGTTTAGGCATGAAGGAGGGGGACTTAGGTTCAGGAACTAATGTGGAGGGTTATGGTACAGGGTGAGAGTTAGGCTACAAGAAGGGAAGGTTAGGGTTGGGGGGGGGTAAGTATACTTACCCGACCCCTTTTGGGATACCAACCATCGGGATGCCGCTGCCGGTATTGTGACAGGAGGCATCCCGACAGCCGGCATTACATACCGATTCTTCCTTGGTTTTATGCTCACTAGTCTGTACACGTTGGTGGAACACAGGAACCAGATAAGAGGCCATGAGATCAGAGCAGGCAGCCTGGACTAGAGGCCTCTAGCACACAGCCCACAGCTACACTGCATCTGTGATGTGCTGCTTATACATTGCAACACAATAGCCTACAATATACGCTAGCGCGACTTGCCTAGCGTGAGCCAGCCGCCAGGTCCCATGGTACTCTGCTAGCGTCGGGTGTCTTTTATGCTGAAAAGTTGCAGTGTGATGTGACTAGGATGCACCAGGAGACTGTGCTGAGTAGTCTGATATGCTACACTTGTATATCTGTGTGCGACTGAGTCTGTATATGAGCCACAACGGAACTTGGGATAAAAAAAGCTGCGGCCGCAACCACTGGCAGCTTCATAGACTGGGCTGCAGCACAGTCCAAAATTCAAATAGGGGAGCCACACCAACTGCCAGTGAGTACCAGCCAGTGATGTTTGGCAGTGTTTGAAATGGCAGTTGGTGTGGCTCCCCTATATGAATTTTGGACTGCGCTGCAGCCCAACCTCTGGAGCCGCCATTGGTCGCTATACTGTAGCACTTCTTATACAGATTCAGGGACTCAGTCGCACACAGATATACAAGTGTCGCATATCAAATTAATCAGCACAGTCTGCTTGTGCGTCCTGGTTTACCCGCACTGCGATTTTTAGCAAAAAAGATGCCCGGCGCTAGCAGAGTCTCACGGGACCGGGCACGCCGAGAGGGTATTTTTAGTGCGACTGCAGCAAAGATAAGGACAAATCTGTAAGACAATGATCAGAAAGACCGGTCCTATGATCTCTAATGGGTCTACATAGGGCTGAGATGTTTCCACCTCAATCCAGGCTACATACTGTAATAAAACAGTCACTTTCTGAAGCAAAGGGGATTTTTTAATTTTTTTTATAGAAGAACAACACATTGAGAGCACCAGGTGTTGTTATTTAATACCCTGTCTGGCACCCGATGTAGGACTCCGTGGTGTGTGTAACGGATACCTGATAGTAATGAAAGATGGAATCAGCCATCGAGTCCTTTCCGGGAACGGTATTTGTCCACAATTTCTTCATAAAGAACACTTGGTAGGTGAGAGAAGGCACAATTCCTGCAAACATAAACATAAATCACCTTGTGGTCATTTATAAATGATATATTAATCTGTCTGGCATTTAATGAGCAATGTACTGGTGTGCTTATCATTAGAACCCTGACTATGGCGTTACAGTAAGTCTATTATCACAATTTGAGGAAACAAATATCACAGGGGCGGATGCCAATACTGTCCCCGAGAGGAAAGAGTTAACGTATTGCTGTGTCGGGCCAGACCTTTGCAGAAGTGCATAAATGTGAGAGTAAGCTTCTTTGCCAAAAACATAATGTGGTAATCCCTTTCTCCATCAGGAACCGATGCAAGGAGGTGGTAGACGTCTTAGAAACACACCAAAAGGTCCTGGGCCCTACGGTCTCCCTATTAGGAAGCTGTGACCAGACGCCTTTCGCCTAGGCCGTCCCTGGTCACGGGTTAGCGCTTTCGGAATCCCAATCACCGTCAGTGACCGCCTGTCACTGACTCCGCCCACTGCGCCGTGGGCGTTTAACGATGCTGCCACCACCAAACTCTACCATCGGCGTTTGGAACCGCTTCTGCTGCGTATGCGTTTGACTAACTGCGGACACACCTCCTGTTTGGTGTCGGCTGTTCCCACCTGATCCCTCGCAATGGACCCGGTCTGCACGGTAGCTTGGCAGAGGGCTTGAACTTGGAGACACGGAGCTCTTACCCAGAACAGCAGGAGAACGGAATAGCATTTTGGCGCAATTCTGTTGGTCGCAAGATTGAGGCAATTGAAGTAAAGGCAAACGGTGTTTATTTGCTCAATGTCTTAAAGAAGACCCTCCCTTCCGTCTGAAGGGGAATATCACACAGAAATCAAACAGCAATTCTCCACAAAGGATTTTCAAAGATGTACCACATACAGGAATCTTATCAGCAGCTCTTCTCCTCAAAAAAGTGACAGGGTTGTACACACACAGGGCTCACAGTCCCTCTTTTTATGTCATTCTTACACACAACATCACAAGGGGGCAAATCCACCCTGTGCTCCCTCTAGCCAATCAGGCTATCTCAGAAAGCATAAATTAACAATATATTACATTTCAAAGGAGTCTCTCAATATCCTCCTTCCTAATCCACCAACACAAACTGATTTATCATACATTATACTGTCTCCTAAAATGTTGATATAACATGTCACAGGAAATGGTAAATGACATTCATCCTTATCAATCATTTTGGCATTTCCAACCTTAACACATTCAGTGACATCCAAAAGGTTCTTAAAAACAAATTGTCTTTTCAAAAGGAAGTTCTGTATCTGAAGTGTTTGGCTATATGACACCATTCACACCTTCACACAGTAACCTTCCAGCCAAAGTTTACTGACCACAACAGGTCTTCCTATTCATCAGACCTCCTGCTAGTTTCTGCAGACACAGAGGCTGGTCATGTCATATACAAAAAGTGCATTTAAAACCAATATACATTTAAACCATATAGTGCATAACCTATTAAATATACGTTGCTTCATGCACTAATGCATTGCAGATCAGCTGCAGTGCATTACAGCAATACATATATACTTTAATACAGTTTATTATGAACCATGTGCAGTGTGCTTTTAAACTGTCCACTTTAACTGTTTCAGCGCTGGTCGCAGTGGGAGCTGGCTCTCCCTGTCCTGCAGCAGCCATGACACATCCTACCTACACTCCCCCAGTGCAGCAAATCCAGGCCGCTGCATATAAAACATTAAAACACACTTATCAACACTCAGCGCGTAGCGCAGACTATACATTTACAATAGGCGTGTGGCGCCTTTTGTCCTTTTAAAAATGTCGGCACAGCGCGGGGGTTAACCCATTCAGTGCTGTGGCAGCCATTAACCCCGTGTGCCCTGCCTCCGGCCACACTTCTCCCCTCCCCCTCAAGCGGGCTACCAGAGGGCCATGTCCCAAAGATTTGGCTCCTGGTCCCGCAGTCTCTTGGGGGGTTCAGGGAAACTACCTGGGGGGCTTCGGCTCCAGCCTGGACAGTTCATCCATATTGCAGTGGGCCTCTCCTTGTCTGTGCACAATGTCCAAATAGTCACACTGAAGTCCAAGGCTCCACCACAATAGTAGGTCAGTTTCCCTTTTGGGGGACCAGTCGCACACATAGTGCCGAAGGTGGTCCAATGCCCAAACAATTGCCAACCACTGTGTTCCAATTGTGGCATACCCCACCTCCCACCATAGCAGTATCCTGCTCAAACAAGCCACAGGGTGCTACTGACCATATGGCCCCTCCTGGCTCCGTACTGCTCCCAGTCCGTGCAATGACTCATTAGTTCGTACCACAATGTCCTGGTCCTGAAATTGCGCCATCTGCACTGGAGCTGGTATCAGAGCCTCCTTCAATGACTGGAATGCCAACTCACAAGCGGGTATCCAGTCCACTGACTTGGGAAATCCCTCCCTGGTCAACTCTGTAAGGGGTGTCACTACAGCACTAAGGTCAAGGACAACTCGTCCATAGGGCCTTACAGTTTCTAAGGTCAGTACCTGTCTTGGGGTTGTGGGCCGGGGACAGTTTCTGGTTGGCTCTACCTCTGCTGGTCTGGGCCTACCCCTGTCTCCCCCCACTCTGTACCCCTGGCACTGTACCTCTGTCATCTCCACCTGGCATCTGTCTGCACTACCTGTCAGACCTGCCCTACTATCCTCCTCCAATGACCTATGACTATGGGAACCTACCCTGTCACCTAGGCCTTTTCTCACCACCTTGTCCGCTACCTGTTCCACAGTGATGGCGGACAGATCACCAGCCTCTGAGCCCCGTGTGGATTCAACCACGGGTAGGCTGCGTGTCTTCCCCGATCTACTTGGCACAAGCAGGGGACCTTGCTCCCTAACTGGCCTATCCCCTTCTACCTTCCTGACTACCCTGTATCTTAACCCTTCCAGCCAGGTCACACTCACTTCCGCTATCCCTGAAAGGCCGCTGCCAGCTTGGCACGATATGCCTTCCAGATATGGGTCAGCAAGCTGAGCTTCGCTGAACTCCTGTCTGGGGCCCTCACTTCCTTCTAAGTAGGGACTTTCTACAGGGGGATATGGGTTGGGATCGCTAGGGTCAGTTTGGTTGAGGTCAGCCAAAAGGAGGTCAGTGTGGTCATTCGTACTCACCGCCGGAGTTGGCAAACCACTAGGGACAGGAGCATCACTGGGCACCCTCACAGGATCCAACGAGCCGGAACCAACATCCTCTGCGTTGCTAGGGGACGTAGGCATACCAGAGGCAAAAGGCATGCTGGGTAGTCGTGCTGATCTAGCCGCTGTAATCTTTTCCTCTGGGCTGGTTGATGCTGTGGTAAGCTGCGCTGGCAGTTGTCTAGCCGCTGTGGTCTTTTCCTCTGAGCTGGGCTGTTCTGGTGCAGTTGAGGTAGACTGTGATCCAGAAACTTGACTCCGGGCGATGGCGTCAGCAAACGTGGTAACGATTCCACCACCAAGGTCATTCCCCAGGACCACATCAGTTGGAAGGCCATCCATGACAGCAACATCCCTCAACTCTGGGCCGGCTCCCCAGTCCAGGTAGACTCTCGCCCCAGGTACCTCTTGCTCCATTCCGCCTGCCACGGTCACTTTGGCAGTGCGACCTGGCAGTACTGCAGCAGGATCAATTAGGCAGGGGCTTACAACAGTTATTGAGGCCCCAGAGTCTCTTAATCCTTGTCCCTGCAGAGGCCCCACTTGGACCGTCTGCAGGTGCTGCCACATATTTTGGGGTGGCCCCTTGGCCATGCAGGTGACTCTCTCCGTAGAGTCCACCTGATTCTCCCCACACTCCATTGGACTGTCTGGAGTAGGAACAGTCTCTTTGGGCTCACCTCCCCGGGTCAGGCAAGCAAGCCGGGCTCCAGCACTCGGATTTGGGGCACGAGTCTGGGGTGCTTGGGGTGTAGGACAGTTCATTCTCAGATGTCTGATTTTCCCACAGTCATAACACTTCTTGTCCAGTCGGGGCCCCGGTGGTCTCTGATTATTTGCAGGGACAGGGCGGGGCGGTTGCTGGCCAAGAGCACCCGGGTTGGAGGATGCCCACTTTGGGGGGTGATGAGCAGAAGAGGGGTATTCCCCTGGTTGTACAGTCCATTGGGGTCTGCTGCTAGTCGGTCGCTTCTGCCCTTGTGGCCGAATTGCCACATACTTGTCCGCTAACTGGGCCGCCATCTTCAAGCTGGGTGGCTCCCGGTCTAGCACCCACTCCTTCACCTCTAGGGCACAACTGCGGTAGAACTGCTCTTGGCACAGCAGATCAACCAGTGCGTCCCAGGTAGTGGCACCAGATCCCTTCACCCACTTCACCATGTACTGCCTCAGCTGGGTGGCGAACTGCTCATGGGTGCTGGTAGGGTTCTTGGGCAAGTCCCGGAACTTTTTCCTGTAGGACTCAGGAGTGACAAAGTATCGCTGTAGGAGGGCCCTTACGACTTCATCATAGTTACCGCAGTCCTCGGTGGCCACTCCTCGATAGGCCTCCAGGGCCTCTCCGTGCAGTGTGGGCACTAGGTGTCTGACCCACTCCTGCTTGGGTAAATCGTGTAGTTTACAAGTCCTTTCAAATACTTGCAAATGTCCATCAATGTCCCCATCACTGTCTGCAAATTTGGCAAACTGTATACGATCTGATCCCGGTACAGCAGTCCGCAACGGTGCTTGGGGTACCACGGCTCGTGGTGCCCGCTCGTCAGTGGTGGGCTGGGCCGGGGGGCAGGGTGCCATGTGCCCCCCTGGCCGCAGCGTCATGTGGGCCCCGGGGCGGTGCAGTCTGTGTCACTGTGACACAGACTGCACCGCGTGTGTAGCGCTGACCGGACGGAGTTCGGTCAGCGCTACACTGACAAACACACAGCCGCCGGCTCCGGCAGCTGTGTGTTTGTTGTAAGCAGCAACCAATGAGAGTCTGTCAGACTCTCATTAGCTGCTGCTGTTGCGCCCACTGCGGGAGCCGCTCCATCTTCCGGCTCCCGCAGTGGGCAATGGGAGAGACGTCATGATGTCATATGACGTCTCTCCCATAATGCAGAGCGGCCCGGCCCGGGAGGACAGACGGAGGAGCAGATGGCGGTGGCGGGAGCGGGGATTCAGGTAAGTGTTTTTTTTTTATTTTGTTTTTTATATTATGTGTGTCTACTGGGGGGGTCTGGCACTACAAGGGGGGGACTACTACTGGGGGCACTACAAGTGGGGACTACTACTGGGGGCATTACAAGGGGGCTGGGGGACAACAACTACTGGGGGCACTACAAGGGGGGGACTACTACTGGGGGCACTACAAGTGGGGACTACTACTGGGGGCACTACAAGGGGGTGGGGACTACTACTACTGGGGGCACTATAAGGGGACTACTACTACTGGGGGCACTACAAGGGGGGTGGGGGACTACTACTACTGGGGACTACTACAAGGGGGGTGGGGGACTACTACTACTGGGGGCACTACAAGGGGGAGGGGACTACTACTACTGGGGACTACTACTACTGGGGGCACTATAAGGGGACTACTACCACTACTGGGGGCACTACAAGGGGGGAGGGGGACTACTACTACTGGGGACTACTACTACTGGGGACACTACAAGGGGGGGATTACTACTACTGGGGACACTACAAGGGGGGGGACTACTACTACTGGGGGCACTACAAGGGGGGGGCTACTACTAATGGGGGCACTACAAAAGGGGGGACTACTACTACTGGGGGCACTGCAAAGGTGGGGGGACTACTACTACTGGGGGCACTACAAAGGGGGGGACTACTACTACTGGGGGCACTACAAAGGGGGGGACTACTACTACTGGGGGTACTACAAGGGAGGGGACTACTACTGGGGGCACTACTGGAGGCCTGCATAAGGGTGTTCTCTCCTGTGGCACACGGGGGCACTGCATATGGGCACTACGACAGGGGGCTGCCCTAATCTTTATTTTTACCTTACATTAATCCCATATGGACCCGTCTCCTCCCTGGAACATTTGAGGGGTGGGGGGCGCCGTAGCACGCATATTCTTCGGACACCCTGGCTACATGCTACTCCTCTGCCAGGGCCGCCTGCATGCATTTGCCCTCCAGGCTAAAAGTTGCCAGCTAGCCCCTGCTGCTCATCATGCCACATCCGAATGATGAGCATACGTTCTTGTTCCGTTGCCTTTTCTCCCAATTCCGCTAGCCGCTCCGCTAGGGTATCCATTCGTTGGGATCCCTGCCGTGCTGGGGAATGCTGAGAAACATAACTGCTGTGAGAGGGGGCAGGACTTTTTGCTCTCACCACGTTCTGAGGGGCGTCCATTGTTACGCTGGCCGCACTTTCCACCTCCGTCTGATGCAACTCCATTCCGCTGTTATCAGTCATCCTGCGTGTTCTCCTGAACTGCAGTTACTCCTCTCCTGAGTAACTCGGCTTCTCTCGTCGGGTGACCGAAAAGCCGCCTGGGATTATCCCACCGCTATGCCACCAGATGTGACCGGACGCCTTTCGCCTAGGACGTCCCTGGTCACTGGTTAGCGCTTTCGGAATCCCAATCACAGTCAGTGACCGCCTGTCACTGACTCCGCCCACTGCGCCATGGGCGTTTAACGATGCTGCTACCACGAAACTCTACCATCGGCGTTTGGAACCGCTTCTGCTGCGTATGCGTTTGACTAACTGTGGACACACCTCCTGTTTGGTATCGGCTGTTCCCACCTGATCCCTCGCAATGGACCAGGTCTGCACGGTAGCTGGCAGAGGGCTTGAACTTGGAGACACGGAGCTCTTACCCAGAACAGCAGGAGAACGGAATAGCGTTTTGGCGCAATTCTGTTGGTCGCAAGATTGAGGCAATTGAAGTAAAGGCAAACGGTGTTTATTTGCTCAATGTCTTAAAGAAGACCCTCCCTTCCGTCTGAAGGGGAATATCACACAGAAATCAAACAGCAATTCTCCACAAAGGATTTTCAAAGATGTACCACATACAGGAATCTTATCAGCAGCTCTCCTCCACACAGAAGTTACAGGGTTGTACACATACAGGGCTCACAGTCCCTCTTTTTATGTCATTCTTACACACAACATCACAGGGGGGCAAGCATAAATTAACAATATATTACATTTCAAAGGAGTCTCTTAATATCCTCCTTCCTAATCCACCAACACAAACTGATTTATCATACATTATACTGTCTCCTAAAATGTTGATATAACATGTCACAGGAAATGGTAAATGACATTCATCCTTATCAATCATTTTGGCATTTCCAACCTTAACACATTCAGTGACATCCAAAAGGTTCTTAAAAACAAATTGTCTTTTCAAAAGGAAGTTCTGTATCTGAAGTGTTTGGCTATATGACACCATTCACACCTTCACACAGTAACCTTCCAGCCAAAGTTTACTGACCACAACAGGTCTTCCTATTCATCAGACCTCCTGCTAGTTTCTGCAGACACAGAGGCTGGTCATGTCATATACAAAAAGTGCATTTAAAACCAATATACATTTAAACCATATAGTGCATAACCTATTAAATATACGTTGCTTCATGCACTAATGCATTGCAGATCAGCTGCAGTGCATTACAGCAATACATATATACTTTAATACAGTTTATTATGAACCATGTGCAGTGTGCTTTTAAACTGTCCACTTTAACTGTTTCAGCGCTGGTCGCAGTGGGAGCTGGCTCTCCCTGTCCTGCAGCGGCCATGACACATCCTACCTACACTCTCCCAGTGCAGCAAGTCCAGGCCGCTGCATATAAAACATTAAAACACACTTATCAACACTCAGCGCATAGCGCAGACTATACATTTACAATAGGCGCGTGGCGCCTTTTGTCCTTTTAAAAATGGCGGCAAAGCGCGGGGGTTAACCCCTTCAGTGCTGTGGCAGCCATTAACCCCGTGTGCCCTGCCTCCGGCCACAGAAGCACTCAAAGCTTAGACCGTACTTTAACTCATGCAATGCGCCACTGCGATGTCATTGGTTCCTAGTAAATTGATAGGCGCCATTATGCATATTTGTTTAAGCCACAAAATGTCTGCTCCCACTGCATCGAGCAGTTGAGCACTCATGAAATTAGAGATGAGCGGTTAAATTTTGATGAAAACAGAACACACTCGAACTTTAGAGGTTTCGACTCTTTCGAGTAATATTGAGTCCCTGGCTCAGGTCTTCCCGCAGGTTGCATCTCAGATCTAAAAACCGGATCTCGCATGTTTCTGATTGCATGTAAGTTCCTCTCTCGTGATTTCAGATGCCAAAAGTGGTCAATAATGACTGGAAATGAATGCTAGGAACAAAAATAGGTCCAAGTTACATGATTTTAGCTGTTTTTTGATAAATATTTCTATTTTTTTTTAAAGAAAACCAAACCAAAACATTTGAGGGTGATTTTGCCAAAACCAAAACACGACGATGATTTAGAACCAAAACACGGGGGTCTGAGCACATCTCTACTTGAAATACAAACTTGAATAACGAGTATTTATTTAGATGCTATGGTAAAAAGTTACAAGTTATTTTCAAGACTTTGAAAACTTTTGCACAATTCCAAAGAAGGGGTGAAGCTAGCCTTTCTGTCACTGTGGCGAAGACTCATCACATTGCTGCTTAGCACGGCCCCTTGGAGGGGATAACTTTGCGCTGACCCCCCCCCCCCCACTCCTGCTCAGCGGCATCACAGCTGAGGCAGATGCAACCACATCCCCTGCTGGCGCACCTTTCTGTCACCCGGGGCACATGCCCCACCTACGCCCCCCCTTCCTGCGGCCCCGAAAGTCTGTCTATATACACTAATCAGGGCTTTGCTGTAATCAGTAAGTTTAGAGGAGATAATATAATGTACAAATAAATCTCACTGGAAACTGCAACATAATAACAGAATGTTTGCACCATCCTGGCACCCCACCCGCTGGCCACTTCTTACCATCCTTGGACGGGCGGGCTTTCTTTATCCAGTCTGTCAGATGTCGGACAAAGTCAAAGAAAAAATCTCCTTCTGGGACACTTATCACCTGAAATACATCAAATAGAAATCATCGGACTAAGAGGGGAATTCAATATGAAACGTAAACTTCGCTTTCGAAATTTACGTTTCATATCGGAGCTTTTACCTGGGAAAAAGTATCGGGCGCGCGCCCGCTTATCCCCGTATTCAATATGAAACTAACGAAAACGGGAGCCTGCGAAGTGGGATTTGCGTAAAGTTACGAAATGTTCCAAAAAAAATTGGAGGACCCCCCTAAAGTTGTAAAAACATGGGGGATCACTATGGGTACCCCCCGTTTTAGCCTGTAAATGAAAGTCGGGGATTTAAATAGCCGCAGCAGGTGTTTTTTTCCCGACATTGAAGAAGTGATGCAGAAGAGCACTTAGGTGATTTTTTTCATTTTTTTAAGTGGTCCCATCAAATTTGGGGTACATGAAAATGGGTACTAGCATATTTTGGTGTCCCTAAAGTACGTTTTTAAAAATTCTGCATTTGTGCACCTGCCGCTATAATTCTATTCTAGAAAACACCTGCCGCATACATGCAGAATAGCCCTGAACCTATTTCCCTATTGTTAAACAATTTTTTCCCATTTTTATTTTTCACCCCAATTTTTAAAATTATTTTTTGGGGTGTCCCTATTTTTTTTTTTTTTACTTTTTTTGACACAGTTATTTTTTAAATGTCATTCCCAGGGGTGCAGGCTATTTTTTTTAAGCCTGCACCCCTAAACCCCAATTCTGCACTTTTTTTCGCCACCTATTCAGTGGTGAAAAGTTATCCCCGTTTTATTTCAAAGACTTTTCGAACCTGCGAAAAGTCTTTGAAATTGAATACAGTGTAAAACTAAAACCTGCGATAATGACGTCATAGGTGCGAAAACATCGCGAAAACGATGTTTTCACTCCCATATTGTATACCCCTATAAGACTACGGGGTATATTTACTAAAGTGCGGGTTTTTAGAAGTGGAGATGTTGCCCATAGCAACCAATTCGATTCTAGCTATTATCTTCTAGAAGGTGATAAATGTTAAGCAGAATCTGATTGGTTGCTATGGGCAACATCTCCACCGTAGTAAATATACCCCTACAGCTCTCGGTGTGCACAACACGTCCCATTACCCAGCCATACCTCCCAACTGTCCTAATTTTGGCAGACAATTCCGATTAGCAATCATCGAAAATGGCGGAGCTTGCTAAAATAAAAAATGAAGAGGCGGATAGGGGGTGGAGTTTGCACAGATTGGCGTTGGGGCTTATGTTTTTCCATATTTCACATGTACTCATATAAATGTTGGTAGGTATAACTATGTAAAGGTATACCTGTTGCCTAAATACAGAAAGACTCGATTCAGTGCAAAAGTACAAATCAACAACGTAAATGCTGTTTGTGCGCACGTGTCCAGCTCCTCTCGTAAGTGTAGGCAGCCATTAGCACCAATATCCAGCTACCTGGAGGAAGCGGACAGCACAACAGTAATGTGAATAGCTCCTATCAAATTCTTATGGCTTTATGTAATCGCCTGCAAGATACAGGCACTGGCGCGATTCCGGCGAGTCTGTCCGTATTTTTAAAGCGGCAATAATTTAGAAAGGCAAAACTAACCTGGTTCAATTATTGTCACTTTAAAAATGTGGAAAAACTCAAAAGAATTACGCCTGTACCTGTGTCCCGCAGGCGACTACATACGGTCTATAGCCTGCATCTGCACACATATGGGGGTCACAAAATGGCTGCCTCCACATTGAATAGGTGCAGCTATGCCAGTCAGCCAGCCAAAGGGTTAACACGCGCGCACACGCCCATAACCCCATTTAGTTTGTGAAACACCACACTCCCTCCATTCTCACCTTATCGGAAATCTTCACAAACAGACTGAAGCCTTCTGGGGATTTCAGGAGAAGCCGGTTAGCAATATCCTGGCAGAAATCCTTGGCCTTGGTGCTAGATTCCACCTCAAATGCCTGTAAGAGAAGAGCACTGTGACCGTCCACCGTGACACTCTGGGGCATGGGATGATATTTATCTGACAGCGTCCCATAGCTCTGAGTACAAAGACGAGATACGACACCAGCCTGATTCCACAAACACTTATGGGATCCATTGTTATGGTCATACTGTGCAGTAGAAGCGCTGGGAACGGATTCAAGTCTACAGTGAACGGGAGCTAGAGAAAAGGTGAACAAATAACCTTTTGGATTCTGGTTTCATATAGGAGATTATGTCTCAGGTTTGGTTCAGTTTCCATTGTAGTTGATAGTTTTAGTAGATGTATGAATGTTCTAATGCTCTGATTGGCTATAGTTTGGTCCAGTTTTCCCAGTGTTATAACACTGTGATTGGCTAGATGTTAGCCTAGACCTAACGTTCTAGCCCTGTGATTGGCTACAGGTTGGTCTAGTTATAGGAGTGTTGTAACGCTGTGATTGGCTAGATGTTAGCCTAGACCTAACGTTCTGGCCCTGTGATTGGCTACAGGTTGGTCTAGTTAAAGGAGTGTTGTAACGCTGTGATTGGCTAGATGTTAGCCTAGACCTAACGTTCTGGCCCTGTGATTGGCTACAGGTTGGTCTAGTTAAAGGAGTGTTGTAACGCTGTGATTGGCTAGATGTTAGCCTAGACCTAACGTTCTAGCCCTGTGATTGGCTACAGGTTGGTCTAGTTAAAGGAGTGTTGTAACGCTGTGATTGGCTAGATGTTAGTCTAGACCTAACGTTCTAGCCCTGTGATTGGCTACAGGTTGGTTTAAGCACCACTCACCTAAATGTCACTTACACACAGATAAACACAGACACACACTAGGCACGCCCACCCCTGTGAGCCGCATGAAAAATAAATTAAAATGACTTTATGCTCCCGCCATTTCTCACCTCATCCATGTCGTCGGGGAAGTACACTTTGTGGAAAATTTGGGTGGTTTTATGCTGAATCGCTTCCACCTCAACCAAATGTGGCGGATACTTTCTGGAGCCGTTCCTGAGTAAAACAAAAGGTTATACGTCAGTGCCTAACAAGATCCGACTAAAATAATTTAGCGCTGTAAAATGCACCCAAAACGGGACCATTGCATGAAATCAGTAAATGTTGTTCATGGTGTATCTAAGTGCCACATGTAGTAGTGTTATGTAGCCTATAGTTACATAAAATAGATATATTATATTGATCATTATTTGGTATCACAAGCGGGAATAATATATATCAATCAGAGATATTGCTAGAAAATCCTATACTCAGCGCACATACACGGCTGTATCATTTTGACTAGGCAGATTTTACAAAATCAGACCGGTGGCAGTCCGTCAGCATGATCGAAATGTCATATCATATCAGTGTTGACATGCTGGACGTCAATTTAATATACTGAACCCAATGAGACGCCAGCAATTTTGTGAAAGTTTCCATTTAATATTTTTTAGCTTTTTGTAATCTAAAATCACTGTAGTGAGCAGCTCAGATCTGAGAATGAAGATAAAGTACCAGCCAATCAGCTCCTAACTTTCATGTGACAGGCTGTGTTTGAAAAATAACAGGAGCTGCTTGGTTGGTACTTTATCTCCAAGCTTTAATACACCTCCTCTAAGTGATTAAATGAAAAGTTATAAAAGCGGTAAAAGGGAAATATGACTAAACCTGGCTACACACCAGACGATGACGCACCATGCACGTGACGGCGCGATATCTATGAGACAGCCTGTACGCACTGCATGATCTGGCGTACGACCGCATGATATATCGTACCCCGCTGCATCCAGAATCATGGGGATATATTTTCTAAAGCGTGGGTTTTTACAAGTGGAGATGTTGCCCATAGCAACCAATCAGATTCCAGCTATTATGTTCTAGAAGGTGCTAGATAAATTTTAAATGGAATCTGACTGGTTGCTATGGGCAACGTCTCCACTTCTAACAACACGCACTTTAGTAAATGTAAATATACCCCAAGGTGTTGTCCGACGGATCTTCTGATCTGCTGTCCAACGAACGACATACGGGAGCGTGCAATCACCCGTACACATGTGACCAATATATCACTCCGATTAGTCTCAGGGCCTGATTCAGAGCCGGACGCTATTTGCGGACGGTCGTTCCTAAAAAGGGGCCAACTATTTAAATTGACCGCTCGCTCATTGCGGTTTGTTGACGCCTCTATGTCTGAGCGAGCGAACGAACGAAAAATGCGCTCACTATTTTGTAAAGACGCCCCTTTGCCGTTCGCATCACACATCATCTCCGGTATTTATTAGATTAATCGGGTACATCGAAAGGCATCTGAACTGCTTGCAGCGCTTGTGGTAGGTTTTACTTCCCGCTATCACTGCGAGCAGTTCAGGCTAATAGACAACCAAGTGATGTGGTCGATGACGCTCCTATACTAATTATGCACTCAGATTAAACGCCCTTTTTACCGTTAGGCACACCCAGTGGCGGGCTGGGTCGGGGGGCAGGGTGCCATGTGACACAGACTGCACCGCGTGTGTAGCGCTGACCGGTCAGCGCTACACAGCACAAACACACAGCCGCCGGAGCCGGCAGCTGTGTGTTTGCTGTAATCAGCAGCCGCTGAGAGTCTGTCAGACTCTCATCAGCTGCTGCTGCTCCCACTGCGGGAGCCATCTTCCGGCTCCCGCAGTGGGTAATGGGAGAGACGTCGTCATGACGACGTCTCTCCCATAATGCAAAGCGGCCGGAGGAGCAGGTAGAAGTGTCGGGACCAGGAGCGGGAGTTTCAGGTAAGTTTTTTTTTTATTAAGTCTCTCTCTACTGGGGGGGGGACTACTGGGGGAACTACTAGGGGGGGATTACTATGGGGGCACTACCAGGGGGTGGGGGATTACTATTGGGGGCACTACAAGGGGGGACTACTACTACTGGGAGCACTACAAGGGGGGGCTACTACTGGGGGCACTACAAGGGGGGGACTACTACTAGGGGCACTACAGGGGGGGGGACTACTACTAGGGGCTCTGCATAGGGGGAGGGGACTACCACTGGGGGCACTGCATCGAGGGACCACTGCTGGGGGCTCTATATAAAGGGCAATACTGGGGGTACTGCATAGGGGGGAGACTACAACTGGGGCCACTATTTAAGGGGCATTGCATAAGGGTTACCACTATTGGGGGCACTGCATGGGGGGTGGACTGCTACTGGGGGCACTATATAAGGGGCACTGCATAGGGGGTACCACTATTGGGGGCACTATATAAGGGGCTTACTACTGGGGGCACAAGGGGCACTGCAAAGGGGTGACCACTACTGGGGGCACTATATAAGGGGCTTACTACTGTGGGCACTACTGGAGGCCTGCATAAGGGTGTTCTCTCCTGTGGCACACGGGGGCACTGCATATGGGCACTACGACAGGTGGCTGCCCCTAGTCTTTATTTTTACCTTACATTAATCCCATATGGACCCGCCTCCTCCCTGAAACACTTGAGGGGGGGTGGCGCCTTAGCATGCACGTTCTTCGGGCACCCTGGCTACACGCTACACAGGGTGCCTGCATGCATTTGCCCCACAGGCTAAAAGTTGCCAGCCAGTCCCTGGGCACGCCTGCGTTCAGATCGCCACCCATTTTCAAGCACCTTCCCCTGTTACCACCCACAAACGGTACATTCTGTCAATCAAATTAGCAGCCCCTCGCTGTTTTGCGAGCGCTCGATTTTCGACTGCAGTGACTGGTTTGCGCATGCGCATTACGACCCATATGCATGCGCAGTTGTGCGAACATCGCTCATAGCGAACGAGCGGCCGCTTACGAGCGGCTCTGAATTAGGCCCTCAGTACGATAGATCGTCCGATATATCGCATAATGTGTATGGACCTTTAATTAATCATGGGGTTTACCCTCTTTAAAATTGAAATGACACTCTACACTCTGTTTACTTTTTGATAATTGACTTTCTTGAATGATTTATCATTTATAACTAATGTCAATGGTCAGAAACATTCCAGCCGCCATCACTGAATTCTGCATAGTTAGGGAGAGAGAAGAAACGACAGCATCTAAGTACGAGGTTGATTCTCAGTCTCAGAAGACACTGAAATACTGCTTTGGTGCATCTTCAGGTGCCACCATCGGTGGCACCATCGAAAACTTGCACCAACCCTATGGCAAGTGGAGTTTCCCCATCTCACTATGGTGCTCTATGTGAGTGGTTGGGCGTCTGCGTACACAACCACTTTCACCGACAAGTCTGCCACATTCCCATAAGACGGACCATCTCTGTGCGTGCCCTAAAACACCCCTCTGTCACCATCCAGGAACCGTGTGTTTCCCATGCGCACGCTACCTGGATGCGTGTGCAGTGCGACAATGACATAAATCGCACCACTACATGCACCATCCGCGGCACGTGCGACACAGAATCAGGGCTCTATATGTTTAGCATGGGCGCGTCAATGAAATGACGCCGCATTCTATTCAACGTGTGGACTTTAGAAACAGTATTTGCCCAACATTGGCCCAAGTTTCCTCTGACAGAACATTAAAGGAGCAAGAAGAGATGGGACGCTCTTACCGGAGAGCCCTCTGCAGCCGGTGCATACAGTCGGCCGCCAGGACGTGCTGCTTGCGGGTCTGGATAAATCGCTGCACGTGAGGCAGGAGGATGTTGCTGGGTGGGAAGAGGCCGGTGGTCAACCAAAGGAGTTCCCAGCCCTTCTCCTCGCTGTACCTATAAACATCAGTGTGACAGACCCTTACACCTTGTATATAAACAGTGAGAGAGAGGATTTACTGATGCGTGGCTGCCAGCTGTCAGGAAGTATAAACAAGGTATGTTTTTGTAAATCATCATCCTCAAAAAAAAAGTAACAAAATATGTCATCGTCCAATAAGAGCAGCCACACTGTGTGCCTGGGATTTAGGGGTACATTTACTAAAGTGAGAGTTTTTAGAAGTGAGTTTTAAAAGAGATGTTGCCCGTAGCAAATGATCATATTCTCCTTACCATTTAACTAGCACCTTCTAGACGATAATAGCTAGAATGGGCAACATCACTTTTAAAACTCACTTCTAAAAACTGTCACTTTAGTAAATTTACCCCTTATAATCTTCTCAGCTTGCTGCTGGAGCTATACAATAGTTATTTCATGTAAGGAGAGTAAAACAATGGAAATTCTTGTTGTTTCATTGTCTATGGGCGAGATGTACCAAAGCCGTCTACAGAGGGGATACGGGGACAAATGGAGAAATTGCCTATAACAAACAATCAGCTTCTACCAACCAAGTGCCTGATAAATGCTATCTGTAGGCTGATTAGTTGGTTCTCCCCTTATGTCCTTTAAGACAACTGCTAGGAGTAGTAGTAGTAGTAGTCCCCCCGTTTGTAGTGCCCCCAGTAGTAGTAGTCCCCACCCCCAAGCCAATGACGTGAGGTGAAATAGGACAATGGCCCTCATTCAGAGCCGCTCGCTATCTGCGGTCGTTCGTTTTCTAAAAAGGGGTGGCTATTCAAATGAACCGTTCGCACTTTGCGGTCTGTTCACGCCTCTAAATCTGAACGAGCGAGCAAAACATGCGAACGTAAATTTGAAAAATACGCTCCCTGGCCGCTCGCATCATACGTCATGTCCGCTATTTATTAGATTAATCGAGTACATCGACCAGCGTATGAACTGCTCGCTATTCTTGTGGTTGGTTTTTTTAACCACTATTTTGCAAGCAATTCTGACTATAAAACAACCAAGTGACGTTGTCAATGACGCTGCTGGATTAATTATGCACACCCTTAAAACGCCCGTTTTGACCTTTAAGCACGCCTGCGATCGGATTTCCACTCCCCGTTTTCAAGCACCTTCCCCTGTTACCACCCACATACGCCTCATTCTGTCACTCAAATTATCAGGCATTCGCTATTTTGCGAGCACATGAATTTCGACCGCACTGACTGGTTCGCGCATGCGTATAACGATCCGTACGCATGCGCAGTTGGGCAAACATCACTCGGAGCGAACGAGCTGCCGCTTACGAGTGGCTCTGAATCAGGCCCAATGTTCACTAATCCACTGATCCTTTCTTTAAGAGCAAATAATGAATCATAGGCAAACGCAGGGGGGGGGGGGTTCCGTCTGCCTGGAAACCCCCCTCCCCAGCCCACACCATGACAACAATAGAAATAGTAATATAATAGAATGTTACTAGTGCTGCATATTCTTCTCAGTATCACAAATTAAATGATTAGCCCCATCTGTGGATCTTTTAAAATGTGTAATACACCTGTTCACCAACTAGGAGATGTGGAAAACATGCACTGTTAGGGGTGCACTGCTATAGACCATCAATAGGGTTAATTATTAATACTGTATAATAATACACTATCCAGTACATAAGGAGACCTGATATGTACATATATGTCCAGGGCAGTGGTAGTTCTTCTGCTGCTCCCTCAGACTCCCAGGGGTAAATTTACTAAAGTGAGAGTTTTTAGAAGTGAGTTTTAAAAGTGATGTTGCCCATAGCAACCAATCAGATTCTAGCTATTATCTTCTAGAAGGTGCTAGTTAATTGTTAAGTAGAATCTGATTGGTTGCTATGAGCAACATCACTTTTAAAACTCACTTCTAAAAACTCTCACTTAAGTAAATTTACCCCCCGGACTTGCTCCAATGCTCTGGAATAAAAACACTCAGCTCAGGCAGGATGGCCCTACTGCCGCATCTAATGGCTTACTGTGATCACTGGTCCTGTATGTGCTGGAATTATGCAACACAATACACTTTGTATGTAACATATTAAAGCTGGATAAGTGCTAATTCTACCTCTTCATGGACTGGCCACACTCACTCTAAAATCAAGCATTTGGAATCCCCCCTCTGGAAATCCTGCGTTTGGCACTGTGAATCCACTTATTATCAGTGAACCTGACTTCCACAGTTGATAAAAGTGAAGTTCCCTGTCTCTAGAGCAGTGTTGTCAAACTCGGGTCCTTCAGCTTTTGTGGGACTACATATCCCAGCATGCCCTGCCACAGTTTTAGCATGCCCTAATAGCAAAACTGTGGCACTGCATGCTGGGATGTGTAGTTCCACTGCAGCTGGAGGGCCCGAGTTTGACACCACTGCTCTAGAGAATGTATTTGGCACCACAACCTCAGCCTGGGTGAATGGGACGCAGACACTCACTTGATATGGTTGTCGGTGAGCTGCTTGAGGATCTGACAGTAGATCTCGTCCTTCAGTGGTTCGGCTCTTAAGGCACCTTCGAAGATTTGATCGGTCAGCTCGTTGACTGACCGCATGCGTTTGGAGGGGTAATCTCCCATGTACTTTAATATAGGTGCACAAGACGAGTCAAGGAACATAAATAAACATGAAATACAGCCTGTGAGTTTCTATATATGGTATAAGGAGGACTGTGCACGCACCATAGAAAGCAATCTCAGAATGCGCATTCGCCATACCATACATAAGCACGCTGACGGCGTGATGGGTCACTCTTTGTGTGAAATGAGCGGTTTTGGGCGGCTAATAAAACATTGAGTAGGCTTGGGTACATTTAGACCTGATCCTCCTACTTGAGCCAAGTTGAGCGATCGTATAAATTGGCCACACACATGGTTGCAAATTGGATGAGATCTGTACGTTCCTCTCAAAGGTGGAGAAGCCAGAACATTGCAGCTCGTTAGCGATGAATCTGGAGTGATCTGGGCTTCTCAACTATGATCGACTTCATTTCTCATTAAAGTAGAGAAGTAACCAAAGGAACCAATCAGGTTCTAACTGTCATTTTATCTAGCACAGGGGTCTATTTACTAAGCAGTGTTAGGAGACAGAGTGAAAAGTGATAAGGTGCCAGCCAATCAGCTCCCAACTGTCATTTTTCAAACACATCCTGTGAGATGACAGTTGGGAGCTGATTGGCTGGTACCTTATCACTTTTCACTCTGTCTCCTAACACTGCTTAGTAAATAAACCCCACAATCTGTAAAATGACAGTTAGAAGCTGATTGGTTGCTATGGGCAAAACCCCCACTTTATCTCTCTCCAAGGTTTGATTTATTCCCCCTTATGGTACGTACACACGTAGCGATTTAAAAGGACGATTTGATCGATAACGATATCGTTACCGTTATCTATCAGATCGTCCTTTTCACTTATCGTCCTTACCAACTTACCGATGCGCGGGCACGTATGGACGATAGAGATATCGTCCATCGGCCGTGCATGCCAGTCAACTTGCTTGATATCGAGCAAGTTACTATAAGGACCTCGCTATAGTCGATGGTAAGTAGTTGGTGTGCTGGATGATCGATATCAGTCACCCAGCACACTAAGGAGGGTGCATAATGATCTGTCAGCGATATCGTATCGCTGACAGATCTCTACGTGTGTACGCACCGTAAGCCAGATAGAGTACGATCCTATAGCAGTTAATAGGATCATGATCTGGCACTGCAGTCATATTGCTACATAACCTACAGTGACGCCCTATTCTTTGGTAATAAATAATGCTGTTCAAAAAGCAGCTGTGAATATTAGAACCCCTTCTGTTATAAGAAGGCAGCTAATGAAAAAAACTGCGGAATATTTCAAATACACAAAATATAAAAATGCAAATCTGTAACGTTAGAAGAATGAGAAATGTGAAATGAACGCAAACAATAAATCAAAACAAAACTCTGCTGTGAGACAATATATATACACTTCAAACGGAATCCCGACAGCGGCAGCACGGCAGAGGTGGAAATCACGATCGTCCATTAAGGTAAGTATAGCTAACCTAATTCCCACCCCTAACCCTCCCTTAGGGGTGCCTAACCCTAACCTCCCCCCCAAGTGCCTAACCCTAACCCCCTCTAAGTGCCTAAACCTAACCCCCGCTTCCCCGCAGCCTAACCCTAAGTCTCCCGGGGGGGTGCCTAACCCTAACCTCCCCTCGGGGGTGCCTAACCCTAACCACCCCTTCCCCGCAGCCTATCCCTAAGTCTCCCGGGGCTCCCCTAGTCTAACACTAACCTCGGTTGGTGCCTAACGCTAAGTCCCCCCAGGGAGACCCTAACCTAACCCCCCCCGCGGCTGTCCGCACCCGGCTTACCTTCGATCGGTAAGCCAGGTGTCGGTCTCCCGACGTAGGTCTAATGACAGGCGTCGGGATGCCGACACCTGTCATTTGTACCTTGCCGGGATTGGACAGTCGGGAAGCCGGCGGTTGGGATTTCGTCTGTCGGCTTCTCGGCTGCTTCCCCTTGTTATGACTTTATATAAAGGTCAGCAACAGGAAATGTACACTTATACTTTGACTTTTTCTTATAGAGAGGGGGCTCGGGATTGCAGCACAAAAGTGATGATTAATTAAATTAACTATTTGATTTAAGGTTAATTGGTGACATCAAATGACCTTAATTATTAAGTGGAGTTTCCCCATCTCACTATGGTGCTCTATGTGAGTGGTTGGGCGTCTGCGTATACAACCACTTTCACCGACAAGTCTGCCACATTCCCATAAGACGGACCATCTCTGTGCGTGCCCTAAAACACTTCTCTGTCACCATCCAGGAACCGTGTGTTTCCCATGCGCACGCTACCTGGATGCGTGTGCATTGCGACAACGACACATGCAAATCGCACCACTACTACATGCACCATCCGCGGCACGTGCGACACAGAATCAGGGCTCTATATGTTTAGCATGGGCGCGTCAATGAAATTACACCGCATACTATTCAACGTGTGGACTTTAGAAACAGTATCAAATGACCTTAATTATTAAATAATGTGGCAGAGAGAGGATATCGATAAAGGCCATGCAGGCTTCCTGCGACAGCTCGTCGCTCAGCAGCACCTTGCGGAGAAGGGCCTGTTTGATGGGCTCCCGGGTGTAACACCACATCTTGTCTTTCCCTCGGTTCTTAGTGATCATCACGCGGCTCAGGGTGTGCTTCGGGGGCGGCCTACGGCATAGAGGGACAAAGACTTTATGCTCTGAGTACGTGCATTTTACTTACCAAATTGTTCAAAACAAAGGACAATTTCAACCTAGAATGTAGATCTTTCCATGCTTTACAAATATGCTGCGATATCGTGACATACACAAAATCCCCCTCTCGTGTTTGTCAACCCAGATATCTGAGAACCCAGGATGAAAGAGCATGAATCAGACATAAGGCCCCCATACATCAGCAATCTGAAAACCACAAATGAACAATTTGTAGATTTGTTGCTCGATTTTAGGATTTCCCAATCTAGCAATCTGCGCCCATACATTACAGATTTTTTTTTATGATTTGCAGATCATTTTCAGCAAACACAGATCTGCCAATCTTGAAAGGCCCATCATTTTACTAGTAATGGTCTGCAAATCTGCTGATCATCTCCATACACTAGCAATCTACAGCCCCAATCCATCTGTGATTATCTATTGACATCAGCAATTGATTGCAGCAATTTGCAATCGATTGTGTATAAAAAACGTTCCCTTTTTCAATCGATTGTGGAAATTCTGCAATCGATTGAAAAAGGGAAAGATTTTTATACACAATTGATTGCAAATTGCAGAATTGCTGCAATCAATTGCTGATGTATGGGGGCCTTTACATGTTGGACAATCTGATTTAACAATTCCAATCACTATCTGTGAAGCCCATACATTGCAGATTTTTATACACAATCGATTGCAAATTGCAGAATTGCCACAATCGATTGCTGAAGTATGGGGGCCTTTAGACAATGTGGTAGGAGACCAAATAACAGCTGAGAACATGATATAATGTACAGTTGTGATAGGACACAAGGTCACTGAACTGATAACCAGAATTGCAGCTGAATAACGGCCCGATTCAGCTAGGAACGCACTTGCTTATACACACGCACGCGGCCGCTGCAAATATATGCTATATGCGATCACAACGCCGCTGCAGCACTACACAAAGCATAAAGCCGCCCCTTCCCTTTACTCACATCCGAGCTAGTAAAACAGTGAAAATATCGGTAACATCGAGAACCATCGGACCCATACACGCAGTTGTGGTTGACCTGACCTCACTCACAAAGTCCTAAACTTCCTGCACGCAATGAGAGCTCAGGCTGCGCATGCCGTCGCAAGGACTTAAGTATGCACGCCCCTGTAACGGCGTTCAAACGCACAGGCACGCCAGTGTTTCACTAACCACACCCCCATCACCACCCACAAACCGCCACTTCCTGTCAATCAATTTTCCCTGGGTCTGCGTATAGACTGCGATCGCTTCCCCGATCGCAGTGGCTGGTTCGCGCACTGCGATGCATGCGCTTGCGCAGAACGCAACAATAGGCCAATTGCGCGCGTATCAGCAACTGCGTTCTTTGCTGTATCAGGCCCTAAGCTCTGTAAATGTGTCACATAGCAAGACTGTCCTATTATAACACAAATATGTGTCCTATATTGGGCGTGATCTGGTCGGTTCACTTCCGGCACCAGTGGGATCCATTTCAGCTGACAGAAGATGTCTCCTCACAGATCACACAGATCAACAGCAGCCACATATTCCTGATAATGATCTCATCTCCAGGCATATCAATTATGGGTGCAGGGTGTACAGTGCACACGGGCCCCTGGGTCCAGGGAGGGGCCCGCACTGCACATACCTCACTGGTGTCAGTAAGTGGGTCTCTCCCCTTATTGTAGCGTGCTGGTGGTGCCATCTTTCCAGTGATGTCTTCGGAAAGATGGCGCCGCGCATTGAAAGCAAAGACTCTGGCACTGTGCTGTTATTCTGCGCATGCGCCATCTCCCGAATATCACTGGGAAGATAGTGCTGATTGCAGAAAGCAAAGGTGTGGGGGCCCACTGCACACAGGTGTAAGTGGTCTATGTACTAAGCAGTGTTAGGAGACAAAGTGAAAAGTGATAAGGTGCCAGCCAATCAGCTCCCAACTGTCATCTCACAGGCTGTGTTTGAAAAATGACAGTTGGGAGCTGATTGGCTGGCACCTTATCACTTTTCACTCAGTCTCCTAACACTGCTTAGTAAATAGACCCAAAAGTGTATAAGTGGATGTAGGAAATACACCATTCCCCAACCTGAAGTAGTCATAGGAGAAGTCCTCCAGTGTGTACAGCTTCACCTTCCCCTCATGCTCCGACGTGGCCATCTGGACTGTCCGCACCACATCCTGCTTCTGGTCTGGCGTCATCGTAACTAACGCCTGGCGAGTGCCGCAAAGTGAGACATAAGAAAAGTTGCAGGTCATCCCTCTCACAGGATCAGCGGCGCTATATTGCATGGACACACAAAATACTATTCCCAATTATATACAATTAACATTTCCTGTCAACCTTGAGTTGAGACACATTTCATGTATTGGGCTGTAATGTACATTCATCCCTGGCAACTTAGCTTATTTCTGTGATTTTCACCAAGTCATTTATATCATCCAGAAAGATGTGTTTATTTTCTGTGCCCTTGGATATGTCACATCTCAGCTCTGTTCTCTCAATTGAATTCAACTCTATCCTCAGAGCTAGTTTGTGTTGTGTACATGATAATAAACAGCTCTGCCCACATTATATAATCTGTTTCTTTATTTCTCACTTAATTTTTTTTTTGTCACATTCTTTATTGTAGGGTCGTTACCCAGCACCATCCCCTATCCAGCCACGTAATGCTAATTACACCACTGGCAACCAATGAGATTCTGTCTTATGTCTTTCTAGCACAGTTTAGAAAATGACAACAGGCATCTGATTGGTTGCTATGAGTTACAACACATTTCTGCACATGGTTGGCACCATGTCACTATACAGTATAAATCTGTGCTAAAAACATGGAACATAGGGCCTGATTCAGAGCTGAACGCTCTGACCAGAGGGCTCGCTCTGAATCAGGGCCCTCCTCCATGAAAATGGAGCGGCCTCCCGGCCGCTCGTATAGCTGTGGGTGACCACCCACAGCATATTGCGAGCGGCCAAAAAGATGGTCGCGATGGTCTTGACCATCGCGACCATCGGACTTGCGACGGAGACCCTGCGGTAGGGTCTCCCTGCCACAAGCCCTGGAGTGATTTTGGCTCTATGAGAGCCAAAATCACTCCCACTGACATCACTAGTGATGTCAGTGGGCCGGCTTCAGACGGTAGGTGTTCCCATGGGAACGCCTCCGTCTGGCAGGCACGCCCACCAAAGGGGGCGTGCTGTCAATCAACATCGACAGCACGCCCCCTTTGGTGCGAGACCCGGAGCGATGGAAAGCCCGTCGCTCCCCGGGTCTCGCGCATGCGCACAACAGAGCTCCCTCCGTCGTGCGCATGCGCAGTGGGGAACATCGACCCGCTTGCGAGCGTCCTGACGCTCACGAGCGGGTCTGAATGACCCCCATGATCATTCAGATTTAAATCTGTAATCTAACACCAGACTTCCAATAATAACTTTCCAAACCACAATGTCCAGCAGAATGCCTACGCTCAACCGTGGCAGCACCATACAAAGCCACTGAATGCAGGAACCTACCACGATCTCCATGGGTGGCTTCGTGACGGTCGGCATGACGTAGACAATCTCTGTAGGGAAGTCCCCTTTCTGTTTGCTCCTCTCATTGTACCCGTGAGCCCAGCCAGCATTCATTATCGTCTCACCCGTGTCCTGGTCCAGGAGGATCAGATCCCCTTTCAGAAAACTGAGGAATCCGGAATTTTCCCCTGCTGCATTAACAGAAACCATAGGAATATAAGATCAATCGAATAATAAAGAAAAATACTTCATATTAAGCCATGCTCGGTGCCTCGTGCCTCAATGTAAATTATAATTTAAAATAATATAACAATGACATTCTAACAGGACTTTTGAAATTTTACTGATTTATTGAGAAGATTTCCAATATCGGCTTACTCAAACTGTTCCCGCCACAAGGTGGAGGCAGCCATTTTGTGGACTGAACCAAAGTTTATGAGACGGGGGTGTTAAAGTTCAGTCTATTCTGATCTTGCATAATGCACAATAGCTAAAGGACCACTGTGAGGGACAATCATGGTCCGTTTGGATCCAGGTCAGGAGATGCTACTTTCAAAGAGAAAATGGATTCAATTTATTATCTACCCACTGGGTAATGATGATTATGACAATAAAGTCTAATCAAGAGCATCCTAAGAACTGCATAGAGTAGTAAAATTATGGGGAGAGTTATAAGATTCCAGCTATAATTATGTGCTACAGTGTAGAAAATGATAGATAGAATCTGATTTCTATGGTCAACACCTTCATTTTTGCTTTTTAATAGGTTTGATAAATCGCCTCCATAGTTCCTCCATAGAGTGAGCTCTTCCATCTGTCTGTGGTTTGTCACTTTTGATATGTAGGTGAGACAGAATCCAAATGATCAGATTGCAGGTCCCACATAGCAGAAAGGCTGCCTTTAAAGCAGGGAAGAAGCTTTTTATGGGAGACCGATTAGCTAAAAAGCCTTGCAGTGGTGTATAATGGTCCTCCTATAAAGGGACTATAGAGGGAGATGTACTAAGCTCTGGAAGGTGATACATTGGAAAGTGATAAAGTGCCAGCCACTCAGCTCCTAACTGTCATGTTTACAGGCTGCGTTTGAAAAATTACAGTTAGGAGCTGATTGGTTGGTCGTTTATCACTCTCCACTTTATCACTTTCCGGAGCAGAGTACATCTGCCCCTATGACAGCTGAGTGAGCGTTCCAATGTATCACAATAGAGATGGTAATAGTATGCACGGAAAGCTTATAGGGCCTATGTATCAAGCCTTTTTTCATAAAATTATGTAGCAACTGCAGTTTCTGCATCATTTTATGAATGGTTCCTACCTACGTACTAATTGGGCAATGCAGGTAATTTCACAGAAATCTCAGGCAAAGTGCTAATTAGCGCTGCAGATCGCAGTCCCCATTATTATCAACGAGGGCTTCGATCTCTGCCCTATGTACCGAACTCGGAAAAAAAAGCGAAGCTTTTTGGAATTTGGCCCCGGTAGTTTACACCATCGTCAGATGGTGCAAACTACCAGGGCATGATGAATGTACAGGAGTTGTAGACCTATAATAAACCTCAGCTCCATCACCTGGGACATCCAGGGGACTTACCAGGGCACAGTGGTGGGCTGGGCCGGGGGGCAGGGTGCCATGTGCCCCCCGGGCCGCAGCGTCATGCGGGCCGCGGGCAGTCTGTATCACTGTGACACAGACTGCACCGCGTTTGTAGCGCTGACCGGACGGAGTTCGGTCAGCGCTACACAAGTAACAAACACACAGCCGCCGGCTCCGGCAGCTGTGTGTTTGTTTTGATCAGCAGCCAATGAGAGTCTGTCAGACTCTCATTAACTGCTGCTGCGCCCACTGCAGGAGCCGCTCCATCTTCCGGCTCCCGCAGTGGGCAATGGGAGAGGCGTCATGATTTCATATGACGTCTCTCCCATAATGCAGAGCGGCCCGGCCCGGGAGGACAGACGGAGGAGCAGATGGCAGCAGCGTCGGGAGCGGGGATTCAGGTAAGTGTTTTTTTTTATTTTGTTTTTTATATTACGTGTGTCTACTTGGGGGGGGGGGTCTGGCACTACAATGAGGAGACCACTACTGGGGGCACTACAAGGGGGGTGGGGGACTACTACTGCTGGGGGTACTACAATGAGGAGACCACTACTGGGGGCACTACAAAGGGGGGGACTACTACAACTGGGGGCACTACAAGGGGGGTGGGGGACTACTACTACTGGGACACTAAAAGGGGGGTGGGGGACTACTACTACTGGGGACACTACAAGGGGGGGACTACTACTGGGGGCACTACAAGGGGGGGACTACTACTACTGGGGGCACTACAAGGGGGGACTACTACTGTGGGCACTACAAGGGGGGCGACTACTACTACTGGGGGCACTACAAGGGGGGGGACTACTACTACTGGGGGCACTACAAGGGATTACTACTACTACTGGGAGCACTACAAGGGGGGTACTACTACTACTGGGGGCACTACAAGGGGAGGGGACTACTACTAGGGGCACTGCATAGGGGGGAGGGGACTACTACTAGGGGCACTGCATGGGGGGAGGGGACTACTACTAGGGGCACTGCATAGGGGGAGGGGACTATGACTGAGGGCACTGCATCGAGGGACCACTGCTGGGGGCTCTATATAAAGGGCAATACTGGGGGTACTGCATAGGGGGGACACTACAACTGGGGCCACTATTTAAGGGGCATTGCATAAGGGTTACCACTATTGGGGGCACTGCATGGGGGGGGGGTGGACTGCTACTGGGGGCACTATATAAGGGGCACTGCATAGGGGGTACCACTAATGGGGGAACTATATAAGGGGCTTACTACTGGGGGCACAAGGGGCACTGCACAGGGGGGACCACTACTGGGAGCACTATATAAGGGGCTTACTACTGGTGGCACAAGGGGCACTGCATAGGGGGGATCACTACTGGGCTACTGGGGGCACTACTGGAGGCCTGCATAAGGGTGTTCTCTCCTGTGGCACACGGGGGCACTGCATATGGGCACTACGACAGGGAGCTGCCCCATATCTTTATTTTTACCTTACATTAATCCCATGTGGTCCCGCCTCCTCCCTGGAAGACTTGAGGGGGGGGCGGCGCCGTAGCACGCACGGTTTTCGGGCACCCTGGCTACACGCTACTCCTCTGCCAGGGCCGCCTGCATGCATTTGCCCCCCAGGCTAAAAGTTGCCAGCCAGCCCCTGCCAGGGCAGAACCCCTTCACATAAGGCATTCACAAGCCCTCTAACAAGGACCAGACTGAATGCTTCCACCCAGGGCATTCGGAGACCCGTCACCAGACAAACAGACTAATACAGTATTTAAGAACACGAGTGAGGGCAGAACCAGCCGTACCAGGGTTAGCGTTATCTTGCAGAGCCACCACATATTTAGATCTTTTCCTCAGTCCTTCCAGGAACGTCACCACGAGGTCCCTGATGTCTTCTGCATTGTTGGAAGTGAAGGTGTACTCATCTCCTTTGATGGTGGCCAGGGTAAAACTCTGCCCCTGCAGCTTACCGCCTCTGCAAGTGGGCAGCACGGGACAGAGAGGAGTAAGAGGAGGTAATTAGAATGAATCAGAGAGAGCAGGCACAGAATAAATACAGAATGGACATTAGACACAAAAATTGAGCATTAAAACGATAGACACTCTAATAACGATGCCTCCTATTGCCGGTAAAGGTGGTGCCCGTTGGTCCTCTTCCCTTCTGTCCTTCCCTTTGCACTATCCATAATACCTTTGTCCTTTGTCTCCTTCTCCCCTGTAGCGGCCATTTTCCCGGTGACCTGTGCATACATTATAGACTCTGGGCACACTCTTGTGCCCAGAGTCTATAACTCCGGCACTGGCCGCGCATGCTCAGTGCGCTGCCGGCCGCTGGGCGGAGAGAAGGGGGCCCGTGTCGGAGACTGGTCACCGGCCCCCTCGTCTCTGGAAACGCCCCTGCATTTAGCGCATGCGCAGGTGCACATTTATGCGTCTGTGTGTATGTCCTTTCTATTCTGAGTTGGATGAGACTTGGCCGGATGTATTTCTGTGAAATTGAGAGTTTTGGGGCAGCGACAATGCGAAAGTGCTCAGAACCGCCCGTCTTCTGGAAGTGTCATGGGAGTGTGTCTATCGCGCCATGTTGTGCATAAGGACAGAAGAAGCCTGTTTCCGAACTCGGTTTTGCGGGCGTGCAGTGGGGGCTTTAAATTTTTGCGCATGCACAGTAGATAAAAAAATGTCTTATCTGCGGCAACATCGAAACGGCGACCATCTCTGAAGCAGTACCCTATTTACCTGCTGCTGGACACAGCCATGATCTCCGGGAAGGACAGCTCGAGGAGAACCTGCTCCTGCTCATCCACAAAGTAAACTCCGGTCCAATTAACGGCCACAATCACATCGTTCTTGGGCAGACTTGGTCCTGAATCAGACAGGTGTAGACACTATTCACTGATCATTCGCTGCGTTGTGCATTATATTTATAAATACGTCTATGAATCTCATGTCACTAGGATTGCCATGCAGCTACACACATTCTAACAAATAACTATGAAGGACAATCATTGCAATTATTATTTACAGTGAAGGCAGCCATTTTGTAGATTCAGCCAATGAAATCATTAGGAAATAGTGACATCACTGAGCATGAAGTAGATACCTGCCTACTTTTAAATTTTCCCCTCTGGTAAAAGTGGAAGTTACAGGGGGTGGCGTTGTAAACAGCATCACCTAGGGCCCCCCCACATCCCACTGGGTAATGTCGCAAATCATGTCATCAAGACTGGTTTACGCCCACGGGAGGGCGGAAGAACTCTTAGACGTTCCAGGAGAGTAGGCAAATTCCATGATGTCACTAGTTCTAGAGATCAAATGGGCTACACTCTCCTGAATATATTGTCCTCCCACAAAATGGCTGCCTGCACAACGTGTGCACGGCTAATGTAATATTGTAATCACAGGTAATATTCCAAGAAAGGCGGTATAACGAAAGAGAATCTAGCCACATACAGCAATGTACGCTGAAGTGCCTAGAGTCATGGAACAGATGCCTAGTATTGTGTAGGACCCCCTCTAGCCCGGCGAAGTGCAGCAACTCGGCGCAGCATCGATTCTACAAGTGGACGGAAGAGCTCTGGAGAGATGGTGACCCATGCTGCCTGAATAGCTTCCCACAGCTGCCTGATATTTGTAGGTGCAGGATCTTGGATGTGAATGGACCTCTCCACCACAATCCATAAATGCTTGATTGGGTTCATGTTGGGCGAATGTGGTGGCCACACCATTTGCCAGAATGTTGTTCGATCCAAACTTGGGCTAGATGACACGGTGCATTATCCTCATGTTGTGGAGGTACATGAAGTCTCATGAAGGGCTGCAAATGGGCACCAAGCAATGCAACATAGTGGTTACTGGTTAATGATGTGTACAGGTGGACCAGCGGACCCAACCCATGCCACGTGAAGACCCCACTCATTATAGAACTGGGGTTCATGGCATCACGGGGTCTGCGTCACATCCAGACCTTACCATCAGCCTGAAACAACTGCACTCATGACTCATTGGACCACGCCACATGTTGCCAGTCCTACAGGGTCCAATTAGCGCCGTCACAAGCCCAGGTGGGGCATTAAGTCAGATATCGTAGAGTTAACAGGGGCACTCTTGTGGTTCTTCTGCTCCCATATAACTTGGAAACGAAAGAACGCTGCACTGACCTACTGGGTACGCACCTGGTACCTCCTGCATTGAATGTGAATCTGATTTGAGCCAGTATCGCTTTTCTGCATAATTCTGGCCAGACGCCGCTAGTCACGATAATTAACCACACATGGTTGGCCACTGTGTTGTGGTGGTGACTGGACATTTTCAAAATGTCACAGTACGATGGCGCCACCTACCAGTACTTTTACATACTGCTATCGAATGACTTTTGGCCCTTAGGTGTATAAAAAGCATGTGAATAATGATGATACTTTCACGTACTGTATATCTGAACGCCATTTACCTGAGAACTTGAAGGCCTCATAAAACCTAGAGAACAACAAAGGCCATTTGAATCGAGCAAAATCCACCACGTTCTCCTTGATCTTCTGGGCGTCGGATCGCTTGAGGGCGTATATGCCCTAGAGATTTAAATGAAATATACATGAGGCGGCCATTCAGAGGATAACTATACACATATACTCTAGGGCACTAGTGATACCAAATTGTTGTCTGAAACTACCCAAACCACCCCATACAGTGATGCCTGGAAACATAAGCTGTATTCAAAGGTGTAAAAGGGCTTATGCCCTCAGTAATAATGGGGCCTGACAAGGACAGGGAAGTATGAGGTAGTGACACCATAAGAGTCGTAACTAGACTTTTAGGTGCCCTGTGCCAGAAAGAGCATTGGCACCCCCAATTTTTAAATAGGGACATAAAATAGTGCACCTGAAAAGGGCCATGGCCTCATGGGGAAGGGCCAGGAAAGAGATAGAGATAGGGGAGGCCAGGAGATGCTGGGGATAAAAGAAGAGGAAGCTACAAGTGAGAATGATAATAAACAGGAAAATTGACAGGCCAAAACAGTGCCCCGTGCCATGGCGCTGGTCGCACCACCCTAGTTACGGCTTGGACACCATTTTGTATATACAGCCACCTTCCCTAAGCGCTCCACACTCATTCCCGGGTCCACGTCTCCAGCAGTAACCAAATGCTACACAGTAGGGTGGGGAGAGGGGTTCACTATAGTAACACCCCAAAACTGTAAAACACATATTTTGCACTATAGGTGGCAGGCGGCTTTCCAGCCTATAATACCTTTTTATGTGCAGCAATTATTAACTGAGCCCATTTCTCCACGTTTTTGGAGGGCGTGATCTCCCGGTCCGGGACATAGGAAGGGATGAGATTTAGTAATCTCTCCATTATCAGCTCGGAGCCATAGTCTACGTAATACTGCTGAGACGCCAGCTCCGCCAGATCTTCTTCCTGCCAGAGGTAAATACAAGCGCACTGAATGAATATAAGGAAAGTGTGTGAATATGGCATATATATTTACAGTATATAGTTTAAGATTAGAGATATGCGGGTCCGAACACACCCAAATTCAGGGGTTCCGATTTCAATTAGAACCGGGTCAAGGTTCGGATTCACTTTTGTGACCATGTTCGAATTCAGGGGGTCATTCAGACCCGCTCGCGAGCGCAGGACGCTCGCAAGCGGGTCGATGTTCCCCCACTGCGCATGCTACGACGGAGGGAGCTCCGTCGTGCGCATGCGCGAGACCCGGCGAGCGACGGGCTCTCCATCGCTCCAGGTCTCGCACCAAAGGCGGCGTGCTGTCGATGTTGATTGACAGCACGCACCCTTTGGTGGGCGTGCCGGGGGCGTGCCTGCCAGACGGAGGTGTTCCCATGGGAACGCCTACCGTCTGAAGCCGGCCCCACTGACATCACTAGTGATGTTAGTGGGAGCGATTTTGGCTCTGATAGAGCCAAAATCACTCCAGGGCTTGCGGCAACGAGACCCTACCGCAGGGTCTCCGTCGCAAGCCCGATGGTCGCGATGGTAAAGACCATCGTGACCATTATCATGGACGCTCACATATGCTGTGGGTGGTCACCCACAGCTATGCGAGCGGCCAGGAGGCAGCTCCATTTTCATGGAGGAGGGCCCTGATTCTGGCTCTGAATCAGGCCCTCAGTCCCGGTTCGAATCTGCTGCCTGTTCAGAACTCGGATTTAAAAAAACGTACTCAGGTTTGTGAATTCGGACATTTTAGTTGTTTTTATCAATTTTTATTAGATTTTTATAGATTTTTATCCAAATCAAAAACCAAAACCAAAACACTTGAGGGTGGTTTTGCAAAACCACAAACACGAAGATTAATCCAGATCCAAAACCAAAACACAGGGGGTCCGCTCACATCTCTACTTAGGATGATGACTCAATGGAAAAATTCTTGTAGATGAATAAATTAACCCAACTCTGGTCATATACAGTGATTGGATCCAGGTCACGGTCTGTGTATTAGGGATGTATTATGGACCCATCCCTTATTATGGGCGATTATTACCATACTGGCCGATGACAATGAACGTGAGGGATAACAGTGATATCTAATACAGATGTGTATAGGGCAGCCCCTGTGCAAATCGTCCTTCTCCATGACGGCACATTAGTTCTCCAATGTCTCACAGCGCTATTTAGTGATTTGCAATATGATAAAAAGTCTCTAAAGTTACGCAAGCAGCGATGTCATTAACATTACACACAAGTCAACAAAAAGCTCTGCAGATATCCGAGCAACAACATTAATGTAGAAGTTTTCCACAAACAGAACATAAAGGCTGAGAATATTTAAGAAACTTCTGTTACTTGTACCGTACGCCTGGTGCTGGCTGCTGAGAGATCGGATGACCATGTTTGTACATACAGGGGTCTATTTACTAAGCAGTGTTAGGAGACAGAGTGAAAAGTGATAAGGTGCCAGCCAATCAGCTCCCAACTGTCATTTTTCAAACACAGCCTGTGAGATGACAGTTGGGAGCTGATTGGCTGGCACCTTATCACTGACTTATCACTTTTCACTCTGGGCCTGATTCAGACCCGCTCGCGAGCGCTGAGGACGCTCCATTTTTAGGTAGGAGGGCCCTGATTCAGAGTGAGCGCTCTGGTCAGACCGTCCGGCTCTGAATCAGGCCCTCTGGGGGTCATTCAGACCCGCTCACGAGCGCAGGGCGCTCGCAAGCAGGTTGATGGTGCCCTACTGCGCATGCGCACGACAGAGGGAGCTCCGTCATGCGTATGCGCGAGACCCAGCTAGCGACGGGATAGCCGTCGCTCCGGGTCTCGCACCAAAGGGGGCGTGCTGTCGATGTTGATTGACAGCACGCCCCCTTTGGTGGGCGTGCCGGGGGCGTGGCTGCCAGACGGAGGCGTTCCCATGGGAACGCCTACCGTCTGAAGCCGGCCCCACTGACATCAGTAGTGATGTCAGTGGGAGTGATTTTGGCTCTGATAGAGCCAAATTCACTCCAGGGTTTGCGGCAGCGAGACCCTACCGCAGGGTCTCCGTCGCAAGCCCGATGGTCGCGATGGTCAAGACCATCGCGACCATCATCATGGACGCTCGCTATAGCTGTGGGTGGTCACCGACAGCTATGCGAGCGTCCAAGAGGCCGCTCCATTTTCATGTAGGAGGGCCCTGATTCAGAGCGAGCGCTCTGGTCAGAGCGTCCGGCTCTGAATCAGGCCCTCTGTCTCCTAACACTGCTTAGTAAATAGACCCCATAGTATCGTATCTTTACCGCGGCCTTATTTAATAATCCTGTATGTGGGCTGTGCAATTTAATTAGATGACACAAGTATGACATTGGGAGACGCTGAATGACACACTTCGGGTAAGTAACCTTTGTGAACCAGGCTTCTCCTATACATATATCATGTACTTCCAGGTAGCATTTTGGAAATGCTTGCCTGTGGTCTGGGGGTCCAAATATCAGCCATATATTTATAAGGAAAATAAGCCCCATTCTTCTGCCGAAATCCTTCCCCAATCTGCCCAAGCTCCACCAAGATCCCCACAGCTGCGCCCACGTCAGCGTGAAGACACACCCACTTTGCGATAAGCCATGCTCCTTTAAGAGTCTGACAATGGGGGACTACTGGAAGGAATGTAGTAGGCTGTAATTCCCTTTGCAAAATCGAGGGGTGCCAGCAGTACATGACCATCTCTTTTTCTAAACCCCCTTTAATGCTAATTATATTTGATGGTTTCCTACATGTGCAGTGACAAGCTGAGAGCACTCTTAGGCTGGGTACACGCCTAAACGACCAGCAATTGTGCCGATGTTCAGGGCGATCTGCCTTCACCCTGGACATCGCATGATTGCCGGTACACACTTAAAAGATTTCATGAACGACGGAACAATCACTGTTCCGTCCTTCATTAATATGTACAGCCTCACATGCGATATCGTGGGATTGACTGTGCAGCACGACCAATCACACGGTACTGCATGCGATCGCGGGAGCGCGCAAATCTGGCATGCACACTGCCCGGATCGTCATTCCGATTTAGCCAAATCGGGCCGATATCGATCAGATGTGTACCCAGCCTTAGGGGGGTATGTAGTCAAGATGTCTGCATTTAGCATATCGACATTCACAATGTCGACAACAGAAGAGCGACAGTGGTGGTGTCGACATGGTTAAACGTCAACACTATTAGTGATGACGCCTGCAAAATGACGTCATCGGAAATTTCTACACGGTCATATTGTCGGCTCTGACAGCAGGTTTAGGGACAAAATCAAAAGAAAAACCACAATGTCGACATGCTAACAATATCGACATAACATCAATGTCAACACATCCAATGCCAACATTCACATGTCAACATGATGATTGTCAATTTTGCCTTCTTGCCCAGTTATAAATGCAGGCCTGCTTTTAGCACGTGTTATGTAGCCCCATGGAAGCTTCAGGTGCTGTCTGGTTGCACCTAGCACAATACAATACAACAGTAAGACTCTAGCTATAACTGTGTAAACGTAAAGCACCAAATAGGCCTATAAAGCTCTTTTCAGTTTTCTCCTGTGCTGTAGAATAATGGAATGACTACAAGTCTATGAGGGCTTCCAGCCACCTTGTCACATCTGTACTCTCCGAACTTCACCCCCCTGACAATCTGCTGATAGATGAGATTGGTTGCTACGTTGTCCTCGGTAGGGTTGTGCCACGGGGTGAAGATTTCCTTCCTGAAGAAGAGCCTCCAGGGTGCGTTCCTCTCCTGTGCCCCCTGCTCCTTGGCGTACTGCTCGCACTGAGACACGGCGTCCATCACGTGGTCATTCCCGCTGCCCAACGAGGACACCTGGCAGCAACCAAGATAAACACGCATGATAACATATAATCAAAGCTTTATACAGTATGGACCATACGTAAAGTACAGTATTGTGAGGACAATCACATAGGTATTAGGCCTGATTTAGCATAGAGCGTGTCATTCAATTTTACGTCTGCATTTGAACCTTGAATCAATAGATGGACCAGGAGAAAAGATGCCTCAGTCATCATCAACTCCAAAACTACTCTGTACCTTATCGAACAGCGCTATGTACAGCGAGAACCCAAATCTATCTTTCAGGCTGATTTTGTCGGCCAGAGAGTTGCAGAGCTCCTTGGCCGTGGTGGCAGAGTCAGTGAGGAGGGTCTTCGTTGTCCCATCCATGAAGGTCACCGGGAGCATGATCGGCTTCTTGGATTTGGTGGCCTTTGTGAGAAGAAGACAGGGAAACATGACACATCTATGTAACTGCTCAATCAACCTGTAAAATACCGGCTGTAATAGGAAGTCTCAGAGTATTTGCTCTCCGTTATGCAAATTTATGCAAATTGACCAGGTCGAAACCTGAAGACAGTGCCTCATCACTGGGTAGATCTGCCTAACTTTATTGACAATAACATTTTAACATAGCATTATTCAAACGCGACATGATTTTTTAAAATTATTCATGATGATGGTGCTTACAAGTCGTTTATAATCAGTATATTAAACAATGTTTTAGTATTATGTCTCTTTGATTTATTCGGTTTCAAATTTACCTGAAGCTCCAGCCAGCTGGGGGGCTGCGTCCTGGTACCATTCGCAAACGTCCTTCTCAGGCGCTCTTCACAGTAAGGGGCATATCCCGGGGGGCCGCCATTGATAAAGTTTCTCAGGTACTGACAACCAAACACAGAAATGAAGATATAGTACACAGTATAACTATTTTATTGAGCTGGACCCATTCTGTCAGCACGACAGAGGCAGCCATCTTGTGAAAGAACCAATACCTATCAGATTGCAGCCTATCAATTCAGGACTTAATTTGCACAATATTCACGCTGAGGGGGAGGTGTATCAAACCTTGGGCAGAGATAAAGTAGAGAGAGATAAAGTACCAACCAATCAGCTCCTAATGGTCATTTTTCGATCACAGCCTGTAAAGTGACGTTCAGGAGCTAATTGGTTTGTACTTTATCTCTCTCCAAGCTCTGATAAATCTCCCCCTAAGACATTGTTATAATTATAATTAAATTCTAGGATAGACTGTCAGCCTAAACGTACACATCTAGCATAGGGTACGAACTGACCTTGACAAACTTCTCCGAGGGGGCAAAGCATCCCACGCACAGAGACATGAGGATCCAGCCGCGGGCGTGACTGCTCTTGGAGGGGTTCTGGGTAAGCTGTTTGGAGATTTGGCAGTAGATCTCATCCCTGCAGAATGAAGCATAAAGGCTTACATGCAATGTGACATAAGACCGTAACTAAGGCTTGTTTTACATGAGCTTCTATATTCCAGAGTTTAGTAGGTAGAGAACCAGCATGTGTGATACTACCCTAAAGTGTTATTAATTACATTTCATCAGACTGCTGCCTGCCACATCACTGTAATAAATGATGACATGCTGTATAGAGATCACAGCTCCTTTATATCCCATCACACCGGAATGTGACACGAGAGGAGCTGTAGGTTGGCTAGGCTACAAAGCAGAGCCTGTCCTGTTGGCTAGGCTACAAAGCAGAGCCTGTCCTGTTGGCTAGGATACAAAGCAGAACCTGTCCTGTTGGCTAAGATACACAGCAGAGACTGTCCTGTTGGCTAGGATACAAAGCAGAGCCTGTCCTGTTGGCTAGGATACAGGGCAGAGCCCGTCCTGTTGGCTAGGATAGATAGTAGATCCAGGCCTGTTGGCTAGGATACAAAGCAGAGCCTGTCCTGTTGGCTAACATATACAGCAGAGACTGTCCTGTAGGCTAGGATACAAAGCAGAACCTGTCTTGTTGGCTAGGATACAAAGCAGAGCCTGACCTGTTGGCTAGGATACAAAGCAGAACCTATCCTGTTGGCTAGGATACAGGGCAGAGCCCGTCCTGTTGGCTAGGATAGATAGTAGATCCAGGCCTGTTGGCTAGGATACAAAGCAGAGCCTGTCCTGTTGGCTAACATATACAGCAGAGACTGTCCTGTAGGCTAGGATACAAAGCAGAGCCTGTCCTGTTGACTAATATACAAAGCAGAGCCTGTCCTGTTAACTAATATACAAAGCAGAGCCTGTCCTGTTGGCTAGGATACAAAGCAGAACCTATCCTGTTGGCTAGGATACAGGACAGAGCCTGTCCTGTTGGCTAGGATACAAAGCAGAACCTATCCTGTTGGCTAGGATACAGGACAGAGCCTGTCCTGTTGGCTAGGATAGACAGTAGATCCAGGCCTGTTGGCTAGGATACAAAGCAGAGCCTGTACTGTTGGCTAGGATACAGGACCTCATTCAGAGTCGGTCGAAGCGGCCGCACGGTCGTACACCACCGATGTTCGCTATACTGCGCATGCGTAAAGGCCACAATGCGCGTGCGCAAACTAGCCGCTACGATCAGAAATTTCTCTCTCCTTGAACACAGCCAGGTCGGTAGTTTGAGTGACAGATTGAGGCGTTTGTGGGTGGTAACAGGGGAAGGTGCTTGAAAACGGGGGTGTGGAGATCCGAACGCAGGCGTGCCTCATTATGCGAACGGCGTTTTATGGGAGTACATAATTAACAAAGTAGTGTCATGGCACACGTGACAGGGGAGGTTTTACACTGCCATGATCGTAGAGCTTAAGAGAAGGTAAGGTCAACCTTTAAGCTCTAAGACCAGTTCCGATGGTAAACGATGCTCGCGATTAATCCTTATGTAGCCGGAGATGACATGCTATGCGTACGAGATGTGTGCGTATTTTTAGCGTTCCGACCGCATACACCCCTTGGTCGGCCAGCTAACGATCCGACCTTAGGGACGCAACTTGCGAGGGAATCATTTGCATATCCGGCCCCTTTTCCCGTACGACCGTGCGGCCGCTTCGACCGACTCTGAATGAGGTCCACAGTGCAGAGCCTGTCCTGTTGGCCAGGATATGCAGTAGATCCAAGCCTGTTGGCTGAGAAGAGATACAGAGCATAGTGCACTCTGTTGTGTAGTATGCAGAGCATAGCCTGGTCCGGTGACCAGAATACAAGACAGAGCCTGTTCAGGAGGCAAGTGTACAATCCTCACACTGGAGGACAAATATACACTATAGAAGCAGTTGTGGTGCTAGTATACAATACATCCCCCATCTTGTGGCCATTTGGTCCAATTGACAAGCTGAGGATGACGGACCAGGAAATGCTCCGCACGTAGCTGTGACACGGTTGGAGATAACGGTTCACATGAGCCTCTGTGCGGACTATTATTTATTAATGACAGTACATTGATATTGATACAATAATCACACAGATGGCGGGCACTCGTTGATTGATGGCACAGGTGGCCCGTGACGCCAATAGTGCTGGTTAATTATTGATTGCTAGGGGATACTGCAAATTACAGAGTCCTTTTATGAAGTCAGCCTGAGTAGGGGAGAGCTGCTGTCCCCATTACACCCATAGAGTGGGAGCAGCCTTTCATGGGCTGAGCCAATATCCACTACAATATTCACTAAAGAATCCCTCAATCGCGCACATATGCTAAGCTGGACGAAGCGCGAGTCGCATCCACCGCGGCATGAGCGGCTCATGCACCAGGTTACATCAGCCGACCAGGTCGTAAGCACAAGAAAATTGTTTGGTTTGAATCCAATTAATACAAAAACAAAAAACTCATACTCTATAGTAGGGATGTGCAGGCTCGGATGACGTTTTGCCTCTTTCTGAGTTCCGTTTTTTTGGAGGGAAAAATCCGAACTCAACGTGCAAACTCGAACCTATCCGAGCCTGCACATCCCTACTCTATAGTAATGTAGGTATAATATTCCTTATCATGTATAAATTAATGCAGCAAACAATGGCCCTGATTCAGAGCCGGACGCTCTGACCAGAGCGCTCGCTCTGAATCAGGGCCCACCTCCATTAATATGGAGCGTCCTCCTGGTCACCACCCACAGCATATACGAGCGTGCAGGATGATGGTCGCGATGGTCTTGACCATCACAACTGCGAGCAGAAGCCTGCGGTTGAGTTTTTCAACCGCAAGGCCAGGAGTGATTTTGGCTCTAACAGAGCCAAAATCACTCCCACTGACATCACTTGTGATGTCAGTGGGGCTGGCTTCAGACGGTAGGCGTTCCCTTGGGAACGCCTCCGTCTGGCAGGCACGCCCCCGACACGCCCACCAAAGGGGGGTGCTGTCAGTCAACATCGACAGCACGCCCCCTTTGATGAGACACTCCGAGCGAAGGAAAGTCCTTCGCTCGTCGGGTCTCGCGCATGCGCACGACGGAGCTCCCTCCGTCGTGCGCATGCGCAGTGCGGACCATCGACCCACTTGCGAGCGGACAGCCGCTCGCGAGTGGGTCTGAATGAGGGCCAATGTACTTTATAATACGCCCGCAAACCCAACTTCATGAAAAAAAATATATTTTTTGCTGCCTTATTTCCTACAGAGCTGCACTCAAGCGACCTCCTGCACATAATTTCTTACAGAAACTGCATTCCCCAATCCTTGCACCCTGGCTGTTACAGAAAGGATTTGTGTGGGAGGTGAGTGCGCACATAGCGAGGGCGAGCAAGGTTCTCTGACCGTAGCGCTGGTCTCAGGATGCCGTTCCCGATGATGAAATGGAGTTTCTCCAGGTTGGAGGTGGGGCGATCCTCCAGCATGCTGTTTCCGTGCAGGGTGGACTCTCCGTCATGGAGTCTCTTAGTCACCTGTATAAGGAGCGAGAAAGGATTAAGTTAGGGAGATAGCACTTTGGCACTTTCCTGCCCTCATAGACATACTATCACATCCGCTTGTGATACTGAGACAGTGGGCCTGATCCTGAGCTGGACCTGTGTCTGCGCCTTTTGCAGGTATTGCTTTTGCGACTTTATGCAAATACCGCTGCAATCCCTTCCCTGGTATAGATCCGTGCGTCTGCATGTGCAGGGACTGAGACGCCCACTATAAGCTTCTTTATACACTCAAATACTGCTTGCTGCATCTTCAGAGACCCAACCATCGCTCGCACAATCGACACCATCTACCAGTCCCATGCTACGTGCAGAATTATGGCCTCCTAGGTGAATGATTATGTGTCTAATTTCGGAACCACTTCAGCACCATGCCTGCGACACTCCCATAATAAGCCTATAGGACGGACCGTCTCTGTGCATCCGTAAAGCGTCCTGTGAGATGACTGGGAGAAGGCTTTAGTAAAGTTATGGCCCAGGAACGCCCAATACATCTCCAAAACATTTCTGAGACCGTGCGTCTAAATCGCAACTGCGAATCTGCGCGCACGGACTCTGAACGCATGCGCATTGCGACTTGGACGCTAGCACAGAAGATAAATGATCGCTCAACAGCGTCCGACATCGACTCAGAATCAGGCCCATTGGGAGCTCGACCTGAATTTCCGGTGTCATTCCGGTGTCCGGTTAATTTGGGGTAATTACAGGTTTTACTCTGAAATAAACTATAGGTTGAGTCTCCCATATCCAAAATGCTTGGGACCAGGGGTATTTTGGATAACGGAATATTTCGTATATTGGAATATTTGCATTTAATAATGAGATATCTTGGGAATAGGACCCTAATATACACACAGAATGCATGTATGTATTATATACACCTTATACACACAGTCTGCAGGTCATTTTATATATTATATTTAATAATTTGTGCCTTAGACAAAGTTTGTGTACATTGATCCATCAAAAATCAAAGGTTTCATTATCTCAGTCATGCCAAAAAAATTCCGTATTTTGGAATATTTGGATATGGGAGACCCAACCTGTAGTAAATATTCTGATTTATTTGGCCATATTAAGCACTAGCCAGCTATGGAACATCCCTTCACTTTTGCTTTGTGTATCTATTATTCTTACATAAGATTATTGGTTGGACTGTAGTGTATGTAACAGTTTTTTTGAAACATAAAAAGTGGCAGAATATATAGTTGTATACGGCACCTCCTCCGTGAGCTTAGACTTCTTCTTTAACGTGAGCGAGACCAGCTTGTGCCGTACACTGTTCTTCTTCTGGCCGTCAATGTGCGCGCTCTACACAGGACAGAAAAGGGGGAGGGGATTACACACGTGCGTCATCTTGTCTTTTTGTGTAGTTTTTGTGTAGTTTACAGGGCCCGGCCGTATGCTATACATGTGCAGGGATTGGTCAGTGATCACAGCACATTCTAGATGGATAACAAGCAGAAATGGGAGATTACAAATTACGTTCAATTGGTTGCAGAATTTGTACTTATGCCAAGAAATCAGCAGAAATAAAAAGAGGCTCTGTGCCAAATTCTTCTGACTCACAGGCATATTTATCTAGAACGTACATGCTATAGAATGATAGCTGGAATCTGATTGGTTGGGCAACCCTTCCATTCGTCCTCTAAAGAAGACTTGATAAATCCCAAAGTAACACATCCAACTGCATGGTTTATAACCACCAAAGCTCAAACCACGACCTTGGAGACACATAAACGCTGTAATGTATGTAGCAGCAGTGCGCAAAACCACACAAAAAGCTGCTGGGAAAAATATTTTAGATGTGGTTCTGATTGGCGATTCTGCTCCAATAATACCCACATCTGCTCCAATCACATTCACATCTGCTCCAATCACATTCACATCTACTCCAATCACATTCATATCTGCTCCAATCACATTCACATCTGCTCCAATCACATTCACATCTGCTCCAATCACATCCACATCTACTCCAATCACATCCACATCTGCTCCAATCACATTCACATCTGCTCCAATTACATTCTCATCTGCTCCAATCACATTCATATCTGCTCCAATCACACCCACATCTGTTCCAATCACATTCACATCTGCTACAATCACATTCATATCTGCTCCAATCACACCCACATCTGTTCCAATCACATCCTCATCTGCTCCAATCACATCCACATCTGCTCCAATCACATTCACATCTGCTCCAATCACATTCACATCTGCTCCAATCACATCCACATCTGCTCCAATCACATCCACATCTGCTCCAATCACATTCACATCTGCTCCAATCATATCCTCATCTGCTCCAATCACATCCACATCTGCTCCAATCACATTCACATCTGCTCCAATCACATCCACATCTGCTCCAAACACATTCACATCTGCTCCAATCATATCCTCATCTGCTCCAATCACATCCACATCTGCTCCAATCACATCCACATCTACTCCAATCACATTCACATCTGCTCCAATCACATCCTCATCTGCTCCAATCACATTCACATCTGCTCCAATCACATCCACATCTGCTCCAATCACATTCATATCTGCTCCAATCACACCCACATCTGCTCCAATCACATCCTCATCTGCTCCAATCACATCCTCATCTGCTCCAATCACATTCACATCTGCTCCAATCACATCCACATCTGCTCCAATCACATCCACATCAGTGGATGCGCTGTGTCTGGAGTCTGTTTGGCCGGTAACTACAGCTATGACTGCTGCATATTGGGGGAGGGGTCGCCAGTTTCTTACCTCTCCCTCTCCTTGTAGCGCCTGGAGCTCTCTTTTATAGGTCTTCTTCCCCAGGGTCTCGTAGATCTTTGTCATCACTGGGATCTTCTCAGTGCCGTCGCTCATGGCCGTGTGGTACTTTGGCTCTGGAAGGTCACCCATAAAACGGAGGATAGTGATCCAGACAGCGAGCGCAGCCTGAGGAGTGCATTCGTTTTATGAATCGGAGTTGTGTGGTTAGTCACATGATCACTTGAGCGTTTAGGTGGCGTTATACCATAACACACCATAATAAACCAATAAACCAATGTTCTTTAAAATAACCATAAGCAAACAACTGTAAAAACTGAATTTATTACCTCTAGGTGATGCACAGCAGATTGAAACTATGCAATAACTATACAATGTCATTTATGGGGCTATACCAGAGAAGGATTTAAATATAAAAAAGGCAATCCTACAAGCTTAAGTGGAAAGCAAATTTGGGTCATTAGTAGATGAGGCCTGGTTGGGATTTGGAACAGCTTAGCACTAAAGTAGCATCTGGTGGTAGGGTCCATGAATAAAATATTGCTGCATACTCAAACTCAAGATGGCCAAAACAGAACTCATTGATTTCCCTCCTTTATGAGTTTCCTCCCTTCCCAGCCTCTCTATGACTGTCAACAACACCACTATCTCCTCTGTTACCCAACTCCGCTGCCTGGCCGTCATTCTTGACTCTTCCCTCTCCATCGCTCGCATCAGACCCTTCCTCCCCAGGATGTCAACAAAACCATTGTCCGCTCACTGTTCATCTCTCGCCTCAACTACTGGCACCTTCTCCTCACTAGACTCCCATCTTGCTCCTCTCCAATCTGTACTCAATGCTGAAGCTTGACTTATCTTCCTCTCCCGGCGCTCCACATCTGCCTGCCCTCTCTGCAAAATCCCTCACTGGCTCCCCTTCCCCTACAGAATCCTCTTCAAATTCTTCACTCTCTCGTACAAGGCCCTCTCCAACTCCACAGCTTCCTACATCTCCAAACTCATCTCCTTACATGCACCCTCCTGCCCTCTCAGGTCGACCAATGACCGCCGCCTTTCCTCCTCTCTGGTTACCACATCTCACTCCAGAATTCAAGATTTCTCCTGAGCTGCCCCCACCATTGGAACAATCTCCCTCGTTCCATCAGACTATGCTGCAGCCTGCATTGCTTCAAGCGGGCGCTAAAAGCCCGCCTGTTCATAAAAGCATATCTGTCCACCACTTAACCATGTCACCACATAGTCTAGCTCACCCTCCCATACTCTCACTCCTGCTTCCTGCCCCTAGCTCCCCTTACACTGGCTCACTCCTTATGTCTTCCGTTTGCCCCCCCCCTTTCCTTTAGACTGTAAGCTCCATGAGCAGGGCCCTCCTCCCTCCTGTTCTCATTACTTACTTGTCTTGCACACCAGCTACTCTCTACACATCCTCCTTGGGCTCTCTGCCCCCGCACTCTTTTGTTGTTTTCTTTTCTACTGATGACCAAGACCTGTTATCTGCGCCCACGCTAATAGGTACAGGTTCCAGCTTACGCTGAATATTCCGATTGCACCCCTTGCAGCAGCGGCTGTGTTGAGAGTTGTAGTGCTATTTGTTATTTGTCTACTGTATTGCACTGTACTGTTTTACCATGTACTGTCTTAATGTTTTGCCCCCTGTACGGCGCTGCGGACCACTTGTGGTGCCCTATAAATAAAGTTTAAAAATAATGAGTGTATAGATACCAGCATGTGTCCAAAGGCATAATATCTCAGGTGTATGGTATCTTCCATGATGCTGCTCTTCCTGAACAAAACTATCATGAAACAGCATGGGAGAGACTTAGCCCCCCGTCCCGTCCCCCTGATGATGAGGCCTAAAAGTACCATTTATAGTTATACCCATCTCAAGGAAATATGCTGTAAATTATATTATCGTTGCTATTACACCCCTGTGAGATTTAACCTTCTGCCTTGCCCACTTGCTGGGGAAACTGTGTCCTGGGGTAACTTAGCCCATATTTGGTGGACTTGCCCTGTCATTGCCCCCTACTGGACAGCAGTCCATAGCCTTCTGAATAGTCAATTTGAGGCCCCAAAACCGACATACATCACATACTAGTAGCTGCAAAAGGCCTTATTGCAAAACATGGGTGGAATCCGTTTTCACCTTCCATCTCTCTGTCTTCATAAATCAAATCTAGCAAATTGCGGCTATGGAAAAACTACCTATTACCTGCACGACAGGGGCCAAATGTCATTGGCTGGGCTTCCTGGCTCTGTCTTAGCGACACCTCCCTCAACCCTACTGTCTGATCTCTGACTTACCGGCCTGACCATATGCAATGCGACTTTGAAGCTCTCCTTCCATCCTTCCACTGCTGCCTCCAACCATGGCACCCCATACCTTTGTATTATTTCCTTGCCCCCAATGTATTCTTATCCTAGAGCAGTGGTTCTCAAACTCAGTCCTCAGGACCCCACACAGGTCACATTTTCCAGGTCACCCAGCAGTGGCACAGGTGTAGTCATTACTCACTGACATATTTGAAAAGATCCATAAGTGAAGCTAATTATTTCACTTGTGATTCTGTGAGGAGACCTGGAAAACATGCACTGTTTGGGGTCCTGAGGACCGAGTTTGAGAACCTGTGTCCCAGAGCATACATGATGTCAGTCTGTTTCTCCTTCCTGCTAGTCCTGTCTCATCCACCCTCTCCATAAAGAATGTATAGGAATTCACGCTGTGTATGATTGGTTTCCATGTTTGTGTTATATCCGTAATCCTGCTACAAACTAGCTCATATGTCATATTCCTGTTACTTCTGTCATATAATCTGTCTCTTTATGAGCACCTCAAAATAACGGATTACAAATAATGAACGTACTGCTGCACGGGTGCCTAGTCCCGTCCATGGGTCAGGTCCAAGCCCCCACCCCACCATTTATTCTCCTTTCTTTCTTCTCTTTTACTATTATTTTCCCAGCAACTCCTGCTGCATCCACATTCTATAAAATGTTAGCTAGTATCTTATCGGTTGCTCTGGGTAATATCTCCACTTGTCTACTTTGATAAGGTTTGATAAATCTCCCCCCAGCCCCCAGTCTCCTATGAAAGCCATTGCATACATATATTCCCAAACTTTTCGGCCTGTGCAGCAGCAGCTGCACTGCTCGAGCCGGCCCTGAGGCCATTGGCCCTTCTGGCGTTTGCTGTTTTTTCTGTGTGGTTTTCAAACCGCCACAGAGCGCATGTATTTTTCACAGCCAAACTGTTTAGAGGCTGAAAGCGTAAACCGTATGCAATGGGTGGGCATTTGAAAAACCCTAAATTTTATGTGGCTTAGGGCAAACTGTCTGGTACAGCCGGATGGGAAACAGGACAGGCTGAGTGCTAGTACAATGTATATAATATTTTCTACTGTGCAAAACATGAACTAGAATGACCAATTACACAGTGTCTGTTACATCTTACAAAAAGGCAGCATTAGTTCTTCTATTAGATCTTTTTGTATTCGATATGACACTTACTTACCAGTTGGTCACCTTCATCTTCATGGTAGAGCAAAGGCTGTTTTAGGGGTCTCCGGATGTAGGTGTTAGTGGTGGTCCCCTGGAAGTATGTGGCAGCAAACTTTGCAAACTTGTACTCAGAAAGGTCTTCTTCTTCCTCTTCTGGAAGCGGCGGAGTATCGTCCAAATCCTGCTCCTCCATCTGACCCTGCGCTCGCTCCAGATCCTGAAGGAGGAGCATTTAAGAAATTAGAGGTGGGATTAGAGATGAGCAAACCGACGCGTTTCGATTCATAGATTGGTTGGTTCATTTATAGCAATGTTCTTTTCAAGCCAATAAATCTCAACATGTACAATTTTCACAACTGATGACATCTCTTAATTTTCCGTTTCTTAATATACAAAAAAAAACCACCATGTGCTTTCTCAGTATTCAAAAAGATCTAGCCTTGTGGCTTGTACTATATTTTGCATTTGAGTCTCTACTATAACCTCTTGAAAACGCGTCTCCTTCCTCCCGGCTAGTGGAATAATGGATGCCCTTAAAAACTTCTGTAAGGAACCGTCATCAGCTAGAAAAGACTTTAGAAAATATCATGCAGTACCTCAAAGCCGGTCGGTGCCTGTCCCTCCTGCCCTGGCAGCGATGCCGTGTTCCCGAGGAAGCCAAACATTTTGTCCACCATGTCTGAGTCATTGACTGGTTCATTCCTGGCCTTTTCCATCTTGTCCAGCATCTCCTTCTTCCTCCGAGCCTCCTCCTTCTCCCTCACCTCTCTCTCCGCATCTTCACGGGCCAGCTGGGCCAAGCGCTCCTAGAGGTGAGCAGAAAGAATTACAAGATGAAATAGATCTCAGTACGACCATTCTAACAAATCCAAGATTGTTGAGTCTACGAGAGGACTCTAACGTATAAAAGTGCATTCATGGGCAGAAACTGTATGCATCTCCATGTGACCAAACCTGCACCGCCGAGTCGAGCGCAGAGACATCAAATGCAGCGAATCAGCATCAGACGTTAAGTTATGCACATGAGGGTAAATACTTTACTTGGTGATGCTTCTCAGCTTCCTGTTTGGCTTTTTTCGCACTCATTTCCTTCTTGAGGCGCTGTTCTTCAGCCAGGCGCAGCTTCTCCGCTTCCAGGCGCCGGTGATACTAATAAGGATGAGAGAAGAACATGTAAAACCGGCTCGATACAGATATGAATGATCTTTTCATCTCACTCCAGTCCCGGAAGCTCTTGTACCTCTCCCTTAAGGCGCTTGTATAATCGTCGTGCGATCATCCCCCTGGAATAGGCCTGAATGGTGTATACAGCCCACAGTCGGTGCCTGAAAGCCTTTCGCACCAGATAACCTCGGCATCGTGCCTGGAAGTAGCTGATACGCTTGCGAGCGATGTGGTACTGCTGGTGTAGTTTCCTGGAGCGGTACAGGGCCTGGAGCCGCAGAAACCCGATCCTCATCTGGTGAAAATAAAAACACATGGGATGCCGAGAGTGAGTCCATCTTAAGGACAGCAGGTTTCACAGCTGATATTATTCCACCAGAGCTTTATGCTAATGGCTGACTGAACGCGTGGACAGAAGTAGCCATGTTGGCACTGGCGTGCTAAGGAAAGGCCCTGACCAAGACGTTTCAGTTATATCTTCTAGCAGGTGCTAGATCAGGGATCAGGGAACTTTTTTACCTTTTACCCCAAAATATATTTAAATACGTCGACGTTACCCCCTTGATTTGAAAGGAAGGAAATCCTATAGTAGTGCCCCCATAGTTATGCCCCTGTAGTAGTGCCCCCATAGTTATGCCCCTGTAGTAGCGCACCCATAGTTATGCCCCTGTAGTAGTGCCCCCATAGTTATGCCCCTGTAGTAGTGCCCCCATATAATGCCCCTGTAGTAGTGCCTCCATATAATGCCCCTGTAGTAGTTCCCCCATATAATGCCCCTGTAGTGCCACTTGTACAAAAAAAACAAAAAAAACACTTACCTTAATCCCCGTTCCTGCATCCGCCGCCGTCCTGTCCGCCCGGTTGCTCCTCGGAACTATGGGAGAGACGTCATGACGTTTCTCCCATAGTGCGCATGGAGAGAGCTGGAAGCTGGAGTTCAGAAGAGAACTCCAGCTTCCGGCTGACGCGGAGCTGCAGGGAAGGAGCCGGGCGCCCGCTGGTAATGACATCTCAGCGGGCATACGGCTTACAGCCTCCCTGCAGCGCTGGGCTGGAGGTCACTGGCGCCGGGTGCAGCAGCGCACCCGGTTCACGTGCACCTCCAGCCCTGCATCCATTACCCCCAGGAATTTGAGTTTTACCCCAAGTGGGGTCATTTACCTCTGTTCCCCAACCACTGTGCTAGATAAATGTTAGGCAGAATCTGATTGGTTGCTATGGGCAACATCTCCACTTCTAAAAACCTGCACTTTAGTAAATACACCTCTGACTGAGAGATCCTCGGCAACATGAGACCTTACCACGGTGTAATTCTTTCTGCAGTTATGTCCTCGCCAGTATCTCTGGATCAGCAGGGCAGATTTTCTGACTTTTAGGAAATTGGACCTGAGTCAAGACAAGCAATCGGACTAGAAATGTGTATTTCTCTTCAATTTGGTGTACTCACATATAGAAAACATAACAACACACACATATATATGTAATAGATCTATAACACACTTGTTGCTGCTAACAGTTTTTTCAGAAAGTAATTGTGGGAAAATATGGGGGGCACTAATTCTAAAAAAAAAACATTATTATGTCAACTGCAAAATTAGTGATATTAATCTTGGTGGTAGACATAGTAACCATTAGAGGGATAATTGTTATCTCCTAGTGTACACTTCACAAATACACATCTTTAGCTTGAATGATAAGGATGGCATTTCAGTCTCTGTCATGGGAAGAACGGATAGGCATAACTGGACGTAATCATATAATCTACATTTACAATGTCGACACGTATTGGACATGTCTACATTCTGCACAGGCCGGCAATGGAGGGTTAGGCTGCAGGAGGGGAGAGTTAGGGTTAGCCACTCAAGGAGGGATGTGGTGTCAAAGATCGACTGTGACTAAAAAGACAGTCAGTAGGTCAGCATTGGATTGTCGACATACAATAAGTCGACATGGTCAAAAGGTCGACATGGTGACAGTTAAAATGTTGACCTGGTTTTAGGTCGACAGGGTCAAATGGTCAACAAGTTCAACACACAAATGGTCGACACAGAAAAGGTTGACATGTTTTTTTTTTGTTATTTTAACCCTACCCCTAATGCCTAATGCTGCCCATCCACTCGTACATGTGGGGACGACGGCACGATTATGACATCGTAATCGTGCCGTCGTCTCCCTAGAGGTGAAGTGCATACACTGAACGTTCAGTGTATGCACATCAATCATCCCCGAACATGGGCAACCTGACAACGGTCGTTAGGTTGACCGTCATGTTCGGGAGCTGATAGATGTCAGAAACAACGAGTGGGCGCGCGCCTCGCTGGTCGTTTTAGACATTGCCGATAACTGAGCGATTGCACGATTACGACGTCATAATCGTGCAATCGCTCAGCATTATCGGCAAGTGGACGGGCACCATAACCTTAACCCTTATACCTAACCCTCCCCCTAGTGCATAATCATAACCATCCTCTTATGCAACCTAACCCTTACCTTAAACCTAACCCTAGTGTCAACCATTTGTCCAATGTTGACCATTCAACTCGACCATTTGACCCTGTCAACCTTTTGACTCTGTCGACCATCTGGTGTCAACCTATTGACTGTCTATCTAGACACTGCAGATCCGCCATCTGGATACCTAGGAGGAGATGTACTAACATCACACTTATCCCTGCCCTATGGGACTCGGTGTTGGCGCTTATTGCGGCAATGCAGAACGTCTTAGTGCAGCAATATATTAAAAAGAGAGTCCCTATAGAGGAGTACCGATAAGTCACCCTATCAGCCATCTCTGGGCCTGATTCACTACCGTACGCAACTGCGTATGCAATAGCAATTACACATGCAGCTCAACTGCGATAGCATGCTAATACATTGCGATCGCATTGCGCTCGCAGCACTACACAAGGACGCCCACTTTGCTCAGCACACAGCCGTAATGTTAGCAAGACTGCGAAACCATCGGTACAATAGAGTACCATTGCAGTCTCACTCTGCGATGGGTCTGCGTAACCTCTGCAATCGCAGTCCTGACTGCAGTTGCTAGTTCGTGTGCGCGCACTGCGATGCATATGCATGCGCGGAATGCAAAAACCATCCGATTGTGTGCGTAATTGCAGTTGCATACGGTAGTCAATCAGGCCCTCTGTACGGATGTACGTAAAGGCTAGTGGGCGGCTCGTTAGGTAGGAAGGGACTGCTTCCCTTACAGTGATCAGTATCTTACTTTGTTTATAAGGGGATACGTTCGGCGTCCCGGCGGTCGGGATGTTGATGCTTACATTACTGGTGCCGGAATCCAGACGCCGGTCAGAATCCCGGCGCCAGCATCCCTACCGCCGGGATACCGAAGGTAACTAGTGGGGTTGGGGGAGGGGTAGGGTTAGGGGTTAGGCACTAGGTGGAGGGTTAGGGGTTAGGCACTATGGAGGGAGGGTTAGGGTTATGCACTGGGTAGCGAGAGGTTAGGATTAGGCACTAGGGGAGAGGTTAGGGTTAGGGGTTAGGCACTATGGAGGGAGGGTTAGGGTTATGCACTGGGTAGCGAGAGGTTAGGATTAGGCACTAGGGGAGAGGTTAGGGTTAGGCACTAGGTGGAGGGTTAGGGTTAGGCACTATGGAGGGAGGGTTAGGGTTATGCACTGGGTAGCGAGAGGTTAGGGTTAGGCAGCAAAGAGGGAAAGTTAGAGTTAGGGTAAGGAGAGGGGGAAGGTTAGGACACCTACCAACAAGTGTCGGTATGCTAACCCTGTCGGGATGTCGGCGTCGGGATTCTGACCGCCACCATTCCAAATACAACCCCTTTATAAGAGAACTGCCCCAGTGTATGGGGAACGTTATTTTTTACCAAAAGCAATATAAATTTATTACCAGTTATTTATATAGAGCACACACATATTCCACAGCGCTTTACAGAGAATATTGGACATCAGTCCCTGCCCCAGTGGAGCTTACACTCTATGGGCCTGATTCAGAGCCGCTCGTAAGCGGCCGCTCGTTCGCTCAGAGCGATGTTCGCACAACTGCGCATGCGTATGGGTCGTAATGCGCATGCGCCAACCAGTCATTGCGGTCGGAAATCGTGCGCTCGTACAACAACGAAGGGCTGCTAATTTGATTGAAAGAATGAGGCGTTTGTGGGTGGTAACAGGGGAAGGTGCTTGAAAACGGGGGTGGAGATCCGAACGCAGGCGTGCCTAACGGTCAAAACGGCGTTTAATAGGTGTGCATAATTAACAAAGCAGCGTCATCGACCACGTCACTTGGTTGTCTTTTAGCCTGAACTGCTCGCAGTGATAGCGGGAAGTGAATCCTACCACAAGCACTGCGAGCAGTTCAGATGCCTTTCCATGTTCCTGATTAATCTAATAAATAGCGGAGATGACGTATGATGCGAACAGCAAAGGGGCGTCTTTACAAAATAGCGAGCACATTTTTCGGACGCTCACTCAGACATAGAGGCACCCACAGACCGCAAAGAGCGAGCGCTCAATTTAAATATCCGGCCCCTTTATCAGAACGACCGTCCGCAAATAGCATCCGGCTCTGAATCAGGCCCTATATTCCCTACCACATGCTCACACACATACACACCAGGGTTAAGTTTTCTTGGGGCCAATGAATCTACCACTATATTTTTGGAGTGTGGGAGGAAACCGGAGCACCCGGAGGAAACAAACGCAGCATGGGGATAATATACAAACTCCACACAGTTAGGGCCGTATCAAACCCACGACCTTAGGGCTGTGAGGCAGTAATGCAAACCATTACACCATCTGTAATGCCCATTATGACAATGTTGTTACGCTCACCTGTCTTTAAAGCCCCGGACCACTTTCTGGATGAGAATGACCTTGTCAGTGATGGCTTTGTCTCTTTCAATCTCCAGCAGCATGTCATGGTGGTCCTGTAACGCAAAATATCACTGCGTCAGCATCCGGCATGGGGATACTGTGACTGGGAGTTCGGCTGCAGGAACTAACCAGCGGCATCTATGGGAAGGAGCACCGGCTTGCGAAGAAAGATCTGACCGGGGTACGTAACGCTGGTACCTGGGTTGCATAGTTAGAGATCGCGGAGACAGCTGGATTTCAGGGCAGCTGTGCTTACTCAGAAGGGCGATTACTGTGGCCATCCCGTCAGTTGCCATGGTGATCTGATACTGAGTCTTCGGACGCAGCACTCAGATCGCAGATGCTGGCAAGGAGGCGTCTTTCCTACAGGCGCCTCCTGCGTCATTACCATAGGTTAGCATCGCTGCTGCGTCCTTCTCTGCGTCACCCCCATTATGAGCTGATACCGAGTTGCATGCATCATTTAGCACACAGCGCATGCAACGTTTTGCTATTGGAACCACAAATGTCTAGATGGACTTACATAAATAAATGCACATTTGCAGTTAATAAAATAAATCTGGTTTATAAATGCAGATGTCTTTCCCCATAATAGCAGCCTGTGACCGGCTTGTTGGGACGGGCACAACTCCCGTCTATCCCGTGTTTATCCGCACATGTTGCTGTTACAGAATATCCATCCAGCTGTCCACACTCTTTCCTGCAGGGAAACCTCCATTTCCACCTAGAATTTCCTCTAGGACTGACAGCTGTGGGGCTCCGATAACAGACAGTAAAGGGGTTTCAGAGTTGAATAGGATGTCATAAAAAGGCTTTCTATGAGATTCATGGAGCTGGGCAGCTGGGAGACGAGAAAGTGATGCTACATTTGAGAATTTCTAAAAAAATAAGCCTTCAAATTGTTTTCCGGAGTGAAATCAGGTTGCTCAATTAATTTTTTAATCCAAAGTGTGTGAAACGCGTTGCTAACCCTGTGTGAAACGCGTTGTTAACCAGTACCCTGTTATTTCTTTATTTTTTTTAGGCTACAAACAATATATATAAATGGGAATATAAAGGACTTGATTCAGAGGTGGATGCTGCTTCGTCCACACTTGCGTCCGTTGCCGGAGTCGCGGCTGCGATAATATGCAAATCGTCGTTACTGCCTTCCCCTGGTGTAGTAGCCTGCCTCTGAATGAGCAAACACTGAGACGCCCACTTTCAGCATCTCTGCGCGCTGTAACTCTGCTGGTAATTCGTGACACGCCCCCATTGCGACCATCATCGACACTTACACCGGCCCGATAGCAGGCCAGTGTCTCCGTGTAAACATGGTCTCTGCGGCTCTGCGTCTGAGAACGCAGCCTCTTTCACGGACACTCGTCCATAACTCCCATTCCCACTGACTTTTTTTTTTATGTTCCCTTCAGGCCCCCTCCCAGTCACCGCCCAGGAACGCCGATCACTGTGTCGCCCCATATCTGATACTGTCTGTCCCGATCATAACAAGCATGTGCCATAGGGGGCTTTTCGTACATACGTTATCAGCATTGTGCTGGAATTGCGCGCTCCTGTGAATAAGGCCCAAAAAGCGCGAGAGCTTGTGTAACAAGCGGATATACACAAATAAACTTCCTGAAACTAAATTCATAAGTATCCCACTTTCTCCAGATCTATCCAGACTCTCTCCTACATTGTATTTTACTGTATAACATTTTGTTACTTTTGAACATGTGAATTATCAGTATTACTTTGTAGTAGTTTCAATTGGTTGAGTGTGCTCTTTGCGTCTGTCCAATTTTTGCCCTTCGTCTTATTTTCTGTCATCAATAAAGATTTCTTTGCTTTGAAGAGGTCTCCACGTGTCTGCCATCAGCACGGGGGCAGCTGATTCATTTCTTATAGTCCGTTTACATCAGGGCCTAACTTTTGGAGATGTCTCCTAGATTGTGGCTAAGGGCCCGATTTATTAATGAAGCATAACCCCTTTCGCGCTCGCTAAAGGGGTTATGACATCCTTTCTGTATTTTACAAACAGCAGTAACCTAAGATCACCGCCGTCTTTAGACGGCAAGAGCGATGCCGTCCCCATTGATGGTAATGTTTTGGGGACAAAAAAGTCCTTATCCTAATCAGAATTGTGACATTTCTGAAATTGATTTTGTCTGTAGTGGACATTGTGGGAGATGTATCAAAGGTTGGAAAAATATAAAGTGAGGCGCAATAAAGTACCAACCAATCAGCTTCTAAATGTCATTTTTCAAGTACAGCTTGTAACATGAGAGTAAGGAGCTGATTGGTTGGCACTTTATCACACTGCACTTTGGGCCTAATTCAGACCTGCTCGCAAGCGCTTGGGCGCTCGCAAGCCGGTCGATGGTAGGCTCTGTGCACGCGCAGCGGCCGCACTGCACGTGCGCAAGCCCGGGAGCGAGAGAGGAATTCTCTCGCTCCGTGGCTCACTACAAAAGGGGCGGCTGTCGATGTTGATCGACAGCTCGCCCCGTTTTGTAGGCGTGGCGGGGGGTGGCTTCACAAACGGAGGTGTTCCCAAGTTCCCACCAGTGATGTCAGTGGGAGAGCTTCCGGCTCTATTAGAGCCGGAAGCTCTCTGGGGCTTGCGGCCACGAGACCCTACCACAAGGGTCTCGTCGCAAGCCCCGATGGTCAAGACCATCTTGACCATCATCCTGGCTGCTCGCAATAGCTGTGGGTGGTCACCCATAGCTATGCGAGCGGCCAGGAGGCCGCACAAAAAAAAAAAACGCCCTGATTCAGAGCGAGCGCTCTTTCAGAGCGTCCGTCTCTGAATCACGCCTATTATCTCACTCCAAGGTGTGATACATCTCCCTCATGGAGAGCTGAGAACATTCTTGAATTTACCACGCCATGGCAATTCTCACCTTTAGGAAAATCTTGGTTTTGCCTATCTGCCAATCATCGTCCTTCCCTAGTACGCACTCCGCTATGCGCTGGCACGTCCCTCGCAGGTCCCCCTGGATGTAGAAAATAAATTATACGCAGCATTGAGTGACGCAGAATTGCACTTACACCAGATGACTGTAGTTTTTCTTTTCCTATTTTTAATGAAGGTAAAAATCCATTACAAGAATATCACGTTCCTACTCTGTTACCAACGTCTATAGAAATTGCTGAATTTATTCTTTTTGAGATAAAAAATTTATTTTGCTATTGCAATCAGTTGTACTAGAGATGTGTGCGCCGGGATTCTGGGAATTGCATTAGCAAAGCCATTGCTCCCCTATGCCGTGCTTGTCTTTACAGACTATGGCTGTCACATGCAGTATCCATCAACAGTCCTGATTTTTTGGTACAGTCCTGACTACTGGAGGACTAAATAATTGTGATTTGTAGGCAAAGGGGCGTGGTCTCATCAGAGATGGGTGTGGTTTATACAAATATGGTTGTGCAGGGCCCGATTAAGATTTGTGGGGGCCCCAGGGACAACTACCTTATGGGGGCCCACCAATAAAATTGTCAATATGATATACTGGCGATGTTATTAAAAAGTATAATGTGTATATACTGTATTCCCAGCAAGTGTGTTAAACATATTGCAGTGACCCCAGTTCAAATTATGCCACACAAACTCCAGTTCACATTGGTAACCCCACACTGTGGATATGGGATGCATATGGTGGATTAGGGAGTGGCCAATCTTGCACCAAAATCACAATTGGGACTGCTGGCAGGTTTGATGTTACTGAGCGATGGGTGAGGCATCTTATACATTATACAGCAGGGAGCAGTAATATCAGTACCATGTCAATGGGAAAAGTACAGGAAAAAACACTTATGACCAGCAGGGGGCGATGCAGAAAACTTTAATTCAAAGTGTATATTATTTATTGTTACAATGTATCTTATAAACCATGGGGCATATGTAACAAGTCTTGACTGCTGTAGACAAATGGTAGAAGCTGATTGGTTACTTTGCAGAGTTATATCCCCCCCCCATATGAGGGCAGGGTTGCAATATACCATTCCCCATTGTACCTAATACACAAGCATTTTCTATGTAAATAATGTAATATAGCCATCAACAACATGTAACGTAGCTCAAATTCCATGTTTATCTATGTGATATTCTTTGTCCTTCTGCAAAATCTTTGTAATCTCCCCTATGAAATCCTGCGCTGGCCCCTAAAGATTTCCCAGATGGCTTCAGGATATTAACCCTGAAATAGAACAGTGGCCTCCAGTACATTATGAATTATTACAGTACCTCGCCCTTTCTTGCAATGGTAAATCAATGCTGCTGTACTATATCTAAGATTCATAATCGTTTATGGACATTTGTTTTTAAGAACATTTAATTGCTGAATGGTGCATTGATTTATCGAAGAACTTTACAATTTACTTAGATCAGACTTAGATCACCTGTTTTCTATTGTGCTATTATAGAACCACGAGGTGCAGCATGCTGAATCTTGTAGTTCCACGACCATAACTGTTTGCGAGCCACACATGGTACATCTGCCCCAGATCATTATCAGCATATAGCAGAGGTTCCAAAACTCCATGATTATAGTCCAGATGTTAAGGCTACCCATGCTTGAGCACAGGTGACTTAATTAGTATCTCGGTCAATTTGATTAAACCATCATGGCTCAAGCATGGATATTCTTAAAACCTGGACTGTAATGGCGGAGTTTGGGAACCTCTGGCGTATAGGATACCTGTTTGTATGCAGGCTTCACTCCCGGCATTAAGACTCGATATCGATCCACAAACTCCACAAAGGTGTAACGTATGGGGTATCCTGCCCTGCGGATACGGATGGTCTCCATCATTCCCGAGTACCTCAGCTGGCGGATACACAGCTCTCTGTCAAACAGCTGTCAACCGAGAAAACAGAGATGTTATTAACGTAAAGTGTCTGCGATGATCTGCTGTTATTGTGATAAGTCCTTACGCAGGAAGTGTAAAGCAGTGGCAGCAGTGGTACATCCCAGATTTCCACCAGAAGGCATATGTGTTATGATCAATATGGCTGTGTCTTCATTGGAGCAGACACAGGGGGTGATTCAGCTTTGGACGGAATTGCAAAGCTGCACGCATGCAGCTTTGCAATTCCGTATTTGCTAAAATGCAAATACAGCAGGAGGTGCATGACACCCCCTGTATGACACCCCCTGTATGACACTCCCTGTATGACACCCCCTGAATGACACCCCCTGAATGACACCCCCTGTATGACACTCCCTGTATGACACCCCCTGTATGACACTCCCTGTATGACACTCCCTGTATGACACCCCCTGTATGACACCCCCTGTATGACACCCCCTGTATGTCACTCCCTGTATGTCACTCCCTGTATGACACCCCCTGTATGTCACCCCCTGAATGACACCCCCTGTATGACACCCCCTGTATGACACCCCCTGTATGACACCAGCTGTATGACACCCCCTGTATGACATACCCTGTATGACGTCACCCTGTATGACACCCCCTGTATGACACCCCCTGTATGACACTCCCTGTATGACACTCCCTGTATGACACCCCCTGTATGAGACTCCCTGTATGACTCCCCCTGTATGACTCCCCCTGTATGACACCCCCTGTATGACACCAGCTGTATGACACCCCCTGTATGACACCCCCTGTATGACACCCCCTGTATGACACCCCCTGTATGACACCCCCTGCTGCATTTAGGATCCCAGCGCTGCGACTAAGGCTTACTCAGGATGGTCGGCTTAAGCAGCCAATAAACTGCGTCTGTAGACGCAGTCCCTGGCCTTGTCACTCCCGGAAAACGGAGCCGATGCGTCCCCATTTTCGTGAACGCCGGCCATACCCGCCCCTGGACCACCCTTTAAATGCCTCTGCCTGTCAGTCAGGTAGAGGAATAAAAGGACAAGTTCTGTGCAATCACAGGTCCTGCGCACACGGCAGATTCCCATAATGGGTAATCTACGTTCGGCATTGCACGCTGACTCAGGATCTGGACTCCTGAATACTGAGGGTGCTTCTTCTAAATATATAGTAGCTGCAGCGGCTGGCCCAGGTTTAGGTGGCAGTGCCAAAACCTAATGTGACATGATATAAAGGAGAGGAGAGGCTTCATGTTAGGGGTGTTCCTGCATTCATAGCCAGCTTCTGCTCGCTATACAGCAAAGGAAGGCAACCCGTGTCACCCAGATTTTATAGAACTACAACTCTCAGCATCCCCTGACAAGTTTACGGGGAACAAGCTGCAAAGAGTGAATGACGTTATATAACAGGGTGAGGTTACCCTCTTGCTGGCAGAGATGACTTATTAGGAAGTCAGACGGATCTCTTCACAAACACAAAGGTCGAGTATTTGCATACAGCGCAGATGCCAAGTTACGTATGACTCCGTACAGTATATATCCATCCTATCGGACAGAACTTAAAATATGTGTTTTGGGGAGGGAACTGGGTGGTGACAATGCTATCGCATAGAACTATTTAGACTTGTCGTAGGCGTGTACTGGGTGTGTAGTAAGCGTGTACTGGGTGTGTAGTAGGCATGTACTAGGTGTGTAGTAGGCGTTTACTGAGTTTGTAGTAGGCGTGTAGTGGGTGTGAAGTAGGCGTGTACTGGGTGTGTAGTGGGCGTGTACTGGGTGTGTAGTGGGCATGTACTGGGTGTGTAGTGGGCATGTACTGGGTGTGTAGTGGGCATGTACTGGGTGTGTAGTAGGTGTGTAATGGACATGTACTGGGTGTGTAGCAGGCATGTACTGGGTTTGTAGTGGGCATGTACTGGGTGTGTAGTGGGCATGTACTGGGTGTGTACTGGGTGTGTAGTAGGCATGTTCTGGCTATGTAGTGGGTATGTACTGGCTGTGTAGTGGGCATGTACTGGGTGTGTAGTAGGCGTTTACTGAGTTTGTAGCAGGCGTGTAGTGGGTGTGAAGTAGGCGTGTACTGGGTGTGTAGTGGGTATGTACTTGGTGTGTAGTAGGCGTGTACTGGGTGTGTAGTGGTTATGTATTGGGTGTGTAATGGGCGTGTACTGGGTGTGTAGTAGGTGTGTAATGGACATGTACTGGGTGTGTAGCAGGCATGTACTGGGTGTGTAGTGGGCATGTACTGGGTGTGTAGTGGACATGTACTGTGTGTGTAGTAGGCATGTACTGGGTGTGTAGTGTGTGTGAAGTAGGCGTGTACTGGGTGTGTAGTGGGCGTGTAGTAGGCATGTACTGGGTGTGTAGTGGGCATGTACTGGGTGTGTAGTGGGCATGTACTGGGTGTGTAGTGGGTGTGAAGTAGGCGTGTACTGGGTGTGTAGTGGGCATGTAGTAGGCATGTACTGGGTGGGTGGTGGGCATGTACTGGGTGTGTAGTGGGCATGTACTGGGTGTGTAATGGGCGTGTACTGGGTGTGTAGTGGGTGTGTAATTGGTTTGTAGTAGGCATGTACTGGGTGTGTAGTAGGCATGTACTGGGTGTGTAGCAGGCATGTCCTGGGTGTGTAGCAGGCATGTACTGGGTGTGTAGTGGGCATGTACTGGGTGTGTAGTGGGCATGTACTGGCTGCTTAGTGGGTGTGCAGTAGGCGCGTACTGGGTGTGTGGTGGGCATGTACTGGGTGTGTAGTAGGCGTGTACTGGGTGTGTAGTAGATGTGTACTGGGTGTGTAGTAGGCATGTACTGGGTGTATGGTGGGCATGTACTGGGTGTATGGTGGGCATGTACTGGGTGTGTAGTAGGCATCTACTGGGTGTATAATGGGCATGTACTGGGTGTGTAGTAGGCATGTACTGGGTGTGTAGTGGGCGTGTACAGGGTGTGTAGTAGGCATGTACTGGGTGTGTAGTGGGCATGTACTGGGTGTGTAGTAGGCATGGTACTGGGGGCCTGATTCAGAGCCGCTCGTAAGCGGCCGCTCATTCGCTCCGAGCGATGTTCGCACATCTGCGCATGCGTATGGGTCGTAAAGCGCATGCGCCAACCCGCCAACCAGTCAGTGCGGTCGGAAATCGAGCGCTCTCAAAATAGCGAGTGCCTGCTAATTTGAGTGACAGAATGAGGCGTTTGTGGGTGGTAACAGGGGAAGGTGCTTGAAAACGGGGAGGGGAGATCCGAACGCAGGCGAGCCAAACGGTCAAAACGGGCGTTTTAAGGGTGTGCATAATTAACAAAGCAGCGTCATCGGCCACGTCACTTGGTTGTCTCTTAGCCTGAACTGTTCGCATGATTGCGGTAGGAAAATCCAACCACAAGCACTGCGAGCAGTTCAGACGCCTTTCGATGTACTCGATTAATCTAATAAATAGCGGAGATGACGTAGGATGCAAGCGGCCAGGGGGCGTCTTTACAAAATAGCATGTTTCGTTCGCTCGCTCAAACATAGAGGCGTCAACAGACCGCAAAGAGTGAGCGCTCAATTTAAATAGCCGGCCCCTTTTTCTGAAGGCGCGAGCGCAAATAGCGTCCGGCTCTGAATCAGGCCCTGGGTGTGTAGTAGGCATGTACTGGGTGTGTAGTAGGCATGTACTGGGTGTGTAGTAGGCATGTACTGGGTGTGTAGTGGGCATGTACTGGGTGTGTAGTGGGCATGTACTGGGTGTGTAATTGGTTTGTAGTGGGCATGTACTGGGTGTGTAGTGGGCATGTAATGGGTGTGTAGTGGGCATGTACTGGGTGTGTAATTGGTTTGTAGTGGGCATGTACTGGGTGTGTAGTGGGCATGTAATGGGTGTGTAGTGGGCATGTACTGGGTGTGTAGTAGGCATGGTACTGGGTGTGTAGTAGGCATGTACTGGGTGTGTAGTAGGCATGGTACTGGGTGTGTAGTAGGCATGGTACTGGGTGTGTAGTAGGCATGTACTGGGTGTGTAGTAGGCATGTACTGGGTGTGTAGTAGGCATGGTACTGGGTGTGTAGTGGGCATGTACTGGGTGTGTAGTGGGCATGTACTGGGTGTGTAGTGGGCATGTAATGGGTGTGTAGTTTGCATGTACTGGGTGTGTAGTAGGCATGTACTGGGTGTGTAGTAGGCATGTACTGGGTGTGTAGTAGGCATGTACTGGGTGTGTAGTGGGCATGTACTGGGTGTGTAGTGGGCTTGTACTGGGTGTGTAGTGGGCTTGTACTGGGTGTGTAGTGGGCATGTACTGGGTGTGTACTGGGCATGTAGTTTGAGTTCTGTGAGATCCTGAGACATGTACAGGGAAGGGATGCCTGTTTCTGATAGATCTTTTACACTTAGCTTGCGGCTGGTGCACGTGGCAATACAAATGATGATGGATACAGTGGTTGGCGTAAAATCAATGGGCGACCCGACTTTTTGCTCGCAGATGCACGGATCCTCACATAAGATGAGCAGAATCTCGCATTAACATAAGGTACTAAATAAGGCTTCAGCGACCACCCGCAAATACAGCCGCTTTGTGTCTGATCCAGAATCAGCTCCTCTGAGTGACTGGTAGTGTGGGGAAGAAAGATCCAAAGGACAGGAGATGAGGAGTGGGTGAGAAGGAGACGTCATACACTGGGTGTGGGTTATATTTTGGGTGAATATTAAGTGGTGCGCATCTGTTGGAATTAATGAAGATAATGGCAACTCCATTCAAATATTCACTTCTGGAAGTGGTATATGGACAGTATATATTATATGTGTATTCCCGACCAGGGTGCTATATGTGTGGAGTTTGTATGTTCTTTTCCTGTTTGCATGGGTTTCATCAAGTTTTTGCCCCACACTACAAAAACACAGCAGTAGGTTAATTGGCTGCAGTGTAAAATGAATCCTGGCATGTGTACTTGTGTATGAGGGAATTTAGGATATAAGGCACAATGGGCAGGGGCTGCTGGGAATGACACATATTCTGGTTACAGCTTTGTGTAGCTGGTGACGCTATATACAGAAATTATAATCATTACTGCAATAGAAAAGAAAAGACCACCATACATATTCTATTTAGACATCCAAGGGGTTAAATGAAGAAAAACTATTATACTGTAAAATCTAACACACACAGTGGTAAATAAATGAGCCTCATAGGACAACAGAACAGGATGTCTCCTTTTTTTAATGACGCGCCACCAGTAAATCTGAACATTTCTATGGCGATAAGAATATTTCACTATAAACACTTCCGCCAGTTGGAACAGCAATGTCACAGTCGTCCTGTCCTGTTCTGTACTGCTCACAATAAAGCATCCAGCATCAGATAGTGCTTTCCTCCAGGGGACCTTCAAACTGCTTCCTATTGCTATCAGCACACTTTCATCCTAAATCACCAAACACTATACCCTATTGTTACATGCTGTTATTGTGCAGTGTATTGTATAATGTAGCTATATAACAGGATATGCCGTTCTCTATGCTTTAGTCTTTCGTCACTTGTTCTCAGTCTTCTCCACTGTACCGTGACTGCAGAACCCTACAGACTGAGCCAAACTTATGGGGCCCCAAGTGTCAGTGTGTCATTGTGCTGGGATCCCAAGTGTCAGTGTGTCATTGTGCTGGGGCCCCAAATGTCAGTGTGTCATTTTGCTGGGATCCCAAGTGTCAGTGTGCCATTGTTCTGGGATCCCAAGTGTCAGTGTGTCATTGTGCTGGGATCCCAAGTGTCAGTGTGTCATTGTGCTGGGGCCCCAAATGTCAGTGTGTCATTTTGCTGGGATCCCAAGTGTCAGTGTGCCATTGTTCTGGGACCCCAAGTGTCAGTGTGTCATTGTGCTGGGATCCCAAGTGTCAGTGTGTCATTGTTCTGGGATCCCAAGTGTCAGTGTGTCATTGTGCTGGGATCCCAAGTGTCAGTGTGTCATTGTTCTGGGACCCCAAGTGTCAGTGTGTCATTGTGCTGGGATCCCAAGTGTCAGTGTGTCATTGTCCTGGGGACCCCATATGTCAGTGTGTCATTTTGCTGGGACCCCAAGTGTCAGTGTGCCATTGTTATGGGGCCCCAAGTGTCAGTGTGCCATTGTTCTGGGATCCCAAGTGTCAGTGTGTCATTGTGCTGGGACCCCAAGTGTCAGTGTGTCATTGTTCTGGGGCCCCAAATGTCAGTGTGTCATTGTTCTGGGATCCCAAGTGTCAGTGAGTCATTGTTCTGGCCTCCCAAGTGTCAGTGTGCCATTGTTATGGGACCCCAGGTGTCAGTGTGTCATTGTCCTGGGGCCCCAAGTGTCAGTGTGTCATTGTTATGGGACCCCAAGTGTCAGTGTGCCATTGTTATGGGGCCCCAAGTGTCAGTGTGTCATTGTGCTGGGACCCCAAGTGTCAGTGTGTCATTGTTCTGGGATCCCAAGTGTCAGTGTGTCATTGTGCTGGGACCCCAAGTGTCAGTGTGTCATTGTTCTGGGATCCCAAGTGTCAGAATGCCATTGTTCTGTGGACGCCAAGTGACAATGTGCCATTGTTATGGGGCCCCAAGTGTCAGTGTGTCATTGTTCTGGGGACCCCAAGTGTCAGTGTGCCATTGTCCTGGGGACCCAATGTGTCAGTATGCCATTGTCCTGGGGACCGCAAGTGTCAGTGTGCCATTGTCCTGGGGACCCAAGTGTCGGTGTGTCATTGTCCTGGGGACCCAATGTGTCAGTGTGTCATTGTTCTGGGACCCCAAGTGTCAGTGTGTCATTGTTCTGGGATCCCAAGTGTCAGAATGCCATTGTACTGTGGACGCCAAGTGACAATGTGCCATTGTTATGGGGCCCCAAGTGTCAGTGTGTCATTGTTATGGGGCCCCAAGTGTCAGTGTGTCATTGTTCTGGGGACCCCAGGTGTCAGTGTGTCATTGTTCTGATGACCCAAAGTGTCAAAGTTCTGGGACCCCAAGTGTCAGCGTGTCATTGTTCCGGGACCCCAAGTGTCAGCGTGTCATTGTTCTGGGACCCCAAGTGTCAGTGTGCCAATGTTCTGGGACCCCAAGTGTCAGTGTGCCAGTGTTCTGGGACCCCAAGTGTCAGTGTGCCATTGTCCTGGCGACTCAATGTGTCAGTGTGCCATTGTCCTGGGGACCCCAAGTGTCAGTGTGCCATTGTCCTGGGGACCCCAAGTGTCAGTGTGCCATTGTCCTGGGGACCCCAAGTGTCAGTGTGCCATTGTCCTGGGGACCCAATGTGTCAGTTTGCCATTGTCCTGGGGACCCCAATGTGTCAGTGTGCCATTGTCCTGGGGACCCAATGTGTCAGTGTGCCATTGTCCTGGGGACCCCAAGTGTCAGTGTGCCATTGTCCTGGGGACCCCAAGTGTCAGTGTGCCATTGTCCTGGGGACCCCAAGTGTCAGTGTGCCATTGTCCTGGGGACCCAATGTGTCAGTATGCCATTGTCCTGGGGACCGCAAGTGTCAGTGTGCCATTGTCCTGGGGACCCAAGTGTCGGTGTGTCATTGTCCTGGGGACCCAATGTGTCAGTGTGTCATTGTTCTGGGACCCCAAGTGTCAGTGTGTCATTGTTCTGGGATCCCAAGTGTCAGAATGCCATTGTACTGTGGACGCCAAGTGACAATGTGCCATTGTTATGGGGCCCCAAGTGTCAGTGTGTCATTGTTATGGGGCCCCAAGTGTCAGTGTGTCATTGTTCTGGGGACCCCAGGTGTCAGTGTGTCATTGTTCTGATGACCCAAAGTGTCAAAGTTCTGGGACCCCAAGTGTCAGCGTGTCATTGTTCCGGGACCCCAAGTGTCAGCGTGTCATTGTTCTGGGACCCCAAGTGTCAGTGTGCCAATGTTCTGGGACCCCAAGTGTCAGTGTGCCAGTGTTCTGGGACCCCAAGTGTCAGTGTGCCATTGTCCTGGCGACTCAATGTGTCAGTGTGCCATTGTCCTGGGGACCCCAAGTGTCAGTGTGCCATTGTCCTGGGGACCCCAAGTGTCAGTGTGCCATTGTCCTGGGGACCCCAAGTGTCAGTGTGCCATTGTCCTGGGGACCCAATGTGTCAGTTTGCCATTGTCCTGGGGACCCCAATGTGTCAGTGTGCCATTGTCCTGGGGACCCAATGTGTCAGTGTGCCATTGTCCTGGGGACCCCAAGTGTCAGTGTGCCATTGTCCTGGGGACCCCAAGTGTCAGTGTGCCATTGTCCTGGGGACCCCAAGTGTCAGTGTGCCATTGTCCTGGGGACCCCAATGTGTCAGTGTGCCATTGTCCTGGGGACCCAATATGTCAGTGTGCCGTTGTCCTGGGGACCCCAAGTGTCCAAGTGTGCCATTGTCCTGGGATCCCAAGTGTCAGTGTGTCATTGTGCTGGGGCCCCAAATGTCAGTGTGTCATTTTGCTGGGATCCCAAGTGTCAGTGTGCCATTGTTCTGGGATCCCAAGTGTCAGTGTGTCATTGTGCTGGGATCCCAAGTGTCAGTGTGTCATTGTTCTGGGACCCCAAGTGTCAGTGTGTCATTGTGCTGGGATCCCAAGTGTCAGTGTGTCATTGTCCTGGGGACCCCATATGTCAGTGTGTCATTTTGCTGGGACCCCAAGTGTCAGTGTGCCATTGTTATGGGGCCCCAAGTGTCAGTGTGCCATTGTTCTGGGATCCCAAGTGTCAGTGTGTCATTGTGCTGGGACCCCAAGTGTCAGTGTGTCATTGTTCTGGGGCCCCAAATGTCAGTGTGTCATTGTTCTGGGATCCCAAGTGTCAGTGAGTCATTGTTCTGGCCTCCCAAGTGTCAGTGTGCCATTGTTATGGGACCCCAGGTGTCAGTGTGTCATTGTCCTGGGGCCCCAAGTGTCAGTGTGTCATTGTTATGGGACCCCAAGTGTCAGTGTGCCATTGTTATGGGGCCCCAAGTGTCAGTGTGTCATTGTGCTGGGACCCCAAGTGTCAGTGTGTCATTGTTCTGGGATCCCAAGTGTCAGTGTGTCATTGTGCTGGGACCCCAAGTGTCAGTGTGTCATTGTTCTGGGATCCCAAGTGTCAGAATGCCATTGTTCTGTGGACGCCAAGTGACAATGTGCCATTGTTATGGGGCCCCAAGTGTCAGTGTGTCATTGTTCTGGGGACCCCAAGTGTCAGTGTGCCATTGTCCTGGGGACCCAATGTGTCAGTATGCCATTGTCCTGGGGACCGCAAGTGTCAGTGTGCCATTGTCCTGGGGACCCAAGTGTCGGTGTGTCATTGTCCTGGGGACCCAATGTGTCAGTGTGTCATTGTTCTGGGACCCCAAGTGTCAGTGTGTCATTGTTCTGGGATCCCAAGTGTCAGAATGCCATTGTACTGTGGACGCCAAGTGACAATGTGCCATTGTTATGGGGCCCCAAGTGTCAGTGTGTCATTGTTATGGGGCCCCAAGTGTCAGTGTGTCATTGTTCTGGGGACCCCAGGTGTCAGTGTGTCATTGTTCTGATGACCCAAAGTGTCAAAGTTCTGGGACCCCAAGTGTCAGCGTGTCATTGTTCCGGGACCCCAAGTGTCAGCGTGTCATTGTTCTGGGACCCCAAGTGTCAGTGTGCCAATGTTCTGGGACCCCAAGTGTCAGTGTGCCAGTGTTCTGGGACCCCAAGTGTCAGTGTGCCATTGTCCTGGCGACTCAATGTGTCAGTGTGCCATTGTCCTGGGGACCCCAAGTGTCAGTGTGCCATTGTCCTGGGGACCCCAAGTGTCAGTGTGCCATTGTCCTGGGGACCCCAAGTGTCAGTGTGCCATTGTCCTGGGGACCCAATGTGTCAGTTTGCCATTGTCCTGGGGACCCCAATGTGTCAGTGTGCCATTGTCCTGGGGACCCAATGTGTCAGTGTGCCATTGTCCTGGGGACCCCAAGTGTCAGTGTGCCATTGTCCTGGGGACCCCAAGTGTCAGTGTGCCATTGTCCTGGGGACCCCAAGTGTCAGTGTGCCATTGTCCTGGGGACCCCAATGTGTCAGTGTGCCATTGTCCTGGGGACCCAATATGTCAGTGTGCCGTTGTCCTGGGGACCCCAAGTGTCCAAGTGTGCCATTGTCCTGGGGACCCCAAGTGTCAGTGTGCCATTGTCCTGGGGACCCAATGTGTCAGTGTGTCATTGTCCTGGGGACCCCAAGTGTCAGTGTGCCATTGTCCTGGGGCCCCAAGTGTCAGTGTGTCATTGTCATGGGGACCCCAAGTGTCCAAGTGTCAGTGTGTCATTGTTCTGGGGCCCCAAGTGTCAGTGTGTCATTGTCATGGGGACCCCAAGTGTCCAAGTGTCAGTGTGCCATTGTCCAGGGGACCCCAAGTGTCAGTGTGCCTCATTGAAATCTCCAGTTATTCATGAGAGTGAAGCCAGGAAGCAGGACAGTCATTATTACATTGTTACATTATTACATTATTACATTGTCGTGTCTGAATGTTTTTTTTTTATCATATTGGTTGAATGAGTCCTAGAAATGTGATTTCCTATATGACATGCGCATGAAAAGCTGCAAACGGCGTCCTGCTGAGAGTCTACCATTACCCGCTATAATTCCCATGATGCACCCCACACGGCACAGGGGACCCCCACATAAACATGTTCGCCCCTCCACCTCATTTCCATCCTCTTATCCTGCTGGCTCCCAAGTGTAGATATGGGTGAATTGTGGCCGCACGTAGCAGGAACATTCCTGACCTTACCCGAACATCCAAACGTTTCCCCAAAAATATGGTGCAATAAAAGTTTTTGGAAACTGTGCATATAAATTAGTCGTTGTCCTTTAAAATCCCTCCCTGATCAAAGAACTGCATAAACCATCTGTGTGGACACTGAGGCTGGGATCTGTAGTTCAACGATTGGCAAACCACATGTTGCCTGTCCCTAGGTTAACCCTTTTATATCAGTTAGACACTTGTAACTACACCAGATATTCATGGGGCTGCATAGAAACATCATCATGATGCTTATTAGGAGATCAGGAGGGTCCTCTCCCCCAGGCAGGGGGCACAGTCACTTACCAAAGGCTTCTTGTACTCATTGGGCTTAATGCAGCGTACGAAGAAGGGCTGACACACGCTCAGAGTCCTCATCAGCAGCTCCAGGGAACGCTTGAACTGACTGCTCAAGGTGGGCGAGCGCTTCCTGGTCTCAGCCCCCTACAACAAAAAAAGACATTGGAGTTAGAGGCAAACAGATCTGTGTCAGGAAATGAGAGGATGATAAGAGTAAGGAGCCTCTTCCTCCCCTCCAGTGACACTGGGAGGGAACCGCCGCATGGGGCTCAGAGGTGCTAATCTACACTACCGAAATAACCCCTGCACTGCCGCCATCTCAGGAAACCGCCACATGGGGCTCAGAGATGCTAATGTACACTCCCGAAATAACCCCTGCACTGCCGCTATCACAGGGAATCGCCACATGGTGCTCAGAGGTGCTAATCTACACTACCGAAATAACCCCTGCACTGCCGCCATCCCAGGGAACCGCCACATGGGGCTCAGAGGTGCTAATCTACACTACCGAAATAACCCCTGCACTGCCGCTATCACAGGGAATCGCCACATGGGGCTCAGAGGTGCTAATCTACACTACCGAAATAACCCCTGCACTGCCGCCATCCCAGGGAATCGCCACATGGGGCTCAGAGGTGCTAATCTACACTACCGAAATAACCCCTGCACTGCCGCCATCCCAGGGAATCGCCACATGGGGCTCAGAGGTGCTAATCTACACTACCGAAATAACCCCTGCACTGCCGCCATCCCAGGGAATCGCCACATGGGGCTCAGAGGTGCTAATCTACACTACCGAAATAACCCCTGCACTGCCGCCATCCCAGGGAATCGCCACATGGGGCTCAGAGGTGCTAATCTACACTACCGAAATAACCCCTGCACTGCCACTATCACAGGGAATTACCGCATTGGGCTCAGAGGTGCTAATCTACACTACCAAAATAACCCCTGCACTGCCACTATCACAGGAAATCGCCGCATGGGGCTCAGAGGTGCTAATCTACACTACAGAAGTAACCCCTGCACTGCCGCTATCACAGGGAACCCCCGCATGGAGCTCAGAGGTGCTAATCTACACTACCGAAATAACCCCGGCACTGCCGCCATCCCAGGGAATCGCCACATGGGGCTCAGAGGTGCTAATCTACACTACCGAAGTAACCCCTGCACTGCCGCTATCACAGGGAATCACCGCATGGGGCTCAGAGGTGCTAATCTACACTACCGAAATAACCCCTGCACTGCCGCTATCACAGGGATTCACCGCATGGGGCTCAGAGGTGCTAATCTACACTACCGAAGTAACCCCTGCACTGCCGCTATCACAGGGAATCGCCGCATGGGGCTCAGAGGTGCTAATCTACACTACCGAAATAACCCCTGCACTGCCGCTATCACAGGGAACCGCTGGATGGGGCTCAGAGGTGCTAATCTACACTACCGAAATAACCCCTGCACTGCCGCTATCACAGGGAATCGCCGCATGGGGCTCAGAGGTGCTAATCTACACTACCTAAATAACCCCTGCACTGCCACTATCACAGGGAATCGCCGCATGGGGCTCAGAGGTGCTAATCTACACTACCGAAGTAACCCCTGCACTGCCGCTATCACAGGGAACCCCCGCATGGAGCTCAGAGGTGCTAATCTACACTACCGAAATAACCCCGGCACTACCGCCATCCCAGGGAATCGCCACATGGGGCTCAGAGGTGCTAATCTACACTACCGAAATAACCCCTGCACTGCCACTATCACAGGGAACCGCCGCATGGGGCTCAGAGGTGCTAATCTACACTACCGAAGTAACCCCTGCACTGCCGCTATCACAGGGAATCGCCGCATGGGGCTCAGAGGCGCTAATCTACACTACCGAAATAACCCCTGCACTGCCGCTATCACAGGGATTCACCGCATGGGGCTCAGAGGTGCTAATCTACACTACCGAAGTAACCCCTGCACTGCCGCTATCACAGGGAATCACCGCATGGGGCTCAGAGGTGCTAATCTACACTACCGAAATAACCCCTGCACTGCCGCTATCACAGGGAATCACTGCATGGGGCCCAGAGGTGCTAATCTACACTACCAAAATAACCCCTGCACTTCCGCAATCACAGGGAATCACTGCATGGGGCTCAGAGGTGCTAATCTACACTACCGAAATAACCCCTGCACTGCCGCTATCCCAGGGAATCACCGCATGGGGCTCAGAGGTGCTAATCTACACTACCGAAATAACCCCTGCACTGCCGCTATCACAGGGAATCACCGCATGGGGCTCAGAGGTGCTAATCTACACTACCGAAATAACCCCTGCACTGCCACTATCACAGGGGATCACCGCATGGGGCTCAGAGGTGCTAATCTACACTACCGAAATAACCCCTGCACTGCAGCTATCACAGGGAACCCCTGCATGGAGCTCAGAGGTGCTAATCTACACTACCGAAGTAACCCCTGCACTGCCGCTAACACAGGGAATCACCGCATGGGGCTCAGAGGTGCTAATCTACACTACCGAAGTAACCCCTGCACTGCCGCTATCACAGGAAATCACCCCATGGGGCTCAGAGGTGCTAATCTACACTACCGAAATAACCCCATGCACTGCCGCTATCACAGGGAATCACCGCATAGGCTCAGAGGTGCTAATCTACACTACCGAAATAACCCCATGCACTGCCGCTATCACAGGGAATCACCGCATAGGGCTCAGAGGTGCTAATCTACACTACCGAAATAACCCCTGCAGTGCCGCTATCACAGGGAACCCCCGCATGGGGCTCAGAGGTGCTAATCTACACTACCTAAATAACCCCTGCACTGCCACCATCTCAGGGAATCACCACATGGGGCTCAGAGGTGCTAATCTACACTACCTAAATAACCCCTGCACTGCCGCTATCACAGGGAATCACCGCATGGGGCTCAGAGGTGCTAATCTACACTACCGAAGTAACCCCTGCACTGCCGCTATCACAGGGAATCACCGCATGGGGCTCAGAGGTGCTAATCTACACTACCGAAGTAACCCCCTGCACTGCCGCTATCACAGGGAATCACCGCATGGGGCTCAGAGGTGCTAATCTACACTACCGAAGTAACCCCCTGCACTGCCGCCATCTCAGGGAACCCCCGCATGGGGCTCAGAGGTGCTAATCTACACTACCTAAATAACCCCTGCACTGCCGCTATCACAGGGAATCACCGCATGGGGCTCAGAGGTGCTAATCTACACTACCGAAATAACCCCTGCACTGCCGCTATCACAGGGAACCCCCGCATGGGGCTCAGAGGTGCTTTTCTACACTACCGAAATAACCCCTGCACTGCCGCTATCACAGGGAACCCCCGCATGGGGCTCAGAGGTGCTTTTCTACACTACCTAAATAACCCCTGCACTGCCGCTATCACAGGGAATCGCCGCATGGGGCACAGAGGTGCTAATGTACACTACCGAATTAACCCCTGCACTGCCGCCATCTCAGGGAATCACCGCATGGGGCTCAGAGGTGCTAATCTACACAACCGAAATAACCCCTGCACTGCCGCTATCACAGGGAATCACTGCATGGGGCTCAGAGGTGCTAATCTACACTACCGAAATAACCCCTGCACTGCCGCTATCACAGGGAACCGCTGGATGGGGCTCAGAGGTGCTAATCTACACTACTGAAATAACCCCTGCATGCACTGCCGCTATCACAGGGAACCCCCGCATGGGGCTCAGAGGTGCTTTTCTACACTACCGAAATAACCCCTGCACTGCCGCTATCACAGGGAACCCCCGCATGGAGCTCAGAGGTGCTAATCTACACTACCGAAATAACCCCGGCACTGCCGCCATCCCAGGGAATCGCCACATGGGGCTCAGAGGTGCTATTCTACACTACCGAAGTAACCCCTGCACTGCCACTATCACAGGGAATCACCGCATGGGGCTCAGAGGTGCTAATATACACTACCGAAGTAACCCCTGCACTGCCGCTATCACAGGGAATCACCGCATGGGGCTCAGAGGTGCTAATCTACACTACCGAAGTAACCCCCTGCACTGCCGCTATCACAGGGAATCACCGCATGGGGCTCAGAGGTGCTAATCTACACTACCGAAGTAACCCCCTGCACTGCCGCCATCTCAGGGAACCCCCACATGGGGCTCAGAGGTGCTAATCTACACTACCTAAATAACCCCTGCACTGCCGCTATCACAGGGAATCACCGCATGGGGCTCAGAGGTGCTAATCTACACTACCGAAATAACCCCTGCACTGCCGCTATCACAGGGAACCCCCGCATGGGGCTCAGAGGTGCTTTTCTACACTACCGAAATAACCCCTGCACTGCCGCTATCACAGGGAACCCCCGCATGGGGCTCAGAGGTGCTTTTCTACACTACCTAAATAACCCCTGCACTGCCGCTATCACAGGGAATCGCCGCATGGGGCACAGAGGTGCTAATCTACACTACCGAAGTAACCCCTGCACTGCCGCTATTACAGGGAACCCCCGCATGGGGCTCAGAGGTGCTAATCTACACTACCAAAATAACCGCTGCACTGCCACTATCACAGGGAATCACTGCATGGGGCCCAGAGGTGCTAATCTACACTACCGAAGTAACCCCTGCACTGCCGCTATTACAGGGAACCCCCGCATGGGGCTCAGAGGTGCTAATCTACACTACCGAAGTAACCCCTGCACTGCCGCTATCACAGGGAATCACTGCATGGGGCCCAGAGGTGCTAATCTACACTACCAAAATAACCCCTGCACTGCCGCTATCACAGGGAATCACCGCATGGGGCTCAGAGGTGCTAATCTACACAACCGAATGAACCCCTGCACTGCCGCCATCTCAGGGAATCACCGCATGGGGCTCAGAGGTGCTAATCTACACAACCGAAATAACCCCTGCACTGCCGCTATCACAGGGAATCACTGCATGAGGCCCAGAGGTGCTAATCTACACTACCGAAGTAACCCCTGCACTGCCGCTATTACAGGGAACCCCCGCATGGGGCTCAGAGGTGCTAATCTACACTACCGAAGTAACCCCTGCACTGCCACTATCACAGGGAACCCCCGCATGGGGCTCAGAGGTGCTAATCTACACTACCTAAATAACCCCTGCACTGCCGCTATCACAGGGAATCACCGCATGGGGCTCAGAGGTGCTAATCTACACAACCGAAATAACCCCTGCACTGCCGCTATCACAGGGAATCACCGCATGGGGCTCAGAGGTGCTAATCTACACTACCGAAGTAACCCCCTGCACTGCCGCTATCACAGGGAATCACCGCATGGGGCTCAGAGGTGCTAATCTACACTACCGAAGTAATCCCCTGCACTGCCGCTATCACAGGGAATCACCGCATGGGGCTCAGAGGTGCTAATCTACACTACCGAAATAACCCCTGCACTGCCGCTATCACAGGGAACCCCCGCATGGAGCTCAGAGGTGCTAATCTACACTACCGAAGTAACCCCTGCACTGCCACTATCACAGGGGATCACCGCATGGGGCTCAGAGGTGCTAATCTACACTACTGAAGTAATCCCCTGCACTGCCGCCATCACAGGGAACACTGGTTGTGGCACTGATCTACTAGCATACAATTCCAAATTAACCTCTGCACTGCCGTTATCTCAGTACTGTTGATTTCTCACACATTGTATGATCGTTTAATGACAAATTGCAGACACTACACCACAATCACACAACATGCAGTGTGATGTGAATTTACTGACAAAGTAAAGCACAGTGATCAGTAAATATCTAATATCTTACTGACATAAAAAGAAGCTGCACCAGCATTTTAGCACATATTTGTTGCAATTTCGGGGTCCTCCTGTCCGCCAGATTAATACTAGTTTAAACTTTCATGGATAAGTACTCATGTGTGGGCACTGGGCATTTGTTTGATACATTTAGGCTTTGGCATGCTGTTTGCTGCTATGGATCTGCCCCTGATGCTGTAAAAGCCTTGTTGCTTATTTATCATGAACACAAATAACCAGTATTTCTATGGGGATTACATGGGCCTGTGTAGAATCACTCTTATCAAAGAACGCCATTAAAAACAAACAAAAAGAGGCTGCAGTACCATTTATGACCACCAGAGCCCTTCTGTTCAAATATTTTATTTATTACTAGCTGGGATACCCGGTGTTGCCCGGGTTGAAGACTGGACCCTGAAGTACACCTGCAGCCTTTTTTTACATTGTCCTCGCCTATAACTCCATTCCACTGATCCTGAAAAGGACCACCCTGTTTGCGGACATGCATGCAATCAGTGGCGTAACTACCGTGGTGCAGGGGCGTGGCTGCTATGGTGCCCAAGCTGCTCCTGTGGCCCGCCGCTCCCCCTGCACCCAGTCAAGCACACAAGCTGGGCTGCTCCAGTCAGCACCCGCCAAGGGGGGCCCGGGTGGCAGCGGTGTTGATTTGGCGCTGGCCTGCCAGCTGATTACATTACTGGCACACCGGCAGGCAGACATGGAGAGACAGCGGCACCGGTCGCGAGGCAATCAGAGCTCGTGGACCGGCAGCCAATCAGCAGTGGCGGACTGCAAATATATTATGCAGTGATTTAAAGGCAATATTTACTTATTCCCGCCCCCAGTAGAGGTTACAATCTATATGCCGTACAATACAGACACACAATACGGGGTCGCTTTGGAGAGGAACATCCCTATGTGCTGTATGTGGGATAAGGAATGGGGGGGCATATATTACTAAGGAGTTGGCCACTAAATAGACAGTTATCATTTCATAAACAGATGCAAATAATTCACGTTGCATCCTTTTATAACCAGCAGTTATAACGGTGTCACCAATGGTGCTGACAATAGTGTTATTATATGTCAGAGTGATGATACATAATAGCAATCCTGAGAGGGGAAACTGCAAACAAATCTGCCCACGCTGTACAGTAGCTATCACTCTGCCAATAGTGAGTGTGTCATATAGAAATACTCTTCTTTATGGCAACATTTTTGCATTACTCTATTCCTGACATAGGGGCCTATTCAGGAGTGCACGGAACTCCGATTTGTGGACAGATCCTGCGATTGTTAGCACTGCACATGCCCTGTGGCCGAGCAGGGACAACTATGGGCGATTCCGAGTCGTAATCAACTGAGTCTGGGCTTATCCAGTAAATGGAAAAATAACTAGGCGAGTGTGTGGTTTATCCAGTTTGTAAGCTTATTAGACCAAGCAATGGCCTATCTAGTGGGGGTGTTACCAGAAGAGGGAGTGGCTTAGTAAGTGTGAGTGCAACCAGAAGAGGGAGAGACTTAGTAAGTGTAACCAGAAGAGGGAGTGGCTTAGTAAGTGTGAGTGTAACCAGAAGAGGGAGTGACTTAGTAAGTGTGAGTGTAACCAGAAGAGGGAGTGACTTAGTAAGTGTGAGTGTAACCAGAAGAGGGAGTGGCTTAGTAAGTCAGTGTAACCAGAAGAGGGAGTGGCTTAGTAAGTCAGTGTAACCAGAAGAGGGAGTGGCTTATGATTAACTGGCAGTGTGAGTAGAAGTGGGAGTGGCTTAGTAGGAAAGTGGGGGAGTAACTAGATAGCGTGGGGCAGGGGAATGGGGTTGATTCTATGTTACAGTGACATTATTACTGTTTTATTAGTGCTGTAGATGTGTTTTGTATGTAAGCAGCTCATCTCATAAACTCAGTATTCTGGTATTGCTGTGGAATGTGATTATTACTGGGCTTCCAGTATTTTATACATATTGCCAAATTAAGGTTAATATTTGACATACAGGCATCACTCCCTTCCCCCCATGCATATAAGTAGGGAGGCTGCGGATTCTGCATCAGGATCTGTAAAGACCAGTGGAAGTAATTCCCTTCATCTAGCCCGGTGCTTTGGAATGGTTCCTGTGCCTGTTCACCATGTCCAGCCATGGCTTTCCAGTGACACTGGACCTCATTCAGAGTCGGTCGAAGCGGCCGCACGGTCGTACGCCACCGATGTTCGCTTTACTGCACATGTGTACAGGTCGCAATGCGCGTGCGCAAACTAGCCGCTACGATCAGAAATTTCTCTCTCCTTGAGCACCGCCAGGTCGGTAGTTTGAGTGACAGATTGAGGCGTTTGTGGGAGGTAACATGGGAAGGTGCTTGAAAACGGGGGTGTGGAGTTCCGAACGCAGGCGTGCCTCATTATGCGAACGGCGTTTTCTGCGAGTGCATAAATTGCAAAGTAGTGTCATGGCACACGTGGCATGGGAGGTTTTACACTGAAATGATCGTAGAGCTTAAGAGAGGGTCAGGTCAACCTTTAGCTCTACGACCAGTTCCGATGGCTGTCGATGCTCGCGATTAATCCTTATGTAGCCGGAGATGACTAGCTATGCGTACGACATGTGGGCGTTTTTTTAGCGCTCCGACCGCATCCACCCCTTGGTCGGCCAGCTAACGATCCGACCTTATGGACGCAACTTGCGAGGGAATCATTTGCATATCCGGCCCCTTTTCCTGTACGACCGTGCGGCCGCTTCGACCGACTCTGAATGAGGTCCACTGTGTGGATCCCCACTTCTGGCACCAAATGTTGCTTTATAAATATTCAACCTATTTCTCTACACTAAACAACCTTCACTATGTCTGTATTATATCTGTGCTTCCATGTCAGCCATCCATAATATATCAACTACCAGCACACAAAAGGGCTCTATACTGTACAGTATATGTAACACACCAAACTAAGGGAGCCCTAGATGATGAAATACCAACAATAGGAACAACATTTATAAATACACAATATATATGTATTACACACTAGTGCTACACAGTACACGTGGATGGGGCAGGGGCAGTTTATACAACAGAGACCTTTGCTTTACCTTTGCAGGAGGGGTAGATGATTGGCCAAAAGCACTGCTGGGATAGCCACAGAGAAACTACAGGACAGGAACACAGCAGAGAAGACAGGAGAGAGAGAGAGATACATGGAGACTGGTCAGTATGAGGATTAGCAGAGCTGCAGTTACAAGCAGGGTCAGCCCGCGCGCGGGGGGCATCTCATGTCACAAAATGCATACCTCCCAACCGTCCTGATTTCTGAGGGACAGTCCTGAGTTGTGGGAGGTTAGGAGGCATCTTCCCTGCTGCACACCCTGGAGAAAGGTGCCTCCGATTGGTGCGGCACTAAAATGGGCTGTGACACAAGTCGCATATGTGAGCGGCATGGGCTGGGCCTGATGGCATAAACTGCATTATCAAGACCCCATCCACTTCTTAAGAGAGAGAAAGTGGGATGCAGAAGGGTGACCTACTCTTCCGGGAGTGGGGGAGGAACCCTCATAAACTTGTTACAGGAGATGATGAAGTATGAGCGTGGCAATGAGAACTCAGGATGTAAATCATTATCACATAATGCAGGGATAGGCAGGCAACCTGTGGCACTCCAACTGCTGTGCAACTACACATCCCTGTTAGGGCATGCTAAATCTGTGGCAGGGCAGTCTGGGATGTGTAGTTCCACAGCAGCTGGAGTGTCACGTTTCCTTCTCCTGACATAACCAATAGCTTTATATAGTAAAGCTGAAGACATACATAAATGTGCAGTGATGATACACACGTGACCCAGGAATCTGTGTATCATACGATACCTACCTGCATTAGTCCAGCACAGTCTAGCCCTTCATTGCTTCCCTTCTTATCTGTGTATTCCCCAATCTCCCAAATACCATGGTGTGTATGCAGTACAGTGATATGAAATCCCTATACTAGCTTGTCCTAAGTTTTATAGAGAAAGCGAGGAGAATGCAGCGTCACACCTAATGCTAACGTTCGAGCTGTATATAAAAGCAAAGTGTGCTGGAGTATTTCCTTCCCGTTACAAAGAACACGATTGCCATAGCTCGCTGTCAGGCTACATAGCAGCTGCAATAAGTCAAAAAACATAGAGAGCAAGCGACAGGGGTATGTTCTGCTAATAGTCCAGCTACGTTCATGCACATTAGTCCTGGGTACTAAGCTTTCTGCTCATGTCCCTGTGTGAGTTCAGTAATACACAAAGGGCCTGATTCAGCACGGATCGCGACTTTGATTACGCACGCAGCCTCACTGCGATAGTATGCTAATCCTCTGTGATCACTATGCCGTCGTAGCACAACATGAGGATGCCCACCTTACCTTACACGCATCCTTAATACTTTGCAAGCCTGCGAGAAATTGCTAAACCACCTGTACGCAGAGAGCTCAGGCTGCGTATGCCATCGCTGTGGGTAAATTATGCCCGTCCCTGTAACGGCGTTCAAACGTACTGGCATGCCTGCGTTTCACCGTCCACCCCCCCGTCACCACCCACAAAGGGTACTTCTTGTCAATCCCTCTGCGATGGATCTGCGTAGTCACTGCGATCTCAGCCCCTACCGCAGTGAAGAGTTTGCGCACGCGCACTCCAATGCATACCCATGCGCAGATTGCAACAACCGGGCATCTGCGTGCATCTTAGCACTTGCGTTCCTTGCTGAATGAGGCCCAAAGTCTGCAAAGACCGCAGACAGCACAGATATACCATGCTGGAATTAAATGACCTTTTTTGAAATTAAGCCATTTTCTCACTGCCCCAACAATTCTCATATTTATACAGAACAGACAGTAGCCCTAAATGGCCCGGGATCCGGGTAGAATGTCGACATGGACTTTAGTTCAACAACCAATATGTCGATATTCAAAAGCATCGACATGGTAAAAAAAAATGTGCATGTTCATTATATTGACAATTAACGACACCAGAGTGTTAACAAGCATTTGCTTAGGGATAGGATTAGGTTTAGGGGTTAGGTTTAGGGGTTAGGGATAGGATTAGGTTTAGAGGTTAGGTTTAGGGGTTAGGGATAGGATAAAATTAGCTTAAAAATGTATGTTGATGTCGACATTTTAACTATGGTGACATTTTAACTATGTTGACATATTGGTTGTTAACCTAAATTCTATGACGACATTCAGAACCTGTCAAAATTCTGGTGCCGACATTCTGAATGACGCCGTTTCATACCACACCTGAATGGTCCTGCTCAGCGGCTGTCTAGAATGAGTGCAGTAAATGGGGCACTAATGTGTGTAAGTATCTGTCTGTAGACATTGGTGCTAGAGGGTGAGTTGGACACATGTTGGATGTAATTAATTTTTTATTTTAAAAAGACCGCCTTTAAGAAATAAGGGTCTGATTCAGAGCCGCTCGCTCGCGCTGTGCGTTCGCAAGAAGCCTGATGTTCTGCGTACGCGCATGCGCACTCTTCGTTCTGCATGTGCGCAAACTACACACTGCGATCGCAACCCTCTCGCTCACCCAGCAAAGGCAGCCCAGGGTAATGAGTGACAGGAGAGGCCATTTGTGGGTGGTAACAGGGGCAAGACACTAATAATGGGGGGTTGGAGATGTGAACGCAGGCTTGCCTGGGTGTTTCAACGCCGTTTTAGAGGTGTGCATAATTAACAGGCAGCGTCATACTACACGTCACTTGCCTTTTTTTTACACTGATTTCCTCGCAATGCTTGCGGTAGGGTAAAGCTACCTCAAGCACTGCGTTCACATCCGATGGTGCTCGATGTACCAGTGTTTTAATACACTTCCTGGAGATGACGTGGTGCTGGTGGGCGGCTCTGCCTGTGCAATTGGGCGTACGCCTACACAAAGTGGTCGCTCGCTAGGACATGGTGGGCGTGCTTATGCCTTGGCGAACGATCGCTTCCCGTGGCGTCACTTTGACAACTTTGCATACGCATCTAGCGAGCGTACGCAGATAGCGACCGGGTCTGAATCAGGCCCTAAGTATTTATACATGTGTCCACACATCTATAAGCCACGCCATGCATCCGCCACACAGTTTTGATCCGAATTTGCATGTTATTCGCGTCACTAATACAACAAAACGAAAATGCATGGGCACCCTGGACACTGGCGCTGCCTGCAGATGCTGTCTGTAACACGTATGGGTATTAGAAGGGGTGTGGTATAAAAATGTTGACAGTTGGGATGTCATCACTTACATAATGTCTACATTGCTATATAGTGTCGACACTGTGAATATAGACAGTCGGCATGTCGACCATGCAAATTTCCATTGGTGAGTTAAGTATCAATAATCCTAACCAGAGTCTAACCCTAACCACGTGCAAAAATCGGCTGTCGACATTCTATTGTTGACATTGTGAACGTATGCCACTGGGAGTCACCCAGGGTTTCTGTAACCATGTAAAGGCACAAGTCCATAGATTTGGGTAATTGAAATCTCAGGTGACTGTTGATGTACTTCAAGTGATGACCTCAGAATGCAGCGATTACAAGTGATGATACAGACATTATTCATACAGATATTAATTATAAGAGCCTGTGCATACATAATTATATATGATGGCTTTGTGTATTATATTATAAATAGTCACCATGGCCACGTCAGCCTGAAAGATCTGCTTGATGAATTTATTCTTGGAGGAGTGAACCAGTTGTATGATGTCCCCATGAAGGGTGTCCCGGTTCTTCTCCAGGAAACCTGCAATGGGGAGGAGAGATCGAGTGAGCGGAGCCTCCGGTGCACAATCACTTACTGCAGGGGTCTTCAACCTTGGCCCTCCAGCTGCTGTGGAACTACACATCCCAGCA